>CM055878.1:16765446-17984612 GCA_029582165.1 Portulaca oleracea | reverse complement strand
TAACTAAAAGACACCAACTACAGACAAAAACAAATACACCAAAGATTTACAAAGTATACACAAGAAGACAAGGACTTTCAGATTTCAATGCTTAATTTTAACCTTTGCTAAATTAGTAATTTCAATGCTTAATTTTAAACTAAATTTTTGTAAATAAATTTATTATACCAGATTTTACTTAAGGTCCGTTTGGACCTTGGAAAACAACATGGAAAAAAATTATTTTGGAAAATGAAAATCTTTCCTTTGTTTGGATTGAAGAAAAAGAAATGGAAAAAAATAGTTGGAAAATTGCATGGAAAATTTGAAGTAACAATGAATAAAAAATTTTCCCTTCAAAAATGAAAGGAAAGTTGGGAGAAAATTTTTGGATCAAAGCCAACCTTTCTTTTCATCCTCTCTCTAACTCGTCTCTCTCTCTCTCTCTAACTCGTTTCTCTCTCTCTCTCTCTCTTTCTCTCTCTCTCTCTGTAAGTCTCTTCTCTCTCTTTCTCTAACTCTCCTCTCTCTCTCTCTCTCTCTCTCAGTCTCTTCTCTCTAACTTTCTTCTCTCTCTCTCTAACTCTCTTCTCTCTCTCTCTAATTTTCCTCTCTCTAACTCTCTTCTCTCTCACTCTCTCTCTAACTCTCTCTCTCTCTCTCTCTCTCTTGGTCTCTCTCTTCTCTCTCTCTCTCTCTCTCTCTCTCTCTCTCTCTCTAACGTTCTCTCTCCTCTCTCTCTCTAACACTCTTCTCTCTAAGTCTCTCTCTAACACTCTTCTTTATCTCTCTCTCTAACACTCTTTTCTCTCTCTCTCTCCCCCTCTCTCTCTCTCTCTCTCTCTCTCTCTCTCTCTCTTTCTCTCTCTCTTTCTAACTCTCTTATCTCTCTCTCTCTCTCTCTCTCTCTCTCTCTCTCTCTCTCTCTAACTCTCTCTTTCTCTCCCAAATCACATCATATGATCTAAAAAAAATGAAACTTGATATTTACAAGTTTTCTTGCAAATTTTATTTTTCCATGTATTTTTCATCAAACCAAACAAAGAAAAGAAAATTGAATAGAAAATCAATTTTTTTCCTTCAAAATTTACTTAAACCAAACAAGAGAAATAAATTTACTTTACCCCAAAATTTTTTTCCTTCTAATTTTTTTTCCATGAGATTTTTTTTCCTAGGTCCAAACGGACCCTTAATATATATTGATTAACAAAATAAAAATAGTAAAAGTTTAAGTACTTTATGGTACAACAAAAACAAGCAGAGGTTTTAACACCTACTACCCCCTGTTTTCCTCTCCTTCTTTGCTGCACCAACTGCCGAAACCTCAATGTCAAGCCCCCTTTTGCTTTCTCCACCTCCAATTGCTCCAAGTCAAGCTTTAATGGCAATTGAACTACTATATTCTTCTTCAAGTGACAACAAAGTGAAGATTGATGACTCATCAAATAGAGTACAAGCTTATAAATTTGAATGAAAGTTATCATGGAACAAACACCATCACCATTACCATGTTCATCTGCTTCTTCTTCTTCTTCTTCTTCTTCTTCTTCTTCTTCTTCTTCTTCTTTTTCTTCTTCCTCCTCCTCCTCCTCCTCCTCCTTTCAGTTCTCCACCATCTTTCTCTAGCTTGGTCTCAGACACCCCAATGCCACCCTTCACCACCTTCGGCCACCCAACAACAACAACAAATACCACCACCTATCGTCCCTCTCAACCACCACAAACAAGAGCACCACCAATTCGACCCCCTCTGGCAACGCATTGCCATCTCAAAATCAAGCCCTAAATTTGAAAAACAACACCTCCAATTTCTACCCAAATCAAATCAAACATTCACACCCATATCTTAAACCCCAAAGCATAGTTATTTCTTACCGATTATAGTCTAAAAACTCGTCGGAAAACACCATTATCGCTACCGCAAAATCATCCCAAACATATTTTTTCTCTCTGTTTCTGCCACCGTGCACCACTGCCAGGATGCACCTCACCGTCACATCTTCCGACATGTCTGACCTTCAACCGTCACCTACACCGCCCCTGGTCTCCTCTGTTGGCCGCTAACCGACCACCTGCGCAACACCCCTCTCCTTGCTCCCTCTTTGTCGTGAGTGAAAGCAGCACTACAAGAAAATTGTTGTTGGTCGATAATTTTTTCTATATGGGCGACAAAATTATTATTGCAGTTATTGATGGCGGTTATGGACGAAAAATGTTTTTTTGTGGTCCAATGCATAATTTATATGCGTCAAAAATATATAACGCAACACATAAAAAAATAGAACGTCAAATTGATACTTTTGTCGCCCAATAGTTAAAGTACTAGAGGGAAAATGACAAGATAAAATTTCATGTACCTTGAATGAGCGAAAGTTTCAAATTTGGTGAAAATAGAGAGAAGGAAAAGTGAAATCTTCTATGCAATAATAGAAGCTTAGGGACGAAAAATGTTTGAATTGGCTACTTGCCTAGCATCTTACTTTATAACTTGTATTCACACTTGAATTTAGTCTTTTTCCCTTCAAATATAATAATAAGCAACCTACTTGGTAGTTTCACCGCCTTGTCTTGTAGTTTGTATCCACACAAAAATTTACTCTTTTGTTCATGAATATAATAATAAATAGTGAACTTTATAACTTCATCTACTTGTCTTGAAGCTTGTTCAAACTTTATTTGTTTGAGAATGATATTGGGAGAAAGAACTGTGGTTCTTTCTTTCTGTAATAACATTCTATACAATAAAAGAAGCTTAGGGAAGAAAAATGTTTGAACTGGCTACTTGCGTAACATCTTATGTTGTAGCTTGTGTTCACACTCGAACGTACTCTTTTGCCTTCAAATATAATAATAAGCAACCTACTTGGAAGCTTCACCGCCTTGCCTTATAGTTTGTATTCACACAACAATTTACTCGTTTGCCCTCGAATATAATAATAAATAGTCAACCTTATTGTAGACACTAAAAAAACAAATAGTGTCAAATTATAAACTAAAATAAGTTGATTATTTTGGTCGGTCCAAATTAATTAATTTAGTATATTTTAAAGGAAATTGGCTCAAGTTGACTTCCAAATAAAAGCTCGAATGCCTGCTACGTCAGAGTCAAATCGAATACCAACTCAAGACCTAAGTGACTACCAAGTCAAAGTCACATGGACTGTCAAGTCAGCCCAAACCCAAGGCCCGGTGATAGGCCGCAAGTGCATGGGTGCACATGTAGCAAGTATCAAGGTGATGTATATAAGCTCACCAATGTACTGAATCAAGCAAGCTTATAACATCACAAGGACACCAATATCTCAGGGTAGCCAATAACCACAACAATATGATGCAATAAGCATCAAGGAGCGAAAAACAAATGAATGAAAAGATAGATACAAGTATTTCTTCACTTGTTATAGTACTTAAACACCTTCAAGTGAAAAGAATACCCGGGCAAGCTTGAAGGACCTCGTTTGGTTACAGAATTGAATCACCTTCCAAAGAGATCGCAACAAGTCCACACAACACCACTAGATTGCCAAATCTAGCTACTGGAGTGGAAATGAGAGTTTGAGAAACTCACAAACAATGAAGCTCAAAGCTTTCTTTGGTTTTGTATTTCGTCAGATGTGAAGTGAAGTGGCCAATACAATGATACATATACTCGGCTGAAACAAGGGAAAAGGCAACCAAGCAAGCAAGCAAGGAGCTCAAACTAACTAGAGTGAGGTTTCCTAATGACGAAGAAACCTCCTAAACATGGTTAATTAAGCTAATTACAAAGATTAAAGCTAATACATGCTTCACTATGAAGTACTCGACCATCATTGGACTAACCATTGGACGATCACAACCCTCCACTTGGCACTTCCTCATTGGAGGATCTTCATTCACTTAGACTCCAATCCATGCAAGACAAGTGAAGGAACACAAGTGGTTTTGTTCCAAAATGGCGGGAACTCAGCAAGGACCTCCAATATTAATAGGGAAAACCGGACCTCCTGAGAAAAGACCAAAATGCCCTTGAAAGCATGCCAAAATATCAAGGCTGCCCAAGTAAAGGACCTTTACCGCTGTCCAGATAAAGGACCTCGCCGCACGTCAAAAATAGAACAGTTATGCAGGAGCCTGAATGACCTTTACTGGTGAGATATGGAGACAAGCAGTGAGGACATCACATGGGGTGAATGTCCTTGGCCTCCCTCGACACTAATGCCCTTCTTAATTAGGCCAACCAAGTGATAAGACTCTTGAATCAATTGGATATGTGGAGGCTGATTCCCATCATCCCCCCAAGTTGGAAAGAGTTTGCCCTCAAACTTGGTAGCTCTTCTCCTTCAGCGTAATATGGCTTCAAATCCGAAACATTGAACTTAGTACTTCCTCCATAATCATCTGAAAGTGCCAGCTTGTAGGCATTGTCTCCCACCTTCTCTAACACTTCAAAAGGACCATCTGCCCTGGGAACCAACTTGCCCTTCCTCCTAGATGGAAAACGATCCTTCCTGAGATGGATCCACACAAGATCCCCAGGTTGGAAATCCACCTTTCTCCTACTCTTGTTAGCCAGATTGGAAGCTTTCTCATTGAACTTGGCTATCTTTTCTTGGACATGTTGGTGTAGCTCCTGAATCTCCTTGGCTTTCACACTAGCATCGTGGCTAAACCTGGTTGAGGTAATTATGGGAGCCAAATCCATAGGGGTGATTGGATTTCTCCCATACACTACTTGAAATGGTGACAAACCAGTAGCCTTGCTAGGAGCTCGGTTGAATGCAAACTCAGCATGAGGAAGTAAAGTATCCCATCCTTTCTTGTCTTTGTTCACCAAGGACCTTAGCAGTGTACCGAGTGTCCTATTGGTGACCTCAGTTTGGCCATCAGTTTGGGGATGACATGCTGTGCTGAACTTGAGTTTGGTACCAAGCTTCTTCCATAATGTCACCCAAAAGTGACTCAAGAACTTTGCATCCCGATCAGAAACCATAGATTTAGGAACTCCATGTAGCCTTACAACTTCCTGGAAGTACAACTCAGCAACTCTCACAGCATCATAAGTAGTATGACATGGAATAAAGTGAGCCATCTTTGAAAAACGATCAACAACCACCAAAATAGAATCTTTACCTCTTTGGGTTCTTGGCAACCTAACAATGAAATCCAGACTGATATCTTCCCAAGGACCTTGGGGTATAGGCAGTGGGGTGTAAAGACCTTGTGGTAGGCTGTGACTCTTTGAGAGTTGACATAATGAACACCTTTTGACCAAGTGCTCAACGTCCTTCTGCATTCTCGGCCAATAGTAATGCTCCTTCATCATTAACGTAGTCTTCTCGATCCCAAAGTGACCTGCTAAACTACCTCCATGAACCTCCAAGATGAGAAGCTCACGTAGGCTAGTCTTTGGGATGCACAACTTGTTTCCCTTAAAGAGAAACCCATGCTCAATGTGGAATAAATCTCCTTGGGGTCGCTGCTGACATACTTCATAAATCTCCTTGAAATCTTCATCTTCCGGGTACAAGGCCTTGAGGTGCTCAAAACCAAGCACTCTCGAATCAAGGACATGTAACAAAAGGAACTTCCTTGCGAGGGCATCAGCTCCTTTGTTCAAATGACCGGCCTTGTGGTGGATCATGAAATGGTACGCTTGCATATACTCAACCCATTTGGCATGGCGAGGGTTTAGTTTATGCTGGCCTTGAATGAACTTGAGGGCCTCATAATCACTATGTAAAATGAACTCATTACCAATAAGATAATGCCTCCAATGCTCCAATGCTCGAATAATTGCATAAAACTCCTTATCATACACACTGTACTTCTTCTTGGCATCATTCAACTTCTCGCTAAAATAAGCAATAGGCCTGCCTTCTTGGGATAAGACAGCTCCTATGCCCAACCCAGATGCATCACACTCAACTTCAAATACCTTTGAGAAACTAGGCAAGGCTAACACAGCGATGGTTAACCTTTCCTTGATAGTTTCAAAGGCCTTCTGTGCTGATGGAGTCCAAGAGAAACCTTTAGCCTTCACTAACTCAGTCATGGGAGCTAGGATGGTACTAAAGTTCCTCACAAACCTCCTATAGAAGGAAGCCAAACCATGGAAACTCCTCACTTGCTGGATGGTGGTGGGGACTGGCCAATCTCTTATAGCTCGAATCTTCTCTTCATCCACCTGAATGCCCTCGGCAGAGATCACATAGCAAAGGAACATAACCTTGTTGGTGAAGAATTGGCATTTCCCTAAGTTTCCATAAAGCTTTTCCTTGGGCAATATCTCCATCACAGCTTGCAAATGCTTGACATGATCCTCCTCATTTTGGCTATAAACAAGTATGTCATCAAAGTAGACAACAACACACTTGCCTATAAGGGCCTTCAGAACCTGGTTCATCAATCTCATAAAAGTAGATGGGGCGTTAGTTAAACCAAAAGGCATAACCAACCATTCATACAAACCTCCTTTAGTCTTGAATGCCGTTTTCCACTCATCCCCTTCAAAGATTCTGATTTGGTAGTAACCACTCCTCAAATCAATCTTTGAAAACACTTGAGCCCCATGAAGCTCATCCAGAAGGTCCTCAAGCCTAGGTATAGGATACCTATACTTGATGGTGATCTTGTTGATAGCACGGCAATCAATGCACATTCTTTGACTCCCATCTTTCTTTGGCACTAAGAGAGCTGGTACAGCACAAGGACTTAAGCTCTCCCTGATCATCCCTTTGGCGAGAAGGTCATCTACCTGCCTTTGAATCTCCTGAGTATCACTGGGGTTCATTCGGTAAGCTGGTTTATTAGGGAGTATTGACCTAGGAACGAGGTCAATTTTGTGTTGAATGTCCCTCTTGGGAGATAAACTAGGGGGCATCTCCTCAGAAACACAAAGGAATAGTGTTCCAGAAGAGGGGCAAGAAGAGGGTGGTCATTTGTGGAGCTAGGTTGTATGTTTAGGTCTAGGAGAATAAGGTCCTTATGATCATGAAACTCATGGTGTTCAGCAACCAAGAGAGTGATCAAACTTGGATCAGTAACCAAATTCTCCTTGGGTTTTGGGAGTGGGGTAGGCTTAAGGGGTACAAGGGTAATTTTTTTATGGTCAAAGAGAAGGGTATAAGTGTTTGCCCTCCCATCATGACTCACGGATCTATCAAAAAGCCAAGGCCTGCCAAGTAACACATGACAAGCATCCATGGGTAAAATATCACACCAAAGAGAGTCTTGATACGTTTTACCTATTGAGAAGTTCAACAAACATCTCTGATCCACGTGAATGCCCTTGCCTTGATTAAGCCACTGGATGGTATAAGGAATCGGATGAGGACTAGTTTGCAACTTGAGCTTGCTCACCATAGACTGTGAGGCAGCATTGGTACAACTTCCTCCATCGATGATCAAAGAGCACACCTTGCCATTGATAGTGCACCGAGAATGAAAAATATTCTCCCGTTGCTCCTGTCCTTCCTTCACAGAAGAGCTACTAAGAACTCTCCTTACCACCAACATCTCCCCTTCGTCTGGTTCCTCAACCACCTCATCATAAACTGGATCACCCAAAGGTTCATTTTCAAGCTCCTCCTCCTCTCCTAATTCTGGTGCAACAAACAAGGTTGCTTGGTACTCAGCGAGAGACACCACTCGTTTGTTAGGACATTCGGACGCAATGTGTCCAAGGCCTTGACACCGAAAACATCTCCTCTTATCAATGGGTTTAGGTTCTGTAAAGGTAGGCCTTTGTGGGATATAAGGCTGAGGATTTGGAGTGGGTTTAGTGGGGGTGTATTTGGGCTGAAAAGGTTGTTTTTGTGGGGTAAAGGACGGTTCAGGGAATGTGTTTGGACGTGTTTGGGGTTGGTTTCTGCTATGAACCTCCTTCCCTCTACTCCTCCTTTGCAACTCCACCTTGTGAGCCAAAGAACTCAACTCATCAAGGGAAGTGTAAGGGTGCAACTCCACAACATTCCTCACTCTTTCATCCAAACCAAGAAGATACCTCACAAGTATTTGAGGTTCATTCTCCTTAAGATCACACCTCCAAAGTAAATGCTCGAACTCCTTGGTGTACTCCTCTACTGTTTTGCCTCCTTGAACCAACTGTTGACGCTTCAAGTAGTTATCCTTTAGATAACTGGCTGGAAGGAACTTGGCTTGTAACTTCTCCTTCATTTTCTGCCATGAACGCACCTTATCCTTCCCAATAGAAACTCTCTTCTTCTACAAGTTAGTCCACCATATAGATGCATGCTTTCTCAATTTCAAAGCTACAAATTTTACCTTCTTGTCATCGGGAATGTCCTTTAGATCAAAGACCCGTTCTACCGTTTGCATCCAATCCAGGAAAACCTGTGGATCAAGGCTTCCCTCGAATTCTGGTATATCCACCTTGAAATCAAGCCTTTCCTCCTTAGGTGAATGTCTCCCTCTTTGTTCACTGAGAATCTCCATTTCATCATCTCCAAACGGATTCCCCAAATCAGAAGCACCTCCATCCGAACCTTTAAGCTCTTGATTCCTCAAGTACATATAGTGCCTGAGTTGAGCTGTAAGGAATTCAACTCGTTTCTCCAGCTCTTCTTTCTCCCTTAGAACATCTTCTGGGTTTTGAGGTTGAACTTGACTGGAAGACATAGCTTCGGTTTCTTCTTAATTCACACCAAATGAATCAAAACAAACTCACCAAGATGGTAAGCTAGCTCTGATACCAATTATGATGTATATAAGCTCACCAATTTACTGAATCAAGCAAGCTTATAACATCACAAGGACACCAATATCTCGGGGTAGCCAATAACCACAACAATATGATGCAATAAGCATCAAGGAGCGAAAAACAAATGAATGAAAAGATAGATACAAGTATTTCTTCACTTGTAACAGTACTTAAACACCTTCAAGTGAAAAGAATACCCGGGCAAGCTTGAAGGACCTCATTTGGTTACAGAATTGAATCACCTTCCAAAGAGATCGCAACAAGTCCACACAACACCACTAGATTGCCAAATCTAGCTACTGGAGTGGAAATGAGAGTTTGAGAAACTCACAAACAATGAAGCTCAAAGCTTTCTTTGGTTTTGTATTTCGTCAGATGTGAAGTGAAGTGGCTAATACAATGATACATATACTCGGCTGAAACAAGGGAAAAGGCAACCAAGCAAGGAAGCAAGCAAGGAGCTCAAACTAACTAGAGTGAGGTTTCCTAATGACGAAGAAACCTCCTAAACGTGGTTAATTAAGCTAATTACAAAGATTAAAGCTAATACATGCTTCACTATGAAGTACTCGACCATCATTGGACCAACCATTGGACGATCACAGCCCTCCACTTGACACTTCCTCATTGGAGGATCTTCATTCACTTAGACTCCAATCCATGCAAGACAAGTGAAGGAACACAAGTGGTTTTATTCCAAAATGGCGGGAACTCAGCAAGGACCTCCAATATTAATAGGGAAAACCGGACCTCCTGAGAAAAGACCAAAATGCCCTTGAAAACATGCCAAAATATCAAGGCTGCCCAAGTAAAGGACCTTTACCGCTGTCCAGATAAAGGACCTCGCCGCACGTCAAAAATAGAACAGTTATGCAGGAGCCTGAATGACCTTTACTGGTGAGATATGGAGACAAGCAATGAGGACATCACATGGGGTGAATGTCCTTGGCCTCCCTCGACACTAATGCCCTTCTTAATTAGGCCAACCAAGTGATAACACTCTTGAATAAATTGGATATGTGGAGGCTGATTCCCATCACAAGGTCGATTCCACAGGGACTTTGCTAAATACGCACCAAACTAGCCTCCTAGGTGATTGCTAAATCGGTCGGGTTTTAGATTGAGAATAACTAATTCTAGTTCTAGTCACTAAAAAGGTCAAAACCAACAAATATTCACACAATTTACTTGGATTAATCAATATGAGAAAAACGTTCAGGGGATAAAACCTAAGTAACTCTATGAATCCAACAAGTGGATTGAACATGTATGTCACTAATTTGGTACATTTTAGGGTCGATAATCGCATAATGTATTCCGTAGCGACCTTTTGGCAGTGAAACTGATTGCTTAGTAAAATTGATCTCTTGGACTCTTTATTGTGTCAATTTTATCTAAGTTAAAGATCAAATTATCAATGACCCCTAATCACAAAGTCTTCTATCTCTAGTTCACTTCATAACCAGTTTAATCCTAAGGGTTCCGATTATCAAATTTCTCCGTTCGGTACTTCATTCAACAATCTAAATCCATGCTAATGGTGATCAAGCAAAAGCAATGACATACATATTCAAAGGATAAATAAAATGCATTCAAACTAGATAAACAAACTTGTTCAATCCAACAATACTCAATCCATAAGAGAAACTTGAAAGGGTTTATCCCCCAAACTAAAGAAAACTACTCATTACTCATGTTCAACACAAAACATATCAAAATCTATTCTAGAAAGCATGAAATCTAAGAGAAAGAGAAGTAAACCGACATGGAAATCGTACCTCGCTTGAATGGTAGTCGGTGGGGACTTTTGCTCCTCCACTTCAATGAATTTCTTGAGAATCGATCTTCGAACTCCAATAAACTCTCAATCTTCAACTAACGATGAATGTGGATGGATTTGTGGAGGAAGGGATGGATGATGGTAGAGATGGAGATGGATGGTGAATGGGAGTGAATGAATGAAGGTGGATGGTCATGGATGAATCAGTCGTATCTACAATTATATAGCCATTAAGAGAAGTTGAAACGGCCAAGTCGTCATAAACAGGGCTAACACAGACCGTGTTGGTGTCAACACGGGTCGTGTTGATGGTTTCTGGGGAAATTAAGCTCTCTGGAGGCCAACACGGACCGTGTTGATGTCAACACGGGTCGTGTTGGATCTGGAGTTTTCTGTGTCGTCTTGTTTCGGCCATATCTCCTTCGTCCGACGTCCGATTGCCTTGGTTCTTGACTTTTCGGAAAGCTCTAGGAGTCTACTTTTCATTGGCATAAGTTTCAAAGTCATAGCATACTTGTGGAAATGATGGTGACCAAAAGAGTGGACATATATCAGTTTTCGCACACTTTCTGCTATTTTACTCATAACTCCATCATCTTAACTCGGAATTGACCTTATAATATATCGTCGGAAAGCTCTTTTAGTAATGGATGTGAGTTTTGGAGTTCATATCACTAATATGCACAAATTGAACAAAACACAAAGAACTCATTTAAGATATCGAAATAAGATCATAAAAGATCAATTAAGCACATTAATCCTCAAATTTCACTATCAAAATGCTTCCAATATATAGTCACTATATGCCCTCATCAAATTCCCCCATGCTTAGTTCTTGCTTGTCCCAAAGCAAGTCCAGACTCACAAAAGAAAGAAAAGAAAAGAAATAAAAACACGGGGACAAAAGACTCTAAAACAAAACAAAACAAAAGACTCAAAATGAAAACAAAGATTTTTATTTATAATCTCCTTAGAAAAGCATCAACATGATCTTTCAATCAACTAAATCTAATCTAGAACACCCCAAATGTGAATCAAAGTCCATATACAAGAGAAGGAGAAGCATTGGAAAGATTTATAAGCACTACACTTCTCAAGTTCAAACCAATCATCCCTAATCACAAATGAAGCAAGCAAGCACATGTTTAATAAGAAACTCGGCAGATCGAGAGCAACCTCACTTTTGGGAATGTGGAAACACTCCTCTCATGTGTTTAAATGTGAATAAATCATTGAAGGTTCGCTCAATACTCAAACCAAAGCAACATCCTACCATAAGCTTGCAAAACATCTCAATTCTCTACCGCTAATATGCAATGCACAATGACAATCAAGAGGACTTTCAAAAGGGTTGTAATGGGGCTAAGATTAAGGGTAAAAAGTTGAAATATATTTGCGGAAGTGGAGCTAAAAACCCAAGCTTGGAGCATAAACCTCACCAAATTTGCACAAACAAAACTTTCACACCATATATTCACTACAACGCATCCCATAATCAAGTGGAAATCGCCTCAAATCAAAGAAAATAAACTAACAAACTACTAAACACTTTATTTCTACCTTTTTTTCATTCTTTTTTTTTCCTTTTTTTCTCTTTTTGCTTTTTTTTTTGTTTTTTTGTTTTTTTTTTCAAAATGAACTACAACTCAAAACAAATAAATATACAATTATAAGGCAAATTTCCACCTCAACCCATATCAAGCTACAATTGGGAGCAATCTCATGATATTCAACTTCACAACATCCCCAACAAAAGCAAACCACAAAAACACCAATATCAACCCAACTCTTCACACTCTAACACTCCAAGCATAGGCTTAAGGGTAGGAAATTCAATATTTGGCCATGGCTAATTATATAGGTAATCAAAAGAAAGAGTGATACAAGGCTAAAAGAGGGTTAAAGGCGGATTTTAACATGTAAGGGTAGCTATTTGGCTATGTAGCTAAAATATATATAACAATGCCTCTATCATATTATCAAAGCACAAGCAAAAATGCAATTTCAAAGAGATACATTGCAAGTTCTAGAGAATGAAACTAAGGATGAGTCACACATGGAAAATATGAGACTAATAAAAATGATTAGTCATTTTAAGGCTTTGTGGTCTCATGGGTAAAAGCTCTCAAATAAACCTAGCTCAAATAGATGTATATGCCAAACTCATTCCAATAGATCACAAGGGGTAATCAAATATCACTTTCAAAATGTAGTGCTTAACTCATTAAGCTTTCACAAACTCTTTTCAAAACGTTAATTCACAAATGGGCTACTCAAGATTAAATCTAGTTAAAAGAAAAGATAGACTTTTTCCCTCAATTTGTTCGATTTTTCTAATTTTCTGATTTTTTGGAATTTTTTTTTTCAAAATAAATTAAAAAAACTAAATTAAATGCAAACCTAGAAAATAAAAGAAACTAAAAACTAAGAAAAAAATAAAACTAACGATGAATCTAACTAATGCAACTAGATGGATGAAATTATTTCTAAATGAAAGAAACTAGAAAACTAAGAAAAATAAACTCAAGACACTACTACACACTTTTATACAATTCCCCCCATGTTTGAACAAAGCATTGCCCTCAATGCAAGCACATTCAAATAAATTGAAAAGGGGAAATAAGGAAAGATCTCACCAGGTTAGGTGCTGGATGCACCTAAATCATCGCCTCTTCAAGAATGGGGCGAATGGAGCACCAGCCGCTCCATCAAGAACTCAAGACTGAGGCCATTACTTCAGATGCCGTCAATGCCCTTAAAAGCTTGTCAAACTCCTCAGCATGCGGATTACAAGTTTGCAAATAAGAAAGCAACAAAAGAGTTATAGCAGAAAATGTAAGTATCGCTTTCTTAAATAGATCAAAGGCCTTAGAAAAATCAAAAGAATCAAAATAAGTTGTCCACATGAGTTTTTTAGGCAAGCCCTCTAGGTATAAATAATATGGATCAAGAGAGGAATGGTACCCTCTTATTGTACCTATGGACAAATCAAGAACATTGTTGTTTCCCTCGAGCATATCACAAGAATTAACCTTGGCCACATAGCCCACTTCCACATGAACACATATGGTCTTTTCAACAAAAGTTGGTTCATCTAGGCACTTAGAGGAAAAGGAAGGTGGTGAACAAGGAGTAGAAGCATGGAATAAGACATGGGTAGTAGGGAGTACAACATCATCAAATTCTTTGCTTGAAGAATCTAATCTACCCACAACCCCCTCACAAGCCTCCTCATCAATAGTATCAATTGACCCATGAGAAAAATCATCATCATACCTAGCATCAAACCCATGGGATTCACTCACCTTAAACCCCGTCAACTGAGAAAAAGGTAAGGGTACATCATGAAAAGCAAAAACACCATCAGTAGTGTCTCTAGGTAAGCTAGGATGAGAATGAGCAACAATTGGCAAAGATGACTCAGAAAGGTCAACTATTGCCTCTAGATTAGCTTCTAATTTATCTTGTTGCTCTAGCATTGCCCTCATTAAAATCTCAAGTCTGGCTAAACCAGGGCATGTAGAATCATCATGGTCAAGAGAACAACATAAACGACAAGGAGACAAACAATGGAGTTGAGTATATAATCTAGCGTGAGATGCACAAGGATTAGAGTAAGAGTAACCAGATGCACAAAAAGAATTCTCAAAATAAAGTGTATCACGTGCAAGCCACTCAAGCAAACTCCAAGCTTCATCAACAGTTCTAGCATAAAAACCAAATACTCTAATAGAGTACGAGTCTCACTATTCACCCCCTCAACAACAATATCAAGAATATCAGATTTCCCAGGCTCAACACCACATGGAACAGGGCAAGCAAGTAATCGCTCAAAATAGCACCAAAATAACTCCTGCTCAAATTGGGGAAAATAGATAATTGCCATTTTTTTTGAATTTTTTGAGAAAAACAATGAAAACGAGAAAAACAAAAAAGAAAAATGATCTAGTCAATCTAAGGATATTCGTTCGGTGGCGGCTAGGGACAAAGTCCCCGGCAACGGCGCCAAAAACTTGATAGGCCGCAAGTGCACGGGTGCTCGTGTAGCGAGTATCAAGGTCGATTCCACAGGGACTTTGCTAACTACGCACCAAACTAGCCTCCTAGGTGATTGCTAAATCGGTCGGGTTTTAGATTGAGAATAACTAATTCTAGTTCTAGTCACTAAAACGGTCAAAACCAACAAATATTCACACAATTTACTTGGATTAATCAATATGAGAAAAACGTTCAGGGGATAAAACCTAAGTAACTCTATGAATCAAACAAGTGGATTGAACATGTATGTCACTAATTTGGTACATTTTAGGGTCGATAATCGCATAATGTATTCTGTAGCGAGCTTTTGGCAATGAAACGGATTGCTTAGTAAAATTGATCTCTTGGACTCTTTATTGTGTCAATTTTATCTAAGTTAAAGATCAAATTATCCAATGACCCCTAATCATCACAAAGTCTTCTATCTCTAGTTCACTTCATAACCAGTTTAATCCTAAGGGTTCCGATTATCAAATTTCTCCTTTCGGTACTTCATTCAACAATCTAAATCCATGCTAATGGTGATCAAGCAAAAGCAATGACATACATATTCAAAGGATAAATAAAATGCATTCAAACTAGATAAACAAACTTGTTCAATCCAACAATACTCAATCCATAAGAGAAACTTGAAAGGGTTTATCCCCCAAACTAAAGAAAACTACTCATTACTCATGTTCAACACAAAACATATCAAAATCTATTCTAGAAAGCATGAAATCTAAGAGAAAGAGAAGTAAACCGAGATGGAAATCGTTCCTCGCTTGAATGGTAGTCGGTGGGGACTTTTGCTCCTCCACTTCAATGGATTTCTTGAGAATCGATCTTCGAACTCCAATAAACTCTCAATCTTCAACTAAGGATGAATGTGGATGGATTTGTGGAGCAAGGGATGGATGATGGTAGAGACGGAGATGGATGGTGAATGGGAGTGAATGAATGAAGGTGGAAGGTCATGGATGAATCAGCCATATCTACAAGTATATAGCCATTAAGAGAAGTTGAAACGGCCAAGTCGTCATAAACAGGGCTAACACAGACCGTGTTGGTGTCAACACGGGTCGTGTTGATGGTTTCTGGGGAAATAGAGCTCTCAGGAGGCCAACACGGACCGTGTTGATGTCAACACGGGTCGTGTTGGATCTGGAGTTTTCTATGTCGTCTTGTTTCGGCCATATCTCCTTCGTCCGACGTCCGATTGACTTGGTTCTTGACTTTTCGGAAAGCCATGGAGTCTACTTTTTATTGGCATAAGTTTCAAAGTCATAGCATACTTGTGGAAATGATGGTGACCAAAAGAGTGGACATATATCAGTTTTCGCACACTTTCTACTATTTTACTCATAACTCCATCATCTCAACTCGGAATTGACCTTATAATATATCGTCGGAAAGCTCTTTTAGGGATGAATCAAGTAATGGATGTGAGCTTTGGAGTTTATATCACTAATCTACACAAATTGAACAAAACACAAAGAACTCATTTAAGATATAGAAATAAGATCATAAAAGATCAATTAAGCACATTAATCCTCAAATTTCACTATCAAAATGCTTCCAATATATAGTCACTATATGCCCTCATCACCCGGTCAACGGCCCAAGAAGACTAACAAGTCACCCAAGAGAGGGAGTCTGTCCTCTATAAATAGGACTACTCACTCTCATTTGGGAGATAGAAAATTTCACTCACAAAAAGACTTTCTAAAAAATAAACAACAAACACTTCAATATGTGTCGTTTGTTCTAGAGATTCAACACCAACTTGATCGAGATTCAAGCCCATCGGCCCTCCTTCAAGAAGACTATAGAGATCGAATCAGAGGATTATTTATTTGTTCATCTTGTAACAAATATTATAGAGAGTGCACCCAAGTTCTTTAAAATCAATATAAATTATATTTGTCCATTTTTCTTGTCTTAATTAATTTTAGACTCGAATACAAATTTTGGCACCCTCGGTGGGACAATCTCTACCTCTCATCCCCATCTTTGAAACTAAGGCTTTCAAAAACCTCTCCACGAAGAAGACATTCCCATGGAGATTTTAGCCAATCTACCTTCAGGGAAGAATGTCAACTCTCTGTCACGAAGACCTAGGAGAAGTGCTACCAACTCTAGTAAGTCAGACAGTAGAGTGATGAAAAAAAGCTAGATAAGAGTCGGTAAAGTTGCTACTCATGGAGCACTAACAACCTTAAAGGGTCATGCCACACAAAGTCTTCATTCCGCCATGCTTGATGGTTTTGATCACACCCCCAATGTGGTCCCTCCTAAGGAAGAGCTCGCAACAAATTTGAAGGCGAACCACAATGGCAAGGAAAATTCAAGGTAGAACAAGGTCATTTGATGTTGTTACCATGTCAGCCATGGTTACATGAGTTGTGACTATAGAAGAAGAAATGGGTAACATAAAAGCCAAGTTACAGAAACTTACTCAAGAGAGCGAAAAGAAGGACTCGGAAATCAAGCGTCAAGATAGAAAGATTACTAAGTTGTAGAAAAAGTTCTAACAACCAGCAAAACCCCTCAATAAATATTTAGGCGTCGAGGGAGAAAACGAATCTAGAAAAAGTGAGGCGGAGATTAGCATGTCTAAGAAGGGTGACAAACCATTGTAGACACCGGAATTTGTACCGGTATAAGCCCGATTCATCAAAACAATATACAAGACAGATAGGCCAAGTGAAACGGTTCATTGGGCCCAAAGGATCAATAAACCGAGCCCAAGGAAAATAAACAAATTGCAAATAAATTGTTAAAACCCACTGGAGTTTTAACTTTTATGGAACAGGCCCATGCAGAAATAGGCCCAGTCGCGCGCCTCGTCCCAGAAAAGATCAAAACCCGCCTGGGTTTTGAGCAGAATAGCAGGCGACGTCGTTTCAATCCACGTCATTGATCCGCGTGATAATATTATCAAAACCTGCCTGGGTTTTAAGTCTTTTAGCGCCAAAATCTGCATGCATGCGTGATCCCTTGATCATAGCCCCACGTGGTTGACCTTCCCCTTGACCACCTTAAAACCCGCCTGAGTTTTGGACTTTGATGGCATGATTTGTGGGGTATGCTCCCCACGGCTTCCCTCCAAAACTCACACTCCCTCACCTATAAATACCCCCTCCATTCCACCTTCATGGGGGTACCAAAAAATCATCATCTAATACACTTACTCTACTCTTCCACCATATTATACTCTCTCAAATTCTCCTCATCTCCTATCATTATTCTATCCTCCTATTATCTCCATATTATACTTCCATCATCCTCCATCACAAAATCACCTTCCCACACCATATCCATATTATACTAGTTTTCATCTCTCATAATCCCTTTCTCAAATCATATTCATCACCACCATATAACCATCCATATACCACTCTTTCAAACCATTCACGTCATCTCATCCGGGTTTCAAGTCAAGGGGCAACTCAAGGGATCAAATCCGTCGTCACTACATCTTAAGCAAGGTTCGATTCTTTTATTTAAATTATTGTGTTTAATCATGTAATCATTTATTTAATTCTGCGCTTGTACATATTTTTTAAAATAAAACCGCATTGTTTTATATTGCATGATTCGAATAATAATTCCGCGAAATTAATCAAACTTTTCCCCACTCTCTTTCTTTTCAATGTTTATTTTAGTAGAGTATGTTTTATAACAGGCGGATTCGAAAGTTCTTATAACTCTCGAATTCGTAACCTTACCCCCGAATCTAGAAATCGGGTTTGTAGACCGGAGTCTTTCTTTTTCTTATTTTATGGTTTGTCGATTTCCTTAATTCGGCTGGCGACTCTTTTACAATTTTATAAACTCGTTTAATTATTTAAAGTATTTGATTTCTTACACAAAATTAATTTAAGAAAATAATTTAATTCATGTCCAACATTTATCCAAGGAGGGTCCCGAGAGAAATGGGCCAGAAAATGATAAAACCTAGGCGGGTTTTATCATTTTCAACCCAATTTCCCTTTGGGCCGAAGAGATTAGTGGTTCAGCCTGGAATCCGCTAAAACCTAGGCGGGTTTTAGTTGATTCTAGTGGCCCACTGGTTCTCTTTTGAGCCTGGATTTACTAAGTGGGCCGGGATTAAATTATTGTTAAATTAATTTGTGTAATTACGGATAATTTAAATAATAAAAAATGGATTTGTAAATAAATAATATTTCATTACCTCGAAAACGAATTTCAAAAATTAAAAACATCCTTATTTAAGGATTAAGAAACCTTAGTCGGCTCCCGTTCACAAATGTAGCGCATCCGAGAAAACATTTCCCCGAACGGGAATTTTCCCGGGGTGTTCCTACAGATTGGCGACTCCACTGGGGACTTAAACTTTAAAAAGAGGGTAAAACTTGAAAACATCAAATTGATTTGAAAGTGTAAAAGGGAGAAGTTAATTTATTTCATGGCTTTATTATTCTTTTAGGTATCCCTTGCATACCGGGCCACTAATCGGGTCTTTTGACACGTTAGCACAAAGGCGACGGTTTAAGTTACCTAGGATTTCCCTTGAGAGCGGGAGGCCACTACTATGGGGATGAACTCTACATCTCTAAGCATTTGGTCGCTCCTCTCCCGATGTCGTACTCCGAGAGCTTCCTTGAAGTTCTTTGAGAAATACCCCAACTGTTTACCTTATGGTATGCAGAACCGGGGCGAAGGCAAGCGGTAGGCTATATACCCAACCATAAAAGTCCATGAATTTAGAGCCTTGGTTTAGGGTACCCCCTTCATGTGTATGCTATATGCTATGTGTATCCCTCCCCTTTTCTCGTCTTTTATAAAGAGTCGACCCTAGTTTGGAGGTTTTGTTCTAGTCCATATAAAATTCATAGGGTTGAGAAAAAGATTATTTATTAATTAATATAATTAACTCAAAAGCATTTTGGTTAGCTCAAGTGGAAGGACCCATTAATGTTTGAAAGTTGATTATCTTAATTGATAAATAAAAATTGACTCACCTTTGATGATATTATATGGCCCTTTATGAAATTCTCTTAACATAGGTCCAAAAATTAATTAATAACCCAACAAAGTTAATGGATAACGTCTTAGACTGCATAATAGTCACTAGGCTTGAGTAGATTAATTTATCGATTTAATTAATAAATCCATCATATTTATGGCCGGCCCGTTGTTAGGCCCAACCATATTGGATTTATCAATTAAAACCCATAAATTAATTATAACTCGCTTATTGTTGATTTTATCTAGTCCTCTATAATATCCGTTTTCCTCGAGTAAAAAAAAAAGAGTATAAAAAGGAAAAGGTTAAAAAAAAAGTGGGTTGTCGGTCTTGTTGAACATTATTCTAGTCTGCATAAGAGCCAATATGGTTTGAGCTGCCTGAGTTGTTGGGCCAGGTTACGGATTTTCCTTAAAACGGTCAGCCAGTGGAGTGGGCCCATCCGAATTGAGAAACACTGACCATGGTCTGCCAACTTATGACCTGCTCACTATGTTGACTTTATTCGGCCCTTTATAGTGTTCTGTTGTTAAGTCCATATAGAGTTAGGCCATGCACTCCCAAAAAGTGGGTGAGTCCGTTATGTCAGCATAAATGTGTCAAAGATCATATAAGTCATCTAGGACATGCATGCATCGGGTAGAACGTGTCGGAGAATGTTATCAAGTGTCTTAACTTTGAATTTCCATACAGGCATCATTGATGATCGACTCCGAGCTTGCATTCAAGATCCACGAACAGGCCGTTTGATTCCGAATCCCCGCTACGATCCGTCGGCAACCAGTGACAGCATCATGTCTGGAGAACAATTCCAAGAGATCCCGGTCCAGAGCACCGAAGCTAACATCACGAAGCATTTGGATGACCTCTATACCAAAATGCAAGGTTTGGTATTTGCCAATACCTTAGAACAAGAGCAGAAGGTGGGGAAAAGGTTGAATGAGCAACAACAAGTGATGGATGGTATACTGCAAGCCATTACTAAAATCAATACCAAACTGGGATTGAATGTTGAGGAAGACGATGAAGAAGTGCAGGGATATGAGTCTGAACCTGAAATCATCAAGATATCCCCAAATTTTGGAGGGAGTGGGATATCCAAGACAAAAGCCGATACCCCTGAGGCATCTAAACCTGTGAAGGATCCAGCCGTTAAGGCCCTTGAACAGAAATTAGAAAGCCTTACCAAAGCAATGAGCCTTTGGCGACAAATATCCGAAGTGCCATTACCTGCTCAGGTTCAAGATAGCTGATAAAGTTAAGGTACCAAACATCAGGTTCAAACCCTCTGAAAACCCAGTTCATCACATCCAAGAGTTCATGAGGCTAGCACCATTAAACCGAATTGATGTCGGTTTATACTCTACCGTTTTCCCATCCACTCTAGATGGCGAAGCCAAGGTACGGTGTTACGCCTTACCACTTCAAACGAAGGCCGATTGGAATGAACTGTTCAAAGCTTTCATTAATCACTATAGTCGCATCCAGAGGAAGTAGGCTACGGTGGATGACTTGACCACCATGAAGCAACGAGATGACGAATCCTTCCTGGATTACTTTGAGCGATGGCATAACAAGCTGTCTCACATCAATGAGACAATCCCTCTTCGCCTACAGCTGTCTACTTTCAAGCAAGGGCTAAAAGGAAGTTTATCCAAACACTTGGGATTTCACGTCATCAAAGACTTTGACTACTTGAAGGACATCTGTGTCCAACTAGAGGTGATGCATAATGATAAGACCACTTCGCCTGCATGGAAGGGGTCTAGTTCCAACAGGAGGGCCACTAGTGCGTCTAGCCACCCTCCTAATATCATGGAAACTAACTCTATCCAGCGCAAGGGGCCTTTCATAACAAAGTATGAGACTTACACGCCATTGGACGTCTCTTACTCACAAGCTCTTGATCGATTGGTCAAGAAGGGTTTTTTAGTCCTACCTTTGCCAAGGGAAGAATCAGCAACAAGAGGAAAGAATTTGGATCAATTCTGCCGCTACCATCGTTGCCGAGGACATGATACTGAGAAATGCTGGTCTCTCAAGAACAAAATAGAAGATATGATAAGGGATGGGACACTACCCATGCCAAAAGCTGCTCAAAAGCCTAACAATCAAAGCAACCCTATGCCTGAGCATACCAACGCTATCTTTCATGGAGTTTGTAGCTTTGATCCTTCCACTTTGATTATTGAAACCGGCCAACTTATCCCTGAAGTACTCGGTTTTAATGAAGACCTATCCATTCATGGTATTTGGGATAGCGACGACGAAGAGCAGCATGAATACTCCAAGACGGAATGGATGGAGCCAGATGAGCCAACATCCGATGATGTAGCATTTCTCACTCGATCAGGCCGCCATAACAATAGGAACACCACCACCCTAGTGGCTGTTTCTAGTCCTACACCAATGGTTACCAACGACAACCATGTCGCACCTGAAGATCCTCTCCTTACACAACTCAAGAAGACCAAGGCTGAAGTTACCATTGGCAATTGATTTGTACCTCACAGGCACACAGACAGGAGATGATGGATGCTCTTATTGCATTAACAGTATCTCCCACAACAACTCCTGAATCTCTAGTTGCTCATGTGACTACCCAACAAGAGTCTATCACCTTCAGGATTGAAGATCTGCCTCAGGGAGGGGCATTCCACAACAAAGCATTATACCTCACAGTGCAATGTTCCAACAAAACTATCCCACTAGTTTTAGTCGACAATGGCTCAGCTGTAAATGTGTGCCCTTGGAGGACGGCACAGAAATTGGGAGTACAAACACTTGGCTCAAAATGGAGTACAACTAAGGGCTTACGACAATTCTCCTCGAAAGTCGGTTGGGTTCATAATATTGCCCATAACTACAGGCAATATCACTCGGAATGTGGAGTTCGTAGTGCTAGACATTCCCCCTCCTTCAACCTGCTACTAGGGAGGCCAAATGCAATGCTATAGCATCTACCTTACACCAGAAGGTAAAGATGCTGGTCCAAGGACAAGTTATCACCATCTCGGGAGAATCCATCAATGTTGTCTTCACTCCCAAACAAGCAACCCTTGAGGTGGAGCACAGTTCTATGGACGAAGAACTTCACAACTTTGAACTTGTGGCGACTTTGAGCCAGGATGAAGCTTCCTTTGACTTTGATCCCTACTCAAATCCCAAAGTTCACGCTATACTCAGGAAACAAGGACACTTTCCTGGAATGCCGCTAGGAAAGAACCCGAAAAATAAGATTCCTCCTGTGTTCAAGACGTTTAAGCAAAAGGGAATGTTTAGCTTAGGGTACAAGCCAACTGAGAAGGAAGTTAGGCTCGCCAAGATAGCCATAGCTGAGCAGAAGAGGATGGACAACCCACCTACCTTGTTCCAAATGAAGCCCTATCCACTCACCCTGAATGGGCAGTTTGTTAGGGAAGGTGATGAGTTCCCTTACTATGGGTTCCCCGAACCATATTACCTAAAGAATAAGGGAGTTCAAGTTGCTGGGTTAGAAGTTTTCAATGACTGTACCATTAATATGGCTACTGTTTTTATCCCCGCTCGGGACAAACAGCCATCGTTGGAATGGACTCATCTAGCTGGGAGCAACATATTTGGCATGTTGTTCGGACAAGAAGCTGCTAAGGGAGAGTCCGGTCGACATTTATTGCATTATCCAACCCAAGCTTTGACCCAAGTCTCATGATCACTGAAGAAGAAGAAGTCAAGGCAGTCTCGTGGGTCGATGCTGAGAATAATAGCTTTGTTTTATCTGTAGGAGAGTCTGTTCCTATGGACATAGAGTCTGGTCCTAAGAGTCTAGAGTCAAGTGAGTCTGGTCTTGAGTCTGCTGGCGATGTACTCATTTTTGCATTCAATAAAATGAACCTTTCTGCTTACTCTGATTCTTCTTTCCCCTCTTCCCTGAACTGCTGCGCTAATAATAAACCGGAATTTAATGAACCCTTAAAAGAATTTTCTAATGAACATGAGCATAAGATGGCGTTGTTGGAAGACACCATCACCATAAATGTGGGCACGGAAGAACAACCTCGAGAGTTGAAATTAGGTAGTTCACTCACAGTATAAGAACGGGTGGCGTTTACAGAGCTTCTCCAGGAGTTTGTGGATGTATTCGCATGGTCTTACGAGGACATGCCGGGGATTGACAGGGAAATTGTGGAGCACACCATACCTTTGCTCCCCGATGCAAAACCAGTGCGACAAAAGGCTAGGAGGATCAAACCTGAATGGGCTAAGAAAATTGAAGAAGAGGTAATCAAGCAGCTTAACGCTAAGTTCATCAAAGTAGTCCAATACCCTAAGTGGATTGCTAACATTGTCCCAGTACCCAAGAAAGATGGGAAAGTGCGCATATATGTGGACTTCCGAGACCTTAACAAGGCTAGTCCCAAGGATAGTTTCCCTCTACCCCACATTGATGTATTGGTGGATAACACTTGCGGACATGAGCTCTTATCCTTTATGGATGGATATGCTGGTTACAACCAAATAAAAATGGCAGAAGAAGATATGGAGAAGACTTCCTTTACCACATCATGGGGTACGTACTGTTATGTCCTCATGCCTTTCGGTCTCAAAAATGCCGGGGCAACATACCAGCGGACTGCCAATACCCTACTACATGACATGATGCACGTCGAAGTAGAAGTTTATGTTGACGACATGATTGTTAAGTCCAAAACAAGAGAGGGTCATATTCCTAACCTCTGAAAGTTCTTTCTGCGACTGCGCAAATACAAGATGCGGCTCAATCCAGCAAAGTGCACCTTCGGTGTTACCTCTGGGAAGCTACTAGGCTATGTGGTTAGCCAACGAGGCATTGAAGTTGATCCTTCAAAGATCAAGGCTATCCAACAGTTACAACCACCTAAGACAGAAAAGGAGATAAGAAGTTTCTTCGGTCGAATCCAGTACATCAGCAGGTTCATTTCAAAGCTCACCATGACTTGTGAACCTTTGTTCAAGAAGCTAAAGAAAGGAAGCAAAGTAGAATGGGACGATCAATGTCAAGCTGCTTTTGAGAAAATCAAGGAGTATCTGCAACATCCCCCAGTTCTCATGCCGCTAGTACCAGA
The DNA here is from genome assembly GCA_029582165.1 of Portulaca oleracea. Lineage (NCBI taxonomy): Eukaryota > Viridiplantae > Streptophyta > Magnoliopsida > Caryophyllales > Portulacaceae > Portulaca > Portulaca oleracea. Next base: position 17,960,058 of record CM055878.1, on the reverse strand, counting down.
TGAGCCTCTACTCCTTTACCTTACCGTGACTAGCTCAGCAATGGGGGCTATGCTAGCTCAAAAGGTTAAAGGTCAAGAGAGCGCCATCTACTACTTTAGCAAGAAGTTCCTAGACTACGAAAGTCGATATGCAGACATAGAAAAAATGGCTCTTGCATTAGTTAGGGCCACCAAGAAGCTGAGACACTACATGCTCTCACACACAGTGTATGTAATAGGTGAGAACAATCCCATCAAATTCATCATGGAGCAACCTACCATCAACAATCGCATCGCTCGATGGGTAGTCATGCTTTCTGAGTTCAACCTTCAATACTTACCTCAGAAATCTATTAAAGGGCAGATTGTTTCAGATTTTCTGGCTACTTCACCATCATAAGAACCTCCAAGCACTCACTTGGAATTCCCAAACGAAGACGTGTTCTTGACTGATGAAGTTACTTGGGAAATGTATTTTGATGGAGCTTCTAATCAAATGGGTTGTGGAATAGGAGTACTGTTAATATCTCCAGAAGGTGTACATATCCCTATATCTGTAAAATTGGATTTTGATGCTACTAATAATGCGGTGGAATATGAAGCATGCATCAAAGGCCTACAAGTTGCCTTGGCTTTAGGAATACACCACATAAATGTCTTTGGAGACTCTAGCCTCATCATTAACCAGGCTAAGAACGCATGGAAAGTTCGAAATGAGTGCCTTTTAGCTTATCAGCAGAAGCTTTTGGGATTGGCTGACCAATTCGAGAATATCAATTTCCAATACCTTTCTAGGGATCACAACGAACTGGTCGATGCTCTGGCTAAATTATCCTCAATGATATCCATCCCATCAGGCACGCTCCAACTACGATGGTGTATGACGAACCCGCGTATGTCTGTGTCATGGAAGCACAAGAAGAAGAGACTGAGGAATGGTTTCTCGACATATCCAATTTCCTTCGGAAGGGAGAATATCCAGCTAAGTTAGATGCTCGAGGACAACGAGCGATCAGGGCTTTAGCAGCACAATACTGCTTGATCCAAGATCGTTTATACAAGAAGTCACCTACAGACATCAATTTGTTGTGCATCAGTGCCAAAAGTGCAAAGGAAGTCATGACTACTGTGCATGGAGGAGAGTGTGGGCCTCACATGAATGGGCGCATGCTAGCGAAGAAGATTCAAAGAGCTGGTTACTACTGGACCACTATGGAAGCAGATTGCTTGAATTTTGTTCGGAAATGTCACAAATGTCAGGAGTATGCCAACCTGCAACATCAACCTCCTTCATATCTGACAACACTCACTTCTCATGGCCATTCTCGGTCTGGGGTATTGATATCATTGGCAAAACACACCCAACCGGAACAGGAGGACATGAATACATTTTGGTCGCTATTGATTACTTCACTAAGTGGGTAGAGGCAGCCTCTTTTGCCAAGCTCACATCTAAGCACGTGGCCAAATTCATCCTTCAGAACATTATGTGCCGATATGGAGTACCTCATGAGATCATCAGCGATAATGGGAGTCATTTTCGAAAGGAAGTAGAAGTTTTGCTCACCAATTACAAAATTCAGCATCATCGATCTTCACCTTATCGACCCGAAGCCAATGGAGCTGTAGAAGCGGCGAATAAAATAGTGGCAGGAATCATTAAGAAGATGGTCATCACTTACAAGGATTGGCCTGACAAGTTAGCATTTGCCTTATGGGGATACCGAACCTCAATTCGAACTACCACAGGAGCAACACCATATTCCTTAGTGTATGGAATGGAAGCAGTCTTGCCGATCGAGTTAGCAATCCCGTCATTACGAATAGTTGCAGAAAGCCAATTGCCGGAGGCAGAATGGGCTAGGGCAAGGTTCGAGGAGTTAATGTTGATGGATGAAAGGCGATTAAGGGCGTTGCATAATGTTCAGGTATATCAGAATAGAATCAATCGCGCCTTTAATAAGAAGGTGAAAAGTCGTTCACTTCAAGAAAGTGATCTAGTGCTCAAGGAAATGAGGGCACCAGTACAAGACCCAAGGGGAAAGTTTGCACCTAATTGGAAATGTCCTTATATGATTAAGGAAATTTTACCGGGAGGAGCAGCTCGGCTTGCCACCATGGATGGAGAAGATGTGATTCAACCAACAAATTTGGATCAACTCAAGAGATATTATGCTTAATATAGCCAAGCAACTGGAAAATCAATTTTCAGACACTTGGTTAATATTCGATTTATGCTCATGAAAGGAAGAAAGATAAAATTTGCAAGGACACAATGATTGTAAATAATACTTCTTCTTTTATTAATAATCAAAATGCAAGTACACTGCTTGTAAATAAGAAAATTCAAAAGGCATAATTAAATAAAAAGTTTATTCTAGCAAAGTAGTTCAGTTCCTTCACTTCCATCCATCTTCTAGTCTTGTTTCACCTTCTCTATGTCGCCAGTGGTCTCATGATCAATCTCCATGTCTTTAGGCTCGTTTGGGTCCGTCTCTTTGTTTTTGGGCTGATAGGCTCGCTTATGAGATTTCCGCGTCTCCACCTTCGGACCAAGCCGGTCCTTTGCTGTCACCCTCGCACCGAGACGATCCTTTATCGTAGAACGAGGACCCAACCTCTCCCTCATGGATGTTCGACTTCTTAGCGCCTCTCGGCCGCGGCGAGACTCGGCAAGCGATCAGCCACCCATGATATTCAGAGTCCGCGATCTCTGATACATGTGCCTTTGACGGAGCCTTAAGGGTCGACCTTCTTGCCCAATACTTCAGCCAAGACTCTATCACCGAGCCGCGAAGCTTCGTTGTTCGGGGGCTTCACATAGTCGCTCGGGGATGGTCTGTTTGCGACCCATCTGTCGCAATAACCGCTCCGGAAAATAGAAAGTCATGTGCGTTAAGCCGGCGATACACACATAGGCGTTGCGATAATCACTGGTCACATAGTCGGGAACATGCCACCACTCCATCCACCACGCGATGTCACGAGGTTCCTTCAGAAAGGCGACCCATTCAGTTACCGATCGGAGCTCGGTATATTTGCGCCTCCTTTGACAATAATTTGCAAGCGCTGAGGGGTTACGAGGATCTTCGATAAGGCCTAAATGCTCCATGAGCCATATCTGCCCATAAAGTTAGCACGGGTTATGATTGCATACCAATTATTCCCCCAACTAAGAAAAAAAATAAAAAAAAACCTTAAAACCACTTTGGGTTTTAAAGCGATAAGCGATTTGAAGAAAAAAATGAGGGAGGAAGGAGGAAATGTACCTGAAGAAGTAGGGGGCTCCCACGAAGCTCATATTCCGGATCCGGATTGTCCAAACCCATCATAGTTTCCACCAGCATCAACGGCACTAGATTAAAACCTCGAGCCATGTCTTCAACAATTTGAATTAGGCCCGCCGGCCCGATTCTTCACCCGCCATGATAAAAGCAAAATTCTCCAAGAAGACATAATACGAGTGCTCGCACTCGTATCATGGGACCATATTCCAAAGTGTCAGGCGATTGAAAATATTCGACAATGGTTTGGAAATGTACCTTATCGCCAAATAATGCGCTTCCTATGACTCGGTTCGGAAGACATATCAATTCCTTGTACTGTCTGGTGTTGTCGGCAACAGTTGGAGGTGATGTCGGTCATGCGAAACGACTCGTCCCGAGAATAAACGACCACTCTTCGGGTAATGGGACTAGCTTTTCAAGGAAAAGCGGAAAACATGCATCTTCGGATCCCAAAAAGCTCCTGCCGCTCGAATAAAGTCATGGTTAACTCTCGCTTGTCGGAGACTTAGCAATCTCGTCAGGCTATGTCTCCTGAGCTCTTTCTTCTCGTCTTTGGACAAAGTGCTCATCCAAGTAGCAAGCTTCTTCTCGAATGCTATGATCGGAGGGTTTTTGTGATTTTAGGAGGCTCTTTTAGATGGAAGATGCAATTGAAGATGATGTGTGATATCCATGGCAAAGGATGAGGTATTTATACACCTTTATCCATGATCAAAATGGAACAAATCGGCCAGCAAACAGTCACATAGCCGTTGCAATCATATCCCATGATTCAAGCCTTTTTTCAACGGCTAAAAACAAAAAATAAAAAAAAAGAAAAAAAGGTTAAAACCCAGGCGGGTTTTAACCTCGCCAGATCACCCCACGCGCGCCAGCCAGCTCCGGCCCAGCTCTCTCTACCGCTTAAAACCCGCCTAGGTTTTAAGCGTTCTGCTTCCCGTTTTCTGTTCATGACCCATTTGTGTAGTATTGTATCGGGTTTTGCTTCGATTGGCCCGTTCGTGTGTTTTTGATATTCCGGTTTCTGTTATCGGCCCAATGGTGTCCGGTTCTGAAATTTTTCTGCTTGAGCTATCTCTGACACTTAAGTTTTTGTCCTTTTTATTTTATTTTCTTTTTTGGGAAGCGGGATTAATGGGAATTAATCCCATCATGTAGAAAATCATTCGAAATTACATTAAATAAAAGCGTCAAGTTGTGCATACACCAAGTTCGAGTCTTGTATAAAATAAAAATATATTACAAAGATTCTCGCATAAAATAAAATAAAAAAAAAAAAATGAGTCTTGCATTGCATAAAGGTGATCACCACAGGGAACCCGAATCACCGCTGTCCTCTGCCAAGTTGCCCCCTGCATGTGAAGTTCCTGCGTTGGAAGTACCGGCCGTGCCAAAGTAGGTATCCCAGGAGTAATAGTCAGGTCTAGGAGCAGTCTGCACAGGAGGTGATGGCTCGGTCAAGGGCATTTCCAAAGGATGCACACTCGACGGCGAAGACACAGAGTGTTCCTGCGAAGCAGCCATCCAGGAATGATCAGGAACCTGCCATTCAGCAGAGGGACTAGGCCATACCAGACCAGTTCCATAACTAGGGACGGGCCAACCGGAAGAAGCAGATCCACCCAGCCAAGAATGTTGAGGCATAGACCACTCTTGGGAACCCATGGGCCATGACGGACCCATCTCAGGAGCAAGGGTAGGCCATCCCGCAGAAACAGAACCAAAAGATGAAGCATCATAAGGTGCAGGACGTGAAGTAGCGTTATCTGTTAGGGCCTGACCGCCAGGATACCCTACGGATGCACCTGAGTCACGGTCCCTCACTACTAGTTCACGACCACGACGAGCAGAGCGCATTAAAGCCGGGGTATGACGAGAAGAAGGAGGCCGGTGGGTGGCGCTCGATTCCGAAGCGTCCTCCACCTAGTAAGAATGGGGCTGAGTATCACCACCATATCCAGTACTGTGATATGACCCTCCATGACCTAATGACTCCTCCAAGGACATCTGAGCCATGTCCTCGGCCATGCTCGGAGGGTGGCGACTTTTGCTACCAGACTTGCTACGATGGGATACAGTGGAGTGTTGACCCTCGATTCGAATGCCTTTGCCCCGATCCCCTGGTACAGCTGCTAGAGGAGGACGAGAAGACCCCCCAACTTCCTCCCGAGATCGACCTCGAGTGGAATATTCCCCTACTGAAGAGCGACGTGGGGGCTCTGTACGAGGAGCGCTTGTAGTGGAACGTCGAGGCGACTCTCTTGGAGCAGACTCTGCGTCAGCCTCCATATCGGCCCCTCTGGCAGCGCCACCTTGGTATCTCCCCGAACCAGTGAAGCCCCGATCAATGAATTTCCTCATGGTGCTCCACTCCTTAGTCAGCTGTCGGAGAAATCCCCACCGCGGCTGGAAAATAGCAAAACCAAGGGGTCATTCACAAGTGGTATACAGGGTAAAAGGAGGCAATATAAAAATTTTTACCGGTTTGTGGTCGAATTCTTGGAGCGCAGAGCACTCACTACTGTTCTCCACTACCAGGAAGCCACCGATCTTTTGTCTCTCTTGAGGAACCTCCACTTCGACAGCTGCAGCGTAAGGTCGGTATAGACTTTCCGATTAAACGGCCAAAACATGACAAGGATGAAGAAGGAAGATACATACCACTCGAGGAGCCAAACGGCTAAGGTAACGCTGGAACTCTTCATCGAACTGATCCTGGGGAACGTTGTGCACGAAATCGTCAAATGCTTGACCCCGGACTAGATCCCTCAAAATGTCCAGGTCAATCCGCCATGGTTCAAACCTCTGTACTGGAGGATCTAAGGGAATGAGGCCAGGGTAACCTCCCAAAATTTGCCTCGAGGCCCTCTCCCCTAAATACCACACATAGCCGTAAGGCCCTTCAATCAAGAGGCGAAGACGGGTGTCATGTTCCACCCGATCCAGAGGTTGTGGCAACCCTCTGATGTCGAAGTCGACCCAAGGACGCCAATTTATTTGGTCCTGCTAGAAGAAGGATACATTTAAACATGGCATGCCAAAGAAAATAGAAAAGGCGTCAAGAGTAAGGAGATACCAGTTGCAAGTTATCCAAAATGCCGTGAATAAGGTCGAGAGCCCCCGACTTGTACTTCTTATCATGTATGTCCTCAATAGTCCAGCGTTCAGTAGCTGGCACTGTCTTGTTCTTCTTTGAGCGAATTCCCAAGGCCAAGATATACTCATATGCCCACGATTGCATGCACGATATGTCAAACCAGGAATGAAAGATGAATAAGAACATTACAAAAGAAGGATCGAGCACATACCTCGAGCACCTTCCGCAAGGAAGGACCGTACTGGTAGCGAGCATGGGCTGCATGGAGGTAGACTGGATCCGCATCCAATGAAAGACGGACGCCACGATGGAGCCAATGGATGAAGTTGGCATAGGCCGCCTTGCCCTAGTTCAGGTTTCGGATATTATCACAGTTGAGGAGGTTCCGAAACCAGGACAAAGAAATGTTTTCCCCATGGTTAGCAAAGAGTGTAGCAGAGATGATATACGCCATAAAAATAAAGCGGCGTTGCTCTAGAGGCAGGTTTTGAAAATTCGCATCGCGAACGGTCATCTCGAAGTGCTTATAGGCAAGGTTAGGGAGATCTTGCCGACGCCCCAAACGCACAGACACGGGAGTCAGCAAATCTAGAACTACAGGAGGAACATCTGCGTCGAAGACCAGGTCCTGCTCGCCCCAAGGAAGACCAGTGATCATGACAAAATCTTTAGGTGTGACTGTCATCTCACCCACCGGGAAGTGGAATGTGTTGGTGGAATCCCACAACCTCTCTGCCATCGCTCGACCAATAGTGCGGAACGTCCTTTTCTTCCAAGCCTCCAAGCATTTCCAGAAAGGCATGAAGCCCGCCGCGGTTAAAGTCTATTGGACAAAATTCCCCGGGATTGATTTTGCTGCCTTAAGTGGCTTTTTTAAGGCGCCGGGAGTTTTCAGTTTATCCTCCTGAGGGTAAAATTTAAAGGCGTCATTTTAGAATGGGGGCTCTAAGCATAATTTCATGGACCCAAGCTGGACCCAGCACGGACACTGGGCTCACAGCCACGACCCATGAAGCAAACAAGCAATTCTAAATAAAACGGCCCAAGTCGGTTCGGTAATAACATTAAGGAAATTTGAGTCCAAAACCCGCCTAGGGTTTGGCTCAAACCGACCCACGGCCGCGGCCAACGACGCGACCCACCTGAAAACAAAAAAAAAAAAGAAAAAAAAAGAGTGCGGGTCAAAACCTGCCTAGGGTTTGACCTCGCCAAGCCCAATTAGGTGGCCCAGAACGTGCAACGACCCAGTAGGCCTGGAATTAAAACCCGCCTAGGCTTTAATTCCGCCTAATGGGCCGCTACTCGGTTAATTGGCCTAGAACGCATGCAATTTTTTCGAAATTTTGGTCCATTTTGGCAAGGAAGCAATTTTCAGATATCTTTTCGGTCAAAAAGCAAAAAACGGATCACTCTACATCCTAACAGGCATACTTGAAATAGCTAAAAATCGACAAAGTATGAAAAATAAATTCATGCTTGCTCATTTTTATGCTAAACTAAGAACAAGAGGAAGATTTAAAGGATTACCTTGCCATGGGAGCGATAAAACCAAGCATGGTTCCAAGATTCAACAACGAGATCAGAGGGAGCCACTTCCATGCCGGGAACAAAGTTGCGACGCGAAGACTGCTCATGAGGCCAAGCCGCCACATGAGGGAGAGGTGGATTTCTATGACTTCGGGGTTGCATCCTTTCCCGAAAATTGCTCTAAAGGGACAAGATTTCTTTCTAGAGAGAGAAGTAGTAAACTAGAGAGATAAAGGAAATGAAGATGTGAAGAAGATGAAAGGAACCCTTTGAATTTATAGAAAGGGTGGGTGAGTGTGAGCCACTCGTTTTAGTAACCGCCTCGAGATGCCAAACTCATTCCATTAGTCGGAAATCCGAAAGGTTATCCCTTTGTCACCCAAAAGAGAGGCAGGGTGACGTGGCCTCTTTATAACCACAAGTGGGTCGGACCCACTTTGATTCCTTCACGAGACGAAAAAAAGAAGAAAAAATGCACAAAACCCGCCTGGGTTTTGTTTGGCCTAGAAGAAGCGGCCCAGAGGACGCGGTCCAGGCGCAGACGCGGCCCAATGGAGGACGCCAAAACCCGCCTGGGTTTTGGAGGGCCTATGGCCTAAATTTTCTACCCACAGTCGGAGCACACACTTAGACTTTGCGGCCTGCGGGTGAAAATCGAATCTCCTTCGTTTTATTTCAATAAAGCTTATGCTCGATTTTTTCTCTTGATTTTCAGGTCGCCGACAAGGGACCACCATCACTCAGCTACCGAACAAGAGGTCGCTGCCATCATTATTCCGGACCATCGATAGAGTTTCGATGCAGTCCCCAGCCACCGGCATCACGTTCGGTGAAGTCTCAATCTCCGAGTCATCGGCATCGCGCCCGATGAAGTCTCGACCCCCAAGGCCATCAGCAACGCGTCTGATGAAGTCCTTCGGCATCAAAAATACCCACCAAAGACTGGAACCGACACCGGGAAAGACTGGAATCGACACCGGGAAAGAAAGACTGGAATCGACACCGAGAAAGACTGGAACCGACACCAGGAAAGACTGGAACCGACACCGAGAAAGACTGGAAGAGACACCGGGAAAGACCGGGACCGACACTGGGAAAGACTAGAAAATTCCATCAAATTATCGACAGTCAAGTAGAGCATCATGCTTGCTCGAGATCATCTTAAAGGAGGCGCATGCCGCCCACAACCGCGATGCAGGACTCAGCTTCCAAGCATCAAACCAGGTTTTGCAAACCAAAGTCATAGTCTCAGACTACTTTGACCTTCGTCTTATTCAGACTCGATCAAAGTGGGGGCTCTCTGTAGACACCGGAATTTGTACCGGTATAAGCCCGATTCATAAAAAAAATATACAAGACAGATAGGCCAGTCGAAACGGGTCATTGGGCCCAAAGGATCAATAAACCGAGCCCAAAGAAAATAAACAAGTTGCAAATAAATTGTTAAAACCCACTGGGGTTTTAACTTTTATTGAACAGGCCAATGAAGAAATAGGCCCAGTCGCGCGCCTCGTCCTAGAAAAGATCAAAACCCGACTGGGTTTTGAGCAGAATAGCAGGCGACGTCGTTTCAATCCACGTCACTGATCCACGTGATAATATTATCAAAACCCGCCTGGGTTTTAAGTCTTTTAGCGCCAAAATCTGCATGCATGCGTGATCCCTTGATCATAGCCCCACGTGGTTGACCTTCCCCTTGATCACCCCAAAACCCGCCTGGGTTTTGGACTCTGATGGCATGATTTGTGGGGTATGCTCCCCACGGCTTCCCTCCAAAACTTACACTCCCTCACCTATAAATACCCCCTCCATTCCACCTTCATGGGGGCACCAAAAAATCATCATCTAATACACTTACTCTACTCTTCCACCATATTATACTCTCTCAAATTCTCCTCATCTCCTATCATTATTCTATCCTCCTATTATCTCCATATTATACTTCCATCATTCTCCATCACAAAATCACCTTCCCACACCATATCCATATTATACTACTTTTCATCTCCCATAATCCCTTTCTCAAATCATATTCATCACCACCATATAACCATCCATATACCACTCTTTCAAACCATTCACGTCATCTCATCCGGGTTTCAAGTCAAGGGGCAACTCAAGGGATCAAATCCGTCGTCACTACATCTTAAGCAAGGTTCGATTCTTTTATTTAAATTATTGTGTTTAATCATGTAATCATTTATTTAATTCCGCGCTTGTACATATTTTGTAAAATAAAACCGCATTGTTTTATATTGCATGATTCGAATAATAATTCTGCGAAATTAATCAAACTTTTCCCCGCTCTCTTTCTTTTCAATGTTGATTTTAGTAGAGTCTGTTTTATAAAAGGCGGATTCGAGAGTTCTTATAACTCTCGAATTCGTAACCTTACCCCTGAATCTAGAAATCGGGTTCGTAGACCGGAGTCTTTCTTTTTCTTATTTTATGGTTTGTCGATTTCCTTAAATCGGCTGGCGACTCTTTTACAATTTTATAAACTCGTTTAATTATTTAAAGTATTCGATTTCTTACACAAAATTAATTTAAGAAAATAATTTAATTCATGTCCAACATTTATCCAAGGAGGGTCCCGAGAGAAATGGGCCAGAAAATGATAAAACTTAGGCGGGTTTTATCATTTTCAACCCAATTTCCCTTTGGGCCGAAGAGATCAGTGGCCCAGCCTGGAATCTGCTAAAACTTAGGCGGGTTTTAGCTGATTCTAGTGGCCCACTGGTTCTCTTTTGAGCCTGGATTTACTAAGTGGGCCGGGATTAAATTATTGTTAAATTAATTTATGTAATTACGTATAATTTAAATAATAAAAAATGGATTTGTAAATAAATAAAGTTTCATCACCTCGAAAACGAATTTTGAAAATTAAAAACATCCTTATTTAAGGATTAAGAAACCTTAGTCGGCTCCCGATCACAAATGTAGCGCATCCGAGAAAACATTTCCCCGAACGGGAATTTTCCCGGGGTGTTCCTACAACAATCATCATCTACAAGCTCAATTACTGATGAACAAATTTAAAATTTGATCACAAAGGCACTCAAGGATCAACTAGGAGAAGCTTCACAAAGAACTCATAGGTACACTAGGCCATATACTAAGAGAATCAGCACTCTTTGTATGCCACATGGTTACCAACCTCCCAATTTCATCAATTTGATGGACATGGTAACCCATAGCAGCATGTCGCACACTTTGTTGAGACATGCAACAATGCGGGCACGAACGAAGATCTCTTAATGCAATTTGTGCGCTCCTTGAAAGGAACCACATTTGACTGGTATACCAACCTTATATCTGAGTCCATCGATAGTTGGGGGGCAAATGGAGGAGGAGTTTTTAAATCGTTTCTACAACACGAGTTGTGTCGTTAGCATGACAGAATTGACTGACACCGAACAATGGGATGACAAGCCAGTTGTTGACTACATCAATCGTTGACGTGCTCTTTCCTTAATGTGCAAGGATTGTCTATCAGAAACCTCTGTGGTCGACATGTGCACTCGAGGAATGGATTGGAACATACTCTATGCCTTGCAAGTAAATAAGCCTAAGAGTTTTCAAGACTTGGTGACATAAGCTCATGATATGGAGTTTACAATTGCCAACCATGGAAAATATTCTAACAATAGTGTGTCCACAACTGCTTATGAAGACATGCCAGGAAGAGACCCCATGATTGAAGAAAATGACCATTTTTTCTGACTCTGATGCACCAGAAATGTTGGACAAACTCCTTGAAAAGGGATTCATAGAACTCCCTGAGCCAAAGCGCTTTGAAGAAGTAGGAGGAGTGAGCGATCCTAAGTATTGCAAGTACCACAGGATTGTTAACCACCCACTAGAGAAATGCAGAGCATTCAAAGAGCAAGTCATGCAGTTAATGAAGGAGGGGAAAATCGCGCTAGATGGAGAAGACACTGACAAGTCTGACTAGATGCGACCCGCGTAAGGAGGGAGGACACCCTAGGGGGAAAAGGTCAGTTACCTAAAAAAAACATGGACTCAAGCAAAAAACAAAAAACTTTCAAGTGATCGTCATAGACTTCTAAGTCACCACACAAACTTCTAAGTTGCCACCAAAAACTCCAAGTTCACCAAATCAAGAGACTTCTAAGTCATTATCACAAGAAAAAGACTCTCAAGCCAACAAACTTTCAAGTCACAACATAAGACGTACTCTTAAGTCTACTAAATCACCCATGACTCTCAAATCATCATTAAAAGGCTTTCAAGTCAGTAAACTTCCCATTTGTCATCAAAAGGCTCTCAAGTTGGAAAACTTCCAATTTGTCATCAAAAGATTCTCAAGGCAGCAAACTTCCAATTTGTCATCAAAGGACTCTCAATCAAATGACCCTCAAGTCGGCAAACTTCCAATTTGTCATCAAAAGACTCTCAAGTAATCCCAAGAAAAAAACTCTCAAGTCATCATCAAACAAAAAAAACTTTCAAGTTGTCATCAAAGACTCCCAAGTCATGATGAATTTGACTTCCAAGTTGACATAAATTGACTCTTACGTCGTCGACAAAGACTTTCAATTCATCACAAAAAGCTTATAAGTCAACCAAATCACAGTCTTTCAAGTCGCTACAGGGAGATACTCAAGTCAAAAGACTTCTAAGTCGTCATAGTTGACCAAGATAACAAACTCTCATGTTAGCTAAATTCCAGACTCCTAAGTCACCAAGTCAAAAGACTTCTAAGTCGTCACATTTGACCAAGATAGCAAACTCTCATGTTAGCTAACTCACATACTCCTAAGTCATCAATTACTTTCTCTACGTCAAGACAACGCCAACAACTACACCACCATGACTGTGGGCATCCCTCTTAGAGTTAGCGCAGACAATTGTATTGTTATCATTGTTGGCATATCACTTTAAGTCAAGTCTCATAATATGTGACTCTAACAATTGCATTGCGACCGTGATCGTGGACAACCATCAAGCACCATACCATCAATTATGTAGTCACAATTGCAAAGTCGCACCCTTCATGTTAGGGGCAACAGTTGTGCTATGCCAATGGTTCCGTTGTAGTTATTATCGCCGTATTGCAAGTCCGTGCTGAAAGTTGCGTCATTACCACAATTGTTGGCGGCTTTCGCCAAGTTAAGGCCAACAGCGGCGCCATATGAGAAACCGATGTGATTATTGGCTACTTTCTTCAAAACAACAAGCCGTCTTTCTAAGGGAATATCAACCATTTCAAGTCATGTCCATCTTTTAGCATCTACAAGTACAAGCAACGTACATTGTGTAGCCTCGCAAACCTACAAAAAAAAATGCAGGTAAAAAGCAAAAAAAAAAAAGGGATCTAACACGAGCAAAGAAAGTCTGTGGACTGTCAGAGGGGTTAGACGTTCGGGTATGCGATGGATTAGTCAACTCGTCACCTCAATAAGGATAAACTCCTCTACGTAAAAGTGGAGCCTGTTATCCTTGTCTATGGCGATACTCGGTCTTCAAAGTCATCCGACTCATCACCTCAATAAGGATAAACTCCTCTACGTAAAAGGGAAGCCTGTTATCCTTGTGTGTGGGGATACTCGGTCCTCAAAGTCATGCGACTTGTCACCTCAACAAGGATAAACTTCTCTACGCAAAAACGGAGTTTGTTATCCTTATCTATGGCGGTATTCAGTCTTTAAAGCCATCCGACTCGTCACCTCAACAAGGATAAACTCCTCTACGCAAAATCAGAGCCCGTTATCCTTGTCTATGCCGGTACTCGATCTTCAAAGTCATTTGACTCGTCACCTCAACAAGGATAAACTCGTCTACACAAAAGCAAAGTCTATTATCCTAGTCTATGGTGGTACTCAGGTCTTCAAGATCATCTGACTCATCACCTCAACAAGGATAATCACCTCTACATAAAAACGGAGCCCATTATCCTTGTGTATAGTGGTACTCAGGTCTTGGCACCTACAAAACGACAACAACAACACCGGCAAAAAAAAAATGATGTGCTGCTATCGGAAGAGAGAGGGTAATTACTCACAAAATTTGCTATTCACAAAATTTTGACAAGATATGATAGTAGAATCTTCGCTTGATGATCATGGTGGTATAAGAAGTGGTAATACGATAGCTTGTTGCAATAATATTTTTGGAAAATAAAAGAAAGGTTAAGCAGACCTTGTTTGGTCTTTAAAAAAAAAAATTCCACTGACAAGGCACTTGCGACGATGTCACGACCATGTTACAGAAGCCAAATTCTAGATTTGTATAAAACATGAGGAAGTTTACACAACATGATGTCATGACTACAGCTAACAGTAAATCATTGTTAGAACCCCTCAAGGACGTTGACAGACCCAGACTCAAGGACCTTGACGACTGGATCGGATCAGTTTTGAATGAAAGTCAAAATTCAAATATCCAAAAAAGATATGATGCGCAAGGACAGAAATCTCAAAGAATGCTGAAGGACATTCACCCAAGGCCTCATAAGGACGTTCACCCTAGGCGAGAAGCTTTGATACGAAAGACAAAAGTGCAGCGGAAATAATGAACTTTTCTGGAAAATTAATATCCAATCTTTCTATCCATATTTCTAATCAGACTAATTGATTGTAATATCTACTTTGTAGGATACAATCAATCAAGAAATTGGAAGGAAGATAAAGATTGCAATTTTTGGGAATCACACAAGAAGGAAAGAAGATCGGAGCATATCGGAAGGAAAGATTGAAAACGAAGAAGGAAAGAATCGGGCAAAATCAATATCAACGTCTCTATTCTAGTGACATCATTATTCTTATATATAGAAGACTTGGAGATTGAAGACAACCAACGATTCCACGGGAGAAATCGGGTGTGTGAGAGAGTGCTCTGTTTTTGTGTTCTTTATTTGAGTAGAAAGAAGTGGTTTTTGTGAGGATTTTGTTTGAGTGAAATCAATTCCATAACGGACATAGATTTTGATTAGTGTAGTTGTAATCGATTACTAGATGGAATTAGGATCGATTAGTGTTTGCACCAAATCTGTGGTTGGTGTATTTTTCCAAAAATCTTGTTCGAAGCCTCGGCAATCTATTTGCCTATAAACCTAAGGACCTTCACCCGGGGAACATTCATATTAAGACTGCATTCTGTTTCAGCGAAATAAAGGAGGTTATTCAGTTATCATTTCTATTGTCCTTTATTTCAAGTTTACTTTGGTTTATCTAAAGTTGAATCTTAATCTGAAAAGATTAAGACCCTAACGTCCTTTACCAGTGAGTATTTGTGCATAAATTTTTATAAGCCTATTCACCCCCCCCTCTAGGGTTCTTTCAATTGGTATCAGAGCAGGTCCACTCAAGAAGAGACTAACCACTCTGTGGAAAAGATCATGGCTGGGATCGAAGATAGTGATATAGGGCAAGGACGTTGCTTGAACAGTCCCCCATTATTTAGAGGATCAAACTTTTCCCAATGGAAGAAGTGTATGAAAGCATTCATCATGGATCAAGACTATGACGTTTGGGACATAATTGAGAATGGAGACTTTGTCCCTGTGATCACAAAGGAAGGAATCAGGAAACCCAAAATTAGATCCAAATATACTGTCAGAGAAGCAGAAAAAGCGGATAAAAATGTTAAAGCTTTACATATCCTTTGTTGTGGACTTGATTCTAATGAGTTTGAATTTGTCTCTGGTTGTGATACGGCTAAATAGGTGTTGGATATCTTAGTGACCACATACGAAGGAACGAGCCAAGTACAAAAAATAAAGCCTGACAATTATGTCAAGCACTATGAATCCTTCAAAATGAAGAATGGAGAATCCATTAAGGACATGTACAAACGATTCAATGTCATAGTCAATAATCTCAAGTCCTTGGGGAAAACCTACTTCAATGAAGAAAAAGTTCACAAGGTCCTCAAATGTCTTCCAAGAAAGAAATGGGAATCAAAGGTCACTGTAATAGAGGAAGTTCACGATGTTGAAACCCTCTCATTAGATGAGCTCATTAGAAAGCTTCTTGCTCACGAAATGCGTCTTCAGGAAGAGCAAAATGAAAAGGAAGAAGTAGCATGTATGGACATCTATGGTCCTAACAACAATGATATGGACCGGATCTTGGCCTTGATGACCAAGGAACTCAAGAAATCGTGCAAGAAAAGTCATACCTCCAGATGACCTTCATCCAAACGAATCAACCAAAGAGATAATGACTCATCAAATAATAGAAATAATTCACTCTCTTGTTTTTTTTGTGGTGACCCAGGTCACTTGATCAAGGATTGTCCCTACCACAAAAAGAACAAAGAAAAGAGAAATCACATGGCCTTGATGGCCACTTGGAGGGGTGATGAGGAAACTAGTAGTCATTGCATAATGAGAAAAGACACCAACGACACAGAGGAAGTTGGTGCAACCAATGATGACTATCCGGACAGTGACAAGCATCAATCAAGGGAGGTAACATTTGATGATCTCCTCGCTTATCCTAAAAAGTACTTGGGAAAATGCCTTTTAAAGTTTGCAGGATGGGAGACCAAGCATTTAAATGAGATTAGGTCACTAAAAGGAACCAATAAAGGCCTGAAAGAGTCCAATGAGAAATTGGAGAAATTATGTGAAGGGCTTACCTCCAGGGTCGACTTTCTCAAAGCTGAAATACTAAACCTCAAGGCTAACCTTGATGATATTCAAAAGTCTCTGGCTGAGGCAACCAAGAAACAAAGAAACCTTGGAAAATGGCATGAAAGTTCATCCCCTATTAAGGAGCGAAACTGTTGTCAAGGACATTTTGTCTCGCAAGGACAAGCTATCAGAACCAGACACCAAGGGTGACACAAAGACCTTAATGAGCAGTACCCGGGCCACTAATTTCACTCATGGCACCAAGAACGACACAACTATCTTGGGACAAGATATCAAGGTCATTCATCTCTTCCCAAAAGCAAATATGGTAAATCGCACTACTTCAACCATTATTGTTCTAAAATTGTACTATTTTGGGTTCCAAAAGGAACAAGACCTCCTAACATGGTTGTTACTAGTAGTCAAAACCTAAATTTAATGTCAATTATTGCTTGAGGAAGGGTATCTAAAGTTTTTCCAGGTATATTCAGCATCCAGGAGAGTTGATGCTTAAGGGAGCTTGGAGCACTCAAGGACATTACTTACATCAGCAATAAGAACCCCTCAAGGACCTTGTCAGACCTAGGATCAAGGACCTTGACAAATGGATCTACTCAAATAGCAGTGTGATTGATTTTTTTTATGACACATATTGAGGGGGAGCACCCTCTCTTAGGACTAACAAGATCATTGAGTCTTGCAGATTAATGGAGATGGTTACAATATTAAGGGGGAGCTCCCAAGACTTTTTGATAAAAGTAAAAAAGGGGGAGAAGTGTTGCAAATGAATTTTACCTTTCATCAAAGAGGGGGAGATTGTTAGAACCCCCCAAGGATATTGACAGACCCAGACTCAAGGACCTTGACGACTGGATTAGATCAGTTTTGAATGAAAGTCAAAATTTAAATATCCTAAAAAGATATGATACGCAAGGAAAGAAATCTCAACGAATGTTGAAGGACATTCACCCAAGGCATCATAAGGGCGTTCACCCAAGACATCATAAGGACGTTCACCTTAGGTGAGAAGCTTTGATGCGAAAGACAAAAGTGCAGCGGAAATAGGGAAGTTTTCTAGAAAATTAATGCCCAATCTTTCTATCCATATTTCTAATCAGACTAATTGATTGTAATATCTACTTTGTAGGATACAATCAATCAAGAAATTGGAAGGAAGATAAAGATTGCAATTTCCGGGAATAACGCAAGAAGGAAAGAAGACCGGAGCATATCGGAAGGAAAGATTGAAAACGAAGAAGGAAAGTGATGGAAATCAGCCCTCGCAACCTCATTTGGTGCCAACGTGCATAAAGGTCATTCGTGAATCCCATATGGACCTTGACGATACCGAAGGTCATTCACCATATGCGAGGCCATCTTTATAGTCTCAATCCCTCAGATCTGAGACCTCATCTTATTGTGCCCTTCATGATTGTCAAAGAGTCGTTCATAATGTGCAAGCTTACATGGTCTGAAGGTCATTTAGGTTCCATAGAGCTATTTCAATCTGGGCATGCGTTGAGGGCGTTTATCTGGAGCTGGTTGTTCTTTTCAACTTGGTTTATGATTCTCTTCTCTTTGGATGTCAAGGACGTTTATTATTGAGCTTTCCTAAATGCCAATGGTTGATCCAGTTGGAGGTCATTAGCCTTCTATGCAATCAGAATATACGCATGAGGACCTCCATCTTGAGTCTGCTGAGAATTTGGACGTCCAAGGACGTTCTCTACTGGAGGAAGACTATTTGCACATTTTTTACTTCACTTCCTGAGTTGTTGAAAACGAAGATCGGAGCATATCGGAAGGAAAGATTGAAAACGAAGAAGGAAAGAATCAGGCAAAATCAATCTCAACGTCTCTATTCTACTGACATAATTATTCTTACAAATAGAAGACTTGGAGATTGATGACAACCAACGATTTCACGGAATAAATCGGGTGTGTGAAAAACAGAGAGTGCTCTGTTTTTGTGTTCTTTCTTTAAGTAGAAAGAAGTGATTTTTGTGAGGATTTTGTTAGAGTGAAATCAATTCCATAACGGACTTAGGTTTTGATTAGTGTAGTTGTAATCGATTCCTAGAGGGAATTAGGATCGATTAGTGTTTGCGCCAAATCTGTGGTTGGTGTATTTTTCCAGAAATCTTGTTCGAAGCCTCGACAATCTGTTTGCCTGTAAACCTAAGAACCTTCACCCTGGGAACGTTCATATTCAGACTGCATTCTGTTTCAGTGAAATAAAGGAGGTTATTAAGGTATCATTTCTATTGTCCTTTATTTCAAGTTTTCTTTGGTATATCTAAAGTTGAATCTTAATCTGAAAAGATTAAGAACCTAACGTCTTTTACCAGTGAGTATTTGTGCAGAAATTTTTATAACCCTATTCACCCCCCTTCTAGGGTTATTTAAATTGGTATCAGAGCAAGTCCACTCAAGAAGAGACTAAGCGCTCTGTGGAAAAGATCATGGTTGGATCGAAGATAGTGATATAAGTTAAGGACGTTGCGTGAACAGTCCCCCATTGTTTAGAGGATCAAAGTTTTCCCAATGGAAGAAGCGTTTCAAAGCATTCATCATGGATCAAGGCTATGACGTTGGGAAAGAATTGAGAATAGAGACTTTGTCCCCATGATCACAAATGAAGGAATCAGGAAACCCAAAATTAGATCCAAATATACTGCCAGAGAAGCAGAAAAAGCGGATAAAAACATTAAAGCTTTACATATCCTTTATTGTGGACTTGATTCTAATGGGTTTGAATTTGTCTCTGGTTGTGATACAGCTAAACAGGTGTGGGATATCTTAGTGACCACATACGTAGGAACGAGCCAAGTACAAAAAATAAAGCTTGACAATTATGTCAAGCACTATGAATCCTTGAAAATGAAGAATAGAGAATCCATCAAGGACATGTACAAACAATTCAATGTCATAGTCAATAATCTCAAGTCCTTGAGGAAAACCTACTTCAATGAAGAAAAAGTTCACAAGGTCCTCAGGTGTCTTCCAAGAAAGAAATGGGAATCAAAGGTCACTGTAATAGAGGAAGTTCACGATGTTGAAACCCTCCAATTAGATGAGCTCAATCGAAAGCTTCTTGCTCACGAAATACGTCTCCAGGAAGAGCAAAATGAAAAGGAAGAAGTAGCCCGTAAAGACATCTATGGTCTTAGCAACATTGATAAGGACCAGATCTTGGCCTTGATAGCCAAGGAACTCAAGAAATCGTGCAAGAAAAGTCATACCTCCAGAGGACCTTCATCCAAACGAATCATTCAAAGAGATAATGACTTAACAAATAATAGAAATAACTCACTCTCTTGTTTTTTTTTGTGGTGACCCAGATCACTTGATCAAGGACTGTCCCTACCACAGAAAGAACAAACAAAAGAGAAATCACATGGCCTTGATTGCCACTTGGAGTGATGATGAGGAAACTACTAGTCATTGCATCATGAGAAAAGATACCAACAACACATAGGAAGTTGGTGCAACCAATGATGACTATCCGGACAGTGACAAGGATGAATCAAGGGAGGTAACATTTGATGATCTCCTCACTTATCCTGAAAAGTACTTGGGAAAATGCCTTTTAAAGTTTGTAGGACGGGAGACCAAGCATTTAAATGAGATTAGGTCACAAAAAGGAACCAACAAAGGCCTGAAAGAGTCCAATGAGAAATTGGAGAAATTATGTGAAGGGCTTACCTCCAGGGTCGACTTTCTCAAAGCTAAAATACTAAACCTCAAGGCGAACCTTGATGATATTCACAAGTCTCTGGCTGAGGCAACCAAGAAACAAAGAAACCTTGGAAAATGGCATGGAAGTTCATCCCGTATTAAGAAGCGAAACTGTTGTCAAGGACATTCTGTCTCGCAAGGACAAGCTATCAGAACCAGACACCAAGGGTGACACAAGGACCTTAATGAGCAGTACCCGGGCCAGTAATTTCACTCATGGCACCAAGAACGACACAACTATCTTGGGACAAGATATCAAGGTCATTCATCTCTTCCCAAAAGCAAATATGGTAAATCTCACTACTTCAACCAATATCGTTCTAAAATTGTACAAGTTTGGGTTCCAAAAGGAACAAGACCTCCTAACATGGTTGTTACTCGTAGTCAAGAACCTAAATTTAATGTCAATTATTGCTTGAGGAAGGGTATCTAAAGTTTTTGTCATGTATATTCAGCATCCAGGAGAGTGGATGCTTAAGGGAGCTTGGAGCACTCAAGGACATTACTTATATCAGCAATAAGAACCCCTCAAGGACCTTGTCAGACCTAGGATCAAGGACCTTGACACATGGATCTACTCAAATAGCAGTGTGATTGATTATTTTTATGACACATATTGAGGGGGAACACCCTCTCTTAGGACTAACAAGATCATTGAGTCTTGCAGATTATTGGAGATGGTTACAATATTAAGGGGGAGCTCCCAAGACTTTTTGATAAAAGTAAAAAAGGGGGAGAAGTGCTGCAAATGAATTTTGCCTTTCATCAAAAAGGGGGAGATTGTTAGAATCCCCCAAGGATGTTGAGAGACCCAGACTCAAGGACCTTGACGACTGGATCAGATCAGTTTTGAATGAAAGTCAAAATTCAAATATCCAAAAAAGATATGATGCACAAGGAAAGAAATATCAAAGAATGTTGAAGGACATTCACCCAAGGCATCATAAGGGCGTTCACCCAAGGCATCATAAGGATGTTCACCTTAGGTGAGAAGCTTTGATGCGAAAGACAAAAGTGCAGCGGAAATAGGGAAGTTTTCTGGAAAATTAATGTCCAATCTTTCTATCCATATTTCTAATCAGACTAATTGATTGTAATATCTACTTTGTAGGATACAATCAATCAAGAAATTGGAAGGAAGATAAAGATTGCAATTTCCGGGAATCACGCAAGAAGGAAAGAAGACCAGAGCATATCGGAAGGAAAGATTGAAAACGAAGAAGGAAAGTGATGGAAATCAGCCCTCGCAACCTCATTTGGTGCCAACGTGCATAAAGGTCATTCGTGAATCCCATATGGACCTTGACGATACCGAAGGTCATTCACCATATGCGAGGCCATCTTTATAGTCTCAATCCCTCAGATCTGAGACCTCATCTTATTGTGCCCTCCATGATTGTCAAAGAGTCGTTCATAATGTGCAAGCTTACATGGTCCGAAGGTCATTTAGGTTCCATAGAGCTATTTCAATCTGGGCATGCGTTGAGGGCGTTTATCTGGAGCTGGTTGTTCTTTTCAACTTGGTTTATGATTCTCTTCTCTTTGGATGTCAAGGACGTTTATTATTGAGCTTTCCTAAATGCCAATGGTTGATCCAGTTGGAGGTCATTAGCCTTCTATGCAATCAGAATATACGCATGAGGACCTCCATCTTGAGTCTTCTTAGAATTTGGACGTCCAAGGACGTTCCCTACTGGAGGAAGACTATTTGCACATTTTTTACTTCACTTCCTGAGTTGTTGAGGTCTTTCCAATTCAGTGAGGTGTTTGCCATTGAGGTCCTTTATGAAGACG
This sequence comes from Portulaca oleracea, assembly GCA_029582165.1. Classification (NCBI taxonomy): domain Eukaryota; kingdom Viridiplantae; phylum Streptophyta; class Magnoliopsida; order Caryophyllales; family Portulacaceae; genus Portulaca; species Portulaca oleracea. The sequence goes on along the minus strand of CM055878.1, from coordinate 17,938,037 downwards.
TCACTTTCGAGCTGTTGAGTCCTTACAACTTGTCAGGAGAATATCTAGCCTTGCCCACGTGAAGAATGATGCTACAATAAGAAAATGCCATGTGTGATGTTTCTAGAGCCTTCCAATTCTTCTAGAAGCTTCATGAAGATGCCATGTGTGACGCTTTTATTGGTTCTCATTATTATTGTTCTAGATGCTTCATAAGTTAGTTACATATTATCTTATTCTGATGTAATTAGTTTAATTAAGCATAATTAGGACGTTTTCTTTTTGCTCAAGAAACTCTTAACTAGAGTTCAGCTGGGTTTTAAATACCCCTCTGTAATGTCCTTCGGGAAACAGTGAATTGATGAAATAGATGAGCCTTGAGCTTGCTTTGTTTGTGAGTATCTAACAACTCTCAAATTCTACCTCAGTATCTTGATTTGGCAATCAAGTGGTGAATAGGTAGGACTTGATTTGATCCTTAGAAGGTGTGTCTATAACTAAGGATTGGATTAAGATTGCCCTTGTGATAATCAATCATGGTGTGTCCGTATTGATTGATAATCACTTGTTTCTATCCTTTATTTTCTGTATTTCCATCCTTCATTATCGATTTCATTCCATTTGATCGAGTTCCCTAAACCTTTGTGAGTTTTTGATGTTATTTTGCAAGTCGAACCTCATTTACCCTGCTGTTCTGGATCAAATGCATGTCCTCTGTTTTGTTTGATGTTTCTCAGCCTGCTGAGCAGAGGTCCTCTGGCTGGGATACATCATAAATTTGGTATCAGAGCTAGCTACCATCTTTGGTGATTCGTTTCTGATTTCTTTGAGCCTAAACACATCCCAAATCATCCCAAACACATAGCCACAAAAAAAAAACCAGCAACCATGATTTTCAACAAGCCTTCATCTCGAAAGAGTGATCAAATTTTGAAGGAGGAAAGGAGATTAAGGAGATGGAAGCGTGAGTTACAACTCCTTGACCTCAATATGCTACAATTGGAGATGGATTGGTATGAATTTATTTACAATTCTAGGAAATCACGTGAACCACCTTTGGTTCAAGAGGATGAACATCAAATTCAAGATGAACCAGATATTCATGATACGACAAAAGTTATTGAGGCCCTTTTTTCTGTTGAGATGGAACACGAGGATGAACACGAGGTTAATTTTAATCACCCTCCTACTTTTGATGTGTATAAAGATGAAGAAGATTATAAGGACTTGGAGGAGAAAGAAGAAGTCAATCTAGATCTTCTTCCTATGTATGATGAGGAAGTAGAGGATCTTGATGAAGAAGAGTGTGTAAATGAACCTTTGGAGGATCCTGTCTATGATGAGGAGGTTGAGGACTATCTGTCCTTGACACAGCTAACGACCTTAGGGTTCTGTCAGCTAATGACATTGTCAGAATCAGAACCTCAGTTCGTGATGAAAATGGATAATGTGGCTTCTAATGGCTTCAATGTTGAGTTGGTTTATTTCCAACCAAGGTCATTTCTATGGGTGAATTTGGAGGTGACAAGAAGACCGAAGAGGAAACGGTTGAAGCAAAGGAGGTCCAAGTATGAGGAATGGAGTATCAAGCCCCCAAACTCAATGGAGGAGCTCATTGTTTTTATTGATGTTGACTTTCCGGCCTTGATCCTTTTCAACTCAATTGGTGTCCAATATTTTGGTCAAGGTATGGGATCTCAAGAATTTCTTTACTACATTATTTTGTTGGGCATGAATGAAGCATACTTGCAAATATTTTGGAGTTTCATGAATGCATGTTTTGTGAAATTTCATGTGCTTTGGTGTTGTGTTGAGAAGGGTATCATGACTATACAACTTTGGATGAGTCAAGATAGTGGAAAAGAAGTGGAGTCATATTATCTTGATTTTGTGAGCTTTGATGATGCTTGTTGTGGATTAGTGTGGAATGTTGTTAAGGCCTTGATCATATGCTCTATATTGGGAAGTATGCCTTGGATGTTTACTGTGGAAGTTGTGCTACGAGGCACATTGTCATGTCATACCTTCACCATGCTTAGCAAGAGAAACATCTATGTCGCATATCCTTTTGCTCAAATTGTCAGTTGTTCTGCCCCAAGGTCCTTGAGACAACCAACCACTGATTTGCACATTCCTTACCAACCTTGGTTTGTCATTAATCCTACCATCAACCCACCACTGAAATCCCCACTGTCCTTATCCCACAAAACAGCCCCAAAAGCCCCACAAAAACCCCTCATATCAAATAACTTCCTATTTAAGAAGGGGAGTCTCGAAACCTACTTTCCATACCCCTTTATCTCCACATTACTACCCTCCACAAAAGAGCCAACCCTCAAAACCCACAAACGTAGGTTTCCATCCTTGAACCTATGGTTTCTAAAGATCCTTGACAAGGTTGAGGACCTTATTCTCCTAAACCAAAACACAAACCCAAACTCCTCAAATAGCCATCCCATCCTTACCCCTCCTCTGGAACAGTGTCCTTATGTGTTTCCCGAAGAAAAACCCCCTGGTTTGCCTCCTGAATATAAGTTTCAGCATGAACGAAAGAAGGCAGCTAAGTTTGATAACTTGGCTCACAAGAGAAAGAAGAAGATGAGTTTCTTGCCGGGTGATCTTGTTTGGATCTACCTAAGGGAGGACAGATTTCGATCCAAGAGGAAAGGGAAGTTGAATCCAAGAGCTGAAGGTCCCTTTGAGGTCCTTGAGAAGGTGGGAGACAATGCTTATAAATTGGATTTCTTGGATAACCTTGGTTGATGTGCAACCTTCCACGTAGTTGATTTGAAGCCATACCATTCTGGGGTAAAGGACCTTCCAAGTTTGAGGTCAAACTTTTCTCAACTTGGGGGGAATGATGGAAATCAGCCCTCGCAACATCATTTGGTGCCAACGTGCATAAAGGTCATTCGTGAATCCCATATGGACCTTGATGATACCGAAGGTCATTCACCATATGCGAGGCCATCTTTACAGTCTCAATCCCTCAGATCTGAGACCTCATCTTATTGTGCCCTCCATGATTGTCGAAGAGTCGTTCATAATGTGCAAGCTTACATGGTCCGAAGGTCATTTAGGTTCCATAGAGCTATTTCAATCTGGGCATGCGTTGAGGACGTTTATCTGGAGCTGGTTGTTCTTTTCAACTTGGTTTATGATTCTCTTCTCTTTGGATGTCAAGGACGTTTATTATTGAGCTTTCCTAAATGCCAATGGTTGATCCAGTTGGAGGTCATTAGCCTTCTATGCAATCAGAATATACGCATGAGGACCTCCATCTTGAGTCTGCTGAGAATTTGGACGTCCAATGACGTTCCCTACTGGAGGAAGACTATTTGCACATTTTTTACTTCACTTCCTGAGTTGTTGAGGTCTTTCCAATTCAGTGAGGTGTTTGCCATTGAGGTCCTTTATGAAGACGTCACTTTCGAGCTGTTGAGTCCTTACAACTTGTCAGGAGAATATCTAGCCTTGCCCACGTGAGGAATGATGCTACAATAAGAAAGCGACATGTGTGATGTTTCTAGAGCCTTCCAATTCTTCTAGAAGCTTCATGAAGATGCCATGTGTGACGCTTTTATTGGTTCTCATTATTATTGTTCTAGAAGCTTCATAAGTTAGTTACATATTATCTTATTCTGATGTAATTAGTTTAATTAAGCATAATTTGGATGTTTTCTTTTTGCTCAAGAAACTCTTAACTAGAGTTCAGCTGGGTTTTAAATACCCCTCTGTAATGTCCTTCGAGAAACAGTGAATTGATGAAATAGATGAGCCTTGAGCTTGCTTTGTTTGTGAGTATCTAACAACTCTCAAATTCTACCTCAGTATCTTGATTTGGCAATCAAGTGGTGAATAGGTAGGACTTGATTTGATCCTTAGAAGGTGTGTCTGTAACTAAGGATTGGATTAAGATTGCCCTTGTGATAATCAATCATGGTGTGTCTGTATTGATTGATAATCACTTGTTTCTATCCTTTATTTTCTGTATTTTCCATCTCCTCTATCCTTTATTTTCTGTATTTTCCATCTCCTTGTTGATCCCAATCCATTTGAACCCTTCAGAAAACGCATCTGTTGAGTTTGTCAAGGTCTGAAGGACCTTCGGTGTGTGCCCAGATCAGTGCACTCTGATTTGGTTTGGTCTGGGATACATAAGAAAGAATCGGGAAAAATCAATCTCAACGTCTCTATTCTACTGACATAATTATTCTTATAAATAGAAGACTTGGAGATTGAAGACAACCAATGATTCCACGGAAGAAATCGGGTGTGTGAAAAACAGAGAGTACTAAGTTTTTGTGTTCTTTCTTGGAGTAGAAAGAAGTGGTTTTTGTGAGGATTTTGTTTGAGTGAAATCAATTCCATAACAGACTTAGGTTTTGATTAGTGTAGTTGTAATTGATTCCTAGAGGGAATTTGGATCGATTAGTGTTTGCACCAAATCTGTGGTTGCTGTATTTTTCCAGAAATCTTGTTCGAAGCCTCGACAATCTGTTTGCCTGTAAACCTAAGGACCTTCACCCTGGGAACGTTTATATTCAGATTGCATTCTGTTTCAGTGAAATAAAGGAGCTTATTCAGTTATCATTTCTATTGTCCTTTATTTCAAGTTTACTTTGGTTTATCTAAAGTTGTATCTTAATCTGAAAAGATTAAGACCCTAACGTCCTTTACCAGTGAGTATTTGTGCAGAAATTTTTATAAGCCTATTCACCCCCCCCCCCCTCTAGGGTTCTTTCAATTGGTATCAGAGCAGGTCCACTCAAGAAGAGACTAACCACTCTGTGGAAAAGATCATGGCTAGGATCGAAGATATTGATATAGGGCAAGGACGTTGCTTGAACAGTCCCCCATTATTTAGAGGATCAAACTTTTCCCAATGGAAGAAGTGTATGAAAGCATTCATCATGGATCAAGACTATGACGTTTGGGACATAATTGAGAATGGAGACTTTGTCCCTGTGATCACAGAGGAAGGAATCAGGAAACCCAAAATTAGATCCATATACTGCCAGAGAAGCAGAAAAGGCGGAAAAAAATGTTAATGCTTTACATATCCTTTATTGTGGACTTGATTCTAATGAGTTTGAATTTGTCTCGGGTTGCGATACAACTAAACAGGTGTGGGATACCTTAGTGACCACATACAAAGGAACGAGCCAAGTACAAAAAATAAAGCTTGAAATTATGTCAAGCACTATGAATCCTTGAAAATGAAGAATAGAGAATCCATCAAGGACATGTACAAACAATTCAACGTCATAGTCAAAAATCTCAAGTCCTTGGGGAAAACCTACTTCAATGAAGACAAAGTTCACAAGGTCCTCAAGTGTCTTCCAAGAAAGAAATGGGAATCAAAGGTCACTGTAATAGTGGAAGTTCACGATGTTGAAACCCTCCAATTAGATGAGCTCAATCGAAAGCTTCTTGCTCACGAAATACGTCTCCAGGAAGAGCAAAATGAAAAGGAAGAAGTAGCCCGTAAAGACATCTATGGTCCTAACAACAATGATAAGGACCAGATCTTGGCCTTGATGGCCAAGGAACTCAAGAAATCGTGCAAGAAAAGTCATACCTCCAGAGGACCTTCATCCAAACGAATCAACCAAAGAGATAATGACTCATCAAATAATAGAAATAATTCACTCTTTTTTTTTTTTTTTTGCGGTGACCAAGATCACTTGATCAAGGACTGTCCCTACCACAGAAAGAACAAAGAAAAGAGAAATCACATGGCCTTGATGGCCACTTGGAGTGATGATGAGGAAACTACTAGTCATTGCATCATGAGAAAAGACACCAACGACACAAAAGAAGTTGGTGCAACCAATGATGACTATCCGGACAGTGACAAGGATGAATTAAGGGAGGTAACATTTGATGATCTACTCACTTATCCTAAAAAGTACTTAGGAAAATGCCTTTTAAAGTTTAAAGGACGGGAGACCAAGCATTTAAATGAGATTAGGTAACTAAAAGAAACCAACAAAGGCCTGAAAGAGTCCAATGAGAAATTGGAGAAATTATGTGAAGGGCTTACCTCCAGGGTCGACTTTCTCAAAGCTGAAATACTAAACCTTAAGGCCAACCTTGATGATTGTCACAAGTCTCTGGCTGAGGCAACCAAGAAACAAAGAAACCTTGGAAAATGGCATGAAAATTCATCCCTTATTAAGGAGCGAAACTGTTGTCAAGGACATTCTGTCTCGCAAGGACAAGCTATCAGAACCAGACACCAAGGAAGACACAAGGACATTAATGAGCAGTACCAAGACCATACATTTCACTCATGGCACCAAGAACGACACAACTATCTTGGGACAAGATATCAAGGTCATTCATCTCTTCCCAAAAGCAAATATGGTAAATCGCACTACTTCAAGCATTATCGTTCTAAAATTGTACAAGTTTGGGTTCCAAAAGGAACAAGACCTCCTAACATGGTTGTTACTAGTAGTCAAGAACCTAAATTTAATGTAAATTATGGCTTGAGGAAAGGTATCTAAAGTTTTTGCATGTATATTCAGCATCCAGGAGAGTGGATGCTTAAGGGAGCTTTGAGCACTCAAGGACATTACTTACATCAGCAATAAGAACCCTTCAAGAACCTTGTCAGACCTCGGATCAAGGACCTTGACAAATGGATCTACTCAAATAGCAGTGTGATTGATTATTTTTATGACACATATTGAGGGGGAGCACCCTCTCTTAGGACTAACAAGATCATTGAGTCTTGCAGATTATTGGAGATGGTTACAACATTAAGGGGGAGCTCCCTAGACTTTTTGATAAAAGTGAAAAAGGGGGAGAAGTGCTGCAAATGAATTTTGCCTTTCATAAAAAGGGGGAGATTGTTAGAACCCCTCAAGGACGTTGATAGACCCAGACTCAAGGACCTTGACGACTGGATCGGATCAGTTTTGAATGAAAGTCAAAATTCAAATATCCAAAAAAGATATGATGCGCAAGGAAAGAAATCTCAAAGAATGTTGAAGGACATTCACCCAAGGCATCATAAGGGCGTTCACCTAAGGCATCATAAGGACGTTCACCCTAGGTGAGAAGCTTTGATGCGAAAGACAAAAGTGCAGCGGATATAGGGAAGTTTTCTGGAAAATTAATGTCCAATCTTTCTATCCATATTTCTAATCAGACTAATTGATTGTAATATCTACTTTGTAGGATACAATCAATCAAGAAATTGGAAGGAAGATAAAGATTGCAATTTCCGGGAATCACACAAGAAGGAAAGAAGACCGGAGCATATCGGAAGGAAAGATTGAAAACGAAGAAGGAAAGAATCGGGCAAAATCAATCTCAACGTCTCTATTCTACTGACATAATTATTCTTATAAATAGAAGACTTGGAGATTGAAGACAGCCAATGATTCCACGGAAGAAATCGAGTGTGTGAAAAACAGAGAGTGCTCTGTTTTTGTGTTCTTTCTTTGAGTAGAAAGAAGTGGTTTTTGTGAGGATTTTGTTTGAGTGAAATCGACTCCATAACGGACTTAGGTCTTGATTAGTGTAGTTGTAATAGATTCCTAGAGGGAATTAGGATCGATTAGTGTTTGCACCAAATCTGTGGTTGGTGTATTTTTCCAGAAAATCTTGTTTGAAGCCTCAGCAATTTGTCTGCATGTAAACCTAAGGACCTTCACCCTGGGAACGTTCATATTCAGACTACATTCTGTTTCAGTGAAATAAAGGAGGTTATTCAGTTATCATTTCTATTGTCCTTTATTTCAAGTTTACTTTGGTTTATCTAAAGTTGAATCTTAATCTGAAAAGATTAAGACCCTAACGTCCTTTACCAGTCAGTATTTGTGCAGAAATGTTTATAAGCCTATTCACCTCCCCTCTAGGGTTCTTTCAATTGGTATTAGAGTAGGTCCACTCAAGAAGAGACTAACCGCTCCGTGGAAAAGACCATGGCTGGGATCGAAGATAGTGATATAGGGCAAGGACGTTGCTTGAACAGTCCCCCATTATTTAGAGGATCAAACTTTTCCTAATGGAAGAAGTGTATGAAAGCATTCATCATGGATCAAGACTATGACGTTTGGGCAGAATTGAGAATGGAGACTTTGTCCCCATGATCACAAATGAAGGAATCAGGAAACCCAAAATTAGATCCAAATATACTGCCAGAAAAGCAGAAAAGGCGGATAAAAATGTTAAAGCTTTACATATCCTTTATTGTGGACTTGATTCTAATGAGTTTGAATTTGTCTCGGGTTGCGATTCAACTAAACAGGTGTGGGATACCTTAGTGACCACATACGAAGGAACGAGCCAAGTACAAAAAATAAAGCTTGACAATTATGTCAAGCACTATGAATCCTTCAAAATGAAGAATTGAGAATCCATCAAGGACATGTACAAACGATTCAATGTCATAGTCAATAATCTCAAGTCCTTGGGGAAAACCTACTTCAATGAAGAAAAAGTTCACAAGGTCCTCAAATGTCTTCCAAGAAAGAAATGGGAATCAAAGGTCACTCTAATAGAAGAAGTTCACGATGTTGAAACCCTCTAATTAGATGAGCTCATTGGAAAGCTACTTGCTCACGAAATACGTCTCCAGGAAGAGCAAAAAGAAAAGGAAGAAGTAACCCGTAAGGACATCTATGGTCCTAACAACAATGATAAGGACCGGATCTTGGCCTTGATGGCCAAGGAACTCAAGAAATCGTGGAAGAAAAGTCATACCTCCAGAGGACCTTCATCCAAACGAATTAACCAAAGAGATAATGACTCATCAAATAATAGAAATAATTCACTCTCTTGTTTTTTTTTTTTTTTTGTGGTGACCCAGATCACTTGATCAAGGACTGTCCTTACCACAGAAAGAACAAAGAAAAGAGAAATCACATGGCCTTGATAGCCACTTGGAGTGATGATGAGGAAACTACTAGTCATTGCATCATGAGAAAAGACACCAACGATACAAAGGAAGTTGGTGCAACCAATGACGACTATCCGGACAGTGACAAGGATGAATCAAGGGAGGTAACATTTGATGATCTCCTCACTTATCCTAAAAAGTACTTAGGAAAATGCTTTTAAAGTTTACAGGACGGGAGACCAAGCATTTAAATGAGATTAGGTCACTAAAAGAAACCAACAAAGGCCTGAAAGAGCCCAATGAGAAATTAGAGAAATTATGTGAAGGGCTTACCTCCAGGGTCGACTTTCTCAAAGCTGAAATACTAAACCTTAAGGCCAACCTTGATGATTGTCACAAGTCTCTGGCTGAGGCAACCAAGAAACAAAGAAACCTTGGAAAATGGCATGAAAATTCATCCCTTATTAAGGAGCGAAACTGTTGTCAAGGACATTCTGTCTCGCAAGGACAAGCTATCAGAACCAGACACCAAGGACGACACAAGGACCTTAATGAGCAGTACCAAGGCCACAGATTTCACTCATAGCACCAAGAACGACACAACTATCTTGGGACAAGATAGTAAAGTCATTCATCTCTTCCCAAAAGCAAATATGGTAAATCACACTACTTCAACCATTATCGTTCTAAAATTGTACAAGTTTGGGTTCCAAAAGGAACAAGACCTCCTAACATGGTTGTTACTAGTAGTCAAGAACCTAAATTTAATGTCAATTATGGCTTGAGGAAAGGTATCTAAAGTTTTTGCAGGTATATTTAGCATCCAGGAGAGTGGATGCTTAAGGGAGCTTGGAGCACTCAAGGACATTACTTACGTCAGCAATAAGAACCCCTCAAGGACCTTGTCAGACCTAGGATCAAGGACCTTGACAAATGGATCTACTCAAATAGCAGTGTGATTGATTATTTTTATGACACATATTGAGGGGGAGCACCCTCTCTTAGGACTAACAAGATCATTGAGTCTTGCAGATTATTGGAGATGGTTACAACATTAAGGGGGAGCTCCCTAGACTTTTTGATAAAAGTGAAAAAGGGGGAGAAGTGCTGCAAATGAATTTTGCCTTTCATAAAAAGGGGGAGATTGTTAGAACCCCTCAAGGACGTTGATAGACCCAGACTCAAGGACCTTGACAACTGGATCGGATCAGTTTTGAATGAAAGTCAAAATTCAAATATCCAAAAAAGATATGATGCGCAAGGAAAAAAATCTCAAAGAATGCTGAAGGACATTCACCCAAGGCATCATAAGGACGTTCACCCAAAGCATCATAAGGATGTTCACCCTAGGCGAGAAGCTTTGATGCGAAAGACAAAAGTGCAGTGGAAATAGGGAAGTTTTCTGAAAAATTACTATCCAATCTTTCTATCCATATTTCTAATCAGATTATTGATTGTAATATCTACTTTGTAGGATACAATCAATCAAGAAATTGGAAGGAAGATAAAGATTGCAATTTCCGGGAATCACACAAGAAGGAAAGATAATCGGAGCATATCGGAAGGAAAGATTGAAAACGAAGAAGGAAAGAATCGGGCAAAATCAATCTCAACATCTCTATTCTACTGACATCATTATTCTTATAAATACAAGATTTGGAGATAACCAACGATTCCACGGAAAAAATCGGGTGGGTGAAAAACAGAGAGTGCTCTATTTTTGTGTTCTTTCTTTGAGTAGAAAGAAGTGGTTTTTGTGAGGATTTTGTTTTAGTGAAATCAATTCCATAACGGACTTAGGTTTTGATTAGTGTAGTTGTAATTGATTCCTAGAGGGAATTAGGATCGATTAGTGTTTGCACCAAATCTGTGGTTGGTGTATTTTTCCAGAAATCTTGTTCGAAGCCTCGGCAATCTGTCTGCATGTAAACCTAAGGACCTTCACCCTGGGAACGTTCATATTCAGACTACATTCTGTTTCAGTGAAATAAAGGAGGTTCTTCAATTATCATTTCTATTGTCCTTTATTTCAAGTTTACTTTGGTTTATCTAAAGTTAAATCTTAATCTAAAAAGATTAAGACCCTAACGTCCTTTACCAGTGAGTATTTGTGCAGAAATTTTTATAACCCTATTCACCTCCCCTCTAGGGTTCTTTCAATCATGAACATCAAACAGTGGCACTAACAAAAATTAGTCAAAGAAGATGAGTCAAGAAGTGGATTGTAGTTAATTGGTGCTTTGTAAAAAAAAAAAGGTGAAAGTTGGTGTAACATGTAAATATGTTGATTAAAAAGAGGGGAGACAAGGGCAGGTTGGTGATCATTAGAATTATAGGACATTTAAAACTTCAAGAAAAGAGGAAAGATTAAGGAATAAGAGTTACCAATGGTAACTTAGTACCAATCTGTGGATGCAGCGACAACCTTAGACCAAGTTTGTGCTCCACACCTCCACAGTCAGATCCAACTTCCAAGACAAGACAACTACAAAACCTTGATACTTGATATATAAAGAAACAAGTGAACCAATTAATGGAAACAAATATACACCTACTATATATTGTCCAAAATTCTTTTTTCTGGGCAACTATGTTCCCAAATCTCAAATATTATGGGAAGACCAAATCTCTCCTAATATCATATATTGTATAAATGGAAGGTCTCGTAATCTTGTTTCATTGTTTCCTTTGTCAAATTAAGGGAAATTCACTTCTCATATATTTGTCATTGGAATCAACACATAGCTAAAAAGCAGCGTCAAAACATCGGTTGTGCCCAAACTCTTGACTATTGTACACAACCTTTTAGCAATAAACAAATGATCATGTCAACATTCTATCAAGACAGGTTACGAAAAAATATGTCGAGACATCAGTCGTGCTCAAACACATGACAGTGTACACGACCTAGTCTCGAGGGCAATTTGTAGACACTAAAAAAAATGAACATAGTGTCAAATTATAAAATAAACTAAGTTGATTATTTTGGTCTGTCCAAATTAATTAATTTAGTATATTTTAAGGGAAATTGACTCAAGCCGACTCCCAAGTCAAAGCTTGAACAACTGCCAAGTCAGAGTCAAATCGACTACCGAGTTAAGACCTAAGTGACTGTCAAGTCAAAGTCAAATGGACTGTGAAGTCATCCCAAACCCAAGGCCCGGTCATTGACCCAAGAAGATTAACAAGTCACCAAAGAGAGGGAGTCTCTCCTCTATAAATAGGACTACTCAGTCTCATTTGGGAGATAGAAAATTTAACTCACAAAAAGACTCTCTCTAAAATAAACAACAAATACTTCAATATGTGTCGTTTGTTCTAGAGATGCAACACCAACTTGATCGAGATTCAAGCCATCGGCCCTCCTTCAATAAGACTATAGAGATCGAATCATAGGATTATTTATTTGTTCATCTTGTAGCAATTATTATAGAGATTGTACCCAAATTATTAAAAATCAATGCAAATTATATTTATCCATTTTTCTTGTCTTAATTAATTTTAGATTCAAAAATTTATGGTTACACATATAACTTCACCAGCTTGTCTTGTAGATTGTATTCACACTTTTTTGTTTGAGAATGATGTTGGGAGAAAGACAAGTGGTTCTTTTTTTTTCCCGTAATAATAAACTACGATAACTAAGAAGTCTAGCATCAAATAAAATTTTATGTCCAAACCAATCAATCTAGGAAGCACGTAAAATACGTGTCGGGTGTATATCTAGGTAAGGTAAATACGATTCGGGTATACTTTGGATTCGTGTAAACACGAGTTAGATGTACTTTGGGTTCAAGTAAATATGGGTCAAGTGTAATCAAGGTTTGGGTCAATACGGGTCAGGTATATTTTGTATCCGTGTAAATGCGGGATGAATATTATTTGACAATAGAAAACGCAAAGAGTCTTAACTTATGAAAATGTTTAAAGCGTTGTAATTTTTATGAGTACGCAAACTAAATTAGAGTGCATTGTATTTGAAAAATGAACATAGTATTACATATAAAATTATAGATACTTGTACTGGTGTTTGTAATTTTTCATACTTATTAAAATATAAGGTAAACCAAAACATGTTTATTATAATATATTTTACTATATGCGTTAGTACACCAAATATATATATAAAAACTGTAATTTTTAATCGTGCCTTGCATGGGTAACCTTTCCTAGTTTCCTGTAAAGAATTTACAACCCGCACCCAAAAATTATACCCAGTTTACTAAACCTAATACCAATTTCTCATTGAGTCGTCTACCCTAATATTTGAGTCTTTTTCTTCTTTTCCTCGCCGAGTCTTCTTATTCTTCTCACTGATTCTTCTTTCTTCTCCTCTCTCCCCCCTCAACCAAAACCTAAATATCCGAGTCCCTTTCCTGATTTCGGTCTCCTAATTTCCTCGACTGATTTTTGTTTCGGGTTGTTACCGGCGTCCCCGACCTGCAACCGGCGTCCAGTTCAGGGCCTGCCTCCTAATTTTCATAGTTATTTACACGGGTTGATTCTTCTCACTTTATGTTTTCTGAAACTTTATGTTTTTGGATAAATTGTGCTCTTGATTTTCGTCCTTCATTTCTCTAATTTTGGTTAAATTTGAAGTTTTATGTTTTGACTTCAGTTCATTTCTACCGAGCAATAATAGTTGTTTCCTCTTTTTAGTGTGACTTTCCTTTTTGTCTTTGGGCTTGATATGAGCAGTTTAGGGTTTCAAGTTTTGTGACTTTGAAGTGGGTTGTTGTCTGTGCTTCTTTGATTTGGTGACTAGCATAGACGGAGCTACGTTGTGGCAAAAGGGGGTGATTGCCCCCCTTGGACTGACACTTTTTAATATTCATCGTCAACATAATGTTTGAATATCCTATCAGTAAAGCAAGTAATGAAAGCTTGTAGTAATAATCAAGGGGTTTAGGGTTCAAAACTTAATTCATACTTGCATCCATTTTCCATTGTTTTTGACCTAGAGCAACGTATTAATATGCATAGTGATACATTGTTTTTGGCTAATATTTAATTCTTTTTTTTTCTAATTCTACATATTTATTTGTATCTCACTTACACAATAAGCTCTTTAGTTACATTTTAGTTGGACTGCATCTTTTTTTTTTCCTTACTCATTTTCAAATGCTTTGAAAAATATAGATATTACTGTCACAAATAGTTATAATAACTAAAAATAGTAATGATAGACCAATAAATCTCAATTTAATGAACTTGTAATATATTGATTTAAGTATATTGATAGTAATCTAAAATTTGTTGATTTAAAGTGAAGGAATTGAAATAAAAAATGATTAATTTATGTTATTTACTTGCATTTTAAATTAGTACATTAATGAATATAATCGTACGTTAATAAACTACACAATTTATTGTTTATTGTTGTATCATTTTTTTTCTTCTCGTTAATATAAACATTTTTTATAATTTTTTTTTGAAATATAATAGAAGTATTATAATGATCACCCCTCAACATTTTCTTCTGGTTTCGTCCCTGGTGACTAGTGCGAAAAGCTGGGGTAGTACATTTCTGGTAGTATGTTTTCTGTGCTTTATTTGCTTTTTTGTTTAGAATGATATGAGCAATAATAATCAATTTCTCCTGATTTTCATTGTTTTCTCTCTCAACTGTAACTCAATTTACTCAGGCTTTGTTTTCACCTCGCTACTCTTTCCCTCACTCAGTTCGTCTGCTTGTCTCTACTATTCACGTGTGCCACCTGTCGTGCTGATTTCTCTAGTGGTATTTGAGAAATGAATTGCATTCTGGTTCATTTCATTCTTGTCATTTGAATATAATGTTGCTATATTTATGGTTTAGTGTTAAGGTTTGTTAGGATTACATTTTGATACCTTCATCTTATCAACTAATTTCTCAAACTTTAGGGTTGGTTGAAATAAATTGCGACTTCCCTAATTTCTATTCGTTTGATTAAGGTGTATAATACTCTAGTTTGACCCTAGTTTAATTCAATAGGTACTCTAGTTCGCCCCTAATTTAATTAAGGTGCTCGCAACTGATTACGTTCCTTGCGTTGCTTCCCTACATTCAACAGGTACTCTAGTTTATCCTACTTTAATTCATGTTAAGGAATTCGGGTAATTTTCTCATGGTGTTTTGGATTCAAGTGCTGATTAATTTCTAAAGGGTTTTCCAGTACGGTATGCAACTTTATGCCCAACACACTTGTTCTCGAGTCTCAATTTTTTTCTTTCCAAGTTTTGGCCCCCCTGCAGTTGGATATTGCATAATTAGTGATTAAGTTTCAGTAGTTCAAGAAATGGTATGCTGATTTTGCACTTGTAGTAATAATGGACCAATCTAGTAAAAAGAATAGCAAACAAAGTTGCGACAATGATGCTTCCAAATTCCAAGGGTTCTAAACTTTATTCTTATCAAATAATGCCCCATATTGTTGACATGTGAATAATCTTCATTTAAGCTATGTATATTTTGGATTCCTAGTTTATTTGTTAGTGTATTGAATATTATTGTACAATATGTTGAATAGAAAGATGGGAAATGTTTCGACAACCAAAAATGGTGTGTAACACTGTCCAAACAATTTGAAGGAGCTATCTTACTTGGTTCTTGAACATACCCGTCTTGGAGTAGGCCTGATGATTCTTTAAAAAAAGTTTCCTTATTTTAATGGCTCAATCGAGAATATAAATAGTAGTATAAAAAGGTCAACATAAATGTAAACAAAATAAAGAGAGAACGAAAGGCCTCAATCTACAAATTGATCTATTATGTTGCCTAGGGCCCCAAATAATGGTCAGGCCGGGCCTGCCCATACTGAGGATGGGTTATTGAGCATTGAGTCAAGTGTGTGAACTACAATCTATGTAGTAGGTTTTATGTTGGATTTTTGGTGCTATTTGTATTTTCTAGTTATATGTTTAAATATTGATTTATTTTTATTTTTTCTTTCAGTCTAGTCTTAAGGTTCTAACGATTAAGAAACTAAGAACTTTTCACTCTACTACTAGGTGCGTCGGCTTTGTCATGGTAAGAATCCCTCTCTCTGAATAGACATCACATTTCCCTTTTTGTCATCAAGTCGTCGACTTGGATTCGATATATGTTCTAATACATTCAATTTAATTGCTTTTAGAGTAAAGTTATTAATGCATGGGTAGACACCGGGATTTGCACCGACGTAATCCCGACCTGTCAAAACTTAGCAAGTTATTTGGGCCAAACACCAAAATGGGTCATTGGGCCTATGGAATCAGCAGTATGGGCCCAACAAATCAAAGCAGCTCGCCTACATGCAATAAAACCCGTAGGGGTTTTATTTATCAGAAGCAGCCCAAAAGAAAAGCGGCCCAATGCGCGCCTCCGGTCCACATAGATATAAAACCCGCATGGGTTTTGACCTCAGTAGGGCAACTCGTCGTTTTGTCAGCCACGTTAGCAATCCGTATGAGGGAAATCAAAATCCGCAGGGGTTTTAATGTGGAGCTAAAAAATCCCCATGCATCCCTTGATATTAGCCCACGTGAGGTTGACTTTGGCTGATTGAGATCAAAACCCGCTGGGGTTTTGATTTTAGATGCAGGAAAGACATGATCATGGGAATGTGTCCCCCAACATTTCCCTCCAAATCTTCCACCTCCTTCATGGAGAGGATCGAGACCTAGGGTCTATGCAAAATCATGTGGATGATGGAAATCCACCCATAGAACTCATAATCACCACAAATCAATTTTTTTGGTTTTTGGATTAATGGAGATAAACATGAAATTAAAAGATATGGACAATTCTAAAGAGAGAAATCTCAACAAATTGAACTAAGATGTTCAATCTCTAGCACAGGGACCTTCCACATGCAAAGAGTCTTGAAACACCCAAGAAATCTCACAAAGAGTGGAGAAATAACACCCACTCACAAATAAGAGAATTCACCAAGCAATGTTCCACCCAAAGGATTAGCTTCATTAATTAGGGTTTGAAAACCCACAATTACAAACATTCCAAGTGAGAGGAATTTTTGTGTCTAACCTAAAACTTCATAAACTGTGTCTAATGGAGGGGGGAACATGTATATAAAGGAACGAGGGAAGAAAACAACAAAAAAAGAGGAAGAAAACACGCATGTTGCTGGGCGAAATACAGAGCGCCTGGCAACACCTGGATGGACGCTGCCAGCGTCTCTTCCAGGGAGGCCAAAATCCACGCGGAAGTGAGGCGTCGCGGGTGCCACGCCAGAGGTCGCGGGCGCTACGGGTGTTCGGGCGCTACAAGACATGTCGCGGTTGTTACTGGGTAATTGGCGCAGCAGCAACAGCTAAGCAGGGCATGGTCGCGGGCGCCACAAGGTTGGTCGCGGGCGCGACCTCCTGGCAGTTTTTCTGCCGACTTCAAACGCGCATAACTTCGTTTTAGGCCCATAAGGTATCAATGGAAAGCTCTCGATGTGTACTTTAAGCTCCCAAAATTTGAAGCCCTCGAAGTTTTATTGAAGGAGTTATGATTAAAAGAGTGAAGGCATGCCATTTTCTAGCCTCGGAAATCCTTCACCACTTTGTGTTTATTCTTGCCGATGGTTTCGGAGCCCCTTAGAAGGCTCGGGAATGGTCCGGTAGAGACGAACCAAAAGTGAACCGATCCCCATATGGTTCATACTCCCCTTCTTCGAAAAGAGTTGTCCTCAACTCTTGGGGGTTCAAAATTAACCGTATACCCGTGCAGACCCAAAAGTATTGATCAGTCGTTTTTATATAGAGTTTTTAGAGCTCAAAACATATCAGTTTCATGCTTTTTGTATCCGATATATAGTATTTTTATCTCAATTTCTGTGATTTATACACTTGTTCGCGAGTTTGTTATGTTTTACAGGAATTGGTGGAATTATATCAAAAAGCATGAAGAATTGGAGGAGAAATAGCAAAAATCATGGAAAATAAAAAAAAAAAGAAATTGAAGAAGAAGAGAAAGAAGGAAGGAAGAAACGGCCCGTTATGCCACGGCCCAACCCAATTAGGGCGGAGGGACAAGGCGCAGGCAGCGTTTTTAAAACGCAGCACGCGCCTCGTCCAGAAACATCAGAAACCGAGCAGAAGAAAAATGCAAGCCGCGTTTCTAGGGTGCAGCCAGCGCCCTCTTGCGGAGAACTTCACTTCTTGGGCAAAACGCAGCCAGCGTTTCCAAAACGCAGGCCGCGTTTTATCCCTTAATCCAGCCATATAAAAGGGTTTTCGTCTGCGCTGTTAAAGGGAGGCTTTTTATCAGTTTTTATCTGACGATTTAGGAGAGTTAGGGAGGAGCTTTTTAGAGTAGATTTTAGATACTTTTTCTACAATTAATTCTCAAGCATTGCTATTAGACTAGATTGTTACTTGTGATCGAAGAACACGAAAGAGATCGATTCGGGTGACACGAAGAGATCGATCCCGCCAATTCGAACACGGTTTATTTGTATTTTACTTTCATGCTTTCTTGTTCTTATTTAGATTTTGCGATGTTTATTTATAGCATTATGAGTAGCTAATTTCCTTAGTTTGGGAGATAAACTCGATGTCTATTGATTGAATTTGAATTCAGTTTCGGTGTTAGGTCATCTTTTTATTAGTTTAATTTGCGTGTATTGTATGTCATGGTAATTTGGCAATAGAACGACAGTTTGAGTCTTTACCTGGTTTTAGATTCTCGACAACAAAACAACAGTTTGAGTCTTGAATTGGATTGCTTAGGTTGAGTAGGTTTAGAAAATAGTTAGACATAATGATTCTTGCCTAGGGTCAATTTATAATCAGTTCTTATCTTTGATTAGACTAAATAGTTAGAAATAATGTTTAGTTCAATCACTGTAACTCACCTAGGATCGAAAGATCGAAGTGATAAGGCCTAGAAAGATTATAGACCCCGAATTATCTTGTTACCTGCACCGGGATTGTTGATATTTGATTGATTGACTAGAGTGGACTCCCCTGAACGCTTTTTATTATTTAGTTAAATCCTAAAAATTCCTGTTTTCCTAGTTTAGATTAGAAAACCTTACCACAACCCTTGGATCGACTTAGCATTCTTTGTAGCAAACTAGTTCAGTGCGTGGTTGAACGCAAATCCCTGAGAGAGAACGATATTTTATTACTACAGCACTCGTACACTTACTAGAAATGTACATCTATACGCTTTAGGTCCGCTAAGTTTTGGCGCCAAAGCTGGATTTGTTCCCCCAACCTCCATTGGACGAACGTGCTCTTGGTGACTAGGTTATTTACTTTCTGTTATTTTTTTTATTTTTCTTTATTACGCTTGGTGTTCTTGTTTTTTGTCTTTTTCAGGTTTATGCAAAAAGATTTCTCTTTTGAGTACGATACTGAGATCGAACGCACACTTCGAGAGAGAAGGAAAAGAGCAAGACTGGAGAAAGAATTTCAAGAATATCAAGAAACGGAAGAAGAAGAGCAAAAATCGGAATCGGAAAAGGAAGAAGAGATGGGAGAACAGCGACCAATGACATTCGGGCAGTATCTTACTCCCAATGTCACCAACCTGCAATCAGCAATCAACGTTCCCACCATCCAAGCGAACGACTTTGAACTACGTCAATCTTTGATCAACTTAGTGTCTAAATCACCATTCCATGGATTGACTAACGAAGACCCGAACCGACATCTTCAACTTTTTCGTCAAGCTTGTGACATTTACAAGGCCAACAACGTGTCGGAGGACGCCATCAAACTGCGTCTCTTTCCGTTCTCGTTGGAAGGCAAGGTGTCGGAGTGGCTTGATTCGTTTCCACCAAATTCTATCACTACATTCGATGAACTCGCCAGCACCTTTTTGGCGAAGTATTTTCCTCAAAGCACGGTCACCAGCCTGAGGAATCAGATTTCTACATTCACGCAGGAGCCGGATGAGTCACTGTACGACGTTTGGGAGAGGTTTAAGGACATTCTTCGACAATGTCCTCAGCATGGATTTGAGCAATGGGTCCTAATCCAATCATTTTACAATGGAGCAAGCGAGTCAACAAGAGGAAGCATCCTCTCAGCAGCCGGAGGAAATATTTTGGGCAAAACAATACCGGAAATCTGGATTTTGATCGAGAATCTAGCGAACAACTCACGGCAGTGGTCAGAACCCCGCCTTAGAGCGGGAGGTAAGCAAGATATTGATGTTATTTCGCTATTAACTGCTACTGCTAAACTTGATTCCTTAGTGAAAAAAATAGACCACCAAGACTCGCCTGCACCCTTACTTTTATCATGTAATTTTGTCATTCGACCGATCATGCGACACCTGCTTGTCCCAAAGAATTAACCTGTAATGATCAAACTCAACAGGTTCACCATGTTGACCAAGGACCAAACTTAGAAGATTTAGTGAAAAACCTTCTATCAAACCAGCAAGAACAAGCAGGGACAATTAAATGCCTTTTAGAAAAAATAGAAACCTTAACTAACCTGAATGAAAAATTGGCCTCCCAAGCGACTTACCCGAATGATTCTTCTACCTCCCTCACCGATAGTGTATCAGGAGACTGCAACGCCCTAACCCTTTGGAGTGGAAAACAATTAGAAGAACCTAAACAAAGAACACTTGAAAGTACATCAACTGAACCACTTCCAATGGATAACACTACTGATAGGGGCCCTGAGTCAGAAAAAGAATCACCTATAGATGAGTCCGATAGGGGGAGGAAGAAGAAGCAAGAGGAGCCACCGGTAGTTAACCAAAGAGTCCATGTACCAGTGCCGCCCTACCCTCAGAGGTTAGTTAGTACGAAACATGATAAACATTTTAGGAAGTTTATGGAAATAATAAAACAACTTCAGGTTACTATTCCATTCAATGACGTGATTACACAAATGCCTATTTATGCGAAATTTCTCAAAGAAATCCTTAGTAACAAAAGGAAATTAGAGGAACATGAGATTATGGCCTTAAACGACTATTGTAGTGCTGCTATACAAAACAAGTTGCCAACCAAACTTCAAGATCCTAGAAGTTTCACTATTCCTTACGAAATTGGCACCCTTCACAATGACCACTACAAAAAAAAATGGCTTTTGCCAACTGGGCTTATGTGTTGGTAAAAGTTCAATATATGTTGGTATAAGGTTTTACCAACAGATAATTATCTGTCACTAGACTGTTGGAAATAAACCTAATTGTAAAAGTATTAACAACAGATATTGTGTTCTGTTGGTATTGTTAACTAATGCCAACAGTTTTGTTATGTTGTTACTGGGAATTTTACACCAACAGTTAATGTCTGTTAGAAATACATCGCCTTTACCAACAAATGTAAATGTTGGAAAATGTATTCTTGGGCGCTAAAAATATTCCCCACTCACTTTATCTGTTGGTAATACATTGACTGCGTAATTTAAAAGACATTGTCTAATAAATACATTTGTCGGTAATACAATTGGCACAATTTCAAAACATAAACATCTATTGGAGACAATGACGATAGTCGCATGCAATTTATAAACATGTCATTATAATAAACTCTACCTGTTATGCACAAGCAACTAATTTTAGTTGCAATATCAAGCAAACCTCGAACTCTTTTCATTGGATGACATTCTAAATTGTAAAATACATTATGTCTAAATTGAAATGTCACGTAGCTAAGTGAAAAGTACAAAATTGTATTTACTAATATTCAAGAGTAAAATATTAAACAACCTAAATCTAATGTTCCCCATTTTAATTTTCCTCAACGATGTCTTCGTAATCGACATCCGCATCCACATCTGCATCAAAATCATCTTCAAATAAATTGTGAAGATCTTCCAGTATCTCCTGGGAATTTACAGGAATTCAAATTCATGATCATAACAAATATAAACACTAATGAAACCAAAAGAACTCTTCTCTTGCACAAATAATGAATAAATCAATTTTACACTAATCTGTTACAGTACACTAAAATCTCTCTAGGTTTTTCTGAGTACATACACTAAAATGTCTATTGTTACAATAAACTAATCTATCTAGGTTTTTTTTGTGATTACTTTCCCTATCCCTTTACCTCTCTAGGTTTTTTTGATTACAGTATACTAATCTATCTAGTGTTATAATACACTTCAAGCCTTCTACCTAAACAACTTCTGATTACTTTCCCTATCTCTCGAGGTTTTTCTAATTCTAATGATATAATACACTAATCTGTATATTGTTGTCACTTTCTTGAGATCATTGAAAGCTCAAAATGTAAACATTATGATGTAACCTTCTCAAATACATTGTCCCACATCAATCTATGCAGCACTTTACTAAATGAGATTCAAGCACTTTACTAAATTGTCATGTAGTAGTGATATTTTCAATCTTGGTGGGTTGGAAGCCACGGAGGATAGAGAGGGAGATACCTAGAAACAAAAATTATGCACAATCTATGTAGCAAATATCCCTTCAACTCGAGAACAGGTGGAGTAGGGAAGGAGAAGGAGACAGATGAACCTGCACTAGGGAGCACAACAGTAAAAGAAAACAAAAGAGTATTGAAACTATTGGAGAGGAGTACAGTGTGTGAGTGGAGAAATTAGGAGCAGGAAGTGAATCTATCAACATACCTCACGAGTTTGTGAGTGGAGAAAACAGAAGAGTATTGAAATGGTTGGAGGAGAGTCCATTATGTCAAATATTGTCAGGTCTAGATGCACAATTAGAAAGCATAATAATGTAATACTATAAAATACCTGTATGATGCAGAAGTTTTCCTTGCCAGTACCTGTATAATAGAATTCCACATTGTGGTTTAGAAATTTGAATGAAAAGAAGTAGATCATTCAGGAAACTTACATAGTTAAGACTGTGGGTTTCAGTTATTGGATTTGAAATAGACACTCGCTCACACAACTGCACACTTGGACACAAAAAGAATATGAGAAATGAGATTGTTTTTACTTAATGAAACTCATAAATAACGATAAACATTCCAATACAGATTTATTGGTCCTCTCCAATAAAAAATAAGAGATCTTTATTTCCTCTAGCATTGTCAAGGACATCACTTTAGTGATCCCTTTCATGTGTACTGTTTGCAAAATCTAATGAGTCCTTTTTTTTTATGAAAGATAACACAACATCTCAAAATATGAAACGATTATTTCTTCACAAGATCAAACAGAGGCAGGTGGTTGACATAAGTAATTTGAAAACTGCAAATCATTGAAGTGAAAAAGTAAAATTACTGTTCTAGGCAAAAACACTAGTCACCAAGAAAGAAAACAGACCCAAAAAAAAAAAAGTCTTTTGGCGTGAGTACATTTCAACTAAATCAAACATACCCCAGAATAAGCAAAATTCTCAAACCTAAACTCAATAGATTAAGAGAAGAACCTTTATGCAATCCATCACCTTGCAAAACCTAATTAAACAAGTTCAAAATGATGTATATAAGCTCACCAATATACTGAATCAAGCAAGCTCTAACATCACAAGGACACCAATATCTCGGGTAGCCAATAACCACAACAATATGATGCAATAAGCATCAAGGAGCGAAAAACAAATGAATGAAAAGATAGATACAAGTATTTCCTCACTTGTTACAGTACTTAAACACCTACAAGTGAAAAGAATACCCGTGCAAGCTTGAAGGACCTCGTTTGGTTACAGAAGCTAATCACCTTCTAAAAGAGATCACAACAAGTCCACACAACACCACTAGATTGCCAAATCTAGCTACTGGAGTGGAAATGAGAGTTTGAGAAACTCACAAACAATGAAGCTCAAAGCTTTCTTTGGTTTTGTATTTCGTAAGATGTGAAGTTAAGTGGCCAATACAATGATATATATACTCGGCTGAAATAAGGGAAAAGGCAGCCAAGCAAGCAAGGAGCTCAAACTAACTAGAGTGAGGTTTCCTAATGACGAAGAAACCTCCTAAACGTGGCTAATTAAGCTAATTACAAATGATTAAAGCTAATACATGTCTTCACTATGAAGTACTCGACCATCATTGGACCAACCATGGACGATCACAGCCCTCCACTTGGCACTTCCTCATTGGAGGATCTTCATTCACTTAGACTCCAATCTATGCAAGACAAGTG
This sequence comes from Portulaca oleracea, assembly GCA_029582165.1. Classification (NCBI taxonomy): domain Eukaryota; kingdom Viridiplantae; phylum Streptophyta; class Magnoliopsida; order Caryophyllales; family Portulacaceae; genus Portulaca; species Portulaca oleracea. Next base: position 17,914,183 of record CM055878.1, on the reverse strand, counting down.
AAGAAACACAAGTGGTTTTGTTCCAAAATGGCGGGAACTCAACAAGGACCTCCAATACTAGTAGGGAAAACCGGACCTTCTGAGAAAAGATCAAAGTGCCCTTGAAAGCATGCCAAAATATCAAGGCTGCCCAAGTAAAAGACCTTTACCGCTGTTCAGATAAAGGACCTTACCGCACGTCAAAAATAGAACAGTTATGCAGGAGCCTGAATGACCTTCACTGTTGAGATATGGAAACAAGCAGTGAGGACATCACATGGGGTGAATGTCCTTGGCCTCCCTCGACACTAATTCCCTTCTTAATTATACCCACCAAGTGATAACACTCTTGAATCAACTGGATTTGTGGAGGCTGATTCCCATCATCCCCCCCAAGTGGGAAAGAGTTTGCCCTCAAACTTGGTAGCTCTTCGCCTTCAGCATAATAAGGCTTCAAATCAGAAACATTGAACGTAGCACTTCCCCCATAATCATCTGAAAGTGCCAGCTTGCATTGTCTCCCACCTTCTTTAACACTTCAAAAGGACCATCTGCCCTGGGAACCAACTTGCCCTTCCTTCTGGATGGAAAACGATCCTTCATGAGATGGATCCACACGAGATCCCTAGGTTGGAAAACCATCTTTCTCCTACTCTTGTTAGCCAGATTTGAAGCTTTCTCATTGAACTTGGCTATCTTTTCTCGGACATATTGGTGTAGCTCCTGAATCTCCTTGGCTCTCACACTAGCATCATGGCTGAACCTGGTTGAGGTAATTATGGGAGCCAAATCCATAGGGGTGATTGGATTCCTCCCATACACTACTTGAAATGGTGACAAACCAGTAGCCTTGCTAGGAGCTCGATTTTCTTGTCTTTGTTCACTAAGGACCTTAGCAGTGTACCAAGTGTCCTATTGGTGACCTCAGTTTGGCCATCAGTTTGGGGATGACATGTTGTGCTGAATTTGAGTTTGGTACCAAGCTTCTTCCATAAGGTCACCCAAAATTGAGTCAAGAACTTTGCATCTCGATCAGAAACAATAGATTTAGGAACTCCATGAACCTTACAACTTCTTGGAAGTACAACTCAGCAACTCTCACAGCATCATAAGTAGTATGGCATGGGATAAAGTGAGCCATCTTTGAAAAACGATCAACAACCACCAAAATAGAATCTTTACCTCTTTGGGTTCTTGGCAACCCAACAATGAAGTCCAGACTGATGTCTTCCCAAGGACCTTGGGGTATAGGCAGTGGGGTGTAAAGACCTTGTGGCAGGTTGTGACTCTGTGAGAGTTGACATAATGAACACCTTTTGACCAAGTGCTCAACGTCCTTCTGCATTCTCGGCCAATAATAATGTTCCTTCATCATTAACATAGTCTTCTCGATCCTAAAGTGACCTGCTAAACTACCTCCATGAACCTCCAAGATGAGAAGCTCACGTAGGCTAGTTTTTGGGATGCACAACTTATTTCCCTTAAAGAGAAACCCATGCTCAATGTGGAATAAATCTCCTTGGGGCCGCTGCTGACATGCTCCATAAATCTCCTTGAAATCTTCATCTTTCGGATACAAGGCCTTGAGGTGCTCAAAACCAAGCACTCTCGAATCAAGGACATGTAACAAAAGGAACTTCCTTGAGAGGGCATCAGCTCCTTTGTTCAAATGACCGGCCTTGTGGTGGATCATGAAATGATAGGAGTGCATATACTCAACCCATTTGGCATGGCGAGGGTTTAGTTTATGCTGGCCTTGAATGAACTTGAGGGCCTCATAATCACTATGCAAAATGAACTCATTACCAATAAGATAATGCCTCAAATGCTCCAATGCTCCAATGATTGCATAAAACTCCTTATCATACACACTGTACTTCTTTTTGGCATCATTCAACTTCTCGCTAAAATAAGCAATAGGCCTGCCTTCTTGGGATAAGACAACTCCTATGCCCAACCCAGATGCATCACACTCAACTTCAAATACCTTTGAGAAACTAGGTAAGGCTAACACAGGGGCAGTGGTTAACCTTTCCTTTATAGTTTCAAAGGCCTTCTGTGCTGATGGAGTCCAAGAGTAACCTTTAGCCTTCACTAACTCAGTCATGGGAGCTAGGATGGTACTAAAGTTCCTCACAAACCTCCTATAGAAGGAAGCCAATCCATGGAAACTCCTCACTTGCTGGATGGTGGTGGGGATTGGCCAATCTCTTATAGCTTGAATCTTCTCTTCATCCACCTGAATGCCCTCGGTAGAGATCACATAGCCAAGGAACATAACCTTGTTGGTGAAGAATTGGCATTTCCCTAAATTTCCATAAAGCTTTTCCTTGGACAGTATCTCCATCACAGCTTGCAAATGCTTGACATGATCCTCCTCATTGTGGCTATAAACAAGTATGTCATCAAAGTAGACAATAACACACTTGCCTATAAGGACCTTTAGAACCTGATTCATCAATCTCATAAAAGTAGATGGGGCGTTAGTTAAACCAAAAGGCATAACCAACCATTCATACAAACCTCCTTTAGTCTTGAATGTCGTTTTCCACTCATCCCCTTCATAGATTCTCATTTGGTAGTAGCCACTCCTCAAATCAATCTTTGAAAACACTTGAGCCCCATGAAGCTCATCCAGAAGGTCCTCAAGCCTAGGTATAGGATACCTATACTTGATGGTGATCTTGTTGATAGCACGGCAATCAATGCACATTCTTTGACTCCCATGTTTCCTTGGCACTAGGAGAGCCGGTACAGCACAAGGACTTAAGCTCTCCCTGATCATCCCTTTGGCGAGAAGGTCATCTACCTGCCTTTGAATCTCCTGAGTATCACTGGGGTTCATTCGGTAAGCTGGTTTATTAGGGAGTATTGACCCAGGAACGAGGTCAATTTTGTGTTGAATGTCCCTCTTGGGAGGTAAACCAGGGGGCATCTCCTCAGGAAACACAAAGAAATAGTGTTCGGAAGAGGCAAGAAGAGGGTGGTCATTTGTGGAGCTAGGTGTGTGTTTAGGTCTAGGAGAATAAGGTCCTTATGATCATGAAACTCATGGTGTTCAAGACAAGAGAGTGATCAAACTTGGATCAGTAACCAAATTCTCCTTGGGTTTTGGGAGTGGGGTAGGCTTAAGAGGTACAAGGGTAATCTTTTTATGGTTAAAGAGAAGGGTATAAGTGTTTGCCCTCCATCATGACTCACGGATCTATCAAAAGCCAAGGCACGCAAGTAACACATGACAAGCATCCATAGGTAAAATATCACACCAAAGAGAGTCTTGGTACGTTTTACCTATTGAGAAGTTCAACAAACATCTCTGATCCATGTGAATGCCCTTGCCTTGATTAAACCACTGGATGGTATAAGGAGTCGGGTGAGGACTAGTTTGCAACTTGAGCTTGCTCACCATAGACTGTGAGGTAGCATTGGTACAACTTCCTCCATCGATGATCAAAGAGCACACCTTGCCATTGATAGTGCACCGAGAATGAAAAATATTCTCCCGTTGCTCATGTCCTTCCTTCACAGAAGAGCTACTAAGAACTCTCCTTACCACCAACATCTCCTTCTGCGGTTCCTCAACCACCTCATCATAAACTGGATCACCCAAAGGTTCATTTTCAAGCTCCTCCTCCTCTCCTAGTTCTGGTGCAACAAACAAGGCTACTTGGTACTCAGCGAGAGACACCACTCGTTTGTTAGGACATTCAGACGCAATGTGTCCATGTCCTTGGCACCGAAAACATCTCCTCTTATCAAAGGGTTTGGGTTCAGTAAAGGTAGGCCTTTGTGGGGTATAAGGCTGAGGGTTTGGAGTAGGTTTAGCGGGGGTGTATTTGGGCTGGAAATGTTGTTTTTGTGGGGTAAAGGATGGTTTAGGGAATGTGTTTGGACGTGTTTGGGGTTAGTTTCTGTTATGAACCTCCTTCCCTCTACTCATTTGCAACTCCACCTTGTGAGCCAAAGAACTCAACTCATCAAGGGAAGTGTAAGGGTGCAACTCCACAACATTCCTCACTCGTTCATCCAAACCAAGAAGATACCTCACAAGTATTTGAGGTTCATTCTCCTTAAGATCACACCTCCAAAGTAAGTGCTCGAACTCCTTGGTATACTCCTCTACTGTTTTGCCTCCTTGAACCAACTGTTGAAGCTTCAAATAGTTATCCTTAAGATAACTGGCTGGAAGGAACTTGGCTTGTAACTTCTCCTTCATTTTCTGCTATGAACGCACCTTATCCTTCCCAACAGAAACTTTCTTCTTCTGCAAATTAGTCCACCATATAGATGCATGCTTTCTCAATTTCAAAGCTACAAATTTTACCTTCTTGTCATCGGGAACGTCCTTTAGATCAAAGACCCGTTCTACCATTTGCATCCAATCCAAGAAAACCTCTGGATCAAGGTTTCCCTCGAATTCTGGTATATCCACCTTGAAATCAAGCCTTTCCTCCTTAGGTGAACGTCTCCCTCTTCGTTCGCTGAGAATCTCCATTTCATCATCTCCAAACGGATTCCCCATATCAGAAGCACCTCCATCCGAACCCTTAAGCTCTTGGCTCCTCAAGTACATATAATGCTTGAGTTGAGCTGTAAGGAATTCAACTCGTTTCTCCAGCTCTTCTTTCTCCCTTAGAACATCTTCTGGGTTTTGAGGTTGAACTTGACCGGAAGACATAGCTTCGGTTTCTTCTTACTTCACACCAAATGAATCAAAACAAACTCACCAAGATGGTAAGCTAGCTCTGATACCAATTATGATGTATATAAGCTCACCAATATACTGAATCAAGCAAGCTTATAACATCACAAGGACACCAATATCTCGGGTAGCCAATAACCACAACAATATGATGCAATAAGCATTAAGGAGCGAAAAACAAATAAATGAAAAGATAGATACAAGTATTTCCTCACTTGTTACAGTACTTAAACACCTACAAGTGAAAAGAATACCCGGGCAAGCTTGAAGGACCTCATTTGGTTACAGAAGCTAATCACCTTCCAAAAGAGATCACAACAAGTCCACACAACACCACTAGATTGCCAAATCTAGCTACTGGAGTGGAAATGAGAGTTTGAGAAACTCACAAACAACGAAGCTCAAAGCTTTCTTTGGTTTTGTATTTTGTAAGATGTGAAGTTAAGTGGCCAATACAATGATACATATACTCGGCTGAAATAAGGGAAAAGGCAGCCAAGCAAGCAAGGAGCTCAAACTAACTAGAGTGAGGTTTCCTAATGACGAAGAAACCTCCTAAACGTGGTTAATTAAGCTAATTACAAATGATTAAAGCTAATACATGTCTTCACTATGAAGTACTCAACCATCATTGGACCAACCATGGACGATCACAGCCCTCCACTTGGCACTTCCTCATTGGAGGATCTTCATTCACTTAGACTCCAATCCATGCAAGACAAGTGAAGAAACGCAAGTGGTTTTGTTCCAAAATGGCGAGAACTCAGCAAGGACCTCCAATACTAATAGGGAAAACCGGACCTTCTGAGAAAAGACCAAAGTGCCCTTGAAAACATGCCAAAATATCAAGGCTGCCCAAGTAAAGGACCTTTACCGCTGTCCAGATGAAGGACCTTACTGCACGTCAAAAATAGAACAGTTATGCAGGAGCCCGAATGACCTTCACTGTTGAGATATGGAAACAAGCAGTGAGGACATCACATGGGGTGAATGTCCTTGGCCTCCCTCGACACTAATGCCCTTCTTAATTATACCCACCAAGTGATAACACTCTTGAATCAACTAGATTTGTGGAGGTTGATTCCCATCACAAAATGAAATCATAAAATTTTGACTAGAAATTAAATATTAAAGTCAATAACAACAAATTGAAACTGAGAAAGATTAAAAAAAAAAAAAAAAACCCTCAATTCAACAATAGAGAAAAATTACTCCAACCTGACCTTCACATTGCTGTCACTGTTTCTCCTTGTACTTGAATTTCCTACCTGTGTGGCAGCACAACGAAGGAAATGAGATTCCAGTGGTGTTGCGACCTGCTGCTGCGCGAGTTCTAGCGTGAAGACGTCGGGATGAGAGTTTTTGAGCGGCCAGGATGGAAATAAGGATCATTGTGGCTTTTGTTTAGGCTCTATTCTCATTTCTTCTTACCATGTGAAACGTAGACAAATTTTAAGTTTGAAACGTATACAAAATTTTGAATTTCAAATATTATTTCAGTAAATTTAATTATGGGAGAGGCAATGGGCATACAAATCAAGTCCTAATTCAATGACTTCAATAAGTTACGTTTCAGTAATAGCTTCATTTGTAGAAAATTGTTGATTTGATTCTTCATGTGTGCCAATACTCTCATCATTAGTAATACCTTTCACAAATATTATTTCAACAAGCAGTGATTTACACTTTGGAAGCCTAAATACATCTCCATGAATGTATTTCCACCCTGGTTCTTCTTGCCCTTCAGCTGCTTCTTCATCTGGAACATGCCTTTTTGCCAAGAATAAGTAACAAATAGCTTAATAAACGAATATCAAGCAACATGCATAAAGTAAAACCTGAAATTATGACTAAACTTTATCACTTTGCCATCAACTTACATCAACTCTTAGGCTGGAGCCACAACAAAGTCATTAATTGTAGAATTAAATTAAATAAAGCTAAAATGGTAAATAAGAAAAATGATTACACAGTAGATTTAAATCAATTCAAATCAAGTTTGATGGAGAATTTTGTCCCGCTGCTATTGCTTCAAGCCACCCACCCTGCTCAATGTATCTTGATTTTATCTTTTATTGTTTTCCAATTGAAGCTTATCCCTTATAGTTGGTGAACATGACATGTAATTGCAGTGCAAGCTAGTGTCATTGTCCCTTTTAAAAGAAAATAAGTTTGTGACTTGGATCTCATGTTGATATGACATGGTACCTCTTTGGTAGCAAACACAATGTTCGGAACTTTCTTTGTGACATGTCGTATAGAGACTAACAGGAAAACATCGATGATATTAGTTTGGGTTTCCCACCGATTTGGGTTGAACTAGGCTTTTACTACCAAACTTGATCACTTTGCCATCAATTCATATCAATGCCAATCTTACCTTAATCCAGTAACTATTACCCTAAATAGAGAAGCATTTGATTATGAGGACAATTTGGGTGGACTATTACCTTAGCCCAATAGTCCTTAAATATAGTTGATTATGCACAATTAGAGTCCATTTGTAGAAAATTGTTGATTTGATTCTTCATGTGTTAATACTCTCATTATTAGTAATCATTTTACTAGTCATGTTATGAACTGATAATCAAGCATACTAACAATAAGAGTACAGACAAAGAGAGGTGAAAATAGCTCCTCTATTATATGGGTAAAATACTCCTACTAATGCCAGTAGAAATATGATACCGTACTACAAATTAAATAGAAAGGTGAAATCAGAGGAGTATTTCTTTATTTACTATTTTCCATCCCTATAAGTGCAGAATCGATGAGTACCAGCAGAAGGAACAAAAGACAAGAGACTTACAGAGTAAACGGCTGGGTACCAGGTCCAAGAGCAAGAACAAGCAGTGATTTACACTTTGGGAACCTGAATACATCCCCATGAATGTATTTGCACCCTATTTCTTCTTGTTCTTGAGCTACTTCCTTAATCATGAGAATACCTTTTTCCCAAGAATAAGTAACAAATAGCTTAATAAATCAATATCAAGCAACATGCATAAAGCAAAACCTGAAATTTTGGCTAAACTTGATTACTTTGTCATCAACCTACATCAACTCTTAGGCTGGAGCCATAGCAAAGTCATTAATTGTAGAATTAAATTAAACAAAGCTAAAATGGTAAATAAGAAAAACCATCGAGAAGGTGATAAGCCAGGGCAAAGGACGAACCTGACAATACCGAAATCTTAGTCAAATGGAATCCCAATCAACGGGATACAGATCAATGCCAATCCTAGATGATCGAAATTTATGTAGAATTCTTTGAGACATTTCATCGAACACCTAGTAGGCACCATATGAGAAATCTGAGAACTATATTTACACAGAATAACTGAAGATGCAACTTCTAATGTTGAATCGAGCAGACGCAATTTAGTGAACCATTTCATCAAGCAGTTGTAGGCACAAATACATAACGCAAAACTTACATGAAGTAGTTCGAATTAGAGAAGGCAACGAGGTCAGAAGGGGGAGAGACTGAGAGAGATATAGCTTGAACTGGATACCTTGAATTAAAACAAAAGGCTTGGACGCCTTTAATGATCGGTAGTGAAATTCAAGGCTCGATTCACACTAACCCTTCCACCGAGTCAAGATCGAAGGCATGCCTGAGTCAGCGAACCATTCCGACTCCAGGGTAATGCCCATATCGAGGACTCCGACGTTGACGTTGGAACTGTGAAACTTATAAACGGCTGTGAGGCCCTCTTCGACGACGTCGACTCCGAGAAACTCCGGGGTAATGCCGATAATGTTTACAGGTTACTAACTTGAAAATACAATGAATAGTTTGGTTACTAACTTAATTATAATGAGCTAGAAAGATACCAACGACGGGGTCGGACTGGCGGAGGGTGGCGACCTCGTCGGCAGTGAGCGCGGCAGCGAAGCCGAAGTAGGCGTGGGAGTAGGAGTAAATCATGAAGGTAGAATCTGAGAGGGACTGGTGGAGACTGGTGGAGTACCAGTCATGGTAGGTTGATTGCGCGAAGTGAGGAGAGGGATGAGTCTATCAGAGGCATTCTTTGACTAACCCTAGATTAGATTTCCCTGATTACCTCCCAACTTGCAAAAAATTGAAATTTCTTGTCTTTTCTTTAATCAATACCAACAACATACCCAAAATGTTGGTAATATCTATAATTATTACCAACAGTTACGTAAATTGTTGTTAATATAATCTTATCAGCAACAGAGTAATTTATATATGTTGGTAAAAGTTTTATATTACCAACAGATACAACTGCTGACGGTAATATATTTATAACACCAATAGAAAATGTATCTGTTGGTAAAACGACGCTTTTACCAACAGAAACAAATCTGATGGTACTCAACTGTTGGTAAAAGGCCATTTTTTGTAGTGGACCGTGCACTATGTGATTTAGGATCTAGCGTTAATTTAATACCTTATTCGATGTATAAGAAGTTAGGGATAGGTGAATTAAAGCCTACCACCATTGCACTGCAATTAGCCGACTGCTCCATCAAATACCAAGTAGGTATTTTAGAGGACATACCCATTAAGATAGGAGAAATCTTCGTCCCAGTAGATTTTGTTATTTTAGAGATGGACGAGGATTCGCGAACACCCATCATCCTCGGTAGACCAATCTTAGCAACCTCAGGATGTTGTGTTGATGTTAAAAACGGAAAAATGACCTTTAATGTGGGATCGAAAAAGATTGAATTCAATCTAAAGCATGCTACGAAATTTCCCTCTTTTTCTGATGATTGTAATTTAATAGGTTCTATTGAGGGAATTGTCACTGACGCATCTCGTAACGACCAGTCAAGTGATCCACTTAAACTATGTCTACTTAATGATTGCTCGGTGCAGGATGAAAAGATGCTATAGCAGCCTACGCAAGGCTATTAGATGTTGCACCTGAGGTAACGAGTGAGCTTAAAGAGGAATACAACTTAATTGACAATCCTGACAGCGTGGAGCCGAAAGCCTCAGAAGTAGAACTGAAACCGCTACTAGACACACTACGATACGAATTCCTCCGGCCGGATTCCACTTATCATGTGATTGTAAGTTCAACTTTGACAAAAGAGGAAACGTCCTCATTACTGGAAGTCTTGCGAGCTCACCGAAAAGCAATTGGTTATGTCATCGATGATTTAAAGGGAATACATCCATCTTTCTGCATGCATAGAATTCTCCTTGAAGAAGACCATAAACCTTCAGTCGAACATCAAAGGAGACTCAACCCAAACATGAAAGAAGTAGTAAAGAAGGAGATACTGAAACTACTCAAGGCTGGGATAATTTATCCTATCTCAGACAACGAGTGGGTCAGTCCTGTTCATGTAGTCCCGAAGAAAGGAGGAATGACTGTAGTCAAGAATGAGAGAAACGAGCTAATTCCCACCAGAACTGTTACTGGATGGAGGATGTGCATCGACTACAGGAAACTGAACAAGGCTACCAGAAAAGATCATTTTTCGCTACCATTATAGATCAAATGTTGGAGCACCTAGCAAAGAATTCCTATTTTTGCTATTTGGACGGATATTCGGGATTCTTTCAAATCCCGATTCACCCTAAGGACCAAGAAAAAATGACCTTCACCTGCCCTTATGGGACCTTTGCCTACAGAAGAATGCCTTTTGGACTATGCAACGCACCTGCCACATTTCAGAGATGTATGATGGCAATGTTCGCTGAGTTTATTGAGGCTATTGTGGAGGTATTCATGGACGATTTCTCAGTTTATGGGACCTCATTCGACCTTTGCCTGCAGAATTTAAAGTGGGTACTGCAAAGGTGTGAAGAAGTCAACCTAGTTCTAAAGGAGAAATGTCACTTTATGGTGCAAGAAGGAGTAGTCTTAGGACATGTGATTTCTAGCAAGGGAATTTCAGTAGACAAGGCCAAGGTTGAAGTAATCGAGAAACTTCCCCCGCCAGTGTCAGTGAAAGGTATCAGAAGCTTCCTAGGACATGTAGTTTATTATCGACGATTTATCAAAGACTTTTCTAAGATAGCGAAGCCTCTCATGAACCTACTTGCCAAGGATGTTGCGTTCGAATTCAATGAAGAATGCTTAGCTGCTTTTCTAAAATTGAAACAGGCTTTGGTGTCTGCACCCATAATGCAAGCACCGGATTGAAGTCTACCTTCCGAAATTATGTGTGACGCTAGCGATCACGCTATAAGAGCAGTGCTAGGACAAAGCCTGGATTACAAAATGTGGTGGCCGACCATCTTTCAAGGCTTCAATCTGACTCTTCAGTCAAGGATGACCTACCAATCAATGAGTGGTTCCCTCATGAACAACTCTTAGCTATAAATCGACACTCAGCCCCATGGTTCGCAAACTATGTGAATTATCTAGTTTGCGGAGTTCTTCCACCTGATTTAACTTATCAACAGAAAAAGAAATTCCTTTCCGATGTTAAAAGATATGTTTGGGAAGAGCCGCTATTATACAAACTTTACGGTGATGGAATTTACAGGCAATGTATACCCAAAGAAGAAGTGCGAAACGTGCTATTCCATCTCCATGCTACCCCTTTCGATGGACACTTCGGACCCGACAAGACGGTAGCCAAGGTTCTTCAGGCAGGTTTCTATTGGCCTACTCTTACAAGAGATGTCCGACGCTATGTTATATGTTGCGATAGATGCCAAAGAACAGGAAATATATCCAGAAGAAATGAGATGCCTCAAACTGGGATGCTAGAAGTCAAATTATTCGATGTATGGGGAATAGACTTCATGGGACCATTTCCGCCTTCCCATAAAAACCTCTACATTCTAGTTGCTGTGGATTATGTCTCTAAGTGGGTGGAAGCTATAGCATCCCCAACTAATGACACAAAAACAGTCATCAAGTTCTTCAAAAAGAACATCTTTTCTAGATTTAGGACTCCTAGAGCGCTCATTAGCGACAATGGAACTCACTTCTGCAACCGACCACTAGAATCCCTCCTAGCAAAATATGGAGTCAAACATAAGGTGGCCACACCTTATCATCCCCAAACTAGTGGTCAAGTCGAACTCTCGAATAGAGAAATAAAGAGCATTGTCGAGAAAACAGTTCATAGATCAAGGAAAGATTGGTCCCTAAAACTCGATGATGCGTTGTGGGCCTACAGAACTGCTTTCAAAACTCCTCTAGGCACCACACCCTATAGGTTAATATTCGGAAAAGCTTGTCATCTCCCGGTTGAAATCGAGCACAAGGCTTTCTGGGCCATCATAACTCTCAATTTCGACCCTAAGATCGCGAAAGAAAAAAGATTTGTGCAACTTCAAGAACTTGATGAACTGCGGCAAGAGGCATACGAGAATTCCCGAATATACAAGGAAAGAACCAAAACTTGGCACGAAAAGCATATTATGAGAAGAAGATTTCGAGAAGGCGACATGGTGCTCATGTTCAATTCAAGGCTAAGGCTCTTTCCTGGGAAACTAAAATCAAGATGGACGGGACCCTACAAAGTAATACGCGCATTCCCTCATGGAGCGGTAGAGATTTGGCATGAGAATACTGGTTCATTTAAGGTAAATGGGCAACGTTTGAAGCCATACTTAGCTGGAGACCCCGACCTCCAATCAGCAAATAGACTACTAGAGGACCCCGATGAGTAGGGTCCGTAACGTCGAGCTAACGACGTTAAACAAAGCTACCCCTGGGAGGTACACTATTATCTAATATTTATTCTTCCCGATTTTTTTTATTTTAGCTAAATTATTTTCTTTCAATTTTTACTCCTTAGCGTAATTTTTAATTTTGAAGTTTACTGATGTTTTTCTTTTAGTGTGTAGAGAAAAGGGAGAAATTCAAGGCATTTATGGCTTTTATTACAATTATTATTTCTAACCTAATGAATTTTATGTTGGTAGATGTTTGTAGGGATTTTTGGTATGTCAGATTGTAGGGAAAATAAGGAGCAAACAAAGAAAAAGAGAGAAAACAAGCCAAAAGGTTGCAAAAACCGAATCACTGCATTAGGTAGGAAAACGCAACCAGCGTTTTCCAGGCGCTGGCTACGCCTCCTCCAGAGAGTCAGGTAAGCGTCCCTTTACAAAACGCAGGCCGCGTTTTGCTATTTTTCCAGAATTTTTGCCCGCGCCTTCTAATTTAGTCGGACCATCCCCTTTTTCTTTCAAAACACAAAATCCCTCCTTTTGCCCTAACCCCTCGACCCTTCTGCCCAAACGCTGCCCGCGCCACCTCGCACCACCGTGACGCCGCCGTCCACCGCACACACCACCTTCTTCTCTCTCTTATCTCTTCTCACTTGCACTCTCACACTTTGAAATTTCAAATTCCATTCCTCTTCCCTCTTCAACTCAAGGTATGGAATTTTCAACTCTTTCTCTTGTTCTTTGATTATATGATAGGCCGCAAGTGCACGGGTGAAATTGTAGCATAAATCAAGGTCGTTCCCACAGGGACTTTTCCTTTCAACGCACTGAACTAGCCTCCTAGATGATCGCTAAGTCGATCCGATTTTTGTTTTGAATCAACTAAATCTAACTCTAATCACAATCAAGGTCTAAACAAACGAATATTCACTCAACTATTCTGATTTAATCAAGGTAAAAAGGCGTTCAGGGGATGAAACCTAAGTCAAATAACGAATTAACGATGTGGATTGAACTTTCATTTCATTAATTTGCACAATCAAGGTTCGATAATCGCATAGAATACTTCGCAAGGAGATTTTGTCACTAGAACGAATTGCCAAGACTAACCAAGCACCTACTTTCGTGGTTATTTCGATTTAGTTAAGGTTAAAGATCAAATTATCTCAAGAACCCTAATTAAAACTTCTATGTCTAGATAATTTTAACTAGTTTAATCTAGGTTTTCGGGTAATCAAACTTCTCCTTTCGTTACTTCATTCAACAACCTATTAACATGCAATTGGTGATCAAGCAAAAGCAATAACAATTCAATTCAAAGACCAAATAGATTGAAACAAACTAAATTCATGATAATTCAATCCAACAAAGTCAATTCATTAAGCAACTTCAAAGGTTCATCCCCTAAACTAAAAGAACTACTCACAATTCATGATTGAAACTACAAAGCAATTGAAATCTATTCTAGAAAGCATATGAAAATCTATGAGAGAATGAGAAATAAACCCAAGTGAAGAACAAACTTGCTAGGAATCAACAATGGAGGACTTTTGCTCCTCCACTTCAAAGTATGTTCAAGTTGCTCTTCGGTCTTCAATCTTCTCTCAAACTTCAATGATGGAATGGAATATGGATGATGAATGATATGATTAGGGCATGAAATGGATGATGGTCGATGATGATTCTCCTCTACTCGGGCGGAAATCAGCATAATATAGGCAAATATCACTTCAAAACCGCCGAAAATGAAAAGACAGGGGAGACACGGGTCGTGCCAGGGGAGACACGGGCCGTGCCAGGGGTGACACGGACCGTGCCCCCTATGACACGGACCGTGCCTCCTGTGACACGGACCGTGTCAGCTCACTGCTTGTATTTTCTCACTCTCTGGCCATAGACACGACCCGTGCCCTTCCTGGGGGCACCCGTGTCACTGCTTTTTCGGGCCTAGGAGTACTTTGGGCCATTGTTGCCTTGGGCGATCCAACATCTCACTTCTTGGTCCTTTAAGCTCATAACTTGGATCTACACTTGCTTTTTGGGCTCGGTTTACATCGATTCTTCACAAATTCCCTACAAAACTCACCAAACTCCAAACCAAGCGTAATATGGGAAATTCGGGTATAAAATAACATAATCAAATCAAATATTCCCCAAATTCTCATCAAAACAACCAAGTTCTCATATATACAAGAAGTACTTATCATTATATACTTCATTCTTGGTATGATTTTGGTTGAATACTTGAGTTTATTGAATAATTTGTTCAATTTATACCATATATCATGCCTAGATTCGAATTTCTTGATTTGGGTTTGATTCTTGGATGAATTCTTGATTAGGGCTTGGTTTGAGTTGATTGATCTTTGATTTTTTTTGTTCCAGAATTGAGAGAATTGTGTTGTTGGATGCATTAAGAGAGCAATGTGATGTTGAAATTTAGAAATTTAGGTCTAGGTTTTGGTTGTGATCAAGTTGTGGTGTTGTACTCTGTTTTTGATGAGATTTTAGGTTAGATTTATCTTGATTTCAATCCCTAGTATCAAATAAGCATGGGGGGATTGATAGTGCTAAGTTTTGTATTATGATTATGCTTATTTGATACCTTAGGATTTATCCTGGCGATTTTATTGATTTTGTGAGTATTTTTAGATGGTGAGAACTAAGAATCCTAGCTTTTCCGGACCACCGGGTGATAACAACGAAGCCGGAGGCAGCCAGAAGCGCAAAGCTACGGCGGCGGAGAAAGGAAAATAGAAGGCCGCACCTTCAAAGGACTCGGAAAACCCAAACCCCTTCAATTTCGAAGGGGAATTCAAGAAAAGGTACGATTCCCTCTCCCAAAGAGCCATTGTCCCCACTAAATATATGCATGAACCTTTCTTGCGTAGTTATGGTATGCTGGATGATGTTGATTGGATGTTAGGTCGTTATCACATGACCAACATAGCTAGGTTAGGTGAACCGACCTATAGGAGGATTACCCTTGAGTTTCTATCGACCCTAGTTGTGAACCTCCAAGGGAGGGATGGTTGCATTCGTTTCCAACTTTTGGGGGTAGAGAGGACCATGACCGTGTCCCAATTTGCCCGTGCCTTTGGCCTTCCCGAGCGTACATGCAAGAATTCATTCCTTATACCCGTAGATTGGGATGGAAAGGGTTTCTTTTTCAGAATTTCAGGTTTCGACGATTGGGACCCTAGCAACACCCCCGCGACCGCGATTAGAAACCCCGTGATGAGGTATGTCCACCGCATACTCTCATGCGGCATTTTCAGGAGACTCGGTAGCTCAAACAAAGCTACCCGGACTAATTGCTATATGTTGTATTCCTTGTTAGATGCCGACACTCGTGCCAACCCCCAGCTATGTTAGCTCACCATCTCTCTAGTGTCGCCACCTCAACCAACAAAGGCATTGCCATTGGGGGCTACATTACTCACCTTGCACGCTAATTCGGCTTTAGGCCACCTAGGAACCCCACCGACTTAGTCCAGGGTAGCTTATTCTTGGATGGGGACCAGTGTAATTCCTTTGGTTTGTGTAAGTTTGAAAAGGACTCACGTTGCCTTTGGGTCTATCCCAACAACGCTAGGTTCCCTGTGCCTAACCCCCACACCTCACCCCAAGTTGCTGAGAATTTGATGTGGATGCAACTCTTTCCCGAGTTTGATCCCGAGCCTGAACCTGAAATCCACCCTGACCCTCAACCCGAACATCCCTAACTAGACTATGAGGAGCGCTTACGCGACCTCCAAACCTCCATTGACCGGACCGAGCACCGTGTCAACGAGTTGAGGGAGAGTTTTGTTGAGTATAGGGGTCAGACTGAGCTTCGTTTCGACCGCCTCGACGAGTCCATAGCTAACCTTGCCTGCCTTATACATGCCATGTTTGATCGAGCCTCACCACCACCAGGACCGAGCCATACCAGCCCTTCCCCACCGACAGAGGATCCTTGATCCTTCACTTGACCTTACCCTTCATCGTTGTCTTCTGCATTGAGGACAATGCAACGTTTAAGCATGCGGGGTTGAATATTTTCTGTTAATATTTTTCTTATTTTTCTTATTTCTCTTATTTCTCTGTTTTTCGTTTATTTTTCGTTTATTTTTCTTTTATTTTCATCTTTCTTTTTCTTGTTTCATGCTTATTTTTTAGTTTTTAGTGTGATTTCTCTTGTTTTTGTGTGTTTCTTTTATTTGCCTGTTCTTAGTTTAGAATGTTTTCTAGTTTTTAGCTTGTTTGTTTTCTTTTATTTGAGTTTCTAGTGTATTTTTCTTTTGTTTTCTAGTTTTCTTAAGTTTTTTTCTTTTCTTTTAAATTGCATTCACCTAGATTGCATTAGTTAGTAGCATATAGATTTTTCTTTTCCTTTCTTTTCTTAGTTTGTTTCTTTTTCTTTCTTTTGCATCCACCTGCTCAAAAATCCAAAAAAATTAGAAAATTAGAAAAAGACCAAAAAAATTAGAAAAGACTAGAAAAGCCCAAAAAAATATATAGGATAGGACTAGGATTAAAACCGGAAACACCTTCGGTGATGATTTGTAAACCTTTCTTACTTTCAGTTTAACTTGCTTCGCCGCGAGAAAGAATTATCATAGTTGCTTTTTTTAGGTTTACTCGTTCTTAGCATTATAGTTCTAGGGTTTAGTTCATCGTTTTTCTTGCTTTTGCTACCGTTATTCTTCGATTGTAATTCACTCATTCAATCTATAATGTAATTCAAGTTTTTAATTCTCGTTCTTCTCGCTTTTTGTTTCTTGTCTTGTTACTTCGAGTTATTAGTATTAGTTCACAACCAAATTCCAATTTTAGTGAAGAAGGGTTCACAAATTCTCCTTCCAAGTGAGGATTTGGGGAATTCTTAGTAATCCGAATCACGACTATTGTTTGTTCGGGAGAGTTCGTGATGCTAGCTAGCAAGGAGAGGTAGAGTGAAGAGAAGACTGTCGGTATACTCTACTCCCTTAATTTCAGCGAGTCTTTAATTTAGTTAGTTAATTCGTTATTTCGCATTGCCAGTAGAGTAGTATAATTTTCTTCCCTGCAATTTAGATTGTTATTTATTGCTTTCTTGATTATGAGTTCTTCGTTAGTTTTAGTTTTTTTTTTCATTCTTGTTAAATTAGGTTAAATTTTAATTGTTGCTTAATATTTGCTTTAATAATTACTGTTTTCAATTCCTGTTTAGTTTAGTTTTATTATTATTTACTGCTTTTTCGCAATTTGAAAACTTTACCAAACCAATTTCCCAAAAACCTGACACACCATCCCTGTGGATACAACAACCCTACTTTAAACCCCAAATTACCACAACCGAACAATGGAGTCGTTGCCGGGGATGATGTTATTTAGTAGATTAGGTTATTGGTTTGTGTAATTTAATTCAGAAAAAAATGTGAACATAAAAATTGAAAAAACAAAAAAATTAAAAAAAATTTAAAAAATGTTATGACTGATGTTAGGGTTCCACAATTTGAGCAAGAAATATTTTGGAGATATTTTGCTAGATTACAAGATTATGTTGCTCAATGTGAATCATATGGTATCTCCCATGATACACTAGATATCTTGAGTATTGTGTATGAGGGTATAAATTATATATGAAACTCGTAATCTCTTAGAATATTATGGGTTTTCTAATTTTGGAGAATATGAGGCGTTGGAATTTCTTGAATGGTTGTCTAGGGATACTTATGAATCTGAACAACAAAATTTTCCCTTTGACCCCCATATTTCAAATTTCGCACCACCCTCTGAAACCTTAACTGAACAATCATGTAAATATCTCATATATTTTGATGATCAATCTTATAGTAGGGATTCTATGGAAAATTCTTTTGATCTTCCCCAATGTGATGTTGTTGAGTCTCATCCTTTGTGCTCCTATTGCGATTCGCCGTGCCATGATTCTGATTCTTGTTTGCAAGCTGAAATAGATGATTTTCGAGCTAACATGTGTGCGAAAATGAATGATATATGTGCGAAAATGACTGAGTACACGCGTGAATTCTTACATGAGACTAGACCTAGGGTAGACATTCCTTCTTCACCAGTGGTTAAGTCGATAGTTGAAGTAGAACGTTCATCATCTTTGAGTGTTGAAATGCATGTTGATTCTTCTTTATATGATTATGATGAGGATGGTGACTACTATAACAGACCTACTTTTGCATGTATTGAGCTTAGAAAATCCTTAGCCACATCTAGAGAGCATAATAAAATTGTTGATTCTGTGTGTGATGATGTTGAACTTGATGAAAACATGTTAGATGATGAACCATTGTCCACACCATTGTCCATGCTTTTGTGTGAAGAAAAGGTTGAGTCTAATGAATACCATGATACTTGTGATGTAACTAAACATGATCTTGTTGAGAGTGAAATTGAATCCTTGGTGATTGAATGCGTGCTTGATAATGAATTATTCACTTTCATTAATGATCATTATATTAGTGAGGCATTATCTACCCTTTCCTGTGAATCCATTGAAAATAATATGAAATCTTATGATGATGAACTTGAGTCTTTAGGGATTGATCCTAAGTGTTTGAACTTGGTTTGTGACAATGATATTTTTTATGGTGATATGCTTTATTGGTCATTGTTTGCATCCAAGTCTGTGCATGAGAAGGTTAAGGAGAGTATTGTATTGCCCCCTCCCGTTGACTTGCATACTCAATCTCCAATTACAAGTCAATGTGAGGAATCATTTTTCATGTCTCCTTTTAAGGTGCCTAGGAAAGTTGTGTACATTTCTGTAGTCCATCAATTCTATTACTTTTCTAAGGCTTTTGATAAACTGTTGAGAGCACTAACGTTTGTTGATGAAATTTTGAGATTGTGCTCTTATGTACACCATTATGAGATGCATTCACGGATGCATGATTTGTTACTACGGGCGATGAATGGTTCTGACATGGTGTCCGACGTCTTGAGGTGAGATGGAGTGGCTGAGGCTCCATAAATGGTTTTATTTTTTAAAGATTTCATTATTTGGGTATATTCAGTACCCAACCAGGTAATATCCTTCCTTTTTTTTTTTTAATATGGTTAGTGAGTTGGCCTTCTTTTCCCTCTTTTATTTTATTTTATTTTGGCGTGTTTCTTTTTCTTTCCTTTTGTGTGCTTTCTTATCTCTATTTTTGATTCCAATGAGGACATTGTTGGCCTTTTTGTGTGGGAGTGGGGGTGGTATGCATGCCGGCTTGTGTTTTTCCTTTTCTTTTGAGTGCTTTTTCTTTTGTGTGGTGTCGCCTTCTTCACAATGAGGACATTGTAGAGTTTTTGTGTAGGAGTGAGGTGACACAAGTGCCTTACTAGTTTTTGGAGAGAAACAACTTCAGTTATCATTGAAATTAGGCGATTATTTTTTAAATTTTTATCAATTAGGATTAGCCTGTCCGGACCACCTTCGGTGATGATTTGTAAACCGATTAGACTTTCAGTTTGTCTTGCTTCACCTTGAAAAGTTTGGTTGAGAACTTAAAAGTTTTTGAAATTGAATTTGCAAATCTTCTGATTTTGAGTCAAGTAATGAATAGTGTGTTTAACTGCTTTGACTATCTTAGTAAGTGTAAATATGTGTGTCGCAAATCTTTGGGCTAGGTTTAGTTGAATGAGACCTATCCCGTGAGTCCACATAGCCTAAAAGTATGAATTGATCACTTTTATCAATTCTTTTATTTCCTGAGTGACTCCACCACTAGTTGCACCTCTAGAACTTGCTTTGCATCTTGCTTGAGACTGCATCTTTGCATTACATATTGTGACAATATGATTGAGGCATTCTTTTCTTTATTAATTAAACAACATAGCCAAACAGCCTCCCTAACAATATTATTACCGTTCTTTAGCCCCGCCTAGCTTTTGATTACCTTTCTTTTTATGATGAAACCCTGACAATACAAGCCATGGCTTTTATTAATTGTTACCCTTTGCCTTGCTTGGATGTGTGAGAATTCATTATTTCGGGAGCAAAAATTGGTTCGGTGTTGTTGTGAATGGAATTGAGATAGTGGGGGTGTAGTTTTTATTTTAATTGAATTGGGACACATTACATATCCCAATTATTATGAGTTAGTCAATTGGTTATGATGTTCTTTTGACATATATTGAGGTAAAAGCTATATTTTATATTTTTCTTCTCCCTTGATCACCCACCAAAAAAAAAAGAAAAAGAGAAAAGGGTGAATAGGGAGATTCAATTGAAAGTTCTGAAAGTCTTTGACCCATCTGAAGAAATTTGATGAGATGTTCAATATTAATGAGGGAGAATTGAGTTCCTTGCTAAAATTTAGCAAGAAGGTGAGTTGAGAGTGATATTTTTTTAATATCAATCCAAGCATGACTCTTTAAACTCCTCATACCCAAATATTACCACTCCTTTCCCCTAACCTAAGCCTCATTACAACCCTAAAAAGTCATCTTGATTGTCACTTTGTATTTGCATACTAGCAGTGGAGAGCGAGATTCTTACCAAGCCTATGGTAGTTTGTTTCTTTTGGACTGAGTATGAGAAAAACCCACACACACATTCAAATTTGAGTGTTTGAGCATTCAATTTTTATCCTAAAGTGAGGTTTGCTCTTTTGACTGGCCTACGTCCATAACCAACCGCGCATATTTGCATTTATCTTAAGTCTGTTGGCGATTTTTCGCATCTAAAGTACTTGTTCTCTCTACTTAATTTCGAAAACTTCATTCTATCTATTTTACACTGATTTTGTTCTCTTCCATATTGATCTTGGTATTTGCTTGATGGATTGATATGTTTGATTGGTTAGCCTGAGGGGGTGTTTAATTGTATTTGTAACACTAAACGCTAACCCTTTTTATTTCTTTTATTTCTTCCTTTTCCTTTTTTATCTTGAGTCTTTTCCTTTTTAATCTGAGTCTACTTTTTCTTTTCTTTTTCTTTGGCTTTTGTGGGTATAGTTGCTATGAACCCTCACGAGACCTTCCTCGTCCACTTGGGCTGCCAAGGGGTTTAAGGGGCTTGTTGCATACGCTAAATGCAACCGTGATTCCTACGAAAGTGAGTTAGGATAGTTTAATTTATTTTCTTTCTTTGTTTTAGTTTGCTCGGGGCGAGCAAACCTTTGTGTGGGAGTGTTGTTCGGTCTCATTTTGAGCCGAATCAAGACCGTAAAATGAGTATTTTTTGTTGTGAAATTAGTGTGATTTGCAGATCTTAATCCGAATTCATAGAGAAGTGAAATAAAGTGGGGAAAAGATGAAGATTTAAGAGAGAATTGGAGAATTGGAAAGAAGATGAGAAGAAGAATTTAAGGAAGCGACCCAATCACACGAGGTCCGGCCTAAGAGTGAGCGGAAGACAAAAACGCAGGCAGCGTTTTTAAAACGCTGGTCGCGCCTGAGATAGAAAGTGAGAAAAGTCGAGTAATACAAAACGCATCCAGCGTTTTCTACGGAAAACTCAAAGACGGAATACAAAACGTTGGCTGCGTTTTTCACTCACTGCTTATAAAAAGACCTACCCGCCGCGAGAAAGAATTATCATAGTTGCTTTTTTTAGGTTTACTCGTTCTTAGCATTATTGTTCTAGGGTTTAGTTCATTATTTTTCTTGCTTTTGCTACTGTTATTCTTTTATTGTAATTCACTCGTTCAATCTTTTATGCAATTCAAGTTTTTAATTCTCGTTCTTCTCGCTTTTTGTTTCTTGTGTTGTTACTTCGAGTTATTAGTATTAGTTCACAACCAAATTCCAATTTTTAGTGAAAGAGGAGGATTAAGGGTTCACAAATTCTCCTTCCAAGTGAGGATTTGGGGAATTCTTAGTAATCTGAATCACGACTTTTGTTTGTTCGGGAGAGTTCGTGATGCTAGCAAGGGGAGGTAGAGGGAAGAGAAGACTGTCGGTATACTCTACTCCCTTAATTTCAGCGAGTCTTTAATTTAGTTAGTTAATTCGTTATTTCGCATTGCTAGTAGAGTAGTATAACTTTCTTCCCTGCAATTTAGATTGTTATTTATTGCTTTCTTGATTATGAGTTCTTCGTTAGTTTTAGGTTTTTTTTTCGTTCTTGTTAAATTAGGTTAAATTTTAATTCTTGCTTAATGTTTGCTTTAATAGTTACTGTTTTCAATTCCTGTTTAGTTTAGTTTTATTATTATTTACTGTTTTTCGCAATTTGAAAATCTTACCAAACAAATTTCCTAAAAACCTGGCATACCATCCATGTGGATACGAAAACCCTACTTTAAACTCCAAATTACCACAACCGAACATTGGCTAGTGTTTGGTTAAGGGTTCTTTGTGTTTTTCTCACATTGACATTTCATCGAACATCTTCCGTGCACCATTTTCCAACTTCACCTCAAAGCTCCAATATGCATCAAAATCAATAAACGCAAACACAATACAATATACTCCAACACACTTGGAGGCACAGGGAATGGGGAACACCAATATTTCAACAAGTCCACAACACCGAGAACCCAAAAATCACCACCAAACAACAACAAGAACAATTCCGGGCAAAAACAAGAAATCTCCAACAAACTATGAGTTCTATGCCTAGCTCTGATACCAAATGGAGAGGATCGAGACCTAGGGTCTATGCAAAATCATGTGGATGATGAAAATCCACCCATAGAACTCATAATCACTACAAATCAAGTTTTTGGGGTATTTGGATTAATGGAGATAAACATGAAATTAAAAAATATGGACAATTCTAAAGAGAGAAATCTCACCAAATTGAACTAAGATGTTCAATCTCTAGCACAGGGATCTTCAACAAGCAAAGAATCTTGAAACACCCAAGAAATCTCACTAAGAGTGGAGAAATAACACCCACTCACAAATAAGAGAATTCACCAAGCAATGTTCCACCCAAAGGATTAGCTTTCATTAATTAGGGTTTGATAACCCACAATTACAAACTCTCCAAGTGAGAGGAATTTTTGTGTCTAACCTAAAAACGTCATAAACTGTGTCTAATGGAGGGGGGAACATGTATATAAAGGAAAGAGGGAAGAAAACAACAAAAAAAGAGGTAGAAAACACGCGTGCTGCTGGGCGAAATACAGAGGCGCTGGACGCGCCTAGATGGACGTTGCCAGCGTCTCTTCCGGGGAGGCCAAAATCCACGCGGAAGTGAGGCGTCAAGGGTGCTACGCCAGAGGTCGCAGGCGCTACGGGTGTCGCGGGCGCTACAAGACATGTCGCGGCCGTTACTTGGTAATTGGCGCAGCAGCAACAACCGAGCAGGGCATGGTCGCGGGCGCGACCTCCTGGCAGTTTTTCTACCGGCTTCAAACGCGCATAACTTCTTCATCCAGACTTCACTTTAGGCCCATAAGATAATGATGGAAAGATCTCGGTGTGTACTTTAAGCTCCCAAAATTTGAAGCCCATCGGAGTTGTATCGAAGGATTATGATTAAAAGAGTGAAGGCATGCCATTTTCTAGCCTAGGAAATCCTTCACCACTTTGTGTTTATTCTTGCCGATGGTTCCGGAGCCCCTTAGAAGGCTCGAGAATGGTCCGATAGAGACGAACCAAAAGTGAACCGATCCCCATATGGTTCACTTCACCTATAAATACCCCTTCTATTCCACCCTCATGTCATCAACTATTATCATCTCTCCACCTAAACTCTCTCAAAATTCTATCACCCATACCCCCTCTCTAATTCCCTTATAATCACTTTTGTCATTACCATATCATTCTTATCATACCAACCTTATAGCCATCCACATATAAACCCCTCCATCCAAGCTGTAAGACAAGATCAAGTCAAGGGATCATTCTCCAAACAACTTTAAGCAAGGTTTGCTTTTCATTACCATTGTGTTTAATTATGTATTTCACATTTTAGTTCTTTCATTTTACGTTGTTCCTTTGTAAAAGAAAAACTTCTTCATTTTATATTGCATGATCAAGAATGTAACTTTGTGAAATTAATTTAACTTCTTCCCGCTCTCTTTCATTTCAAGTTTGATTTTAGTAAAGTCTGTTTTCTAATAGGCGAATTCGAATGTTCTTATAATTCTCGGATCCGTAACCTTACCTCCGAACTTAGAAATCGAGTTTCGTAGACCAGAGTTATTCACTTTATTTTATGGTTTGTCGATTTTCTTAAATCGGCTGGCGACTCTTTAACTCTTTTTGCAATCCGTTTAATTATCTACAATATTCGCATTTGCATAAAAATAATTTAAAAAATGATTTAATACATTCTTCTCACCAATTTAAGGCTAGATCCGAGAGAAATGGGCCAGAAATTGATAAAACCCCAGCGGGTTTTATCAATTTCCATCCACCTTTCTCTGGGTCGAGGAAACAAGAGGCCCACTCCAGGAATTGTCAAAACCCCTGCAGGTTTTGACGAGTTCTGGTGGTCTGCTTGTTCCTTCTTGGGCCTGGATCTGGTGTTTGGGTCGGTATCAAATCATTATTAAAATATTTTGTGCAATTTCGAATATTTAAATAATAAAAAATGGATTTGTAAATAAATAAAGTTTCATCACCCTGAAAACGAATTTCGTGAATAAAAATATCCTTATGTAAGGATTAAGCAACCTTAGTCGGCTCCCAATCACTTAAGTATCGCATCACGGGGAAAAAGGAATTTTTTTCCCGGGGTCTTATTGCATGCAAATTGTTTACATGGTCTTTAATGCATGCATGCTTTGTATAGGGTCCGCAGATTATTGAGCATGCTCGCCCCGCGCTACTGCTAATCACCCTCATTTATTTATGAGTGTATGTCATGTATAGTGAATTGTCACTTGCATATTTGTATCACAACAAATTAAATGGCCAAATAATGTATGAATGGTATAGGATCATCTATCCTTATATGCTACGAGTATGATATATATTTATCTATTTATTTGTTTTTACAGTTGTTGATAGGATGGATAAAGAGCGAAGTTGGATGAATCATAGGGGAATATTAGATAGAAGGAAACGTGAATATGTGGCCAGTGTGAATGTGTTTATGGAATTAGCGTTCGGTGGCTAGGGGGAGCAAAGTTGAGGTGTCCATGCTAGAATTATAATTTATGTATTATTTCAAACCGCAACGAAATGCAGATACACTTAATAGCTCAAGGTATCTTAAGGAATTATAATCCATGAATTCATCATGGGAAATAGGAGAATATGACTAGTGGTGATAGTGATGATGACATTGATTAATTTTCAAATCCTAATAATGGCTTATTAGCTCATGATGATATGACTCCATTAGTACGTGATGCCGCAAATGTGATAAATGTAAGGGTTAGTGAGAATGTGGTAGGTGATGTAGAGGGTGAAGGTGTTAGTAATGGGGTACCTGAGGAGTTCCATAAACTTATGAAAGATGCTCAAGCTGAAATGTATCCTGGTTATAAGATATTCAAAAGATTATAGTTCCTTGTCACCTTGTTGCATATCAAAGTAAGTTCTAAGTGGAGTGACAAGTCCTTTTCCATGTTACTGAATGCCCTTCATAGAGCATTTGGCTATGATGAAAACATTCCTCAAAATTCTTATGAGGCAAAAAAAAAAAACACAAGAACTTTGGGTTGGTTTGTGTGAGGATGGATGCATGTGTTAATCATTGTATTTTGTATAAGAAAGAGAATGAAGTCATAGATGACTGTCCTAAATGTCATGCTTCTACATGGAGAGAGAGAGTGGATAGGAATGATAATGACATTGATACTGATGATGAGGGCATGGAAGAGAGTGTCACAGTTAGTCCTTCGCTATTTTCGATTAATTCCTAGACTCCGAAGAATGTTAATGTCTTCGAAATTAGCTAAGAATATGAGATGGTATATAGAACGACGACCTGATGATCGTAAGATGAGACATCCTACGGACTCTCGGGCATGGAAACATTTGGATGGTTCATATCCTAATTTTGTTGCCAACTCACGTAATGTGAGGCTGGCACCCAGGGGCCAATATGAGTAGTCGATATAGTGTATGGACTATAATCTAGGTGCCCTATAATTTGCCTCCTTCGATGTGTATAAGTAGCACAAATATCAAGTTATCATTGTTGATTATAGGCCCTAAATCCCTAAGGAATGATATTATGTATTTCTAGAACCATTAATAGATGAGTTGAAAGTGTTGTGGAGTGATGGGGTAAAAACATATGATGATGATAAGAAAGAATATTTATATATGTTTGGTGTATTGATATGGACTCTTCAGGACTTTCCTACTTATGCTAACTTGTATGGTTGGAGTACAAAAGGATTTCTAGCATGTCCTAATTGTCATAGAGATATATGTTCTCATCAATTAGGTTATGGTCATAAATGGTGTTATATGGGTCGTCATCAGTTTTTGGAACTAGACCATAAATGGAGGCTTAATAAGACAACGTTTTAATAAAACAACCGAAAGACGACCTCCTCTTACTCAACTTGATGGGTGTGAGACGTTGAAAAAGTTGAAATATTATGAGGATGTGTTTGGGATAAGTGAAAATAGAAAGCGAACAAGAGGTGAAAGGTATTTGGTTAACCAATGGAAAAAGAGGAGTGTTTTTTTTTTTAACTTCCTTATTAGTTAACCAATAGAAAAATAAGGTCTCATTGAATGCTAAATTAGATCTTGTTCAAATGAATACGCATGATATGTTAAGAGCAACGTTGGTAGGAGACAAGTACCAAGTTCCTAAATCACCATTCCACTTGACACTAAATGAAAGGAGGAAAGTGACTGCATTGTTGTCCAACTTATGTCTTCCTGATAGATATTCCTTTAATATTTCACGATGAGTTTTAGCAAAGGATGGTAAGGTTTCAAGAATGAGAAGTCATGATTGTCATGTATTAACCAAGTTTTTTTGTTGCTAACATTTCGTGGTATATTAAATGACAAAGTCCTTGAGCCTCTTGTGAAACTTAGCGACTTTTTAAGTAGCTATGTTCAAAAACCTTAAGTATAGAGAGCTTGGAGCAAATTGAGAAAAACATAGCACTCACTCTCTGTAAGTTAGAGCGCATATTCGTTCTAACTTTCTTTGATGTAATGGTACATCTTGTCGTACATTTGGCCGATGAAGTTAGCGAGGCATGTGCCATGTCTGTGGATTTATCAATTTGAAAGGTGATGTTGTAAGCATATTATGATGTCGTACTATGTACTATATAATCGCAATTGTCATTGACTAATTTGATGTCAAAATTTTAGGAAAATGGGAACCTCTAAGGAAGATATTTGCAATTAGGATCTTCCTGAGGGATGTAGAAGCATATATTCAGAATGAGTGTTTAACATTTTGCTCTCGATACTTGACTATGACAGAGACAAAATTCAATCGCATAGATTGCAATGATGTTGTCAATGACCACCAACCCCATCAACTATCCATCTTTGCTAAGGTTGAGAAGCCCCTTAGAAAACCCGATTTTAAGTGGTTGATTACTGAAGATCAAGACATAGCTTGACTTTATGTTTTGAAGGATAGTACAAAAAGTGGAGCCTTTTATTAAGTAGGTTTTCTAATGGAATGTATTCAAAATATATAATAAATATGCATAAGCTAACTATGGATGTTAATATGATTAGTGCATATGAAAATGGCGTGGATAGACAAGGGAATGACTTCTCCAAATGGTTTGAGAGTAGCTAGAGTAAGATGATCTACAGTTACATAGAAACTTTTTTAACAAAACTTGCATGATTTTTGGATTATTTTTTTAATTAATAGGTTAAGAAGCTTTGGAATAAAGGCGATGAAAGAGTGACAGATTAACTGTTATGCTTGGCAAGGGGTCCGATGAAAGGGGTCAGTTCTTATGCAAGTTTTGTGGTTAACGGGTTCAAGTTCCATACAAAAAAATGTCAACTGTTTCGAAAAACTCAAAATAGCAGTGTCGTAGTTGAATGAAAAACTAACAATGGTGAGAAAGACTTTTTAGGAGTCTAGAAGAGGTGGTTAGCTTAGAATATGATGCCCTTAAGAATCATACAAGTGCTAGAGTTGTGTTATTTCAGTGCAAATGGTCTGATGTTTACACAAAAGGAAGAGGGATAAAGATAGAAAAGTTTCAGGCCATACTTGTTAATGTCACTCGTTGGTTACAAACAAATGAACCTTTTAGATTGGCCTCTCAGTTCGACAAGTATTCTATGCCCGGACCCATATTGAACCCCAATGGAGGTTGGTCATCAAAACCAATCCTTGTAACTACTTTGACTTTCCTAATATTAAAGAGGTTGATAATTTTGATGAATCATTCTGGGAGAATTTAGAGGTGGTACTCAGTCCTATAGAGATTCAAGAGGGTGATGAAGATTTTCTTCATGCTAGAGATGATGTTGAGCTAGACCTGATAGATTTAGACTTAGTGGATACCCATACCATCCAAGATAATTGTAGTGATGATGAGGATAACGATGATGTGAGTGAAGATGAGCAAAGTGAGTTCTCAGATAGAGAGTCAGAGATAAGGTCTCTTGATAGGGCCCTAGAAGATGACCAGTTGGATAGTGATAGTGACACTGAATCTGGCAGTAACACTAGACATAAGTAGGTTCGGTAAGATATTCATATATATAATCAAGTTTATTGTACCATAACTCACTTATATACCTTTGTTTCAAGTACTAGACATTATGGTGTAATATTGTAATGCAGAGTCATGGCTCAAGTTAGAGATGAAGAAGTTAAAGGTAATAGCACATGCAAGGCAACAACACTAGGGAGACTAACGGTCAACCTTCTCTTACCTATCGACAAAAGCGGTGGGCTGAGCAAGCTCTACGAAACGGTGAGTTTCTTTTATAGAATATTATTTAGGTTGTTGAATTATATTTAGACTTCTAATCCTTGTGTGTGTGTGTGGTGTTCCGATTCTTGTTTAGTATTGAACATTTTTATTTGATGTGGTGAATTTGCTTGGTTCTTGTTCAGTAAATAAGTTGGTATCTCAAGGATTTGCATCTTATTCACATCATGCCAGCTCTTTCTTTTCAATATGTCCCTCAATAATCACCACATAATGTATGCACAACAATTTCTTGAACCAACCTAATCTTGAAGAAAGTTAGTTTCAAACATACCAAAAAAAACCCCGACAATCTGCAATAAATCAATGGCAGAAATAACATCAACTCATAAACATGACAACTCAAAATAAGTGATCATATACATCTGAATCTCTTAATTTCTATCTAAAACACACTCGTTAAACCGTTTGTTATAAATCATAACACAACACCAGAAAACTTAGCTAGCTTGTAATATTTGCTCAAGGATATAGATCATACAACCAATTCATTTAGCAAGTTTTGGTATTATAAACCTGTCTTCTTCTTTTCTCTTTCTTTATATTTTCTGGTGTTTTCTTGTGTATGTTACTATAGTTGGCATAAAAATGGTTGGTCATATGAAATGGTAGTCAACCCTTTGGATTTGGGTATTTGTGCAGTTGCTTGGTTTCCTATTTTATTTAGTTGCATATCCAATTTTAACATTCAAGTTGTTTGAAATTTCTACTTTTACTAAGAATTTGGTGGTGACTGCACTGGATTGTTTCATGCTACAACTTTGTGTTAGACATATATCAATGGAGGGGAGTCTTATGCTTACCAATTCAAGCTTTATTATCAGACATTATTGTCGTCAATTATATGGGGTTTTCTTTTGCTGTTCTGGGGCTTTTGGGAATGTTATCAAAGAAGATATTGGCTATGTATATGTACATATGGTATCGTGCATGCATTTTTTGGTCATGAATAGTCTGTTTGTGCACACTCAATTTATTGAAGGTCCCAAGCGTGGGCCAACAAGAGGGCTGAAATCACTTCGAGAGAGGGAGAGGAGCTCGACTGTCAAACCATCTGCAAATATTGCACCAATCTTTCGTTGTGTTATTGGAATTAATGTCAAGCGCTTTATTTGTGAATGTAGCAAATAGGTTAAGGAATTTTGTCCACTGAATTTAAGGTATTTCCAATGTAACTTTTGGTGTTTAGTTGTAGAATTGCAATGTTTATTTGCATAAAGTTGTATAATAATCAAAATTTTGTAACTCTTTTATTTGTTTCAAAATATGGAAAGGAACTGGGCTAGGATGGACAAAGATGCCAAGGAAAGGTTGTTCCAGAAAATAGAGGTAAAATATAAATTATTTCTCTACAATTTTGAACCTTCGTGGGTTCTTCATCATGCAAATGCGAAGTTTTGTAATTTTATAACTTATATGCCAAATCAAGCAAAGACAACATTGGTTATAATGCATTCTTTCAAAAAAAAAACATTGGTTATAATGCAGGCTGAATGGAATTTACCAAATGAAGTTGAAAGTGTTTGTTTGGATCAAACATTGGATCTACAATGTTCGATATTATATAGGCACTAGCAATATAGGCTAAAGGACCTTCATTTTGCTGGAAAAACTGTTGTTCAAGCTCTTGCAAACATACCTCCTGAATTAGACAAAGACAAATTGGAATGGCTTATTAACTTTCAGACTGACCCTAAACAACAAGTGTTGCTTATCTTTAACTGTCTCTATATTTTTCCATGATGATTCATTTGTATACTTATTGGTTGTTAGATATTATTAATAGTAACTTATTTTATTAATTAACAACTATTCATATTAGATAAATGAGATTTTTCAACTCAACAAAAATGAGATTTTTTATATGCATGACACATGGCAATAGCGTATTCTATTTATCTTGTTTTAATATACTTAATAGATTAGCATTAAACGAGTATCTTTTTTTTAATAGATAATTCCTCCGCAATCCCCCAAGGTTCTAGTGATGAAAACGACGTTAGGCTATATGACAAGTGTAAACGGTATAAAAATGCAAAATAGCATCAACTTTATATCAGTTTAGCATGTCTAATCTGTATTAAGCTACAAATAACCTCATTTTTTTCTCTTACTTTATACACTGAATTAGGCACAAGAATAGAGCTTTCAATCCTCCAATTGAGACCAACTATAAAAAGTTGAAGAACTTTCATTCCGAACAGATTGAGAAACATGGTGTAGCTAATGTCGATGTTATTGATGCCTATGCAGAGGTGTTGAAAGTCAAAAAATATTATCCAACTGGGCTTGGGGCTGGTCCATCAACAAAAAGACAAGGATCAATAACAACATGTTCTGATGATGCTAGACTTCAATTTACTTGATTATAAGGTATATACACAATTTTAATATTATGGATTTGGAGTCAATATCTAAAATATAATTAATGCTCGCAAATTAGTACATATACATATGTATAATTTGTTTTCTTATAATACCCACTTTTTAAATTCTTTTAAAGGCATATTAAATTTAATGAAAGTACAGTAGAAGATCTATACAATTTAAATGTTTGATTATATACAATTTGCTTGAATAGAAGGTATATATACAACTTTAATACTATGAATTAAGTTTTTGTATTTTTGAAAAATATTAGAAAACTTATATATATAGTCAATCATTTTATAAATGGGCATTGTTATTCATCGCTCCCCCCTCTTTACGGTTGTCGCCCCCTCCCGGTTCATTTTAATTCACACTCACTCTCTCCTCCCCTCATTCTCTCTAATTATGTCATTCTCTCAATCTCTCATTAATCTCTAAAATTGATTACGGTTTTTGAAATTCAACCTAAAAACTCAATGGAGGGAAGTAGATCATCGGACGATGAAGAAGTGAGTTCGTAAAATTTAAATTTTGAAAGTTTCATTTAAAAAGTCGAAAATTTCCTAGTCGCACCCTGGCCGCATGTCGATCGCGGCTCAAGCCGTGGCCGGGGCAATTTCTGCGGCCGGCTAAGCCGCGGCCCGCGCCACAAATGGCACGTGCCGCGGCTGTTAAGCATGCGGCTAGATTTTAAATTTTTTGAAATAATAATTTTTAATTAAATTGTAAATAATAATTATAGTTAATAATGTTATTATTATTATTATTACTAACCCGTGCGATGCACGGAGTGTAATCAATTAGTTATTTTTAAAATTTTATAAAAGTTATGGATAAGTAACTGTCGATACAAAGTAAACCAAACGAAACATTAATGAAATTGTTAAATGGAAAACATCTTAATAAATTGTTCTAACAAAACATGTAATTTTGAAATAGAAAATTTCCTAAAATGATAATAACGTTGACCACGACGAGTTGCTTGATGCATCATCCTTCCTTACGTGGACCTGCAATTTAAAATTATCCTATAATTAAGTAGTGGTACGATTTTATGAAACAAACTATAGATAAGAAAGTGTAAGTGTGAATGGTGTGTTAGTGTGTAACCTTTGTACCGGTAGGTGTTGCGCGTGTGAATAAGTTCTTCATCCCAATCCTTAGAACATGGGACGATAAGTCGAAATGGACTACGCAAGACATCAGTCGTAACCCTCCCATTGGGACCTGGAGGATGCATAATGAACCACCATGGCCTGTTGTGATGTTGTTGATGGATATCTATATAAGCCGCCATGGTTAGATTTGGTTCGGGCTGTATGAAAGAATAGAAGACAAATTAGGTAATTATTAATAGGGAAGGGTGTTCAAGTTTTTATAAGAACTGTAAATCATGTGATAACTTGTGCGGCATAAGCATCCAATTGTTGTTTGTTACTGTGCAACAATATCTGTGCGCCTTCATGGAAAATAGTGAATGATTTGGTGCCACTACAATCTCGCAACGTAACTACAAAGATAAATCTTCGGAAGAAATACATGAGTTAGAAAAAAGGATTTGTGGTGGATAATATGTTTTGTGTGTGGTTCAAATATGTGATCACAATGAAAAATGGTCGAAGAATTGTTAACATGAGGGTTACCATTTCATGCTCGAATTAGGGTCGCAACATGTACAGAATGACACATCAACATCCAGTTGTAGTTCACATAACGGAGATTCGCACGTCCTAACACGAAATTTGCACACATTGCAAGCATCGTATGTTATAGGATCTATATAGGAAAATGAAAGAATATGATAGTATTTTAACATGCAACCCACGAAATAGTACATTGTTAGTGCGGGTATACTTAGGGTTAACCACATAATGGATCATAAATGGTATTGACGAAAATACATACATCTGCCATAGGTATAAATCTTGAAGTGGAATACTTCGAGCAGAGTAAAATATTTGCAAATCAACTTACGCATCCACTTAAGGCGTCGTTCGACAGTGTATAAGTTAGACCTATCATGCGGGAGGGGAAAAATTATAAAATGAAGAACTTTTGATTATGAACAATTAAGTAGAAAAATGGA
The DNA here is from genome assembly GCA_029582165.1 of Portulaca oleracea. Lineage (NCBI taxonomy): Eukaryota > Viridiplantae > Streptophyta > Magnoliopsida > Caryophyllales > Portulacaceae > Portulaca > Portulaca oleracea. Next base: position 17,880,659 of record CM055878.1, on the reverse strand, counting down.
TAACATAACATGATTCCAAGGTATTCGTTTCTGGAATGCTAGGAGCAATCATCAACAAACTACGGGGTATGGTTGTCAACGATGTTGATCTTGAGATAATTAGTGAAACATGATATATTGAGTTAATAAATTATTACGTAAGAGAATGGGGTAGAAAATGAAAATAGGATGTGACATTACCTTGATAAGAGTCAACTCGGACTTTGGAAGCAAGTAGTACGTTGTCTCTGTTGAGATCTTCATGGAGTTTACAGCCCTCAATTTCTGCAAAAGCTCTCCCCATAGTGTAGTCAACAAAAGATGCATCATGCACATACATACGGTCCAATCAACTCCAAGTTATGAGATTATACCAAATGACAAAACATAAGTTAAGAAAATCTATAATTGAAACAAGTACCGCTTGTCACATAGCAATAATTGTCGGCGTACAGTCCTGATGAGTCTAGGATTAGTGGGCGAGGTTCGCCTGTTACTGACTGTAGGCAGTGTTGCAGTGACAACAACACCAATAATATTTGCATGAACAGATAAGATGCAAATATGTGGTTAACAATCAGACAATGACATAAAACATAAAAAGAAATATGAGAAAAAGTATACAATAATATAATGAACACTAGGGGTGAGCGGGACCGGGATCCCGATAATTTTTGGAGGTCCATGTCCCGGTCCCGGTTGTAACCGAGAGCAAAGTTTTGCTCCCGGTCCCGGTATCGGTTGTGACCGGGAGCAAAGCTCCCACCGGGACCGGGAAATCAATCGGGAAATTTTTAGTCCCGGGTTCCTAACTTTTTTCACCCATTATTTGATTTATTTCCATTAAAAATCAATATAAATTATACAAGTTTTCTCTAATTTCACAAATGTGGGTGTCGGTTTGTTTACATAGCCACTTTTTTCCATATTAAAATTACGCAATATCTATTATTTAATACGTAATATTTTTCTGGAAAATAAATGCTAAGCTCGAAATAGTAATAAATAAAATAAATCTAAAGAGCGAACACAAATTAAATTAAATAAGTTTATCAATTATCATGAAGTCACTTAATTTGTTTAATATATATATATATACACACACACACACACACACACACACACACACACACACACACACACACACACACACATATATATATATATATATATATATATATATATATATATATATATACACACACACACATATATATATATATATAAACCGGGAATCGGGACCGAGACCGGGAAATGAGGTTAAGTCCCACTCCCGGTCCCGTTGTTGACCGAGACTTCATTTTTAGTCCCACTCCCCGTCCCGCTTCCACCGAAACGGGATTTTGGGACCGGGACTTGACTGGGAGCGGGACAGGACCGGGATTCCCGGATTTTTTGCTCACCCCTAGTGAACACACTATATATATACTTGTGAAGTTGTTGACATTGTTAGGGACCTCGGCGAATGGTTGGAACGGTGTGCAGTACTGGACCGTAATGTGGGGACATGCTAGTATGATTTCCATTACCCGTGTGTCTGGTGTAAATAGCAATTTTCATCGATTATCACTTAGGTCTTGCTCATACCGCGTTGCACATGTAATGGAAAGACCGGTGATGTGGTAAATGACGCAAAGTGTAAGTCGATCTGTCCATGAAGCAATCAAGTGATCGCCCTGTATAACAACAATTATCTCATCACGCTGTAAGAGGAACGCAAAATCAGTAAACAATGTGGTTTCCAATAATAATGGATTTAAAAAGAAATTTGGCAAAAGCAACACCATGCTATCCATGAAGATAAGATTTCGCTCACGATGACGTCCATATTGTTACACGCCCATCAATCGTATAAGGCGACTAACCAACGAGACAGATGAACTGATCGGGTTGAGGTCGCTTATCGCTGCACTGTGCAACACCCAGTCATGCATGTCTACAGTAATGATTGAAGTGTACAATATACGCATAAGGCCGTGAAGTAGGCCACATGAGTAAAGTAAAGATTGACAATCAAACCATATTTGTGAGAATGTTAATTGAACAATAGTAAAACACAACTAGAGGTATACATGGACAAACCAAGACTCTTGGATGTTGTTAAAGACTTCTCGATAGACAATATTTTTTGTCATATTTGATGGTACCCCCCTCTTATTGCAGATCAGAAACCGTAGGCTCGTAGGGGATGTCACCCGAGATTTTGCAACGTACAGTTGCCCATGGGAGAATACTGGGCGAGGAAGATAAATTCTTACAAATTGAAGCGTTTGACCTTGGCTTTTGTTGATTGTCATGGCTAAGGACACATTTAGGTGAAATTTCCTTCTCTTTAGGTGGAATGGCAATCATTTGCCGAAGGAGTGAGGTCGATGCGAGGTATAACAATTGTGTCACCAATGTTACGTCCGCTCATAATCTTCGCTTGGATTACTCGAGTACCCAGCCGTTCAATGATCAAGCGGGTGTCGTTGCACAATCGTTTAGATCAGTCAAGGGTTCGTAGCAGAACAACGAGAGCACCAACCTTCAACTTGATTTCATGGTTAATTAGGGAACCCCGATAGGTTTATACTATGCAACATCTCCGGTTGATTAATATCGTTAACTATAGAAGCAGTATCATTCTGGAGAAATGTGTCTGAGCTGAGATATGTATGACTCTCACCAGGAAGCATTGCCAAGATCCTCGAATTCAACTCATCAACAGTGGTGTTTAGAGGAGCCAAGATACAACAATCTCGAAAGTGTGAGTCTTCGCGGTATCTACTGGCCAAATCTAGGTAGACAAATTCTATCAAATTTTGAAGGACGTCAAGACCGCTGTTGATGAGGAATTCATCTGGAATCTCTATCCAATCCTACTCAGTACCTCCTAATAATGTGTGGCCTTGTATGGAGCCATTGCCAATAGCTAATGTTAACTAGGAGAAAGTATGCAAACGGTCACGCTGGCCAAAGTTAGGTTATAGCAGACGCATATTGATGGTAAGATGGTCACACTATAATAACGCCAAAATGTAGCCCTCGACAACGACGATGTAGCAATGACAACTTTGTTTCCCTTTATAACAACTGGAAGAATCTGTCTGAAGTGACCATCGAAAAAACCGTCTTTCATCCGAAAGGTTCATCTCGTTTACAAATATCACGCAACGACCGCTCCACAGCCTCTACAATATGCGGATGCACCATTAGGGCTTCGTCCCATATGATGAGGGACTCCTCCATAATTATCCTGGCCATATCAGACTGTTTTAATATGGAGCATGTAGACATCTCGTGTATGTCAATAGGAATCTTAAACATGGAATGAGTTGTCTTCCCCATAGGCAACAGAAGAGCTGCGATGCCTGATATCGCAATCGAGAGGACGATCAACTTCTTTGACCTGATGTATGTGATGATAGCTTTCCAAAGATAGGTTTTCCCAGTTCCACCACTACCATAAATGAAGATGGGCCCGATGTTACCGTTCTCAAACGAATGAGTGACCATACGGTAAACTCGTATCTGGTTTGAGTTTAAGGTCGGTAATAACGTACCAAGGGCACTGACCTCTTCATCCTGGTCATAAGCGAGAAGCTCTCGTATAAGCCTGTTACCTACTCGACACATCATATCAGCGGAAGGTAAAGGCATGGGGAGAAAGTCCTTAAGAAATAGACCAGTTCTGTTTAAGATCGCTTCAATCTCACATAGGCTAAGGTTTTTCCTGTGTTTGACAGTGAAGTCAGACATAGACCATCCCACATTCCGTATTGCCCTTCTATCTAAGTCATCGATAAGGTCTTCCTAATGCTGCTTCCATAGTATGTGAGGGCGAGAAACCTCAAAGAACATAAGCATTGAACAGAACATAGTCCTTTGCTCAATCCCCGTAGCCCAGGTGGACGCCTCGGATAGGGCATGCATCCACTCGTTGTTGTTATCAAGGAGGCCCCGAGCGACGCATGTTTCTTTGTATGTTGAGTAAACAATTCCGTCAATAGTTATGATGAGCTCATATGACATGGCTCCGTTAATAACATGCAACAACCTTCTCAGATAATATCTCTCGCCCATGTTAGGGTGCGCGTACGGCAAGCGTCCAATGTATACTCATTACTCTCTCCTCTTCCACACGTAGAACGTCGGGAACATTGCATAGGTATATTGTCTGGGTGCATCATCGGTATAGTTCACATGAAACCAATCAATCAACATTGTCACTCTTTCAGATTTTGCTTGGAGTATATGATGAAGGTCATCAACGTCGTTAAAAACGACAAACTGTTCATCCGGTAAGTGGTACTGAAACAACTCAACAGAAGGGTACCGATATGTGATATCAATCTCAAATATCCTCCATATAACATCCACTGGCGACACATACCAACAATCCAAATATTGCTTAATCTCATCGACCACTACATAGTATTGACGAATGTTACCTTCTTCCGTCACTTGAGTGTTATCCTCAACGATAATGGTCGTTTGATCAACCCCTTTGTGCATGTATTTATGGAGATACTTGATGACCTTCTGTTGTCCACATCTCTCGACGTTGATGTGAGTGTCATATTTGACGCATAGGTCAAGGTTATATAGAACCACCCATCGATTGTCAACACGAACATGCCTAACCTTGACATTCCTACCATCGTCTCTGCGTCTGTATTTAACAAACCCATTCTCCTCGATCGTGGTGGAAGCAGAAAATGTCTTCGGGTAATGCTTTGTGCAACGTCCGTCACTCATGCAAGGAGAAGTTGGGAATGAACGGCCGCATGGGTCGTGAATCATATGCCTTGTCACGGATGCATATCCAACAGGGTCACTTTGCTCATCTGAAAGCTCCGCACATATGATATCGTCAATGTCTTCTACACAGATTGGCTTATCCTCCGGCACGAGGGTGAGCAAAATATGAGCATGCGATAATCCTCGCTTCTAGAATTCGATAACATGTATATCTGTAAAATGCGAGACACATGTTGATTATTGTCCATGTTAGACCGAGGCACGGTGAATGAGTTGGTTAATAATTGTACCTGCAATAACTCTTCCGAAAATGTTCCTCTCCTTGAATTCCCGTTTCAACTCTTTCAGCTTCAAGCAGAAGACCCGAGCGACAATGTCCGGTCGGTTGCTGGCATGGTTTCTAGGTTGTTGGGACAGAACCTCCTGAATTTCAGGCCAATTCGAGTTGCACGTGATTGTGATAAAAAAAAAGGTAATCCATCTGGTTACATATGGCCATTGCGTCCAAAAAATGCTGGCGCATGTGACACTATCCCTCCCCCCCCTCCCGGTGAACGACGCTGGCATATGAACCTCTTCCCCACAGCTTCAGCGTCATTTTCCCCTCTGGTGACAGCATCTCGCAACCCACAATAAAGGTTGGCTCGGAGTTTAGATTGGTGTTCCTTGCAATATCTCAATCTCTAAGCCTCTATTGCAGCGTAGAAATCGACAACAAATTGGAGGGAAAACCTACAACATTGAAGTAAGATGTTCGCTTCATGAGCCCGATACTGTATCCAGAATGCAATAAATTGTACTATAGTCATCATTTTGCTACGTCTGTTAGATCCTTCACACGCATGGAATCTCCAGTCTCCAACCATCCATCTGCCCCATACAGAAACAGTAAGGGGTATTGGAGAGGCATGTAAGACGGACGGGTCTCATATATCCATTGGAGTTGGCCATCTTGTTTCCGAATAACGATGTCACAGCTATCTGCCTGACCTTTGTTAGCGCCAACTATAAGAGCGACCACCTCATTAGCTTGCGGAGCCGTGTACTACCGTCCAGCTTGGGTTTTTATGAGCCGAATGTTTAAGTCGACCTCATCATGGGTCTGTAGAGCATCATGTACAAGACAAAAGATCTTCGCATATGGATTGATACTATCCAGCATGTCTTGCAGAGCTTGCAACATAGATGGGTCTACACCAGACACACTCTTAAGCGCTCTGCGCCAATTTTTGACTTCATCTCGGGTGTCGTAGATGTATAGTTGTGCAAATTTAGGGCGTTGTCCGTCCATAGGGAGCAAAGAACCAATTTTTTTGTAATTTTTTCCACTAATCCGGAACGAATAAGGACCGTGACCATCCGTTACAGAGTGATCAATAGATCCGCCCAGTGATGTAAAGGAAAACATCAAATTGTACGTTCGTATGTTGTGAAGGAAGCTCCGTTCAGTCAACAATTCGGCTAAAGGGGAAGGAGGGCCAGGTAGCGATGACAACATAACACGTCCGCGATCACAACATATGGAGTAATCAGGATTAGATATAGTGCTCCCTGCAACCCTTTCGTCCTTCCAAACTGTTGCTTGGAAATGCCTGCAAGATGTCATTGTCCTAGTGAACTCCTACCAGGTGGAGACCCTCCTGATGGGCAGTGCTTCTCGCGCAATGGCCAATTGTAACTCCCTAGATTCTACTTGATGACGTTCGCGCTCGACAATAAATCGAGAGTTTCCTAGGTTTGTGTTACGACAGACAATACGATGCCATCTTGCGTTACACCTAGCAAGTCTAACTTCTAAGGTACTCCTATTCTGCTCACTACTTCCAAACATTTGGTACATGTTATCGTATTTATCATATAAGGCACACCGCTCGCAAGTTTGAAATAATTATATACATCACAAATAAACTGCAAAAATCATAAATATAATGTATAAGCAAAAGTGATAAACAGAGCAACAATGAAAACAATCATATACTATAATTTGCGTACGTTGGTAACGGTTTGTAACGTAAATTTTGTTTGACATATTGTAATTATTTGTGTTTAAATATGGTAAATGTGTTGTATGTACTTCTGTAATAGAAAAAGTTAGTATGTTGGCTTTATAAATGCGTTTAATGTGAATTTCAATTATTAGGGTATATTTTTGTATCTATTGTTTTTATTTTTTCAATTAAAATGTAATTACTTAAATTTTTCAATTAAATTATTTTTTTCAATCATTAGGGTGTATGTGTAATAGAAATTATCACTTTGAAATTATTAGGGTATAATGTTGGCTTTATAAATGTACAATAAATTATGTTTTTATTAAGGTATAAATGTTGTATGTTATAGAATTTCAGAAAGTTAAATTTGTGTCTACATTTATCATTTCTATTTTACAAATATTTATTGATGGGTTCTGAAATTATGTTATTATGAATTTCGGTTCATTTTGTATCTTTTGTTTTTTCAGACAATTGTTTTAATTTGTATATATACTCTAAAATTGATGCAAATAAAACAATTCATATATAATTTTCAGAGAATTGTTTGAAATCAATTTAAAATTTGGTAGCTTATGTTATAGTAGGCAAAAAATACTGTAATATAATGATGGATATGTATGAGAATATTTTAGGTATTTGTTAATTTTGTTTAAAATTTTTACTGAAATGTTATATTTATAATTTGTAAACCCGTATGTTATAGTTGATGGAAGCTATTGTAATATATGGATGGTTAGGGATGAGAGGGAACTCTAAAAGTGATTTCATTAAATAAAAATGATTTCAATTGATAGTTAGTATTTTAGAAATTTGTTGAAAAATATTTTGTATATAATTTGTTCACTTATGTTTAAATTGATAAAAGTTACCACAATATAATATATGGATGGATTAGTGGTAAATTTAAATAGATAAATGTAAATAGAATGTCAAAAGGGGTCATTGATCAATAACAGAATTGGGTCATATTTACCAGTTCAATCTGCACAATAAATATAAGCCCAAACCATGTCAACCAAACCCTAACTCTTACCCTAACCGACTCCCTTCCTCCCCTTATATAAATTTGGCATCTTAAGACACCAAACCCTAATGCTAACGGCCTCCTTCGTCATTTTGTTCCTCCATATAGAAAATTCTAACGGGTTGGTCCAGTTTAGACCATCACAACTAGCGCATCATTTTTCCTTCTCCCTCAATCGACTCATCTTCCTTCTCCCTCAAACCACTCTATTCCTTCTCCGAAAAAGCCTCAGACAATTTATCTTCCTTCTCCCTCAAATCACCCTGTTTTTTCTCCAGAAAACCCTCAGCTGATTCTTCAATCGATCTCTTACTTTTCTCCGAATGTCGCTCAGTCGCTCTCTTCCTTCTCGGAATCTCCCACAATAGATTCTCCTTAGCTGAATCTCTCTTCATTCTCCCTCAATCACTTCTTTCTTCTCCGAATGTCTCTTCCTTGTCCTTCAATCTTGTATGGCGATTTTGCAAGCGATTGGAGTGATTTTTATTTCCGAATCTCTCTTCATTTTCTTTCAATCAATTTTGGCGCAGGTTTCTCCCGCAATCTCTCCTTATCTCTTTCTCACAAAGGTGAATGTATTCCTAGATCTGTAAATTGATATTGTAACTTTTATGAATTGTTCATTAGATTTGGTTCATACTTTGTATGTTCATATGTACGTCACGTTATCAGCTGCTAATTGTAGGTTTTTTTTTTTGTTTAAATGTTTGCATGCACCCGTAAATCTCGAGTTGGGGGAGTTAGTGAATGGATAGGCCATGCAATGCTTAAAATATGTAAGTACAATCTCAACTTCATGCAGATCTGTAATTTTCTTGAGGAATTTGAGGGTTTATGTTATTGATCTGTTCGGTTTATCATTTAAATTTTGGTTCATAATTTTAATTTTCTCAGTTTTGATTTGGTATGAAGAGGAGTTCTGGATCTGTTAGTCGAAGGAAGGCTAACTTAAATCATTTAATTGTCATGTAAGTTTGCCACATGGTTTCATGTCATTAAATAAGTGTTATTCGTTATTATTTGCAAATTTGATTTGTTTTGGTTCTTGATTTTGAATCTTTAGAGGTTTTGTTTCTTATCTTTTTAACTCTAGTCTATTTTTGTTTAATTGTTTGCATGCATCTGTATATCTCAAGTTTGGGAATCGGTGAATGGAGAGGATGCAATGCTTGCTTGGAATATGTAAGTACAATCTAGGTTTCTTGTAGATCTGTGATTTTGTTGACGAATTTTATGGTTTACGTTATGGATTTGTTAAGTTTATAATTTGAATTTTGGTTTGTAATTATAAATTGTTAGGTTTTGTTTTGATAAGAAGAGGAATTCTGGATTTTAGCCGAAAGAAGGCGTACGTAAATCATGCGTTTGTCATGTAAGTTTTCCAAACAGTTTCATGTAATTTTTGAAATTTTATTCGTGATTATTTGCAAATTTGATCTATTAAGGTTTTTGATTTTGAATCTTTAGAGTTTTTTTTTTTATGTTTATCTTTGAAAATGTGTCCTTATTGTATTATAAGTGATATGTCACTGTGTTTTTATCTAATTCTGAATTTGAAATAATAAATATATTTATCTCTCCTTCGACAAAAAAGAATATTTATCTGTCCTTCGACAAAAAAAGAAAATACACATTTATGCCACACTAAGAATATTAACAACACAGAGAGGGAAAGTTAATAAAGTAATGAATCCTTGATTGATTATATAGAGTTTTTTTTGTGGGTATCAGTTGGATCAACTTATTCTATTTGCGAATGTCGCTCTTTTAATTTGATGAATATGTGTAATCTGAGAATGGACTGACTTAAATTGGCATAAAAATAAACTGGCTCATCATTTTTCTGGATAGGGTTCATACCCTAAACACTAAATAAACCGACTCATTAATAAGATGTGTAAAGTACATTTTCAATAGTTTTTAAATTGGTTTTCTTGAAATCATATAAAAACATTGCTTGGACATATTATTGTAGCTTTACAACATTAATTGGTTCTCTTAGTTTGAAACTGAGATTTAATTTGGTAATCAGATATAAATAATCACATATAAGTTTGATTAGGTCAGGTCCACGTTTTCATCTGGTTAATTTATGTTTAAACTTGACTAAGATATATATTATATAGATTTATAAGTGAATTAATGGGTTATCTAGTTTTGTGATTTTTTGTGTGCAAAATTCTCTTGGCGTTGGGGTTGGAGTTTACGTTTATCCATTTCTAAAACTAAGTTTGTTTGAGTCCAATTTGTATTTCAAAATTAAACTTCCATTTGTGATAGGTTTTGGTATGCACAGTTGAAAATCAGATATAATAATCACATATAAGTTTGATTAGGTTTAGGTTTTCATCTGGTTGATTTATGTTTAAACTTGAATAAGATTTTATTATATAGATTTGTGTTTAAACTTCTAATTAATCCTTCCAACTTGTTGGTACTGGTTCATGTTTTTCAAACTTCAATTAGATATCAGATATAAACTTGGAGTGTTGCAGCTAGGTGTGTTGTTATATTTTATGTATCTTCTAGGGGTAATTGGTGGGGTTGTCTATTGTATATGTATTTTAGATTACGGGTGGGGTTTGTTTATTGTATATGTATTTTGGAGGGGTTCTTGGGGAGATTTGCATATGTATTTTGGATTACGGGTGGGGTTTGTTTATTGTATATGTATTTTGGAGGGGTAATTTGGGAGGTTTGTATCTGGGATGTAATTTAATGTACTGTATGTAACTCGGAGGGGGTACGGGTGGTGTTTGTGTCTAAGACTGGGCTGGATTTTGGTGAAGGCATAGTACAGACGGAATGTAGACAAAAGGTCGAAAGGGATAACCCAATCTATTGCATGTTATTTCTTCTCTTTTCAGTTATAAAATTGTATAAAGTAACAGGAAAATATATAACAGGTAATAGGATATCAATATATTAAGGGATATTGGATGACAATATACTAACCTTTGGGGGTATTGGATTGTAATATACAGACCTTTACTATTGGACAACAATATCTCTGACCCTTAGGTGAGATTATTATATCAATAGTGACTAAGGGGGTGGTAACTGGTTAAGTGGTCTCAATTCTGACATGACAGATAGAGGGAAAATAACCGGTCCTTGCCTAATAACCTTGTTAACCCCTCTGTTTTTCTCACTAACCCAGTTTAAAAAAATCGGCCCTAACACAGTAACTATGGAGGTGGTGAACCGGTCTTCGTACTGACGTGAAACACAACCAACCAATGTCTTATAATGTGGGTTAGTGAGAAAAACTAAGGGGTTAATGAGGTTATTGGCTTGGGACAATTTTGTTCCCTTCACCGGCCACATTAGCGCGCATGGAGACCGGTTCACCACGCTCTTAGTTACTGTTAGTATAATAATGTCACCTAGGTATAAAGGTAAGAGATATTGTCGTCTAATGGTAAAGGTTGGTATATTACAATCCAACACCCCCAAAGGTTGGTATATTATCATCCAAAAACCCATATATTAATAGGATATGATATAAAAAACAATGAATATAGTAATAGAGTAAATGACACTAAAAAAGAAGAGTAGAAGAACTAACTCGGAAATTTGATATCCTCGTACTTGAAATTTTAGTTGAACTTGGCACTTCTCTTGCGAACAATTTGATCCCCTTCACGAAAATGATAGATGAAAAAGCACCACAAAAAATTAGTAATAATACATTGCAGTGATCGAATGGCATCAATTTGACAATGGGATATTAACTTAAATTGGTGATGAAATCTTATAAATCTGCATCATCAATATACGAAATTAATAAGTAGCATAAGAGCATAAGAACAACAAATCAATCAAACAACATTGAAGTCAATTATGTAAACTGATGGAACATGAGACGGTAGAATTTGAAACTTACCAGTTGAATAATTGATTGACAGCAGCAACAATCTAATTGTTTAAAGTGGGGTTTTAAGCAATTTCGGTGTTATTGATTAGAGCTGTAGGTAGTAAACTGTTTTTGGAAAGTGTTTGACGTTAGCAACAATCACTTTAATGTAACCGTTCAAAAGGTGAAATAAATATAAATAAATGATGATTAATGATGTGAAATTGATTTATTGGCTGTAACCGTTTAAAAGTGCAAATAAATAAATAAATTATGTGAAATTGAATTTTATTTTTGTAACCGTTCAAAAGGGAAAATAAATAAATAAATGATGAGAAATTGATTTACTTGGCATACTATTGGTTGAAGCTCCACAATTCAATCTTATTTAGTTGGGCCCACATAGATTAACCTTAATATTATATAGATTGTTATTATTATCATTATTATTATTGTTATGAGTAAGGTTATTATTATTAGTCAAATGATAATAATTATAATTAATAATGTTATTATTAGTAGTAGTATTATTATTTATTACTCCCTTCATCCCAAATTAATTGACACTTTGACAAAATTTTGACCGTAAATTACTCACAAATCACAATGAGTTACAATATGAAATTTTCGTCATTAGAAAGATACTTTACTAGACATTACGATGGAGGTAATTTCATTTCGTAACTCAATATAATTTATGAATAATTAACGGTCAAAATTGAGTCAAAATGTCAATTAATTTGGGACGAAAGGAGTATTATTATTATTATTGTTGTTGTTGTTGTTGTTGTTATTATTACTGTTGCTGCTATTATTATTAGTTATGTTAATATTATTATTATTATTATTATTATTATTATTATCATCATCATTATTATTATTGTTATTAGTAAGGTTATTATTATTATTATTATTATTATTATTAGTAAAGTTAATATTAATCTTATTATTATTAATAATAATATTAAATTTAAAACGTGTTATTAAAGTTGTTATTGTTATTATCTATATTATTTGATAATGTTTTCAATGCTAGAAAGTAATATTATATAAACTGTTTGAAATATATTGAATATAGTATTGTTTTGCAAGTACACTTAGAGGAGTTTGGCAGCGAAGATGTTGATGATTTATCATTTTTTTGCTACCGACCAAGAGTTTGAATCACTTGATAAGGTACATGAGTGGGCTGATGAAATAGCTCGGAGTATCGGGTTTACATTGGTACGAGCTACCCACAAGAGAAAAGATGCAGATAGTCCGCTCAAGGTTTATCTAAAATGTTGGAGGTACGGTGCATACCATGGTAGATTGGATGATTTGGATGCAGCCGCTCATCAAGATACGTCGACAAAGGCATGCCACTACAAATTTGTGATTGTAGCGTGGATTCGGACGCGAGCTTCATGGCGCGTCCGTGTTTGCGACGGAGGCCGGGAGAAGCACAATCATCACATCATCGTGTACGAGGAGGGCCAACATCATGGATACCATTTGGCATCATATATGATAGACCATGTCCAGGAAAAGATAAACACCGAGTGTACTCCGACTACGATACACACATCTCTAAAGCATAAGTTCTTGGATTGTAATACCAATGTCAGGAAAATTTACAACGAGCGGTCAAAGCTGCGGATTGAGGATATGGACGGGAGGACACACTCCCAACACTGTCTCCGTTTGGCGAAACATAGCGGCTACATGTTGTTTCCAGATTTCGATGAAGACGACAATCTATGGCAACTGTTTTTTATGCCACCCGGACTCGTTGAAGTTGCTTCATACATACTTGAATATTATTCTCATTGAGAGTACCTACAAGACGAGCAAGGCGAAGCGACCATTGTGTGAGCTAGTCGGAGTGACTCCAACTAACAACAACTTCCTCGTGGCGTACTTGTTTATGAAGGACGAGAAGATGGACTCATATGAATGGTTGCTGGGTAGATTGCACGACTTGTTGGATACCGATGTGAGTCTAGGTGTGTTTGTGACTGACAGGGAGGAGGGATTGTCGGGTACAATTGGCAGAGTTTTCCCTAGTGTGCCTCACCTTTTATGCGTATGGCATATTGGGAATGGCGTGGCGAAAAAGTGAACTCCCTTACTGGAGGCAAGAAGACCGGGTGTAGGCTACATTTCAGACAGCATTACCGAAACAACATCGTATATGCCAAGACAGTTGATGAGTTCAATTTGAACTGGACGACACTCAGTTATGCGTGAATTGGCAGAAACGGCCGTGTTGTGGAATATCTTAATGGTATATGGGATGAAGTATAAGGAAAATTCGTTTGTGCTTTCACCGACGAGGTCCCTTACATGGGGAACACTACGACTTCCAGAGCTGAGAGCTAGCATTCTATGCTCAAATATTATATCGCTAGTGGTAGAGGAACCTTCGATCGTGTCTTTTCGATGGTTCATCAACACTTGGAGAACCAACATACTGAGATTCGGAGGGCGCTTGAATAGTCTAGGAGCACGCATAAATTTTCCAAGAGCTTACGAATGCTCCAGCATCTGCACGGGCATGTGTCTCACCACATCATGAGCCTCATGACGAAGGAATACAGTCGCATGATGTCAATCAGGAGCGCTAGTTGCAATGAAATGTGCGATCACAAGTTATGGAAAACACACCTCCTCCCTTGTGCATATTTTATGTTCAACATAGTTGAGAAGGGAGACGAATTGCATGCAACACACATTCACATATTCTGGAGGTAACTCATAGTCATAGGTGATGATGACACCGATCGTTCAACTCGGGACTTGACAAAATTTGAGTCACTCGTTCAAAAGGTTCAGGAGAACGATCCCGCGTTGATACGACAAGTAATCCAAGTGATTCACGAGCAGATGCATCCCGAGAGTACCGATGTACCTAATATCGAAACAAGCCCCCCACCCCCCCAGGTGCGCGCGCGCGCAATAGTAGACCCAACACCTCGAAATCCACCAGACGCCACCCTAGTGCGTTTGAGTACGGCTACAGAAAGACTCGGGGCAACAGGATAATGACGAACTCAACGAGAAAGGGATCTAGCTCTTCATCCGTCGGGATGAAACCAAAAGGTTTGACTTGCGCTAACTAGCATAATTAATCCTAAATATGTATTTTTTTTTAAACTGATGTTATTCTTATGTGCAGGTATTCCACGGATGTGTACATACCCATTCTAATTCACCAACAATGTGCCACATTTCATTCTACCTTATATCGTTGGTTGGATGGATGTTGTAGCTGTGACAACTGCAGGTACATATGCATCGCCGAGGCAGGTTATGGTGGTGGGGATAAATGGCGAGTTGTTAGGACTTCATTGACGAGTGAAATCAAGGCGTATCCGGATCGTTATTTGAACACGTATTGGGGAGATATGAAGTGGATGAAACGAGAGATCGCATGGATAAATTGTCACATGGACGGCTCTTACGAACATGAATATTGGCTAGAGACTCCACAGGATTTGTTTGCAGCAGCAGCTACTTTGTTGAACGTCATGTGGATCAACTTTGCAACTGTTTCTGGTGCAACATAGCAGACAACTGAGTCGTGCATTTCAGTATTACCTATACAGGCAGGCCCTGGAATGACGGGACCCCAACACATATTTCAGATAGCGCATGCATACAAGGCCCATTACATTCTCATTCATTTACACGATCAGTGCCCTCTACCATTGGTTGATGTTAGATGGTACCATGCGAGGGAGTCTACTGTTATTGGTTGGGATGAGCCATTCCAAGCTCATATTGATAAATGGCATGCTATTAGGGCTGCTCAAAGTGGATGATTGTATTACTTATTATTATAGTTAGATTGCTACTTATGTATTTATTTGTTTTCGTAATGCTATATTTAAATGTTATGATTTAGACTTATTGAATCGGATGCAACAAACACATAATAATTAAAATTAAAAGTCTACTGCTCCATATGAACGATAAATAATGATAAGTTTGATACAACTATAAATTTCAAAAAATATTAAAAGTCTACTGCTCCATAGCAACGATAAATAACGATAAATTTGATACAAACACAAATTTCATAAAAAAATTAACAGTCGATTGCACCTGCTCATCAGATGACAGCTTTGGGATCTGGACATGCATTTGAGTACACCACCGTAGATACAAATCCCTCATGTCATTCATCCACTACCCATCTACCTGCACCATCTGAGCGGTTGGTGGGGGTAGTTGCATCCTTGCCTGCAGTACAACTGAGGCCGAGTCATAGGCGCACT
This sequence comes from Portulaca oleracea, assembly GCA_029582165.1. NCBI lineage: Eukaryota > Viridiplantae > Streptophyta > Magnoliopsida > Caryophyllales > Portulacaceae > Portulaca > Portulaca oleracea. The sequence continues at coordinate 17,864,804 of CM055878.1, read as the reverse complement.
ACAAAAAATAACAAAATAACAAATCAGTATGTTTTAGCAATTAAAATGTTGCACAATATTATAGTGCAAATTTATTGATGAAATGTGCTTTAACCTGTTCCAGCAATGTATGATCATCAACCATTGATTGTGGGGCTGAGTTGCTGTTTATCAGATGTGGGTGGGACATACCATTAAACCAATCGTTATAGTCATCTACTGCGTCCTCGGCACACGGCTAACTCATGGAAGAACTTCCAATGATAGTTGGAATCCCATTGGAAATGTCCTCCACTGCATGGTGATGAACGTCACGTCCAACTCCAATTTGAACGACCCCTTTGCCGGTCGGTGAGCATTCTTCGGTAGGACAATTCCTGGGGGATATGTTGTTGGTGTCCTACGTGACGGACTACACACTCAAGCATGTACAACTCAGTGACGCCATATGAAAGAATGTCGCCCATCACTACTAAAAACTTGTCATATTGCGACGGATATTGCGACGAATTTATCAAAGTAGCGACGGATTTTTGGACCGAGCGACAGACCTTGCGACAGAATCTTTTCCGTTGCAATTTGCCTCGTCGCAAGACCTTTGCGATGAACCTTGCGACGAAATTTGCGACGGACCTTGCGACGTAATTCGGTTCCGTCGCACTGCCCCACATTAAATTCAAAAAAACAAAAAAAATAAAAAAATTTGCTTGCGACGGACCTTGCGACGGAAAAATTCCGTCGTAAGCAATTTTTTTTTAGTTTTTCAAATTTAAGCAGACTCTTTCATTTTTTTGATTTTTTTTTGTTTTTATTTTTTTAGGCATACTCTTTCATAATTGTAATCGTAATGTTGTTTTTAAAAATAAAAATTACAATATATATATATATGTATGTATACACACACACATTCTTTCTCTCTTAATATGGATAATTAGATAATAACTAAGAATTTTATTTAAATAATTAAGTAAAAATACAAATCATTCATACATATATTTAGTTTGACTAGACTAAGTAAATTTAAAGGAAAAAAATAAATCCTAGTAACATTTAATTTAAAAAAAAATATAAAAAATCAAAAATACATTTAAATTGAACTTCATTTGGAATGTGCTTTTTTTCCTTGTCGAACTCTTCCTTAAAATTTTCCTGAAAACAAAGATAAAAGTTGTTAGCAAAATATAACGAATTAAATATACAAAACATAAAAGAAGAGGTTGCATGCACGTAATGTTTGAAAAAATCCGGCATAATCTCTCACACTCACATATAAAATGTCAATTACTCACTACATCATACATAAAAATAGATAAGTGTATTTCAAATTTTCCCCTGAAAAATCGACATTTCCCAAGCTGATCACCTTGTGTCAGAAAACACAAACAAAATAAGCATTCACTCAATGGCCACATGCCGGAGTATCTCACGAGCCACACGCTCAGATTCCAATTAATACAACCAAATCAAAACCCATACGAAACATTCAAAAAGAAAATTAATACCACACTACCATATAGTTTTTCAGAAGTAGTCATATATATTAATTCAACTGGAAAAAGGAGATATTGATTAACATGATATGCTCCAAGTTATACATTGGTTCAGACATTACTATTATATGAGCAAAATATGAGCAAAAGAACTCGATTATACCTTGACAATATTGTCATGCTTCACCTAGGACACATTAGCGCTGCCTTTGCAAATTTTGCACTAAATTCAGGGGTCATGGCAGAAGTACAAAAGATGGTGTTCATTCCAACAAGGAGCAGCATCTTGATTTCCACTGAGAACAATTGGTGAATAATTTAGTCATATTCACAATCTTGTCTTTTTTTTTGGGGCATTATGAGAGCACAAGTCATATATTTCAAAATAGAAACTTCTTAGTAATCATACTTTCACATAGTTAGCATACCCTGAACATTCAACCTGTGCATATACAATGGAACGTGTGATGGAATATTCCGTCGCAATTTCTGTCGGAATATGGCAAATTTTTAGTAGTGCATATACAACATCCTCGGACATGAACTCGCAGGGGTAAGTCTTTATGGAGACCAAACAACCTGATCCTCGGTCAATGCGTCTAGCGTGGCCCTCAACGACTAGAGGCGTTCAACCGAACACCCCTCTTGTCTAGGATACCACCTAGCCGCTCGAAAGTGGGAAAGTGCTCGTATATCCAACTCAACAAAAGTGTAAAACAACCACCCACCTTTACAATCCCAGCCCTACTCGCCGCCCCTAATTGTCGATATAGGTAAGCCAATGCAATTATACCCCACGCAATCCTATCGACAATCTCAATGCTAGGCCATGTAGGTACACGAACTCTATCCCTCGACTTGTCCTCGAGGATAGTGTGTCCCAATAAGCTCAACAACCACACTTTGATCCGGTGGGGAATCGGACAATGAGACAAGGTACATATTTCCCTCAAATCACTATCAAGTATGCCGCCCTTATCGTAAGTTCAGGCTGCGGTGAGGAAAATCGTCGGCACGTACTTGTTCACCTCGTCTTGATCAGGACAAACGGGCATCTGACCTTCAACAGCAAGGCCCAACATCCGGTGCACATCATGCAACATAATTGTCATTTCACCGAAAGGAAGGTGAAATGTGTTCATGTCGCGCTGCCACCTCTCCACAAACGCAGTGACCAGCATAAAATCGATGTGTTCGAACATCAAGTCCCCCACACTCGTAAGGGGGATCCGACCCAGAACAGCCTGGGCAGCGGGATCTATATCAGACCGGATAGCCTTAAACTCCTTCAACGTTGCCTTCCTCATCACGCACTTAAGAACTGGATGAAGCGAACGCTCCCCTTCCTCCCAGATAACCCGAGCAATGTGACCTCCACAGCTCGGTATAACATCCCCGATTAGTGGATCGCCTGGCACGTCACCGACTATCTTCCAGGCAGCATCATCAGTACGACTCCTCTTACTCAGCCTACTGCTGCTCGGCTCAGCATCTCTGAGAGAAGAACCACTTCCCTGTCCCCACTGTGGAAAACGTGTAAACCTCCCAGACGAATCTCTCAACGGCATGAAACCCATTGATGTGTACGTTTGCCCTGATGGAGGTATTCCCCTATAGGGCCCATCAACGACACGATAACCTGTGATCCATCAGCCCACATTGTCTCTGCGCTGGTCGACTCCTCGAGATATTGATCGAGCTGCTCAATGTTGGCGTTAGTTCTTTGACTATGCGTGTCCCCTAGCCAACTGAACGCATCAGGAGGTGCTCCAGTCCTGCCGCCAGCTACCTCACGCTGAGCTCGACGTGCTGACACCGTGACATTGCGACGGTGCGGGTTCCCAAAATCCCCCGCCCTCCAACCAGACCGATGCTGATCCCTGAAGGTTATACTCTTGCCCTTGCCTACCATTATAGTTCACCTATAAAAAAATATAATTAACATTGTCGTTGACATTTACAATAATAATATAACCCTAAACCCTAAACCTTAAACATTCCTTTTTACATTGTTTTTTTTAAAAAAATTTGAATTAGCACACCCTTAAGTTATTGTATGATTCGGACGTTCGTAGTCAGCGAGTTAATTGGTTAACATTATAAAAACCTTATGTCTAAATGCAAATTGAGCTATATTATTAAGCACGAAGTGCGAAAGTTCTGTGTTTTATTCATCAGGCCGACAAGAAACAAGCTTGCAGGTGAGTCGAACACCAATTGAACTCTACGGTCGAAATCTACTTATCTTGGTCTAAAGAATAATGTATGGGTGTGCTTCGCGACCTGGAAATACCAACCAACCGTTCAAGTGTATGTGGTTGATCGGTATTTCCAGGTTGCGAAACACGCCCGTGCATTATTCTTTAGACCAAGATAAGTGAACTTCACCCCCTAAGTTCAATTGGTGTTCGACTCACTTAAGTTATTGGTATGTCTAACCCAACACCACTGTAGCACACCGAAAAATCCCCGCCCACGGAATAGTTTCGAACGAGCTACTTATGTTGTGATTGGGAGCCGACTAAGGTTGCTTAATTCTTAAATAAGGATATTTTTATTTTATAAAACATTTTCGAGGTGATAGACTTTTATTCAATTACGAACCTATTTTTTATTATTAATATATTCGTAGTTGTACAAGATTATTTTATCCATGAACCAATAAAGATTCAAATCCAAACTCGGGCCAAAGGCAAATCATGTGGGCCACTAGAACCCGTCATAGATTGCTGGGCCTATGGCGAATTTACTGCTGAGCCTATGTGTATTCAGCTCACAGAAAAATGAATAAAACCCAGCATAGGCCACTGGGCCTATGATGGATTCTAAGTTCATTTTTCTGTTGGGATGACCGAGAGTTTGAGTAAAATTATTGTTTCATCTCTAAATATTTTTATGCAACGAAAGGATATATTAGACAATAAAACAGGTTATAAAAGAAGAGTCGTCGTCCGATTTAAGGAAATCGACGAACCAAAAAAAAGAAAGAAAGAAGACTCTGGTCTGCAAACCCGAATCCGAATCCGGGGGTAAGGTTACGAATTCGAGAATTAAAGAATTCTCGAATCCGCCAGTTTAAAAACAGACTCTACTAAAATCGAACTTGGAATGAAATGAGCGGAGAGAAGTTTAATAAATTTCACAATATTATATTCTGAACATGCAAGGTTAAAATATGATGTTTTTACAAAATAATGTACAAGTAAGATGATTCAAAAATAAACTACTTGATTAAAACATAAAAGATGAACAAACCTCACTTTAAGTCTCAAAGAGATGAAAGGATGATCGGGCTCCTTATAGCGATCACTTTGAATATGACGTCGGTTGAGAACCTTGGATGGAGTGAGAGTTATTTGAAGGTTGGGAAGGGTGAAATTTATGGACGATAGAGAGAATTTGATTGGAGAATTTGAGAGAGTGGATGAAAATGATAGATGATGAGTGTTCATGATGATTGTTGATGAAATGAGGGGAGGGATGTGGGGGTATTTATAGGTGAGGAAGGGAGGTGATGGAATGGAAGGGAATAAAAATGATCCACCAATCATGGTTCTTTAATATCATACTCCCCCCCCCCCCCCCAATTCAAGTTATTTGATTATGGGATAAGAGGAGATTAGGGGAGTGCATGATTGTGGGGATTGCATGGATGCATGGACTAGGGGATGTGTTTGAATGCTATCTCACACAGATTGATGACATGGCATGGATACATGGATGTGATTGAATGCTCACACGGATTGATGACATGGAATGGTTTTTTTTTTTTTTGTATTTTTGGATTTGTTTTTTGTATTCTTGGCCTTTGACTTTTGCATGCTAATTTATTGCATATGTACTATTTATCTAAAATATCCGGTACAAAATCCAGTGTCTACAACCACCTGCAAGCTTGTATCTCGCCCATGTGACGAATAAATCACAGAACTTTTGCCTTCATGCTCAATAACATAGCTCAATTTGCATTTAGACACATGATTTTTATAATGTTAATCAATTACCTCGCTAACTACGTACGTCCAAATCATACACTAACTTAAGTCTACGCTAACTCAAAATTTTTAAAATAGCATTGCATGAAGGAATTTCCCTAAGCCCTAAAGCCTAAAACCTAAAACTAATCCCTAAATCAAATAATTTCAAACACAAAAATATATTTGCTTGCTTTTCTCATAAGTTAACCCTAAACTTTTTTGTATTTTTAAGTGATGCTAAGAGAAACGTTAGGGTTAACCTATGAAGAAAACATGCAAATTTATTTTTATATTTTTTTACCATTATGTTTGACAATGTCTCTAAACCCTAGACCCTAAATCCTAAACCCTATACCCTAAATAAATATTTCAAACACAATTAGACAAATTTATTTTATTAATTTTTTAACAATAATGTTATCACCCTAAATCTTAAAATAATTTTTGACATTTTTCATATTACCCATCCCAAACATTTCACGCAATATCACATGAAAAACATGATAACTATGGCTTAAGTACCAAGAAAAATATGCACATTTATTTTTATAAACCCTAATACTAAACAACTTAAATTCAAACACTAACAATATTTACAAATAACAATAATAATAATATTAATATTAACAACAATAATAATAACAACAACAATCATGTTTTACATTAATATAATATAACAAACTAATAATAATAACAATGAAAATAACATTACTAATAACATCAATAAGAAAATGCAAAAAATTAACAATAATATAAATTAATAATAATATTATTAATTAATAATAAGTTTAACAATAATATAAATAATTAATAATAGTGATAATGTAATTAATTAATAACATTATTAACAATAATATATAAATAAATAAGAATAATATTTACAAAACTATAATTAATTATTAATATTATTCCCAATAATAAATAAATAGTTAATTATAATAAAAAAAAATTGGCCGCTAGTACAAAAACAGCCAGCCGCATCATTTTTTGGGGAAAAACGACCAATTGTCACACGCCGATCGCGACAAGCCACGACTAGGCACCGCACACAGATAGCGGCCTGACCGCGGTCACTGCCGCGATCCACGTGCGACCCCTAACTGCGGCTCGCCGCAATCGGCGTGCGATAACCGGCTGTTTTTCGAAAATTTTCGCTCGGCACCAATTTTTTCGGCGACTTCCCAATCCAAAACAAAATTTTCAAACCCCTTTTGACTAACCTCAATGCCGGCGACTTCGACTCCTCTCTCTCTCGGGACGACGGCGGTGTGGTGGCGGCCTTTGATGATGGATGTTTGAGAGAATATTTTAGAGAGAGAAAGTAAAGAGAAAGTAAAGAGGAGGAGAGTAAGATTATGAGAGTAAAGGGCGATAATAGAAATAATTATAACAAAGTGGGCGACGTCAGAAAAGGGGGTGGGGGCGATGAACAGTTAAATATTTGTACGACCCCGGTAAAAGCTCCACGCTTTTACCTCGAGTGTGCTACATCATGATCGGGAGCCAATTAAGGTTACTTAATCCTTAAGTAAGGATATTTTATTTTATGAAAAATCATTTTAGAGGGGTTACTTTTATTCGTTTAAGAAACCACTTTTTTTATTATTTACACACCTGAAATTATACCGAATTAATCTACAAATAACTCAATATAAATTCCTATTCAAACCCTAGCCAAGAAAGAAATACACAAACCAACAGGTCCCATCACTGGCCGCGTGGCCTGTGATGTTGCCTCTGTTGGGCCTTGTGCTTCTTTGGCCCAACAGAAATGTTTAGAAAAATTCAAAAGCCACATGGCCTATGATGCTTTCTTTAACATTTTCTCTTAAGCTAATTCCGGAATAGAATATGAGAGTATATAAGTCATTTTATAAATTGTTTACGACATAATAAACATGTGAGTTTAATAATAAAAAGAGGAATAAAGGAATAGTCGCCTGTCGATTTAAGGAAACCGACAAACCGAAAAAAAAGAAAATAACTCCGGTCTACGAACCCGAACTACGAATCCGGGTGCAAGGTTACGAATTCGAGAATTAAATAATTCTCGAATTCGCCTGTTTAAAGACAGACTCTACTAAAATCGGACTTGAAATGAAAATGAGTGGGGAGAAGTTTAATAAATTTCACGATGTTATATTCCGAATCATGCAATAATAAAATGTGAAGGTTTTTACAAAACGAATGTACAAATAGAGTGATATACAAACTACATTATTGAAACTAAAAGATAGACGAACCTCACTTTAAACTTTGATAAGATGGAAGGAAGATCGAATTCCTTATGATGGACCCTTGAACGTGGCTTGATTGAGACCTTGGAATGAAAGCTATTTGAAAGTGGTGGAAGATGGATTTTGATGGAAGAATATGGATGATAGTGGTTGAAGGAGTGTATAGAAGATGGATGATAGTAGAGTAGAGAGGTGTAGAAGAGGATTGTGATGAAAGTTGTTGATGAAAATGAGTGAGGATGAGGGGGTATTTATAGGTGAGAGTGGATGGATGAGGATAGAAAGAGGGGGACATGATTCCAAAGATCATGCCCCATATGCAAATAGGAAGGATCCACGACCATGAGCAAGATCAAGGTTCAAAGTCAAGGGCTATGATCTTGGGATTATAATTGATTGGAGAAGAAGAAAATGGCGCCATAAATCTGAATTGCATAGCAAGGCCCCGCGGCCAATAAATTTGCTGCACATGGATTACCAACGTGGCAATCGCAAAGGCGTGCCATGGAAAGGAGGAAGGCCATGTGACCTTCCTATTTCCATTGGGCCAGGCGCGTTTTTGGGCCTAGTTTTTGGGTCTGGAAGCTGAGTAAGGTCACATGGCCTTGCTATTTGGCTAGTCCGAACATCAAACAACCATAATTTCTTCATCCGGACTCCGATTGAGGGAATTCAAAAGGCGTTGGAAAGCTTATGATGTATACTTTACTCTCATCAAAAGAAATATGGACAACGAGACTTGTGAAAAAAATGGGATTCGAAATGGTGGGTACATGTATGTGGAAAGGGAGAAAAATGAAGGCTTTTGTGGTGGGTTGGCCCAATAGCTTTTGATTGAGGAAAGCCCATTGGATTTGCTTTCATTCTAGCCTCTTTTCTTATTGTGTTTAATTTATAAACTTTTCCTCGTACAAAATTCGGTGTCTACAGAGAGCCCCACTTTGATCAAGTCCGAATAGGACGAAGGACAAAGTAGCATGATGTATAGCCTGCTTGTAACCAGGAGATGGGTGTTGTCGGTGCTCTTTTACTGGCAACCGGATGGTGGAAGATGTCGATGCTCTTTAAACGGCGACCGACAGATGGATGAGGTCGGTGCTCTTTTAACGGCAACCGGAAGGTGGACGAGGTCGGTGCTCTTTTAACGGCAACCGGAAGGTGGACGATGTCGGTGCTCTTTTAATGGCAACCGGAAGGTAGATGGTGTTGGTGCTTTGAAATGTGGGCGACATCGGTGCTCTTTTAACTGCAATTGGAAAGTGGACATTAGCGACCTTTTAGCGGTTGCTGGATGATGGAGTTTCTCTTTTAACGGCAACCTGAAGATGGATGTCAGCGACTTTTTAGCTGCAGCTGGAAGATAGCGGTCCCTTTTAGTGGCAACCTGGTGTCGGCCACCTTTTAGCGGCAGTTGGAAGATGGCGGTCCCTTTTAGCGGCAACCTGGTGTCAGCAACCTTTTAGTAGCAGTTGGAAGATGGTGGTTCCTTTTAGCGGCAACCTGGTGTCAGCAGCCTTTTAGTGGCAACTGGAAGATGATGTCCCAGTTTCCCGGTGTTGGTCACGGTTCCCTGCACATAAACCAAAGCAGAATGTCAGATCATTTTGAACAATGGTTAGAGATATAGAGAATTATCTATCTGGCAGATTGATGACGATGCCCAACGGATTTTCCCGAGGCAGATCAGATTTTCCCGAAGTAGTTGATGTTGCTCAACGGATTTTCTCGAGGCGGGTCGGATTTTCCCGATGTTGATGGTGCCAACGGATTTTCCTGAGGCAGATCGGATTTTCCCGATGTTGGTGACGCCCAATGGATTTTCCAGAGGTGGATCAGATTTTCCCGATGTTGATGGTGCCCAACGGAATTTCTCGAGGCGGATCAGATTTTCCCGATGTTGATGGTGCCCAACAGATTTTCCCGAGGCGGATCAAATTTTCCCGATGTTGATGGTGCTCAATGGATTTTTCCGAGGCGGATCAGATTTTCCCGAGGCCGATGACGCCTAACAGACTTTCCCAAGGCGGATGCTTAGGTCGGTGGCATCCATGGCAACTTTTGTTGCTTTGGCAAACTAGAAGATTGCCATGAGGATGAGCTTTGGACGGTAGTCCGCTTGAACTTGAAAGACTCATCCAGAGTGTGATTAGAACTTCCTATAATCTTGCTCTTGATGATTAGCAGTCGAGTCTAAGCCTCTGTGTGAGATGAATTTCCTCTTTTCTCGATGAGCATGCATGCACTTAGTCTTCTAGACTCAAGACTCTTATGCATTTATGCATGACTCTTGACTTTGTGCATGACCTCCTGATGCAATGCAATGACTAGGAGAATATGTACATGAACGGTATTTTACAACGCATGTGACTCAATATACAAATAGCCCCCAGTACCAAGACTAGAATGATGATTCCCTAAGTGTTCAAGACAGGGGAGGATAGTGAGGCTTCTGACAAGGCCCGATGATGAAGACATTGCCCTATATGACTTGTCTTGTCCTCTTGCTTTCTCGGATCATTGTGGAGATCGATGGAGCACCTTTACAAGTTATGTGAGGGTTAGAGGAGCCCTAGTTCAAATGAACTCTTCTCTTAAGTCAGATGTTGTTTTCAATCAGCCATTGATGTGGCTGATTTCTTATCATTGATGGATGGGCCTTGCTCAAGTGTGCTGAGAACGGGCCTCGAAGTATCGAATTCACACTTGCACTAATGACCGAGTCAAAAAGATTTGGCGGTATGGGAGTATGAAAAGAGTTGGCAAAAGAGGGTAAGTCTGATGATGGCCAGGCCAGATGGGTTCATGGAGGTATTTGGTTAAAATGGAGATGATGATGGGTTCATGGTCGAATCTAAGCATATCATGATTGACAGATGACCATGTTTCAGCTAAGGCTAGACGGTCGGTAAGGGTTAAATCACCTCATAGGAGAAGAGGTGAGGGAATAGTCGAGGTGGATTCGTGTCATAGGGGGAAAGATGGTTGGCTGTTCGGATGCGAAGGTGATCCAAGTCTGACGGAAGGAAGGTTGAGGAATTATGATGGCGGGGATGTGAAAGAACTTCAAAATCCAAGGTTTACTCTCCTTTTTCCTAACCTGCCCTGACGGGTTTTCAGGCTAGTCTCTCTTATTCTCTCACTTTCCTTTTGCCTAGCTTGGGATTCCAAGCTAGCCTCTCTTGTTCTCTCTCTCTCTCTCTCTCTCTCTCTCTCTCTCTCCTTTTTCCTAGCTCGGGGTTTCGAGCTAGCCTCTCTAATTTATTTTTTTTTCTTTCAAAGATCTACATTTTGAGGAAAAAGGATGCTCTGTTAAGGCGAATTGTAGCGGCCGAGCCTCAAAGAGGTTTTCCTATGTATCCAATGTGGAATCAGGCCAATCTAGTTCATAAGGTGCAGCTTCAAAGGATTGGTGCCTCGAGGAGGGCTTGGTAAGGTAGGCTTGAGGACCATTATGGATGCAAAGGCGTGATGACAAGGTGTGTGTGACTATTAGCTCCGTCTCCGGTTTCTCACCCACTTTTCTCTTTTTTTTTTCTTTTCTCTCTCTTCTTTTTTTCGCTTTCTTATTCCTATTTTTTTGTTGGTATGCTTCGAGATTTGGACGGCCCAAATGGAGTTTACTCTCCCAACACAGGTTTTTCTATACGCAAACAAAGTGCTTAAGGGACATGAGCGTCGTACCACTCATGCCGACCCATGTTGGTGAACCAACTAGGAACTCTCTCTTTTCTTACCTTTTCTTTTTCTTTTTCTTTTTCTTTTTGCTTGCTACTCTCTCTTTTTTTCGCCTTTCTTTGTCATGGGATAGACTCATGTTCGCCCTTCTGATGATATTAGCCACAACACACCTTTTGGCTTTGGGGGTAGATAGGGAATGGTCATGAAAAGAATGGTCGGGTTGGTCAAGGCTAAGGGTTTTTGAACGGTGCCTGTTATGAGTGATGCAAAGAGAGGGATGATTTGGTGAATGAGAACTTAGGATGGAGATGTAGATGACAAGTAGGGATAGATGTTGTGGGGTAACAAGTGGTACATATGGTGAAATGGGTGGTGAGGCGGTAGCCCCTTGTCGTAGGCACATTTTGTTCAAGCTGTTGGTATAGAAGCATAGAGATGTCCACTTTCAAGGGACTGGTCTTCTCTCCTTTTGCCTAGCCTGCCTAATGAATGCAGACTGGCTTCTCTCTTTATTTTTTTTCTTTTTTTTCCCTCTCTTTTTTTGTTTTTCCCTCTTATTTTTATTTTAAACCTTGGATTTGTAGGATGACAAACTTGATGAATGGAAGGGTATATGAAGGTGAAGATAGATAGATATATCAAACTTGGATGTTAAGGCTAATGAATGGATGAAGGAGCTTTTCAACTCAAGTTAAGAGTGCAAGCACGAGATTCTTAAACAATCGCAATCAAATAGATGCATCTTATTGAATTCAAAAGACAAGCATATCAAAGACCGACTCAATGCCACCCCTAATTGACTCTGAAAACAGGATGCTCAACATAATCGGGACCCTAGCCAACTTCAAGGTCCCCTTCCTGTAGTGTTGCCTTTCCCTGTTGACTGCTCCTGGAGGGTTATTGCTCTAGTTGGCTTCTTGTACTGCTTTTGGTAGAGGCAATTTACCCAACTGGATCACACCCTCAATCTTATTCTTCAAGGTCCAACACTTCTCGGTGTCATGTCCCTTACACCTGTGATAGTTGCAGAATGCATTATCATCCCAGCTTGGGTACTTCGTTTCTGGCTTTGGTCTTGGTAAAGGCAACTCAATCAGGTTTTTTCTTAAGAGATGAGCCAAAACATCGATGTAGGTAGTGTCAAGTGGGGCGTAATGGTCATACTTTGGTTGAATTCCTGACTGAATTATATTAGTCTCAGTGCTCTTAGCAGGGTGGCTGGGTGAACTAGTAGCCCTTCTATTAGGACTGGAATTCTTCCAATCTTGGGCGGCGACCTTCTCATTGTTCATGGTCTCGAGTTGGACACAAAGGTCCTTCAAGTATTCGAAGTCCTTGATCACATGGTATCCCAAGTGTCGAGCCAGGTTACTCTTGAGACTTTGTTTGAAGGTGGATTGTAAGTGTAGTAGTATAGTCTCATTAATGTGAGACAACTTGGTGTGCCACCTTTCGAAGTAATCCAGGAAGGACTCGTCTTCCCTTTGTTTCATGGTTGTTAAATCATCCACTGTGGCTTGCTTCTTCTGGATACGACGTGCTGTAGTGATTGATAAAGGCCTTAAACAGCTCGTTCCAGTCAGCCTTTACTTGAGGTGACAGGGCATGGTACCATACTTTAGCTTCTCCATTTAGGGTGGATGGGAAGACTGTAGAGTACAAGTCAACATCAATCCTATGAAGAGGTGCCAGTCGCATGAACTCTTCGATGTGGTGAATAGGATTTCAGATGGCTTGAACTTGATGTTAGGTACTTCAACTTTGTCGGCCACCTTCATGATCGGGTGGATAGGCAAAGGTGCATCTGTGTACTTATCAGCAAAGGCCGAAACAGTGTTCATTATCTTGGTAAGACTCTCCAGCTTTTGTTCTAAGGCCTTGACAGTAGGATTCTCAGTGACTTTGGGAACTTCTAAGGCTGCCTTAGACTTCCCTTTGAACGACCCTGAGCCCCCGGACTTATCCTCAGCAGGTGTCTTGACAAGTTCGGGCTCAGATTCATACCCATGGACTTTTATGAGATCATCATCTCCTTCAGTGTTTAGGCCTAGCTTTTCATTGATCTTGGTGATGGCCTGCAACATGCCATCCATCACCTGCTGTTTCTCATGGAACCTTTTCCCAATCTTCTGCTCCTGCTCAAGGGAATTTGCGAAGACTAACTCTTGCATCTTAGAATAAAGGTCCTCAAGCTACTTTGAGATGTTAGCTTCGGCACTTTGGATGAGAATTTCTTGGAATCGTTCTTCAGCCATGAGGCGGTCTTAAGTGACAGATAGATCGCAGTTCAGATTAGGAACCAGTCGGCCGATACGCAGATCTCTGATGCAGGCCCGGAGTCGATCTCCTATCTTGCCTGTATGGAAATTTGTTAGTGTCTCGATAATTGACTCTGACACTTACTACCCGACGCATGCATGTCCTAAGAGACCTATATGAGATCATAATAGACTCGACACCTACATGTTGACACTCACAAGATGACTCACCAACTTTTTGGGAGTGCATGTCCTAACTCTATATGGACCTAACCATAGAACATTATAAAGGGTCGAATAAAGTCAAATATAGCAAGCTAATCATAAGTCAGAAAGCACAAGTTAGTGTTTCTCAATTCAGATGGTCCCAATCCACAGGCCGACCATTATAAGGAGAATCCGTAACTTGGACCAACGAACTCAGATAACTCAAACTATACCAGCTATTATGCGGACTAATATAATGCTCAGCAAGACCGACAACCTATACTCTTTCTTTTTTTTTTTGTTTATTATTCTCCCTTTTTTATTTACTCAAGGAAAATGGATATTGTAAAGGACTGAACAAAGCCAACAATAAGCGAGTTATAACTAATTTATAGGGTTAATTGGCAAATCCAATATGGTTGTGCCTAACAACGGGCCGACCATAAATAGGATGGATTTAATAATTAAATTTATAAATTAATTTACTCAACCTTAGTGACTATTATGCAGTCTAAGACGTTATCCACGAACTTGTTGGACTTTAATCAGATTTTAGGACCTTCGTTAAGAGAGCGTCGTAAAGGGCAACATAATATCATCAAAGGCGAGATAAATTTTTCTTTATAAAATAGAGTAATTAACCTTTGTACATAAATGGGCCCGTCCACTAGGTTAACCATAATGTTTGAGGTTAATTTCCCTAATTGATAAACCATCCTCTTCTCAACCCAATGAACTTTATATGAACTAGAACGAAGCTTCTAAACTAGGGTCGACTCCTCGGTAGTAAAGAAAGGGGAAGGGACACACATATTCACGTAGCATACAACATGAGGGGTGTCCTAAACCAAAGCTCTATATTCATGGATTCCTAAGTTTGGGATTGGATGACGTACCACATGTTTTCGCCTCGGTGCATTTCACCTATATAGGGTTTATAGGTAAAGTGTGTGAGGTGTTGCCCTCGGATTTCAAGGAAGCCTTGGAGTATAACATGGGTGAGAGGAGAGACCAAATGCTTGGCGATGTAGAGTGCATCACACAAGTAGTGGTCGCCCACTCTTGGGTAAGATCCTAGGTTAATCCTAAACCATCGATTTTGTGCTCCCATGTCAAAAGACTCGGACAATAGCCTGGTATACAAAATGCCTAAAAGAATGATCAAATCGTGAAATAAATCAACATTTTCCCTTTTACAATTTCAAAACAACTTGATTTTTTCAAGTTATACCCTCTTTTTAAGTTTAAGTCCCTAGTGGAGTCGCTAGTCTGTATGACCCCAGGAAAAGCTCCACGCTTTTACTTCGAGTGTGCTACTTAATGATCAGGAGACAACTAAGGTTGCTTAATCCTTAAGTAAGAATATTTTTATTTTATGAAAATAATTTTCGAGGGGTGAATTTTATTCGTTTAAGAACCACTTTTTTTATTATTTACACACCTGAAATTATACCGAATTAATCTACAAATGACTCGATACGAATTCTTATTCAAACCCGGGCCAAGAAAGAAATACATAAACCAACAGGGCCCATCATTGGCCGCGTGGGTGATGTTGCCTCTGTTGGGCCTTGTGCTTTTTTGGCCCAACAGAAAATGTTTAGAAAAATTTAAAAGCCATGTGGCCTATGATGCTTTCTTTGACATTTTCTCTTAAGCTAGCTCCGAATTAGAATATGAGAGTATATAAGTCATTTTATAAATTGTTTTCGACATAATAAACATGTGAGTTTAATAATAAAAAGAGGAATAAAGGAAGAGTCGCCTGCCGATTTAAGGAAACCGACAAACCGAAAAAAAGAAAATAACTCCGGTCTACGAACCCGAATTCCGAATCCGGGGGCAAGGTTACGAATTCGAGAATTAAATAATTCTCGAATTCGCCTGTTTAAAGACAGACTCTACTAAAATCGAACTTGAAATGAAAATGAGCGGGGAGAAGTTTAATGAATTTCACGAGGTCATATTCTGAATCATGCAATAGTAAAATATGAAGGTTTTTACAAAATGAATGTACAAATAGAGTGATATATAAACTACATTATTGAAACTAAAAGATAAATGAACCTCACTTTAAACTTCGATAAGATGAAAGGAAGATCGAGTTCCTTTTGATGGACCCTTGAACGTAGCTTGATTGAGACCTTAGAATGAAAGCTATTTGAAAGTGGTGGAAGATGGATTTTGATGGAAGAATATGGATGATAGTGGTTGAAGGAGAGTATAGAAGATGGAAGATAGTAGAGTAGAGAGGTGTAGAAGAGGAAGTTGTTGATGAAAATGAGTGAGGATATGGGGGGTATTAATAGGTGGAGAGTGGATGGATGAGGGTGGAAAGAGGGGGACATGATTCCAAAGATCATGCCCCTTATGTAAATAGGAAGGCCCCACGGCCATACTCAAGATTAAGGATCAAAGTCAAGGGCTATGATCTTGGGATTATAGTTGATTGGAGAAGAAGAAAATGGCGCCCAAAATCTGAATTGCATAGCAAGGCCCCGCGGTCAATAAATTTGCTGCACACAGATTGCCAGCGTGGCAATCGCAAAGGCGTGCCATGGAAACGAGGAAGGCCGCGTGACCTTCCTATTTCCATTGGCCAGACACGTTTTTGGGTGAAATGAAACATCTGAGTAACTAAAGGAAGGGAAATCAACCGAGACCCCGTTAGTAGCGGCGAGCGAGAGCGGATTGGGGGTTTGAAGAAAAACAAAGACAAATAAAAATCGGACTTTTTCAAAGTGTTCACTTCTTTTTCGCCAGGTTTCACTCGATTTGTTGTGGATGGGTCTAGAAGCTGAGCAAGGCTGCATGACCTTGCTATTTAGCTAGTCCGGACTTCAAACGATCATAATTTCTTCATCCGGACTCCGATTGAGGTAATTCAAAAGGCGTTGGAAAACTTATGATGTGTACTGTACTCTCATCAAAAGAAATAGGGCCAACGAGACATGTAGAAAAAATGAGATTCGAAATGGTGGACACATGTATGTGGAAAGGGTGAAAAATGAAGGCTTTTGTAGTGGGTTGGCCCGGTAGCTTTTGATTGAGAAATGCCCATTGGATTTGCTTTCATTCTAGCCTCTTTTCTTATTGTGCTTAATTTGTACACTTCTCCCGGTATAAAATCCGGTGTCTACAATATATATGTTTCGCTTTCTACAATATTTTAACAATGTGTGTTTTATTAACCCTAAAAACATACACCGAAGTTATTCCTTCGCAAACCCTAGCCTCCTTTTTTCTTTTTCTCTCTAGAAATGGAGGGGATGCCATCGAATCTTTTGTCGATGGTAAGCCCAAATTTGCTTGATTTCTACCCCAATCATTAGTTTGATTTTACGTTTACGTAAATAAAGTTAGTCTCTTCTTTTGTAAGAGTTTTTTTGTACCCTTATTTAGGGTTTTGAGTCTCTTTCTAGAGTTTTTGTTCAGTTGGTGAGGTCTAATACGTTGGATGAAGATCGACTTTCAAATTGCTATAACACGGGTTGTGAGGTTCTCCATCAATGGTAAAGATGCAGAGTCATCGAAGAAATCGGAGCCGAACATCAGTAAGATTAGTATTAGTTATTTGGAAGTTGAATTTCATATCTATGTTTTAGATCTTCTATTGTTCAATCACGATTTTTATTATAAGTGCCGTATGGCTTACTATTAATGAAATTGTTGTGTTTGGTTTCAAAAAAAATAACAATGTGTGTTTTATTATCGTCTCGTGCAATTCACAGGTCTAAGTACTATTATTATTTTAAAAGTATAATATTGTAATTGATAATAAAATATTATTATATCAATTATCAAATACGATAATAATAGACTAAGTAATAATTAAAATGGATGAGTGTGAAAAAAGGTCAAAATAAACGGAGAAAGGAGTCTAAGGACAGATGGCGATACAGAGACACAGTTGATGTAGCAAACAGTGATTAGCGTCTTCCAGAAGGAGAAGAAAGCAAGCACATGAGCTTATTCACATCGAAATGCAGGGGCATATTAGTCATATGAGTGACGAAGAACCCTAAAATCTTCTCAATTTATTTAATTTTCTACCTCAAACTCTCTTGCATCGCTTCCTGACAGTTGGGACGACTTGTTTCGGCGTCCTTTGCGGTATGCGCGCTTCCCCTCTCTCAGTTACTCTGTCCTTTTTCACTGAATTCTCATACCTAATCACCTGTTTTTTTCATTAGTTCTGCTTAGCTATCACTTGATCAGATCACTTGTAATTTTGTCTCATTGTAATGAGTTTCATGTGATTATGATGACTTGCTTGCGCAACTATAGTGTGCTTGAATTATGCACAATTCTGCTTCTTCTTGTTCTGATTGACCTTCATTTCTCTATGTATACTACTGGATCATTGAAACCAATAAATGTTTTAGTTAGAATATGACTGCTAGTTGGTGATCTATAGCTTTTCATGGCTAACAGACAACATAAAACAATTTTGGTAACTGTCTGTATATCTTGATACTTGACTGAGCAAACCCGTCATAGTTGAATGAGCTTATTTTACTATAGTTGTTAAATGTTAACTATTTTTTTTCTTGAACGAGTAGCTGGTTTAAATTCTGTTCCTGTTTGTTTATAATGTCTATTGTGAGACAATCTAGAGTAGAATATAAGGCTGTGTAGTTCGTTGCAACGTCATGGTGTATGGGAGATCCTGGTTTCTATATGTTCCAATGGTAGCAGACTTAATAATTGGGATAGAGAAGGTTACATGTTTGCTGGCTTGTTTTGAGCATTGAGTTATGGAAGTTATTGTTGTCTGGGCCTCCTTGTTATAGAAACAATTTGAAGGCAACTGATTAAGTCAAATGAAGTCCCCTCCCTTGCCATGCATGTGGTTGGATTGGTGGGATTTCGGTATTTGCTGCAACACTGTGCCTTCAGCTCACTTATAAATAGTTTGTTTGAAATTTCTGTGTGAATTTCATTTTCTCCTTCGTACTGAACAACTATGAATGTTTAAGTCATTTGTGGTCAGTTTAAATTGATTTCATTTGTTGCTCCTGATGTTTCCATGCAGCAGTATATGACAGCTTCTTTTTTTTTAACTCAAAGAAAAACCCTTTTTTATTCAAGAATAACATTTAATTTTCACTGCTATTGGGCAGTGCTCCTGCTCAAATTGGTTCTTTGTTTCCCCTTCAATGATTCTTCTGACTGGTGTTTCATGGTGATGTTCCCTTTATTTCATTTATTATTGTCTGTAATGGGGCAGGGCAGGGGTTATGTGTCCGTTAATATGAGTGGCTATCACAAACATGCAGATGGCGTCATGTAAATATGATATTGCTATAGATTTCAGTCTCTACCGATCAAACTCTAGTAGTATGAATTTCAGCTGTCACTGGAGGCACAGACTTAGCTTCTCAGGGATATTGTATCATCAATAGTGGTCATTGAGGTGTGAACTCTTTAAGTTTCAGACTTAACCTCTCAGCTTAAATTTAATCATATTCTGAAGCTTATATGTGGAAATGCGCTTTTGCTAGCCATGCCTGTATTTGTTTGCATCTGTAAACTGTAATTTGTAAAATGGGTGGTTGCATGACCAACAATTTCATTCATATTAGTCTAGTGCATCATCTTATTTGGGGATATTCTTTACCCACACAATGTAGAATGCTTTTGGTCGTCTTGAGTGACATCCTGCTCGTGTAGCTGTAAATATGGCAGATGGGTCACGGTATCCTTCAGTATTCCAGAAGATACACAAGGACTCTTATTTTCTTTCTCAGCTTTCCCCTGGTGTACAAACCAGGAATTATGATATACAATATCTAGGCAGCAAATATCCATATGGAGGTCTACAGAACCCAGGGCTTTACTTGTACCAGGGAGCTGGCTATCCTGCCATGTCTCCAGTTACTAGAATCCTTGTACCTGCTGCAGCTGAGAAGTCAAAGTCGAATTTCTGGGTTGATTTCCTGATGGGAGGAGTTTCTGCTGCTGTTTCAAAAACCGCAGCTGCCCCTATTGAGCGAGTTAAGCTGTTGATCCAGAATCAGGATGAAATGCTTAAAACTGGTCGTTTGTCTGAACCTTACAAGGGCATTGGTGACTGTTTTGCTAGAACTATAAAGGACGAAGGTGTGCTTGCTCTATGGAGGGGCAACACAGCTAATGTTATCAGATACTTTCCCACCCAGGTTAGTTGGTTATTGATTTTTAGGTGTTCAACGGCTTACAACATATATTTCTTTGAACCAAAATTTTCGTTAATAGCTTCCTGTGCTATACATTATTTAGTGGTTAAGGCACTATAACCGTGTAATTAGGAGCAAAAGTTCAATTCACTGAGTGCTGTTTTGACAGGGGAGAGAGAGAAGGGGGGGGGGGGGGGTTTCGCAGTTGCATGGGAGGAGGTGGATTACTGCCCTAAGAGTTGTGCCTAAGGGAATGGAATTACGGTTGGCACCTTCTATGTTTCCAAGTTTTCAATCATCTCATCCTCATCTAATGGATTTGTTGCCTTTGTTGTCTAGGCTCTCAATTTTGCTTTTAAGGATTACTTCAAGAGGCTTTTCAACTTCAAGAAAGACAAAGATGGATATTGGAAATGGTTTGCTGGAAATTTAGCATCTGGTGGATTGGCTGGTGCTACATCCCTTTTCTTTGTGTATTCCCTCGATTATGCCAGAACTCGGTTGGCTAATGATGCAAAGGCTGCTAAGAAGGGCGGTGAAAGGCAATTTAATGGTTTGATTGATGTCTACAAGAAAACACTGAAATCCGACGGCATAGCTGGACTTTACCGTGGGTTCAACATCTCATGTGTAGGAATTATAGTGTACCGTGGACTGTACTTTGGAATGTACGATTCACTGAAACCTGTTCTCTTGGTTGGTGGGTTGCAGGTATAGTTTCAACCACTCTGAGCTTTTTATTGTATGAATATATTAATCGCTTTTTTTTTCTGTTTTTCAAAATGTCGCATTTCGCCTGCCCTTCCAGTTATATAATTCATGCTTGGTCCATGTGCCTACTGCATTATTAGTGACTTCTGTTACTATGTCACCGCTTTGCTGGATTTGGATGTAAAAGCACTAACATGGATATATGTGCTTGCTTTGGACCTGTGCAGGATAGTTTTTTGGCTAGTTTCCTACTTGGTTGGGGTATCACAATTGGTGCTGGGTTGGCTTCGTACCCAATGGATACCGTGCGTAGAAGAATGATGATGACGTCTGGCGAGGCTGTGAAATACAAGAATTCCTTGGAAGCATTTCAGCAAATTATCAAGAATGAAGGTACGAAGTCCCTCTTCAAGGGTGCTGGTGCAAATATCTTGCGTGCTGTGGCAGGGGCTGGGGTGCTTGCTGGTTATGATAAGCTGCAGCTGGTTCTGTTTGGCAAGAAGTACGGTTCTGGAGGTGGTTAATGGGAGATGATGACAAACTTCGAAAACCATATCGTAGTTGTCATTATGTTTTTTAGACCATTAAGCTTTTTCAAGGCTTGGATTTGTATATTGTTGACTGGTTTCAAATCATCATTCTGAATTTTGAAGCGTCGTTCATGCTCAGATTCAGGTTTGCTGGCTGATCAGAAATATTTAGAACTTATGGTTGGAAAGAAAGAAACTTTAGTTGTAAGAGTTATTGTACTAGGTATTTGTTATGTAAAAATGTGCTCTTTCTTTGGTATTCACCGTGGAAATTTTGGGACCAGTTCATCATGTAGCTACATATTGCTGGTTTGGCAAAGCAGATTCATGGGACATTGGAGCGTTTCGTGATGGGAAGATAAGAATTTCATGCTTGAATAGGTGGATAATAGAGTTCTTGGCAATATTAATAATAAATCTTGATTGAGGAAGATTAATAATACATCAACAATAATGATAGTCCAAGCTCGTGCACCAAAGAACTTGATACGTACTTGGCTAAAGGAAAGTCCACTACCAAGAGCTAGTAATTCACCATGATTAGATAAAGGAAAGATTCATCACTAATCACTAAAGGAGAGACTTGCATCATTACCATCAATCAATCAAATCAATAAATAAAGAAAATAAGATTTTGGAGAGAATTTTGAATATGTCTCATAAATACCTTCTATTTCATTTAACTTGGCTAAGTCTTACTCTTTTCTAATTAGTATTTACCCATATTAGGTAAGGATAGGGACAAAAAGATGAAATACATTACCCACAAGTTAATTACAATCTAACCCAGCCATACATTGAGGAAAATTGGCTTAAAACATAATTACATTGATTAAAAAATGAAAGATAAAACTACCTTCAATGAAGACCAATAATCACACCAATAATCACGGGTCAGCAGGCACGTTGCAGGCACGATACATGACATCTCGGGCGCCACACATGACGTTAAGGCCGCGACGAGATGACTTGCACAAGCGGGCAACGTCCAGATGCGATCGTTGCAGGCGTGATGGAAGTCGCCGTGGGCACGGCAAGGCGACTGGAGATATTCACCCCAAAAAAGGATCCCTGTGTCATGATTGCGACGCATGATGTCACGGGCGCGACAACGGGACACGAGGACAAGTGTCACGATCGTGACAACGCCGTCGCGGACGTGACACTCAACAAGCCTCAAAACGTCGTGGGTGCGACCTGGATGTCGCGAGCGTGACGGCCTTTGGGCCATAACTTCTTCCAAAAATTTGGCTAAGTCACGTTTGGGAAAGAAGGGAGGGTCGCGGTCGCAACTCGATCCATTGGATGGTCGTGATCATCTGGCTCGGTCCCGGGTCGACATGAAATAGGAGTTCCTCGGGTGGGTGGGAAGCGATCCGCTTATCCCATGTCGTGAGGGCTGAGAAGGGAATCCGGGACGTTTCAGACATGCTCACGCATATTTGACAGTTAAACCATGCTTTATAGTTTCTTTTATTTTTTTATTTTGGCAAAAGAGATTGTTACAGAGATGTACAAGATGTAACGAAGTTTAGATGCCTAGCAAGTACACATGCCTTGTGACTTGTTCAGTCAACTTTTGCGCCACATGTACTCTGCGACTTGGAACTTATTCTTTTAGGCATTACTCCATTGGGGTGAACGTAAAAAAATATTAGGATTAGCAACAAAACAAGCCCTCACTCAAATAGAATGAGAAGCTCAATGGAGTTGTACAATCTGTTTAATTGACAGTTTTAGAGTAAGAGAGGATGAGAGAGGGGAATAAGATGCGGGATAAACTTCTAATTACAATTCCCAAACTGAATGTGGCTCAAGTACACAACTACACCAACTTTTGCGTCCATTACTAACTGCATACAAATAAAAGGAAAAAGATGGAAAATAACTTTTTAAAATAGGAAAATAGGAAATAATTAAAATTATTGCATCATTGCTTCCTTCTTAAAAAGCCTTGACTTCAAGGCTAAAATTAAGGGTGGTTCCTTTCAAATACACCAGCGAACTCCCAGCTAGCTTGATCTTCAACACATCCTTCCCATTGAACTAGATATTGCACCATAACTCTATTCTGTCTCTCGGTTATCCTCCGAGCCAGTATTTTCTGTGTAGTACCTTAGGGACATCTGGGCTGGTTCACTAGAGTGACTTAGGTATGTGAGCTTGTAAAGGGAACTCCCCTAAAAAAGCTCTTAATTGTACATGGATGGTAGGGTGTATTTGTGATGACTGGGGCAGATTTAGCTTGTAGGCCATTGTGCCGATTTTGTCAACGACCTGAAATGGACCAAAACGCTTAGGTCCTAACTCCTAACTTGGCATTTCCTCGTTGCCGGACAGTTGCTTGCTTGTAGGGTTAGAGCTTCATCCAAACACATTCCCTATTTCAAAATTTGTGTCAGATCTATGAACAATTATTATTATTATTATTATTATTATTATTATTATTGTTATTTAAGGAATCAAAGGGGAAAATCATAGAAAATAGAAAAATAATTAAATAAAATTTGTAAATTCACTGAAAATCATAGGAAAATATTGTGCTAAGTTTGACAATAAAGGCAAGTAAAAATCCCTCAAAGCTATGCACTCGATCATAGTTCAAAAAAATACCAAAAAAAAAAAGATAATCCAGTGCACAAAATGTCCACGCAAGCGGGAGTCGGGGAAAAGGTTCCATCATAAAATTGTGATGTAGGCAAAGCTTCCCTTGTATTTTTATAAGAGGATGATTTCTAGGACTCAAACATGTGATCTCACGATCACAAGATAACAATTCAACTGTTGCGTCAAGGCTCCTTTCAATAGTTGAAAACACATTTTAATTGAATATTAAAAAAAGATAAGAAAAAAGAAAAGTTGATTGCACACTGTATATTGTAGAGATTATAGAATAGTGATGAGTGAGTTGGAGAAACAGAGGAAAGCAACAGAAGGAAACCAAACTGTCTGGGATGTTGGGTGAATAAAGCGCAGGAAAAATCGAGAAAGTGCCTTATTCTTCCCCATTTATCTGTTTGGTTTCTCCATTTACTCCAATTCCCAGACCTGATTGTGCTGGTGCTGGTGCTGCACTTGCCACCCTCATAGGTATGCTTCTCTATCTCCCTTTCTCTACCCTTCTCTTTCCGCTTACCCAGTCATCTATTTTTCAATACTTTCGGCGTCCCATATTTTCATTGCTACATAACATCCTACAATTCAATCATGCTATCTTGATTACAAATTAAATGCACTTCATTCACTTCTCAAATGTAATCTGCGTCCTGCTATTCATTTCCAACTTCCTGTTTGAAATATCACTCTGTTTTAATATCACTGTCTCTGAATCCTATATATATCCAAAATTATGACTCTTGTAGTAAAACATCTTCAAGTGTCTTGAAAAAAAAAAAAAAAACTATACTATTATATATTAAATTGAAAAAAAAATGATATGATTTGAATTCAATGACTATAATACCACATACAAATTTTATAAAAATGATACTTTTATCTATAATTTTTCAAATTTATGAAAGTTGCCTAAAATATGGACAATGGATGAGGTTGATTAGATTAAGGTTTCATTTGTATTTGTTGGCATAGCTGGCACATGTTAGGCTTGTTGTAATAGGTAATTAATACTAAATACTAGTGTCAAAGCTGATAATACATATTACTATGGTAAAAACAAAGACAGTTAAAAGTATTTTAGGGTAAGAAAGATATCCTCATTCGTCACTGTATGCATATGTATGTAGAAGCCTAGAAGGGCTATCGTTGAAAACTGGTGCAATTATCCATTCACATCTACGAGGCTAATATTTATTAAGATACAGTGATATGATGAGGGAGACAACAGCATTATGTACGTGGTGCACGGCGTTCCTTTCTGAAGGCGTGCCACATTATTTACATCTGGTAATATCTTGCTCTCATGCAGGTCGCTGCCGTAGTGACTAGAGAACATGGGAGATGGATCAGGGTATGGGTCAATATTCCATTTCCAGAGAATACATGGGAAATCTCATCTTACCTTTCAACGATTTCCTGTTATGCATGCGAGGAACTCTAATTTTGAATACAGAGGCCTTGGACATCCTGCACTATACTTGTATCAGGGCAATGGCTTTGCTGTTGTTTCTCCAGCTTTATCAATCATTGTGCCAGCTGCAACTGAGCAATCCAAGTCAAATTTCTGGATTGATTTCCTCATGGGAGGAGTTTCTGCTGCTGTTTCAAAAACTGCAGCTGCCCCCATTGAGAGGGTTAAATTATTAATCCAGAATCAGGATGAAATGCTTAAAACTCGCCGTTTATCTGAGCCCTACAAAGGCATTCTCGATTGTTTCGCCAGAACCATAAAGAATGAAGGTGCCCTTTCTCTTTGGAGGGGTAACACAGCCAATGTCATAAGATACTTTCCCACCCAGGTACTCTCGTCGACTTGGACAATGTTTTTTCAGTTGTAGGCTGCTGTTGAATACTTTATATTTAGTATAAGCCTACTGGTGCGAATCCCATTCAGCATCCTGAATCCTGATTATGTGGAATTGGAAAGTTGTTGCTTGTTATCTTTCACGGTAAGCATGATTAAGAGTTCGGAAATGGATAATCTATACTAAATTGTTGGGAGTCTTGTGTAGAGTAATTTAGCCTAAAAAAGTCCTCTTCCTACATTTTGGTGCGAGGAAGGTGACCAACTATAGTAGACCTAAGCTTGGACAGAAGCGCTTCCTGTGAACTTATTTGCGCCACCTTGTTTGGCACCTCATAAGGTGTACACAGCGCCAATAATTTCTATATTCTGTTGCACAGTAAATATTGTAACTCGGTATTAGGCTCTAAAATATCCATGTTGCTTAGTTGGTGTTGTTTTGTGTATCAGGCTCTCAACTTTGCCTTCAAGGACTACTTCAAAAGGCTTTTCAACTTCAATAAAGAGAGAGATGGATACTGGAAATGGTTTGCTGGGAACTTAGCATCTGGTGGCTTGGCCGGTGCTACATCCCTTTTCTTTGTGTACTCCCTGGACTATGCCAGGACACGGTTGGCTAATGATGCAAAGGTTGCTAAGGGGGGAGGTGAACGGCAATTTTCTGGCTTGGTCGATGTGTACAAGAAAACATGGAAATCAGATGGCATAGCTGGGCTTTACCGTGGGTTCAACATCTCGTGTGTGGGAATTATAGTGTACCGTGGGCTCTACTTTGGCATGTATGACTCTTTGAAACCGGTCATCTTGGTTGGTGGATTGCAGGTATAACTCCAACTAACCTAGATCTAGTTTTGTTCTCTTCTTGCAGTACTAGATCCTTTTCCTCCCACCATTTTGGCTTGCCTTGAATTTGGTTTGAATGTCCATATTATGCCTCATGCAATCCTAAGAATAGATAGATGAGGAATTCAGTGCATGTACATATTTATATGCAAACATCCTCAATGGTGTTAATGTTAATGATTGCAGGATAGTTTCTTTGCAAGTTTCCTGCTGGGTTGGGGCATCACAATGGGTGCTGGGTTGGCTTCATACCCAATTGATACTGTTCGAAGAAGAATGATGATGACATCAGGAGAAGCTGTCAAGTACAAGAATTCTATGGACGCATTTAGGCAGATAATCAAGAACGAAGGTTGGAAGTCCCTGTTCAAGGGTGCTGGTGCTAACATACTGCGTGCTGTGGCAGGCGCAGGGGCACTTGCTGGCTATGATAAGCTTCAGCTTATTCTCTTTGGCAAGAAGTACGGCTCTGGTAGTGGCAGTGGCTAATTGGTCATCCTCACCATTACTAGGCCTCATTCTTGTAATTGCTTCACTGTTGCCTCAGATTAATAATTCTTATAACTCCTTCTGAGCGTGGTTTTTGATGTCACCCTTTGTAAGTGTTAAACTGCCGTTCTGAATTTCCTATTGTTGTTTGAGCCCTAGCTCCTCCATTTATCATGCCTCTTTCCACCTCTGAAAATAATGTTGAAGATGCTTCTACTGCTAGCAGTGCTAAGTGGAAGTTGAGATACTCTGCACTTGTTTTTTTTTTTTTTTCCCCTTTTTGGTGAAGGGGGGGGGGGGTGTTAGGCCAGCTGGTAAATTTCGACTTGACAGATTTTACTTCGGGCTATATGAAGGTTGAGGGCAGATGTGCAATACACATCCCTTCTCTGGTAATTGTAGATACAAGGCCTACGTGTACAAGGACGGTACAATTGGGATCAAGGACGGTACAATTGGGATCAATTTAGTTGTATCGTCCTTGTAAATAGGGTTTGAATCTAAGATTACCAGAGAAGGTACAAGACAGCTTGACAATGAATGAGGATCTAGAAGCAGCTGAGCATTCAATCGACTTAAGTGATCAGAAAAACCTACAGTGAGTAACATATCGGCAGATTTTAAATCCAAATTGGAGGCTCTGCATGAATTAGTGAAAACTAGAATAAACGCATACGCATGTCTCAATCTTCCACCATAAAAATAATGTGTTGATATGCAAATAGTTCAGGTAACTGAAATGCAAAAAAATTGATAAATCCTGAGTTAGATAGATAAGTCCATAGTTAAGAAGAGGAGGAAGAAGAAACCCTAGAAAACATAAATTACCAATACCTTAGATAATCAAAGGAAGTTTCGACTTTTGCCTACATTTCAATTTCCCCTTGCTTGAAATTGAAGCAAACTTTTCTCTCCTTATCTTCATCCAGCGGGATATGAAATGAATGATGATAGGATGCAGGAAAGGAAATGCAAGGATCTCTGTCTCTCTCCACTGAAAAGTGAAAACAACACAGGAAGGAGCTAAATCCTTTTCAAACCTTTTGTCAGTTTAAGGTCCAATCCCAAAGACTTACCCTTCCATTCACTTAGCTTCGTGCCTCTTTATATTCGCATTCATACTAATCCTCTTCAAACAACACAATCATTCATTCTTAAACCACATCTTAGCCATATTATCAGATATCATCAACGATGTTTAATCTACAACTACCACAGAAAATCACCCGAAACCAAATAATGTGCTTCAAAACTGACACCCACTAATTCATTCAATGATTGAATCAACGAACTCAAGTTTAGATGAAAAGCTTATAAAAGCCTTGAGCCCATTTAGTTAGCGTAATTCCCTCCCCCAAGCCTTTGATGCCTCACCTCAAAATGGGTTCCTACGCATCGATTACTTGTGCCTTGGTTCTTGTTCTTTGTCTGCTTTTCCAGTTAACAGCACTCAAAGCAAAGCACAATGATGACAAGCACAAGCCACATAGCATGCCAACTCATGCCTCTCACACAAACCTGAGGTTGGAGCAAGCTTATATCGCCCTCCAAGCTTGGAAAAGAGTTATCTACTCTGATCCAACAAACTTCACTTCCAACTGGGTAGGATCCTCTGTGTGCAGTTACAGAGGAATATACTGTGCACCTGCAATTGATGATAACAATACCCTTGTTGTCGCAGGAATTGACCTCAACCATCTTGATTTAGCTGGCTTCCTTCCTGATGAAATCGGCCTTCTTTCTGACCTTGCTCTCATACATATGAACAGCAACCGCTTTTGTGGGATCATTCCATTAAGTATTGCCAAACTTAACCTCCTATATGAGCTTGATCTCAGCAACAACCGCTTTGTAGGCCCATTCCCTTCAGTCCTCCTCTCTTTGCCCTCACTCAAATACCTTGATATTCGATATAATGAGTTTGAAGGGGCAGTTCCTCCCCAGCTATTCAACAATAAAACTCTTGATGCAATTTTCCTAAATAACAATAGGTTCACTAGTGTCATCCCATCAAACTTAGGTGTGTCCTCCGCCTCTGTGATCGTATTTGCCAATAACAACTTTGGCGGTTGCTTGCCACAGAGTATAGCCAACTTGGCAAATTCTATTGAGGAACTTCTACTGATCAACACCAACTTAACAGGGTGTTTGCCTATGGAAGTTGGGTCTTTGTACAAGCTAAGGGTGCTAGATGTGAGTTACAATAAGGTGGTGGGTCAAATACCTTACAGTATAGCAGGGTTGGCTCACTTAGAGCAGCTGAATTTTGGGCACAACATGATGAGTGGAGATGTGCCTGGCGGGATATGTGCATTGCCAAGCTTGCAAAAGTTTACAATTTCATACAACTACTTTTGTGACGAGGAAGAACCCTGTCAGAGTTTGACATCAAGGGGCATTGTGTTTGATGATCATAAGAATTGTGTGCCTGGTAAGAAGCTACAGAGGAGCAAAAAGGCATGTGATGCAGTTTTAGAACACGCTGTTGAATGCCTGGATTTCCAGTGTGTGAAGCCTTAATCAATAAGCCATGATGATTGTATTTTCTTGCTCTAAAATGGAATCTGGGGTTCAATAATCTGATGGGGACATCTTAGTAGTCTTTTATAAGACCTTGTAGATGATGTTGATGGTCTGTAAATTGTTATAGTTATTGTTACCTCCATGTAATCTAATTGTCATAACTGAAATAAGAATCCATGGTCGGCGACAACTAGAAGTGTTGTGATTTCCATAAATTGAAAATTATGTGAATTATTGTACTTGGTGTGGTCTTGACCTCTCCAAGCATCTCTCTACTCATAAAACTCCTCCATTCTTCTCTTTGTTCACTCTATCAAAAGTACAGTACTTGTATTACCATGATGGTGTTTTTTCCCGGCTGTCTATCCCTTAAGTAGGCTAAAGGGACAGCATTACCAATGCTAAAGTAGGCTAAAGGGACAGCATTACCAATGCTATTACAATAACGTGAGAGTTCTGATAGTTGCAGCTTGCATAGTGCTTTATGGAGGAAGCAACTTGAGTTTTATTGGATTTTTTTCTAGACAATATTACGTATGAAGGCTTGAGGGCAGTTATGATTTTTGTTATTGTACCTTTTGTATATGGATGGCACCCCTTGGTGTCTCTTTAATGTGTAATGTTTTGATTACTCAGCCAAGTTACGTATTCCATCCTCATTCCTCAATAATCAACCTTGAATCCTAAACACATTTTTCTCTTTGTTCCAGTCATATCCAGCTCCCAAGCAAACATTCTCTTTCAAGAATTACAACCATTTTAAGCAATTTCTCAACTAAGTTTATCAACGAATATGTCTTAGCTTCAACCACGAACAATGGAATTTCACACAAAGAGCAGCCAAATCCCAAGCACCACAAAATTCATTTAGGGTCCGTTTGGACCTAGGAAAATAGGATGGAAAAAAAATCTCGTGGAAAAAAAATTAGGAGGAAAAAAATTTTGGGGTAAAGTAAATTTCTTTCTCTTGTTTGGTTTAAGTTAATTTTGAAGGAAAAAAATTGATTTTCTATTCAAATTTCTTTTCCTTGTTTGGTTTAAGGAAAAATACATGGAAAAATAAAATTTGCAAGAAAACTTGTAAATATCAAGTTACATTTTTTTAGATCATATGATGTGATTTGGGAGAGAAAGAGAGAGTTAGAGAAAGAGAGAGAGTTGGAGAGAGAGAGAGAGAGAGAGAGAGAGAAAAGAGAATCAGAGAGATAGAGAGAGTGACAAAGAGAAGATCAGTTAGAGAGAGAGAGAGCGATAGAGAGAGAAAAGAGAGTTAGAGAGAGAGAGATAGAGAGAGAAAAGAGAGTTAGAGAGAGAGAGAGAGAGAGAGAGAGAGAGAGAGAGAGGTATAGAGAGAGAGAGAGAAAAGAGAGTGAGAGAGAGAGAGCGAGAGACAGAGAGCGAGAGAGGGAATAGAGAGTTAGAGAGAGAGAGAGAGAGAGAGAGAGAACGTTAGAGAGACAGAGAGAAGAAAGAGAAGAGACTTAGAGAGAAAGAAGAGAGAGTGCGCGAGAGAAAGAGAGAAGAGAGTTAGAGAGAGAGAGAGAAAGAGAGAAGAGAACGTTAGAGAGAGCGAGAGAGAGAGAAGAAAGTTAGAGAGAGAGAGAGAGAGAAGAAAGTTAGATAGAGAAAGAGAGAGAGAGAGAAGAAAGTTAGAGAGAGAGAGAGAGAGAAGAGAATTAGAGAGAGAGAGAGAGAGAGAGAGAGAGAGAGAAGAGTGTTAGAGAGAGAGAGATAGAATAGACTTAGAGAGAGAGAGAGAAGAGAGTTAGAGAGAGAGAGAGAAGAAAGTTAGAGAGGGAGAGAGAGAGAGAGTGAGAGAGAGAGAGAGGAGAGTTAGAGAGAGAGAGAGAAACAAGTTAGAGAGAAAGAGAGAGAGAGAGGAGCTAGAGAGAGGATGAAAAGAAAGGTTGGCTTTGATCCAAAAATTTTCTCCCAACTTTCCTTTCATTTTTGAAGGGAAATTTTTTTATTCATTGTTACTCCAAATTTTCCATGCAATTTTCTAACTATTTTTTTTCCATTTATTTTTCTTCAATCCAAACAAAGGAAAGATTTTCATTTTCCAAAATAATTTTTTTTCCATGCTATTTTCCAAGGTCCAAACGGACTCTTAGGGTGCGTTTGGTTGGTCATAAATTCTGGGGAAATGATCATTGGTCAATTTTCCCAGATCGACTTATTTTCTCCATCTACTTGGTTTCCACTTTTGAGGAACCCTTGCTTCAGCCCAAATCTTCTCGCTTTCTTGAACTCAGCCTCCTATTTTTACATAATTTAGGAGGGTAACTTATTATATGATTGATGTCACAACTCTTCTCACTTCATTTCCCTTCATTTCAATGTAAATGATAGATTAAATACTAAAGGGTCACAACATAAGTTTCTACGATTTTATCACTTTTTGCCTCTTTTTTTTTTATCCCAACTTTCCTTGATCCTTCACCTCAGCCCCAATATAGAATACGTTAAAATTAACTCAATTGACTAAATGAAAACACCAAAAATTTACATCTAAATGCAAAATATTTATATTACCAATCCAACCTGAACCCAAGTTGTAAGACCTGTTAGCCTCCAACATCTCCATGAGATGAAGTGAGAGCAGCATCAGAGGTGCAGTGATAGTCAGTTTCTGTGGTTTGAGTAACAGTGAAATGCATAGAATGCAATGAAACTTCCATGATAGTATTTACTGCATTGACAGCACAAAACTTGAAGACTTGTCAGACAGCACAAAAGTAGCACAAGAGTTGATAGCACACATCATATTCACAAGTGCAGTTACACAAAAGTGGTTCTAAACATTGAAATCAGCCCAACCGAACGAGTCAAAATAGGCTGGATGTGCCCACAACTATTTCACTACCTGGATGCTAACACTTGCAAGATCAAGTTTTCACTTGCAACATCTTGTTACAAAGATAGCAATCATGCCAGACTAATTTCAAGTCTAATAGCGTGTGCGTCCTCCGGCTTATCACAAAATCCTTCCCCCATCCAAAGTTGAATTTCAGCTTCTTGTGGCTTCTTATCAAGGTCCCACCCTTCTTGACAATGTTTGGATAACTGTGATAAATAAGTTGGTGAAGAACAAGATGATGTTGAAATATGACTCTAGCATTCAAACCATATCCACAATGCTGAATTGCACCTTAAAGCAGGAGATATAGTCATATAGCAAACAGATGGAGCAACTCCACCTCTAAACTACACTGAGGTAGTTTCACTTGGAAGCTGGACCTAGCTTAAAATCCTTTTTGTTCACATAAACAATGTGTACTGTTTGCCAGACATTTTGCTAAATGACGTTATATTGATAGATGAAAAAATTGTTGTAGAAAGACAACTTGACCTGGATATCCGACAATCATCTATTGATTGATATACCAGAATGAAAACACTATAATGAGTAACTCCTTGTACGCACACAACTAGGAAAGTATGCTGTGTGATCTCTTACTTCACAACAAAGAAAAGACACAGGACACATAAATACGACATTGATTATTTCATTGAAGGAAAAGCCTAAAACAAAGCACAGCAACTGAATTGATCTTCAATATTAGATGCCAGTCATATTATCATATTACGTAAAGAGGGAAGATAAGACTCTTGAAACTAGGAGATTTTAGCAAATCAAATACCTGCTGTTGTGAGTTGTCTAGTTAAGTGCTGACTGGCAATGAGCTTCAATTAATCAGTCTTTTTGGGTCTCCATTCCATCTTTGGCTTGGAGGATGAAGCATGATTGTGTTGCTTGTTACTGTGAATCTGTTTGTGGGCAACGTTGTGACCACCATTAGGATTCTGCGAATGTTTTCCTGCCGACTTTCGGGATCGTTGATTTGTTAAAGCAATCCCTTTTATGTGGAGTTCACATCTACCATGTAGCTTAACCAAGAAAGAGAAACCCTTGGTGGCAGAAAGGTTTTGACTAAGCTTGGCTCGGATCTCTTTCATCTTTGACTGAGCCATATGATTGATATCAGTTGAAGACATGGTGCAATCCTTCTTCACATGTCCCATCACTCCACATCTATGGCACATCAGGCATAGTCTCTCATACCTGAATTCAACCCAATGTTTCTGCTTACTCTCTGGATGTATCAAGTAAATCCCAGCAACCAAAGGTTTGTCTGGATTAATTAAGGTCCTGATCCTCATATAAGGACTATTTTCCGGGCAATCTAGAAGACGTACTTCCCCAGCAACCATGCCTAAGCTAACAACCCTTTTGGGGGACTGAAAATCCTTGGGCAGGCCATGGATCTGGACCCAAAATGGAGCCTTTTCAATTTGATATGTGGTCATGACCACGTGATCCTGCCAAGGTGCCAGCATCAATAAACCACCATTCACATTCCATGGGCCAGTTTCAAGCACCGAGTCTCTCTCTTCTCGATCCTCAAATGTCATCAACAATGTGGCCTCGTATTGTCCTCTTACACAGAAGCGCTCTCGTTCGACATTCCAAACATTCTCCAGCATGGTTTGGAGGTAATCAGCAGAGAAGTACCTGGCATCTTGAAGTCTCCCCATCAGACACTTCCTCAACCTCCTACAGTTTTCTTCAATACCCGCCATGCACACTGGGTCGTCTGATAAATTAATAACGGGAATATTACCTCTGTTGCGATTACGACTGGCGAGAATGAGTTGATCTTCTGCGTCATTACCCACATCCTCAATCCGGCTGTCCCGACCATACGACGTCCAAATTGGCAAGTTGGGATTCTCTTCGTCTTGTATGTCCATGGTTGCACTCTCAAATTGAAACTGCAATGCCCAGAATTACCATTATGAAACAATTGAAAGTAAAACTACACGTGTGAAACAAATAAAAAAGCCACTTAAAGTTTGAGAAAACCCCAATCTCAAGATTTTCTATGACCATAAAACAACTCATTCATCGAGTTCCACTAATTTCGGGACTCCATTGTCGGTCAAATTTCGACTAGCCCCCAATCAATTGACATAATATCACATTAAAGCAGCTGCCTCTTATGGTTATTATTGACGAAAGAAACCCTAAAGACAAAGCCATGCCCACATTCTCAAAACATATTCCGCTGCGAAATGAATCGGTTCCACTTCCCACATAATTTAATTCAATCAAAGAATTAGGGAATGAAAACTGAGCAAAAACGACGAGGAAGAGGAAATTGAAATAGAACAAATTATTGAATTACACCAAGAAAAAGAAGCAGTAGATAAGGCTACAATTCCAAAGACGTACACATGGTCGAGGAATGAATATGAAAAATCGAAGAATACCTGATGTTTGCGTGTAGAAAGTTTCAGATTTGAAGGGGAAGAAGGCAAAACGGAGTAAGCAGACATGTATTGCGATTAACCATTTGGGTTGATCGTAGTAGTAGAAAAACACAGTAAGAAGCGTGGTGACTAGTGGCCCAAATCAATTGAGAGTTCTCGGGTAACAATATCACTGAACTTTGTAAAATTACAATTTTGTCGTCCAAAAACAATATATAATGAAAATGAAAATGTCATTAATTTATGTTAATTGTGACAAAAATGTCACTTTACCGGTTTGTGACTTATTATAGCTGGTTTTAACATATGTTAAAGGGGTTTTATAAATTTATGGTTGAATTAGCATCTTCTAACCTATTTAATTAATTACCCTATTCTATCTAATTAATTACCCAATTCTTCTTTTTACCATTAAAATTCATAGACCCCCACCCCATCATCTTCTTCCTCAAGCCTTCCCCTTTCCCCTACCTTATCTGGAGCCCTTGTTTTTCACTCACTCTCTCTATTAATTTTTGTGTTTTAGAAGAAATTATAAGTATGTAACTAAGGAAACCAATAATTATATCAGCACTGTAATTAAGGAAACATCTAAACTATCTAATAATTGTTGCCCCTGTTTCTCACTCCCTCTCTATTATGTGTGAAGAACAGAGGTGGTCTTCATCTAGAGCCACAGACACCATATCATCACTCACGTCTTCATTATTGGTATCTATGGTAGGAGAATCAACATCCAATCTCAAACACCCAAATTTGGACACAAATCTCAACTCCTTTTTCTTCATCTTCATCTTAATCACGCTGAAATCTTCTCGCATCTTCATCTCATTCTCAACAGCATCCATTCTTTATTCTCTGCATCACCCCTTTTCAAAATCCCAGAAAAGTGAATACTAGAATAGGGCAATTATCATAGTTTGAAATCCTGAAATCGTCAATGGAGGACTGTTGGAACGAAGACCATGACTACACCCGGTAAAATTTGATCCAACCCAGAAAACTGGGCTTGATTTGTGGTCGGATTTACAGTTTGAATGGGTAGAAGGGGAGGGGAGGATAAAAGGGGAATTTGAGTGGGGTTGGTGAATGTGATGAAGATGCAACGTAGCAAACATGGACTAATCCTTCACCTTCCTCTGTTCTTAACACAATTACTAGAGAAAGAGAGAGAGACAGAGAGAGAGAGAGAGAGAGAGAGAAACAGGGGTAACAAGATTTTGATTGTTGAGAAGTTTTGAAAGAGAGAGAAAAAGAGAGAGATTGACAAATGAATGAATGAAATGAATAAGAAGATGATGGGGTGGGGATCTATGAATTTCAATAGTAAAAACGAGGGGTTGGGTAATTAATTAGATAGTGTAGGGTAATTAATTAGATAGTTTAGATGTTAATTCAACCGTAAATTCATAAAACTCATTAACATATGTAAAAACCGGCGATAGCAAGTCACAAGCCTGTAAAGTGACATTTTTGTGACAGTTAACATAAATTAATGACCCTTTCATTACATTTTTTTTAGGTGGCAAAATTGTAACTTTTGCAAAGTTTAGTGGCATTTTTATCCGAGAACTCATCAATTGATGTTGAGCTCTGTACGAATATGAGACATATCATCTTGTAAGTTGTATCGTGGTACAAGCTTTAGCTTTGCCTTCACCATAATGGAAACTAGCATTTTACTATCCCTGCGGTGCTGCGAAAATTTTTGAGTAATTTTCTAAGATTATTTTTCTTGTATTAATTTTATAACAATTATTAATTCAAATAATAATTAGAATGAAAAGTTATAAAAGAATTGAACAATTATTTGTCTTGTATTTACTTCTTAAAATTGTATTCAAAATTATTTTAACTAATATAATAATCGAAGGATACTAAATTTCATATTTATTTCAATACTTTTATTGTACACTAAATATTTCAGAAAAAATTAAATTTTATCTATAATATATTAAAACAAAACCCTGAATCTTAATCTTTTGTCATGTGTCACAACCAAAACATTTCTTAAGTAAATAGGGAAAAAAGAAATTAAATATATTAAATGACTATATTTAATAGTGAACTTTAAATTCATTGCATTATGTAATTTTTCCTTTTTTTTTTCTATGGCTAAGTTACTTTAATTGGTTCATCTTGGGGAACACGTCACGGCCGCGACAAATAGATCATCGGCGTGACATTTGGCCAGTAGGCGCGACCTCTAGCTTGCTCCGAGACCCCTCTTTATGCCAAGGATTGCCACGGGCGTGACTCAGGTGTCACGGCCAACGCCCCTATTTGAAGCCCATATGTATTTCATCCCTCTCCACGATGACAAAATAACCCATTCACCCTTGGAATGTACACAACCAAAAGCACTCAGGGGCGGTGAAAACTCTTGAGTCACTCAAAGGGGCTCGGACCAATCAAAAGGACAACCAACACGAGCTTAGGGATTCCCGAGTCTCGAGCAAATTGGACCACTCGAGTGCAACTTGACGCTACCCTCTTGGCTTAAGTGACAAGGGAAGATTATGGATCTCGGGATACTTTAAAAGCCTTGGCAGGATCTTCATCAGCAAACACCAATATGCTTTCTACGTCAATCCTTATATGGTAAGATTTCAAGTAACTGATTTGAAACATGTACATATTGATTCTTAACTTATTTGTGCAGATTGAGAGCATGTAATTTTATAGAGAATTAGAATATTTGTTGGAAAGTTGTTGCAGATGTTCTCAAGGATTTTGGACAACGTCAATCTCTAACTATGGAACAAAATCTTAATTTATTAAGATGATTTAGAGCAAACAAAGTTGGAAAGAATCAAGTTACAACTAAGGAAAAGAACATATGATTCCCTCAAAAAAAAAAAAGATTGTAGCGATCTTATCAGGAATCAATTCTAGAATATTCAAGGTCTAACTATGGAAAGAAAAGAGGGATTGATCACACTCGCCACTATTATCTGGAGTTCCATTTCAAGCCGCAAATCTCCAACGACTATACTACTCTTTAGTTATAAAAAGAGGTTGAAAGCAAAGAAGAAAGGGGAGAGAATTACTCCACTCATATTCTATTTGTTCTCTTGTATCAATGTCCTTGTTCTAAAAGTTTACATATATCTAATGAGACTTGTATTAAGATAGTTAGGAACTCTCTTGGGTAGCTAAGTGTTGATGCTTAGTTAGTTGTAGATAAAGGTTGTTGTATTGCCTTGATTGAGTTGTAGATCGAGGGGGTGTGTCTCTTTGATCAAGTATTGTAAGCTTGCCTTGAAGGTACTCAAGGGTGTACAGGTGGTTTGTATTAACCGGTATTTGTCGTTCTCTATCAGGGAGCAAGGGGCCTAAGTCTAAGAAACTCGATCTAGGTCAGGTCGAGATCGCTAAGGTAAGGAAATTGGTTGAAAAGGGGATCACGACGCAACAAATAAAACTAAGGTCGGTCAAGGTAGGAAAGTGGGCTTCGGAGGCTTTTCGAGGTGCAAAACGGGGACAAGGACATGGGTTTTGCAACAAGAAGGTAATAAGAAGGGAGATCAAGTGGCAATTCCGTTAGAAAATACCCACCGAGCTTCCTCTCTCGAGGATAGTCCGGATTAACTTCCCTAAAGTCCACCACAGACCCGGAGGGTTAATGAAACGAAATTCCCTAGTTAACCTCCTTCCACTTTCGTGGATGAGCATTAACTATCCCAAATCCAACCTTCTAACACAAGTGTTGGATGTATTCGGGAGTTTCGGACCCAAATACATCCCACTTGAGGGAAGGATAGGAGTGGGAAATTGATTTCCCAACTAATTACTCACTAAAATTGCTAACTAAAACCTAATCACCCATTCACACCTTTAATTACCCTCTAACCCATAGGGTTTCTAGCCACTAATCATGATCACAACTAAGTTAACAACATCAAAACCAACCCTAAGCATGATTTCTAACAACAAGCAACCAAAATCCAATCAAAGCAATTAAAATAGCAATCAAGAACAATTAAACAAGCAAGTAAATGAACAAAGCAATTAATAAAAGAGTTTAAGGGAAGAGAATACTTATCAAATGCTCGAAATGAACAAGGAAAAGCTATGGAAATGATGATCCAATAATCTTTCAATTGATTGAATCTTCAATCCTTGAATACAATCCACAATCCAACAAAACCCTAAATTAATCAAGCTAATCTCTCACTAATCTCTCTCTAAAACTTACTAATACAAAGCTGAATGTAAAGGTCCTAAAACTAACTCGATCCCCTAAAAATCGTCCATTGGAGTTTAAATAAAAGGCAAAACCATTGCCCTAACACACAACCGTTTTGGCTGAGAAAAACGCAGAACAGCAGGAGGTCGCGTGCGCGACCTTAGGGGTGACGGGGGCAACCTGTGAGAAATCTGCCTGGCGATTCCAGGCTACGCAGGGTCGCGGGCGCGACCTGGCATGATCGCAGGCGCGATGTGCCTCTGTCCAGTCGGGGCGATCAGTGATTGGTGCGGCATAGCGGGTGGTACAGGATCGTGGCGAGCGCTACAAGTGTGTAGCGGAGCGATGTAGTGGTCGCGACAGCTGCTGCTCCCTTCCCTTTTCTTCATTACAATGTTGTAACGCCCGCTACAAGGACTGTAGCAGGTGTTACACCTCTGACTCACTTCAAGAATGAAGGAAGAAGTTCCCGAGTGAACTCCGCTTCGGCTCTCGGTCTGGCTTGGCTCGGGAAATCGCTCGAGATTCCCTAAAAAACCTCATTTTAGCCTATTTTCCTTGCTTTTGCTCCAAAAGTGCGAAAACCAACAAAACAACTAAAACACTAGTAAAAATGATGAAAAAGACTCGGAATCGAGCAAAAATAACAAGCTAAAAAGCAATATTTAGGCCAAAAACCGGGTCTAAGCACCCCCACACTTGAACTTTTGCTCGTCTCGAACAAAACAAAACAAAAACAAATTAAAAACTAAACACCAACTCCTCTGTCGTGGGAGGAAACGAGTGCATTTAGCGTATGCACCAAGCCCTTTAAACCCCTTGGCAGCCCATGTAGACGAGGTGAGTCTCGTGAGGGTTTGTAGCGACTCTACCCACAAAAGCCAAAGGAAAAGGAGAGAGGAAAATGAAAAACAAAACAAGGTTTGAAAAAGAAAGGGAAGAAAGAACTGCTTGCTTAAGAAGACGTGCAATCAAACGCAAAGAAAACGATACTAATCAACCAAAAGGAACCATTATGAGCACGTCGTGGACACCTTGTCCAAGGCATTGTCAATCTTTAAGGTTTTCGATTCCCAAACCTCTCCTACAAAACAAAGTTCTTTGTGCACAAGTGCTTGTGTATCCTAGTTGATTCTGATTGATCCCAAGCAAAAGTCACCACCCGAGCTCGTTTCAAAGCAAAAAGGTTAGAGAAGAGTTGCCTTCCCCCGCTTGTGTCGCCCTTGGCTTGGTGAGGGCCGCAGGAAACGCAAGGAAAGGTTCCTCACTTTAATGCATTTAACTTTCTTTTCTTTTTCTTTTCTTTCAATTAATCACTTTGTTTTTCCTAGTTGGCATATTTCAAGATTAACGCGGCCCGGGAAGGGGTTTACTCTCCCAGCGTGGTTTCGCTCCATTCATAAACAAGGTACTTAAGGGACGAAGGTGCCGCAACCACCCACATCAAACCACGTTGGTGAACCAACTTTCCATTACACTTTACAAGGTTAAAGTCGGGTTTTTGGGGAATCGGAACGGCCCTCCGAAAAGGGGTCACCCTCCCAACTCAGGCTACTCCATATGCAAACGAAGTGCTTAAGGGGCGTGAGCGCCGCCCACTCATACCGTCCCTTGTTGGTTTCGCCGACAAAGAACCAATTATTCCAATTTAATTAATTTTCACTTTTTCAACGAGCTCAAGGGTGAACAACTAAGGTCTCACGGTTTCAAAAGGAAGTGAAAAAACAAGAACTTCACTTTGCAATCAACGAAGGGAATCTAAACAGGTGAGTCATGGCAACAGCCGGACTAGGGACGACAATGCTCATTACGGTTTCTTTCAAGAAGATTAACAAAGTTTTCGATACATTGACTACATAGTCTTGGAAACAAAGCAAAACGAAAAGAAAAACGAAAACTTTAGGGTTTTTTCACTCCTTTTTTTCTCCTTTTTCACACAAAAAATTTTCAAATTTTAGCGAAAAACTAAGAAAAATAAAAATAAAAAAACTAAGAAAAATAAAAATAAAATGCTAGGTGATCTACCCTTGAAACAAAATATTTCCCCCCCCCCCCAAACACTTAAAACGCCACAATGTCCTCATTGTGGGAAGGGTGTCACATGAAAAGGGTAGAGAACCTACAAAAAGACAAAACATATTTACAAAACAACTAGCAAGCAAGTGGTGGCGACCTGAGCCCACACGAATCCAACAGCAAAATAATCCCAACACAAACACTCAGAGGGGCACGCCACCCAAAAAAAAAATCAAGCATGCAACAAGGATCAAAGATATATACACAACAAAGAGAGCGGAAGAGGTTACCTCGAGGTCTTCAATTAAAGAACA
The DNA here is from genome assembly GCA_029582165.1 of Portulaca oleracea. Classification (NCBI taxonomy): domain Eukaryota; kingdom Viridiplantae; phylum Streptophyta; class Magnoliopsida; order Caryophyllales; family Portulacaceae; genus Portulaca; species Portulaca oleracea. Next base: position 17,823,511 of record CM055878.1, on the reverse strand, counting down.
ACTGAAATATTTACAACATGTACATTGACAGGGACAAACCTCAACCCCAAATCTCACTCATTGAGGCGGGAAATGAGGGTGAAACAACTCTCCTATATGGTCTTACGAATGATGAAGTAAATGGAAGCAAAACAACCAAATCATGGGGACAACGAACCCAACCAAACCAAACTAAATGACACACTTCCCTAACCTTCCCCATTAAGCACCCTCCCACACTTATCTAATACTATCAGTGTAAATCAAATCAATAAAGAGAGTAAAGTAGGGGCGGGGACACTTACAGATCATTGCTCGGATCCTCCCGGGGGAGGATATGGATGATAAGGAAAGTAGGTGGGGTAGTGGAGGTTTATATACATTGGTGGTGCCGGAGCATGGTTCTCAACTGAGTAGAAGTAGTACCCCCAATCACGCTAGTGCTGATTTTGCTGCTGGAAGTACTCCTCATACCTTTGAACATGTGCATGCACATTGTTGAGTGTGGATTGCTAGGCACGTAGCAAATCTTACTGGCTCTCCAATAGGTTGTGTTGGCTATGGAGTAAAGTTCGTTGTTCTCGAAGGTAACTCTCATTTGCTCAAATTGAGAGTTGACATGCCCTAATGAAGCTTCCTATGGTTGACTTCTGCTTCCACTAGCTTCACCATGGTCGGCGTGCTCCTCTTCTTCCTCCTCCTCCTCATCTTCTCCTTCTTCTTCTTCCTCTTCATCGCCCTCCTTTTCCTCCTCACCATCAAACACATCCGGGTCTCCTACCTTGCGGCGGGTACCATGCTCTTGGCCACAAGACCAGTTATGCCTATTAGTGACATCCAACCACTGCACGGCATTGGTCCGGATCCAAAAGAATCTCTGTTCTGTTATCATCGTGTCCATGGCAGTAGATCGTGCAAGTCAGGTGCTTTGCGAGAATGTTCATTTTCTGCAATCTTACCCTATCGATAGGATCCGGGAGATAGTGGATCCCACTTCTTCAAGTACCATCCAAAATCCTCTTGGATGAGGAAATGGCATATTATGTGCCCCATCCTGATGGTAGTGGGTCGGGGTTCCGTGCTTATCACTTGGAGACAGCGTAAAATGCACGAACGAATATCTACCCGGACACCCCTCACAACATTGTAAATGACGAAGAGATCGCCTTTTCGAACCTTAGGGCATCCATCATCTCGCCCAAACACCGAACTAGTCATGATTCTATGGAGGATTCGAACAGCTAGATTCAAAAATCACGCCCCTTAGAGTTACGGGGGCAATGATACCGTTGAACTCTGCCTCTTGAACTAACATCCATCCTCCGCCAACAGGTTAAGGCCTTCATTGCCTCTTGCTCGGGAAAGTTCTCGCATCGCTCATAGTACCTTCCATCCTCGGGTAGACCGAGCCTTCGGCATAAACGCTTCACGGAGCACCATTTATCTTTGTTGGCGACCCGGTATTCAAAATATGCATCTTCCTTGCCATCATTGTGAACTGTCAAAGAACTCAAAAATTCAAGGACGGGTTGGTCCACGATTGACTCATCAATCGTGATGAATACCTCCCACCCAAGAGTGCGAATGAAGTAGTTGAAGCTCGGTTTATAATAAATGGCTTCTATCGTCGTAGCATCATAAATGTCAGGTGCACATATCTTTCGTGCTTGGAACGGTACGTACCGTTGTTTATGCGTGTCATCCCAGAAAATCACATTCACATTTGGGTCACACTGAATTGGTGTGGCCGGTTGTGCTCGGTGACGCTCTTTCCCGGACGAGGATGATTCTGGAGGTGGTGAAGGATTCTCTTCAACACGAGAACACTTGCTTCTATTCATCTTTGAGCAAAAGCGATACTTGGCGATGCAATTCTACCAAATAAACTCACTGTAGTGCCCTAATCTCAAAGAAATTGAAAAATTCCAACACAAGAACACACCAAATGAGCTTGAAAAATCAGAAATCACTAGCAATGGGAAAAGGTTACCTCAATCTGGACCGAGGGAGATGAAATTCAGCAGCAATGGATGAATACTTTGAAGAACTCCGGAGAGGAGTGCACGATTCAGAGAAATTCGTGTGCATAGTGCTCAATACCCAGTGAAGCAAGTATATATGCGCAAGTATTGACAACCACAGAGCACAAGCATGAAAAATCCAACACAATGTATGTGAGAATGAACTAAACTTTCACAAAATAACAACAGAGGTTACCTCACTTTTCTGTGAAGGACGGATTTCTCTGAAATCGTGTGCTTGGACCAATTCTGGGTGGTTTTAGGGTTTTCAGAAGCAGATGGAGTAGTAATTTAGAAGAATTAGGGTTAGAATTCGAAAATGGAGGGAGAAGAGAGGGTCGAATTGATGATTGAGAGGGATGGAAAGGTGGGTGAGAGTGGTGGGTCATGATTGCTAGGGTTGTAGAGAGAGAGGGAGTCGAGTTTGTGAGAGAATGAAATGAGAAAAGTGAGTTAGAATCGGGTTTTAGGGCTGAGAAATATCGCAGAAAAGTGTCAGGTCGCGGGCGCGACACACCGGAATTTTGGAAATGCTGGGTTGCTCTTCGCGAGCGTTATCTGCTTGGTCGCAGCCGCTACCTCGTTCTGGAGCACTGCCTGATGTCGTTGTTGCTTCTTGTAGCGGGTGATACCCTTTGTGTGGCGCCTGCTACTAGCTCCTGGGCATCCCCTTGACACTTTCTACACTCCAAAATATTCTAACTCCTAAACTTCCCTCCTTCTAAACTCTAAAATTTTCCAACTCTCAAACTCCCTCAACACTCATTTTCTTTTCAACACCTCACTCACTCACACTTGTTTTCCTTCACTCCCAACTTCAATTCTCTTATTTTTCAACTCCATCGATCTCTTTTTTTTTCTCTTTTTCACATCATTTTTTCTCTTTTTTTTCAACTTTTCTTTTGAACCCAAAACTAATACCTCAAAAATGCAAAAGAAAGAAATAAAGAAAATAAAAAAGACAAGAAAAATAGAAAACCTAAGAAAAACTAACAAGAAAATTAAAGAGAAGAAAAAGGAACAAAATTAGAAAAAGAAGAAAAACTTAAAACTAAAAAGAAGAACAAAGAACATTATGGGGTGCCTCCCATTGAGCGCTTGTTTTAGGTCTCTAGCTCGACCCAAATACCTGTTTGATTCTAGAAAGTCGTGGTGCACATAAGAGGAACAAAATCAACTTCTTCCACCATGTTCGCCTCTTTTTCCTACCTTTCCAACTTCTCCCGTCTTTAGACAACCTCAAATCGAGTCGTCCTTCTGGTCGTTTAGTTGACCATGAGGAAAGAGGAGATGATGATATCTTCAATTTCTTCCATCGTCGCTTCCTCCTCCTTTTCCAACACCTCCTCATCACCCCCGCAAATAGACAAGGTTCTCCTCTGGTGGTTTGATTGGGTGATGGGGATAAAGAAGCAACTTAGGCTCTTCCACAAGTGGTTCTCCAAGTTTCATACTCTTGGGAACAATCTCCTCAATCTCTATGCTCTCAATATAAACCTCATCCAAGGAGATTTCCCTCCTCAATGGACCAATCTTGAGGGAATTATCATGAAATGCATCTCTGGATACCTCGGGTTCGGAACATAAGGCCTTGGGATGATTGTTTTCACCCCAATCGTTGGGTTCCACTTCAAGAAAGTAAGCCTCTTCTTGGTACTCATGAACAACTGTCGCTAAATAATTTACTTCAACACATGGTCCCCTGAAAAAGGACTTCTCACTTGGAGCATTAAACTTTGATCCCATATGCCCTTCATCGATCAAGTGCTGAATCAACCATTTGGGAAGAGGAATTTCAAGTTGTTGGGGAGTAAGTGTCTCCTCGGGACATTCACAAACATTTCCTTCCAAAATCACTTCTTGTTGTTCTTCCTCTATCTTCTCATCCAACACCTTCCCTTCTACAACCTTGGCTTCCTCAACCATAACTCCTTCCTCAACGTTCATCTCCATCTCATTTTCTCCTTTTTCCTCCAAGAGACTTTCCTCCACCCAAGAAAGCTGATTAACCTCTTCTCCACTCCCTAGATCAATAGAATTTACTTGCACCATTGGGTCGATAAAGGTTGAGTGGCTTGAGCTAGTTAGAGTTCGAGACTTTGGATGTACACTCGATTCTTTTCTTGGTCATCCATAATCTTCTTCAACATCAAATCAGCCAAGGATTCTTGGGGTAATTGAGAAATTTGAGGTGGTACAATGTCTTGTTGAGTTGGATGGAATGATTCTTCTTGGATAATTGAGTGGTGGTCGTAGGGTTGTGAAGTAGGGTTGAATATAGGATTGATAAATGTTGTATAGTCATGAGCATGATCTCCAAAAGAATAGGAAAAAAGCGGGTTGAAATATGATGGATAGAAAGCATTCATATGCTCTACTCGACTAAACTCCCCACATTGACGCTCGGGATGTGGACCTAAACACAGCTTACAAGTATGCATATTAGCAACGAAAGTGGATGTAAAGGTTTGCACATTTGGGTCACTCTCAATTGATTTGGAACCTCCTCATTCGCCCTTTCTTTTTGCATTTCATAGACGGTGGCTAAGAGAAGTTTCACCTCTGGATTGGCTACCTCCCAAATCAGGGGAATATTGAGTAAGCTCATGAAGAAATATGTTAGCCTCCTCCGTAGTCTTCTTCAAAAATGTCCCTCCGGATGCAATGTCGATTGATTCTTTGAGAGAATCGAAGAGTCCACAATAGAAGTGTTGAAGTAACATCCAGTTGGGTAGATGGTGGTGCGGGGACTGGCGTTGGAGACTTTTGAATCTTCCCCATGCTTCGAAAAGAGACTCTCCGGCTTCTTGCTTGAAGCTCATAATATCTTGCCGGACAAGTTTTATCAGCTGGGAAGAATCTTTGAAGAAAATCTCTCTTGAGAGCCTCCCATGAAGAATAAGATCCAGGTGGGCATATATCAAGCCACATCTCAGCTTTCCCCTTTAGAGATAGAGGGAAGAACTTCAACTTTAAATACTCCGAAGATATCCCAGGCATATGCATGAAACTGATGTGCTTCTCGAATCTCTCCATGTGAGCAATAGGACTCTCGGAAATATCTCCATGAAACGGGTTACTTTCAAAAACTTCGAGAAGACACGGCTTGAATTCGAACACCACGTCTGGTGGTAATGGTGGTAAAATGATAGGGTTGCCTCCCGTACCCGAAGATGGAGCGGCATATGATAGAAGGGTACGAGGTGAATCAGTTTGAACCTCACCCATTAGGACTCGAAGCCTCCTATGATGCTCGATGAGACATTAAGGCGAACCTACATGTACCAACAAGAACCAATAGAAGCATCAAATTCATTGGGATTAGAACAAACTAATTTCTAGCGTGAAAGCAATCTCAAACAACCAAAAACCAAGAAACTAAAACTAGGGGCGCTGGCTCCCCGGCAACAGCGCCATTTTGTGTACAGGTGGTTTGTATTGACAGGTATTTGTCGTTCTCTCTCAGGGATCAAGGGGCCTAAGTCTGAGAAACTCGGTCTAGGTCAGGTCGAGATCGCTAAGGTAAGGAAATTGGTTGAAAAGGGGATTACAACGCAACAAATAAAACTAAGGTCGGTCAAGGTAGGAAAGTGGGCTTCGGAGGCTTTTCGGGGTGTAAACAGTGACAAGGACATGGGTTTTGCAACAAGAAGGTAATAAGAAGGGAGAATCAAGAGGCAATTCCGTTATAAAATACCTACCGAGCTTCCTCTCTCGAGGATAGTCCGGATTAACTTCCCCAAAGTCCATCACAGACCCGGAGGGTTAATGAAACGGAATATCTCTAGTTAACCTCCTTCCACTTTCGTGGATGACCATTAATTATCCGAACTCCAAACTTCCAAGACAAGTGTTGGATGTATTCGGGAGCTTTCGTACCTAAATACATCCCACTTGAGGGAAGGATAGGAGTGAGAAATTGATTTCCCAACTAATTACTCACTAAAGTTGCTAACCCAAACCTAATCACCCATTCACACCCTTAATTAACCCCTAACCCATAGGGTTTCTAGCCACTAATCATGATCACAACTAAGCTAACAACATCAAAACCAACCCTAAGCATGATTTCTAACAACAAGCAACAAAATCCAATCAAAGCAATTAAAATAGCAATCAAGAATAATTAAACAAGCAAGTAAATGAGTAAAGCAATTAATAAAAGAGTTTAAGGGAAGAGAATACTTATCAAATGCTTGAAATGAACAAGGAAAAGCAATGGAAATGATGATCCAACAATCTTTCAATTGATTGAATCTTCAATCCTTGAATACAATCCACAATCCAACAAAACCCTAAATTAATCAAGCTAATCTCTTACTAATCTCTCTCTAAAACTCACTAATACAAAGCTGAATGTAAAGGTCCTAAAACTAACTCGATCCCCCAAAAATCGTCTATTGGAGTTTAAATACAAGGCAAAACCGTTGCCCAAAACACAGCCATTTTGGCCGAGAAAAAATGCAGAAAAGCAGGAGGTCACGGGCACGACCTCAGGGGTGACGGGGGCGACCTGTGAGAAATCTGCCTGGAAATTCCAAGCTACGTAGGGTCACGGGCGTGACCTAGTATGATCACGGGCGCAACGTGCCTCTGTCCAGTCAGGGCGATCAGTGATTAGTGCGGCGTAGCGGGTGGCACAGGATCGTGGCGGGCACTACAAGTGTGTAGCGGGTGGCACCAGCGATGTAGCGGCCGCGACAGCTGCTGCTCCCTTCCCTTTTCTTCATTACAAGGTTGTAACGCCCGCTACAAGGACTGTAGCGGGTGTTACACCTCTGCTTCATTTTAAGAATGAGGGAAGAAGTTCCCGGGTCAACTCCGCTTCGGCTCTCGGTCTAGCTTGGCTCGAGAAATCGCTCGGGATTCCCTAAAAGGCCTCATTTTAGCCTGTTTTCCTTGCTTTTGCTCCAAAATTGCGAAGACCTATAAAACAACTAAAACACTAGTAAAAACGATGAAAAAGACTCGGAATCGAGCAAAAATAACAAGCTAAAAGGCGATATTTAGGCCAAAAACCGGTCCTAAACAAAGGGAGTCGAGAATAACATCAGATTATACTTCTTAAGTGAATAAGAATTGAAATGCTTCCAAATCGTAAGGGAAGAGAAGCTTAGGTCCGGTGATGTAGCCCTGTTTGCAAGGGTGAACATCAGCTAAATCTCTGTATTTTATCTTCTTTATTTTTCACCTTTCAATATATGTTTTTAAGCCTTGACCTTGGCTGTGCCAAGGAGATTGACTAACGTGTGTGTTTAAGTGTTGTAGTCCTTGAACCCTTCCACTAGTGTTTCCAAACATGATTGGGAAAATTAAAAAAATTAAAGAGTCGCCAGTCAGTGTTAAAGGAGGACTAACAAACTGAAAAATAAAAGAACTCCAGCCTACGAACCTAGATCCGATTTTGGGGGTAAGGCTACAAAGTCATGGCAAACAACTCCCCGGGCCTTTTCGCTTTAAATAATGTGGCTGATACTAAAACTAAATTAATTAAGAAGATGGGAGGAAGAAATAGAATAAATTTATTTCATTGATCTAGTTATTATGCATGCAGAAAAAAAGAGAAAAACACAAAACAAGAGTGAAAATTATTATAATTTACATGCATATTAATGGAATAAAATTGCGTAATGGAATACAGTTTACCAACCTCGAAAGCAAATAGTAGGTAGAAGAAAAGGGTGGGGAAAGTTAGAAAAATTTCTTAGTGTCAATACTCTTGGGAAATTTTGGGCCCAAATGATGTGGGTTTAAGGGTCAATTTATAGTGGAGAATGATTGCTAGGTTACGACTTTGGCTCATAAAGTAATCACCGGTTAGGGTAAAGGGCTCTTTTGTAAAATAGGTAACCAGGTAGTTAGGCATCGGGGACTAAGATGTAAATACTGTAACCGGGTGGTTATGTGCCAGGGTTCATAATACAAAATCGGTAACAGGGCAGTTACGCTCCAAGGCTGGAATGCATTTTCTGTAACCGAGCGGTTAACGCCCGAAGGCTACGGCACAGTTCAAGAAACTGGCTTGTTAGGGTGTTTGGTATTTAGCCGTAACCGGCCGGTTACGACTTTAGGTTTTGGAGAAATTTCTCATATTTTGGGTTTATTGGGTTTGTGGGCTTTGGTTTTGGGTTTTCTGGTGGACTTCTACCATTTACTTGCTTTGAGGAGCCTAAAAAAAAAAAAAAGAAAAGTTACAATTGTATCCACTACTCTTATAGACCAGGACACAATTTAGTATATATAGTTGGTCATGCCATTTGTTTCATCTAATTCCCTAAGTACATTCATACGGCTTATGAACGAAATTCTTCGCCCCTATATCAAAAAGTTTGTGGTGGTCTATTTGAAGACATCCTTGTGTATTCCAAGAATAAGAGCAAGCACTTGTCGTATTTAGAAACAATGTTCAGGATCTTGAGACAACAAAAGCTTTATGGGAAGATAGAGAAGTGTGAATTTTGTACTCCTCTTGTTATCTTCTTGGGGTACATAGTCTCAAAAGAAGGTATCCCAATGGATCCTTCTAAGGTTGAGGCCATCTGGTCTTGGCCTTCCCCATCCTCTATCATTGGAGTGTGAAGTTTTCATGGTCTAGCATCATTCTATCAGCAATTCATCCAAGGATTTAGTACCCTTATAGCCCAATCATGGAGTGTTTGAAGAAGGGCACGTTTGAGTGGACTAGAGCGGCTCAAGGTGCTTTTTAGAAGTTTAAATCCAAGATTTGTGAAGCTCCAGTTCTTGCCTTATCAAGCTTAATACAAGTGTTCTGAGTTGATTGTGACGTGAGCGGGATGGGTATAGGAGTTGACCTCATGCAAAATCAATTCCTTGTAGCCTACTTTTATGAGAAGCTTAATGGCTCAAGGAAGAACTATTTGACTTATGATAAGGAATTCCATGCTTTGGTTAAAGCCTAGGATCATTGGTCTCATTACCTTTATCCTAGTCAATTAGTGCTATATTCCGATCATGAGGCCTTGAAATATCTAAACAGCCAGCACAAGCTCAATTCTAGGCATCCCAAGTGGATGGATTTCCTTTAAAGTTTTAACTTTGTGGTGAAGCATAAGAAGGGAGCGTGAATGTGGTAACTAATGCACTTTCAAGGCATCATTCCTTGTTGTCTATTGTGGAAGCTCAAATTCTTGGCTTTTAACACATCAAGAAGTTCTACAAAGTAGATGACGATTTTGAACCTTATATTGACGAAGATGAACCATATGTGAAGCAAGAGGGTTTCCTTTTTAAGGGGAACAAATAATATGTACAATGTTGTCCGTTGAGGAAGTTGTTAGTCAAGGAGAATCATGGTGGTGATCTTAGTGGGCACTTCGGTATCAACAAGACCCTTAACATGCTCAAGGAACACTTTTATTGGCCTAGAATTGGTGGTGATGTTTAGACGTGATCTCGAGGTGTACGACATGTCAACAAGCCAAGAGCTAATTTCACCAAGGGCTTTACATGCCTCTACTGGTTCCTCAAGGTCATTGGGAGGACTTGAGTATGAACTTCATCGTGGCACTACCTAGGACGTCAAGGGGAAAAGATATAATTATGGTAGTGGTGGATAGATTCTAAAAAATGGCACACTTCATAACTTGTGAGAAGATTGATGATGTGTCCTTCATTGCCTCTCTCTTTCTCAAGGAGATTGTTAGGCTTCATGGCATTCTAAGAAGCATTATTTTGGACCAAGATACAAAATTCCTTAGCCAATTTCGGAGGTCTTTGTGGAAGTTGATGGGAACCAAACTATTCTCCAGCACTTCGCATCACCTTCTGACAGATGGACAAACTGAGGTAACCAACAAGACCCTTTTCGCTTTACTTGGGGGGTTCTTTAAAAGCTTACAAGATTGGGATGTAAAGTTATGCCACACCAAGTTTGTATATAACTGGTCACCATCCTTTGCCACGATACGATTAGATTTCCAGGTTTACTATGACGTGAACCCCTTCACCCCTATTGAACTCCTTCCTCTACCCATGGAGTTGAGGGCGAGTGTGGAAGCTAGTGAAAAGGCAAAGGAGGTGAAGAAGCTTCATGAACAAATCTGGGCGAAGATTAAAAAGGTGCATGAGAAGTACGAAGCTCGAGTGAATACATACTAGAGGAACATTGTCTTCAGATGTGGGATCTTGTAACACCCTAGAAATTCAATCATAAATTTAACGGTCAAAGGCTAAGGTTGACTAACATTAATAGCGACAGTCTCATTTTAATTGGGCGTTATTGTCGTATCTCCGAAGGAATACAAGGCAAGAAAGGAAAAACTAACAACTAATCATTGTTTACTTCAATTTAACAACGCAAGAAAACTTCAAGTTCTAGAAACAACATAAACCAGCATTAACTAACATTTAACAAAACTTTATTCTCAACTTCTAACTTCATCGTCCTCACCTCTAGAACCCGTTCCCATCACATAAATTTTCACCTGAAAATAAAACATTTAAATACATGAGGAGGACAAATTACTTTCTAACCCTAACTGTCAAAACAAGTTAAATTCATTTCAATTCATTTAGGAGGAGAAGTGAACGAGTCAAATCTTTCCGCAAAGCATTTACTTCCAACCCAAAAATAACAGAGTTCAGAAATAACATAACTCAGAAAATTATCAAATAACCTTTCAAATCAAAAATCACGATGTTTCAAAAATCTCAATTGACTTTCATCTCGGAGTCAAGCATCAGATATCAGAATATTCCCTTTCAGAAAACAGACCAAAATTTTGTTTTTATGCAGATGAGATTTGCCTATCCCCAGAATATCAGAACTCAGAATCAGAACATGATCTCAAATCCTCATAATCAAAATATGGATGGTAATCCCAGAAACAGAATCATACGTGTGCACACTCTATCTCAGAATCATATCGAGGCCTCCCCCGATCTCTTGATAACTCTCCTGCAAGAACAGATCTTGGTCTTTGGGTCGTTACCCGCAATCCGCTTTTGGTTTCACTTTGATTATTAGTATCTTATGAATTATCAGTCACCAATGTTTAAATAGAACCCAACCCAATTTTTCAAAACTGGCAGAACAAAACTCAGAGTTTTTAAGATTGTCCTATTTTACACAACTCTGAAAATGACTCACAGACATCCAAATCAGACAATCCAATTTCACAGAAAATCCCCTGGGGATGCATGCTTCATAAAATAGATTAAAACCACAAAACAATTAAAGAGCATCCCTGTGGAGATTAGGGCATAAACATTACATGAATGTCTTCACTTCACCTCATGTTAACGAACACACTTGAGCTCACCAAACCAAACGATCTAGATCATACCTAAAATAGAATAATTTCTATAATTAATATGTGCTTTCAAAGTTAGTATTCACTACCTTCTACCTAATCCCCACCCTAGGAACACTATAAAGTTCCCATCACTCAAGTAATAACATATTAGAACCACACATCACATTCATATAATTAAAACACATTTATAATCAAATAAAACTGGACAAATTACTATACTTGCATTACAAAGGCCATAACTTGACTTCCCGAGATCCCACAGACTCTATTTTGGACTTTCAGGAAATCTGAAGATATCTACTAAAACTTTAATGTGGACTCTGAGACTTAAGACATACTCTAAGGGTCCTAAATACATCCAACAACCAAATTGGTCCAGTTTTGACCTAGGCCGAGTAATTGGTCCATTACTCGAATCATACACCTCAAAAGCTATTCCGTAAAATTCCTATGAAAGTTAACATTCTAGGGAACTTCCAGACCAAACGGTTAGGTTAAAACTCAACTACATAATTTATAGTGGTTTCCTTAACATGACACAACAAATTTGTCCCGTTACCAGTTTATTTTTGTTTGATGTTTTCAACCCTAACTCTAATCAAACCATCCCGAGACACTAACTTGGGCCTCAACTCAACAACCCAAGGTCAACGACACCCTTTAACCCTCTTAACCCAACAAGACCAACCCCTACAAATTAATTAACACAAATTTCTCATGTAAACATATTAACTCTCAATTAAAACATACCCCTAAAACTCAAAACTAATAACCCAAATAAATGCTAAGCTTTTGACATCTAAAACACACCACCTCATCCTTGTACACTCCACGAACTTATATAACAATCACTATTACCCATCCAGGCTAATAGGGACAACGCCGAACACAAAATCACACTACGACGTTAGAAGATGCAACTTTCATATCAAACTAATAATTTTAATAAAAGAACTAAGCTTTTGATAATAAAGCTTCACATAATATTAATAACATAGCAAGTACATAATATTAATACCATGAAAAAATTCAAAATACGATTAAGTAATTTTAATACAACTCTTTTTATGTAAAGAAAAACCAATAATAACATAATTATAATATAAACACATAATAATCACATGATAGTAAGATAAATACGTAAAGCTTGAAACTTTACTAAACATAATACATTATAAAACTTATAAAAACAATTAAGAGGAGTTTTAGAAGGCTCCTCAGGTAATTACAACATAATTTTACATAACGAAAACCCGATAGTGACACAATCATAATATAAACACGAAATGCTCACATAATAATAACATAAATACGTAAAGTTTAAAACTTTGATAAATATAATACATTATAAACTTATAAAAATAGAAATGAGGATTTTAAAACACTCTATAAAAGATTACAACATAATTTATACATATAAAATGAATAATTAATCTAATACCTAATAATTCATAAAATAAAACCAAATGTACACAATTCACTAATTATGAATATGAAATCATTTGAGATTAAACAAAGAACATACTCAACTAATCAAATCAACATGCATTATAACTCAAACATAATCAATAAACTAAAATTAAACAAGTAACTAATCCTAATTCATTTTATTAGTTCATGCATACATGCAACTCTAATTAAAACATGTTAAACATGCTGACTCTTCAATCAATCAATGTATATTCACAAAAAAAACATAGAAAATTTACACAAATAATAATCCTAATTAAAACCTACAATATTAACAATAGTAATAATAATAATTTACAATACTACTAAAAGAATTCTGCATGAACTTCAATAATAATGATAATAATACACTATTAGGGTTAAGGTTTACAATAATAATGATGATAGTACACTATTAGGAGTAGTTTCCCTCAAGAAGGAAGACCAAATTAATGCCTTGGAGTGATGGGTCGAACAAAATTTTGGAGATTATCAACGACAATGCATACACTTTGGAGTTTCCCGGGAATATGGGTGTATCCCCTACGTTCAATGTCGGTGACTTGTCTCCTTTCATTGAGGAGGACGAGACCGATGGAATTTGAGAGCAAATCCTCTTCAAGAAGGGGACGATGAAGTGGATCGAGCCCTTTACTCAACCTGATCACGAGGGCGAGACGATTTACCTCCGGGGTTCCAATGGAGTTGCAATTTGCCTTTGATCTGGATCTAGGAAGGACACTCACGACCATCCTTTGGATCGACTAAGAGTCCTTCTAAGGGGTTGTTTTCCTACCTCGACATGAATAAAGGAGAAACTAAGGCGATGATCGTTTTTGAGAGTTAAAGGGTGAACAAGGGCTGGGAAGACAAACTGAGGTCACGGGTGTGACTTCATTGTCATGATCGTGACCCTTTTCTGTGCCTTGGCTTTGTTTCGGAGCCACTAAGGCTTGGGCTCCAAACAGGAGTCACGTGCATGACCTCGGTGGTTACGACCATGACCCTCTTCTCGACCTTTCCTTACCAAAGCCAAAATTTCCCACTTTTGGGTGAACTTCTTTGGCGCGGGACAGTCGTGACTCGGTTAGTCACGCTTGTGACCGTCATGAGCCATGACGGCGACATCATAGGAGCGCTCATGACCTACATTCCTAGAAGGTGGTTATGGTCATGACTACTCAGGTTACACTCGTGACACTAGGTGACCCCTTCTCCAAGACTTCCAGTTTACAGCCATGACTTTCGGAGGTCACGCCCGTGACCTCTAGTTAGAGATGACCCCTTCTCCAAGACAACTCGGGCATGGTCATGGCCTCCTAGGTCACGCTCGTGTCCCCCCCCCCCACTTGAAGTTCTGCCTAGAATTACAAGGTTTTATTTATTATTAAGGGCTATTTTGTCTTTAATTACTTGTAATGCCTATGTTAATTTTGACCAGCTTTCGTCCTCTTTCTATTTGGATTATATATTTTACTTAATTAAGTTGTAATCAACTTTGGGTTAATAGGCCCATTCAAGTTAACTCTATTTGGGGTTTTAACTCTATTCTTTACCTATATATGAGTAATTGGAAAAGACAGGAGATTAACTTTGATGATTAATACATAATATTTTTGAGACCACTCTCAAACTCACTCTCAAGACTTGATTTTCTTTATTCAAATAGATTATTTGGTGGTGAGATTAAACTAATCCTTTAGTGATTTGTGGTGGCAAACCTTGATCAAATCATGGTGGTGTTATTTTTATCCAAGATTATATCTATTTCTCTCTTGTGTTCAACTTTGTATTCCTGAGGTTTTTCATGGGATTTTCGAATATTTGGTTGCTTTGAATATCATTGCTATTGAATGTTATCAACAACTCAAGCAAATATTCATCTCTCCCATCACGACACGCTTCACCTTATCTTTCAGAGATTTGTCAAGCTCATAAACTTATTAGATGAAGTCTTATTTCCAATTCGATAGTCCTCTTAAGTTGATCACACTTGCAAGCCTTCATTCCAGCACCAGTATACTGTGGCACTAGATCCACCGATTGAAGTTCATCTGAAAATCTTCCTCCTTTGGTTATAGTAGACAACAATCGAATTGTTTTCTTACATCAAAAAAGAAATTCCACTACTAAAACATTGTGTATTACGTACCGACCGTTTTTCCAATTGACTTAGAATAGTTGGAAAAACTAACCATTTTAGCGACCATTTCATCTTTTGTAATTTTCCATCTATTTTTTTTTTATCTATTAGAAAAGTGGTTGGTATATTAAAATAACCAACCATATTTGAAAATATATTTAATTAATATGGGAGAGGATATGAAGAAGATGACTTCGAGGATAAAAAAAATCTTTTGAAGGACTCGTGATATGAAATATTGAGATGAAAAATGTTGAAATAAAAGTCTATGAAAAGTATTTATTGAATTACTTAAAACTATAGCATTTAATATAGCACAAAGTGAGAAACAAGAATACGTAAATGTGTGAGAGATCATATACAAGAAATGTAATATTATAATTGTTAAAATTAACTCATATTTTAGTTGAAAAGACTACTCAAAAAATAAATCAAAGATGAAATAAATAAAAAAAGTTGATATAAAAGATAAAACAAATATCAAAGAAATAAAATAATAAATTAGATGAATGAATAAACAAGCTGGGAAAGCTTTAAAACAAATTTGCTTTTTATAAGATTTGAACTCGGGACCAAAAATTAAATATTCTCAAAATACTACCATCCAGCTATCAAGTTACTTATGATTCACTTTACACATACCGATATACATCGATTTCTTGGAGCATGGGGGGTGTCATAGCCCCCACCACCTCCCTTTAGCTCCGCCACTACTCATGAATCAAACCCTCGAGGGAAGGGATGGAAGGGTGGGAAACTTACCACTAAGGCAAACCCCAATCGACATTAGTGTCCCTAATTGGGCCAACCATAATGACAACATTAATACAATTGCGAGTTCGCGACTTACCACTCACGGTACTTTGACAAACTCATGATAACATAGGTCGGTAGGCCCTCAACCTTAGGAAAATTTGCACATACCCCCTTCACACGTCTATGATATTTATAATTCAAATTCTAACCTTTTTGAGTTAACATTTACTCCCCCCCCCCCCACACACCTTTCGAACCAATTTCCACTACAAATCACATCTTCACCGGGAAAGTTCCTAAATTCACCTGAAATGTTGTTAAATTAAATTTGTTCAAACAGGCAGGTCGACGAGGTAAATATTAACTTAAAAAAGTCAGGGGTTGAATTTATAAATGTACATTGTTAACCTGAAGGAGGGTATGCGCAAATTTTCCCTCAACCTTGACCTGGAATTAGAAGAACATGCTCTCTAATTGTCCTTCAATGTACCAGGCCCAAGAAGTAGTTTTTTTCATTTTTGGGTCGAGCCAATCCATTTATTTCAGTGTTGGGCTGACTGAGATCAGTTGGGCTAAGGATAGCCTATGGTGATGGGCCACGGCAAAATGGTGTGGGTGGACGCTGGTGGCAGTTGGTGGCAGTTACAACATGACATGATTTTTGCAACAACTTCTAAATCATGTTCTAGTTCAATTGGTATTTATAAACTTCTCAAGAAACTGATTGAATGGAATCACTATGCCGAAAATCAAGCAACTCACATCTCTACAATTTTTATTTTTTTCAAACAACCAAACGGTGAGGATGAGAGTGGGCACAATGACATTTTTGTCAGGCTGATCATCAGCTTGGTGCTCGGGTTTATTGTAAGATTTTGGGGAGTTTGTGGAACTCTAGTGATCAAGAGATCTTGAAGACTTGCCTTTTTCCGATTTATTGAAGAGATAAAATTAAAGACAGAATTCATGTGATGACCACCGTTAGCATGGCTAGAGCTTCAACAATTGACGTTGTATTCATTGGTAATTCCTTCATTATTGTTTTGGTTGTCATTTGCCTTAGCTTACATACATATGTGATTATAATCCACGTTATTTATAAGAGTTAAATTTCATTTATTATAGGTACACAAGAGATGAACTTAGTAAGATTTCCAACATAAACTGAATATATAACTTACTCCTAAAGTTAATGTTAATCTAATTTTTATTTCTGTGACAGTGTGACGAACTTTTCTGCAAGTTCTGTTACAAGTATTTCTAGTTTATATTCTCCTAAAGTTAATGTTAATCTAATTTTTAGAATATCATACACATCACAAAACCCGTTTCGAAAGTACAAAATCATGGTACTCTCAGGAGTATAATCCAATTTTCATGTAGTTTTTCAAACAAATCGAGTCTCATGTCACGAATTAAAGAAATTATCTTATGAAGCCTTTTTTCTACTCCTTCAATTTTTACATTAAATTCTTCATTTTGTTGCTCATAATTAACATCATTTTCAATACAAGTAGAATGAGCAACAAAAATGGAAGACATGCTCGCATGAGTAGATATTTCAAATTGAACACATTGGGAGGGGATATGCATAGGAATTAAAGGAGGAAGGGAAGAGGTACTCACATATGAATCTTCATAAGATGCTTCCCTTGGTTGATCCATAAATGGAGATTGAGTATGCAAATCAATACAAGGGGAAGGGGGACAAATATTCGCACATGAATTTTCATAGTGAGATCTAGCATGATGAGCACATGGATTATCAAGATAATAACCCGAAGCATGACAACTCTCCTCAAATAAACGAGTATCCTCAATTAACCAATTAAGTAAATCTCAAGCCTCATAATCATTTTCAACAGTAAAACCATAGTAATTTAATAGATTACGAGTCTCAAAAGTCAAAATTCACACCCTCATTTAAGACACATAAAACTTCCCCAAAAGAATAATCATAACCCTATGGAGCCCAATAATCAAGATAAGCATCCAATATACTCCTATAAGCACAAAATAATTCTTGTTCATCTTGAGGGAAGCTAAAACATGCCATTTTCCCTTTTTTTTTCCAGATTTTTAATTTTTTAATTTCTTTTTCTTTTAAAACCTAGAGGGAATGCTAAGAAAAACTAAAAGGTCGATAGGCGCAACTCCCCGGCAACGGCGCCATTTTGTTCGTTTGTAATATAGACTGGGTTTGTTTGTCGAATGCACAGGGAACAAGGGCCTTTTAAATTAAAATTCACACTACGAATCTAGTTTAAGGTAAAAAAAGGGAGGAGATAGAGGGGATAGATGAAAGAGAATCAAACTAACAGAGATAATCAAGGGAAAAGGGGTTCAAGGGTTGGTTTTCGCCACCTAACGGTCACCCTAACACGAAGTGGACCCGAATAAAACACTAAGCCAAGGTAGAAGTTAGGTTATTGCAATGATAAAGCCACTCTGGGGCCTCTCTCGAGGTATTCTCGAATTTAACCCTCGAGGTTTGTCCACTAATTTCTTGAGGACGCACTTCGAGAGCTTGAAATGTAAATCACCCTACCCGAACTCCTCCACTAAATTAATGAGGATTTGTTCGGATATCCATTCATCTACCCTAGAGACTATGTTTAAGTAGGTTTAGCAGACTCTCGCCATACTAAACCCCATAATCAAAAGGGTGATCGAATAAAAACTTCATACAACATGGCCTAATGCACTAACTAAGCCCAACTCTAGGTAAGGGATCCCATTAGGGGCTAAACCTTCCCCTAAATCACAAGAAAACTAGTCACTAATCGTGCTATAAAACATTAAAACTATTAAACATAAAGCAAAGAGCCTAATCATGATGCTAAGAAAAGAAGGACAAGGAGAAATAATGCTAAGCAAGGATTAATCACTAAACAAAATCAACCAACAACTAAAAGCATGAAAACAAGCAAATAATGGTTAAACACAAATAAAACTAACTAAATGAGCATTAAAAGAGGGAAAGAGGATTACCCACAAATGAAATCTAGGATGATAATAATAATAATAATAAAGAGAAAATATCAAAAGCTTGAATAGTAATAAGTCTTCAATAAATGCTTCCTTGATTGTAATAAACTTAAATGAAAAACAATAAATGATGTTTTTTTTTTAGAGAAAAGAGAGAAAACCTATCTAGGGAAATGAGCTAAGTACTAGGATTCTAAAAAGGGAAGATGATATGACAAGAGCTGCTAGGTTAAAATAAGGAACAAGTATATACATTAGTGAAAAATACATGAAACACAATCATTTTAATCCCTAATTTTTCGGAAGTCAGGGACGTCACGGGCGTTACCCTGGGTCGTCACACCCGTGATGAGGCGATTTCACTCTGTGATTTTCAATTCTTCGCTGGGGTAGCGGGCGCTACCTCGAGACGTCACGTCCGCTACCTCCTGGGGAAAACTTCCTTGGAATTTCTTCAGCGAAGGCCATGGACGCTACCTAGGAACATAATGCTCGTGACCTCGTTCGACATTTTGGCTCAATTTCACCCAAAATTTTGTCATGCCCGCTACTAGTGAGGTCACGCCCGTGACCTTCTCAGCCTTTTTTTCTTCTATTTTGCACATCTTTGGTCATGGGCGTTACGCAAGGGGGGTCACGCCCGTGACCATCTGGAATTGGCTTTCTCATGAATTGGGCCTTGGGTTTGAGGCCTAGCTTCCGGGGTTTCGGAGCGGCTTCTTTGGTGTCCCGAGGGGGCTCTAGGCACCAACGAGCTATGATTTCTCCCAAGAACGATCCTTCATCTTAACCTGTAAGTCTAGCCGAAAGATGAGTAAGAAACGTTTATTAAGGGAGACTACGAACTAAAATCACAAATGAAAAGAGTAATATTTAGGCTCAAAACTGAGCCTAAACAGAAGCCAGATTCTATATTCTTCTAGCCATTGGTGGGTGGTCTACACTGTTCCGATTTTTCCTCCTTGTGGGCCAAGGCCTATGGTTAATAGGGCTCACGTATACCTTCTCTCTTTCTTTGCCTTCTCTTCTCATTTTCTGCCCTTCATTCTATTTGAGTTGCGGTTATGGATGATTTTAGATTTAGATTTTTCTGGTTTTGGCTTTTCTTATTCTAGGTCTCCCCCCTTCCTTGTGCTCCTGTTAACCTATTTAAGTTGAATTGTGCCATTCTCCCAACATGAGTTCTACCTTCATCTTCCCTGCAAACTCTCATAATTCCCCTTATGTTTGAATCCCTGTCTTCTAACAATGGCTTCTATCTCAACATCAACCCTCCTTCCCTTACTAATGATTCAACCAAACATGGAAGCCCAAATGCTTTGGATTCCAGTAGAAATCTGAATTATTGCAATCCAACCTGAAATAACAACTCTTCTTTCGTCCAATCTGTTAGATTATGTTTGGTAATAACAATGCTAATCTCAGCTCCTCAATTGGATTAAAACCTACTGAGTATACTACCCGACCTCCACCTCATAACCTGAATTCCAACATTCCAAACCTTAATGTAAACACCAACTTGGACAACCACCATACCGCTTCCCCAAATCTGATGCTAGATCTTTTCGACCTTGACTCTAATATAATGAATGAGCTTCAAAACCTCTGTCTGATCGCTAAGGTCTGAGAGGTCAATCTCCTGATTCCTGTGATAGCAGCAAAATTTAAAGCAGACTGGAAAAACATTCGGGGTTTGGTGGAGCTTGCTTAAATAGGTGTAGGTTGGGTTTTAATCAATTTTTCTAATGACGAGGATAGGGAGTACATATGGTACAATTGCCCTTAGTATGTCAAAGGGTCCAATCTTATTCTAAAAAATTGGGTCTTTTTCTTTGATCCTTATTCTGCCATTATTGGTAGGTTGGATGTGTGTGTGAGGGTTTATTGTCTTCCACTTGATTATGGAGTTAAAAAAACCCTTGTTGTCATCCTAGCCCCTCTTGGCTCTATGATCAAGGTAGATGGTCATACTCTCAACAAATCCAAATGCTTGTATGCAAGAGTCTGTGTTATTGTTGACATTACTAAACCAGTTCCTGGCTTCATCTCCATTCTCACCACCTTTGGACTGAAACATATTGCTATTACCTATGAAAACCTTCATAAAGCTTGTGCTCTCTGTGGTGCTCCTGATCATCTCATATACCTTTATCCCAATCGTTCTAACCCTCCTAAAATAGAAGCCATGGTTGAAAGATTCAAATTTGTTGGGGTTTCTGACCCTAAAAGCAATCCTCGTGACGGCGATTGGATCAAAATTGAGCCTAAGAAAAGATTTAGGTTTGTTGTAAAAGGGTTGAAACCTACTAAACCTTCTACCCGAGGTACTCGTATCCAAGAACCTGTCATTCGTCCTCACAACTCTCCTCAGCCCCATCCTAATGCTCCTATCTCTACTAACCCTTTTGGGAAGGGTAAAGAACCGTTGTTGTGGAGGGGAGTGACAGTGATGAAGAGATCAATTCTTTCTCTACACATATGACTAAGGGTGTCTCTATGCCTCCCCCTCTTAACGGTGAAGGTCCCTCGAATGCTATGGCTTTTCCTAAGCCCCCTGAAGCTCTAAAAGTCCAATCCCCTAAGCACAATCTTTCAAGTTTAGCCATTGAGGTGTTCACATCCCATGAATCTTCTCCCTCCATTCTCTTGGATCCAGAAAATGATTTTGAGGAAGCAGTTGATGAAGATATTTTTGTGGAGCTAGAGGATCTTGATGAATCAATGCTCTCAAGCAATTCCACCAAATGTAGGAAAACAAACTTTGGGGCAAACCCAGTTAAGCATCTCTAATTCTGTGAGGAAAGATAGTTCCAAGTACTTTTGTTCTGGAAATGTAGTGTGTTGGTGCATTTTTTTTTAATTGTGTTCGAAGTTGGTCTACTGCTTAATTAAATGTTATCAAATTGTTGTAATGCTTAGCAAGAAGATGGTCTTTTGTAATAACTGTTGTAAAAAAATACAAAATCGAAACGTAAACTGTAATTTTCAAAAATTCCAAATGGTTAACTGCTTTTATCGGTTTGGTTTATGAGGTTTTGGGGTTTGGATTTGATTTCGATTTTTGTTGGACACCCCTAGTTCCAACAATTGGGTCAGTTTCTTTGGGGTTTGGAAACTTTGTCAACCGTTACAATGGTCCGACCGTGGCCTTCCTAAGTGAGGTTTGGGGTATTAGTCCTGTGTTTCCATTGTGTGCACAACTTGGTAGTGAGGCCAAGACTGTCGTCCCAAGTGCAAAGATTAGGTCATGATGAGCTGCCATTTTGGGATTCTGGCCTTGGGCCATTGAACCTGAGACCTTTCCTTCCCCTTTTCGCCTTAGTGGGCATTTTTTGTGGCTTTATCATTTTAGCCCCTCCCCCAGATTAGTCTTCAACATGTTTAGTTGTTATATGCTGGTTGATTATCTTAAAAAGTTACATATTATTCTAATCAGGAATATGATGATGTTGTATTTCCAAGGCTGCACAAAAGGCACCTCTTTGGAGATTATCTTTGATAGGATGGAACAACATTTGTTCAGCTTACATTCTTATAGTTTATTTTTTATCTTACATGTAATAATTATTGTTTACTATATCTCCCAACACACTAGTGTAAACCATTCTTTCTTATATTTTAGTATTCCCTATATTATAATTTATGATGAAATTTCCATTTTTGCCCTTTGGCTGCGGAAGCCTTCTCGGATTGAATATTCTTTGATCTTCCTGTCAAGCTTGGGTGCAGAGCCACTTTCAAACTGGCTGTTGAAACCTTCCACAAGCTCTATTATTAATGAAGAAGATCTTATATTAGAATGTACAAGCGGCTAAGAAAGCCCAACTTCGTAGTAAAATGATGTTTATCGGTAATACAAATTAATCCTAACCTTGTTGTTCTAGTAGAAACTATGGTCAACCTTGATAATACTGACAAAGTTTTACCCATGTAGGGATATGATTGCTTCATCTTAGTTCCCCCCTTGAATCAATGTGGGGGTGATTGGTGCCTTTCGAATTCTCAATCTTTATATGTTAAAATTATTACTACCAATCCTTGGTATGTACATTGTGAGGTTTTTGACAAAATCTTGAACAGTCGATCCCTGGTTACAAATTGCTATGGTCCGACACATGAAAGTGATAAATATGGCTAATGGTCTGAGTTATTAAACCTCGCTGATTCAGTTAATCTCACCTGGTGCCTGATGGATGACTTCAATGAACTTCTGTGCCCTTCAGACAAATTTGGGGGGGGGGGGGGCGAGCTCCTACTCCGAATTGCAGATTCAATAGATTAAATGATTTCTTAGCCTATTCCCATTGTACGGATGCCATAACCTCTGGGTGTCGCTTTACTTGGAAATTTTTTTTTTTTTTTTTTTTTTTTTTTTTTTTTTTTTGTAAAGGGCACCTCATTTATGAGAAACTTGATAGATTTCTCATTTCACCTGCTTGGGAGACTCTTTTTCCTAATTACAAGATTAGAACAGGTCCGTTCGATCTCAAATCATTCTTATATCCTTCTAGATACTTCCCCCAACAAGGTTTTCCATAAAGGCGGAAACTTTAGGTATCAACACTTTTGGTTCTCCTACACTGAGCCCCGCTATATTATAAAAATAACATTGGGCCTCTAGCTTCCCAGGTTCTCTAATGCACCGTTTAATAAACAAACTTCAAAATACTATGAAAACCCTCAAAATATGGTCCAAAGCCACTTATGGCAACTATAAGAATAAACTTCAAAGAAATATAGTTCTCCTTCAAGAGGTTAACGACCGACTTACTGCTACTCCTAATAATGCCAGACTTAACAACTAGTACATTTGTCTGCTTAAACAGCGTGAACGCATCTAGTTATTTAATAAAAATTTCGGGGCTCACTGAACTGCAAGGATTGGTTATTAAATGGGGACCGAAACTCAAGACTCTGTCACTTGACTATAAAGGCCAGGAAGGCCAAGATTATCATCTCGAGCATAAAAAGTGAGCTCGGCAATTAGACTACAGATATTAAAATTGAAAAGATTGTTTTCCGACAAAACTGAGGTTGGACCCTGATCATAATCTAAGCATAAAAACTTAGATAATAAGGCTCTCATGAAAGAATTACGGATATCAAAATCGAAAAGGTTGTTTTCCGACAAGATAAATACAAGGCTCCGAGGTCTGATGGTTTTGGCATTGCTTTTTACTAAACCCATTGGAATACTATTAAAAAAAAACGATGTTTGCATAGCTGTCAAGTCTTTCTTCAAGGTTGGAAAGCTTCTTAAACAAATCAATCGCTCCCTTACCACGCTCATCCCCAAAGTAGATAACCCCTCTTCCCCGACTCAGTTCAGACCTTTAAGCCTTTATTTATAGCAGCATCTATAAAATTATCTCCAAAATTCTGGTTAACAGACTCTGCCCTCTCCTAGACAAAATTATTAACCTGATCCATTCTACGTTTATCCTGGGCCGTTCTGCTCATGACAATATCCTAGTGGCACATGAACTATTTCACAAATTCAACAAAATGAAAGGGAAAAAAGGATTGGGTTGCTTTCAAGCTTGATCTGGAAAAGACATTTGATCGTGTTGAATGGGACTTCCTCTTTCAATCCCTAAATGAATTGGGTTTTGTTCTAAATGGATATCTTGAATCCAGGAGTGTATTATGACGATTTCATACTCAATCATCATTAATAACGAAGTCCGCGAATTCTTTAAGCCTTCGCAGGGCAAGGTGATCCACTTTCCCCTTAACTTTTCATTATTTGTGTATAGGTTCTTACCCGCTATCTGAGAATCTTTACCTCCTTTCCCCATCCAAGCATTGGCATTAAACTTGCTCCTCAATCTAAACGGATTCCTTCTCTTCTATTTGCATATGATAACCTTGTATTCTGTAAATCTAACGCATCTGCTGTAAACTCCCTAAAATACATTCTTTTTAGGGTTAGTTTTCTGTCTGGGAAACTTATTAACTTCCATGAATCTTCCATAACTTTCTCAGCAAATACGAAGACTAATGAAATACAACTTGTTGCTGGAATTTTTAATATCACTAGACATGATTTCCTTGGTAGGTATTTGGGTTGTCTGTTTTTCAGTGGACGACCGCGAAAATCCACTTTCATGAATCTTATTAATCGTTCCAGGAACAAACTTCAACTGTGGAAATCCAAATTAATTTCAAAAGCGGGTTGAGTTGTCCTTATTCAATCTAACATTGAGTCCCTTCCTACCCATACTATGTAGTGCTTTCAAATCCCAAAGGATACTGCGAGGAGGTATTAGCAGGAATTTTTTCTGGAAGGATCTTTTGTCCAACAAAGGCCTTCCTATGGTCTCTGGGGACAAATTTTGTCTCCCTAAAGAATTTGGGTGGGTTAGGCCTCAAAAAAAAAAAACGGAAGCGATTAATTGTTTTCATCTGTAAACTATCTTGGAAATACCCCTTCGGATCTGGACTATAGGTTGATCTAATTAGATCCAGATATCCCTTATCGGAGAATCTCTTTGATCGTAAACCTAAAAACAGGATTATTGGGCGTGGAAAGCGATCCTTAAAAATCGGCATATTTAAGCAAAGGTCTTCAATAGATTGTTGTTATTGGCAATTCCATTAACTTCCAGTTGGACAATTGGTGTGGCCCCACCAATCTCTTCACGATCAACATCATTACTAACCCTGAGATAATCAACCTCAATCTTAAAGTTTTTGATGTTATAAATCCTGACAAAACATGGAATCTTGAACGGATTAATAATTTAGTTAATTAATGACCACTCTGCTGACCTTATAAGATCGACCCCCCATCCCTTGTGATGAGTCTAGCTAATGACGAATGCTGCAGGGGCTTGTTTAGTTCTGCCGCATTCACAACGAAATCCGTTACTTGGTTAGTGCATAGTTGTAGACACCGGAATTTGTACCGGTATAAACCCGACTCATCAAAAAAATATATACAAGACGGATGAGCCAAGTGAAACGGGTCAACGGGCCCAAAAAGATCAATAAACCTAGCCCAAAGAAAATAAATCAAGCCGAGAATAATTAAATCCCAAAGGGGTTTTATTTTTTTATTCACCAGCCCACACAGGAAGCGGGCCAGTCGCGCGCCTCGGCCCAGAGCAAATAAAACCCGCCTAGGGTTTGAACCGACCCAGAAAAATCAAAACCCGCCTAGGCTTTGAGCGAAGAAGCAGACGACGCCGTTTTGTGTCAAGTCAGCGATCCGTGCGATGAAATTATCAAAGCCCGCCTAGGCTTTGATGAATCTGGCGCCAAAAAAATCATTGCATGCATGCAATCCCCTGATTTTTGCCCACGTGGTTGATCTTCCCCTTGGGTTTTGGACTCTGATGGCATGATTTTTGGGGTATGCCCCCCACCTTTTCCCTCCAAAACCCATACTCCTTCACCTATAAATACCCCCTCCATTCCACCTTCATTTCACCAACGATCATCATCTAATACACTTACTCTACTCTTCCACCATATTATACTTCCACTCTCTCAAACTCTCCTCATCCCCTATCATTATTCTATCCTCCCATTATCTCCATATTATACCTCCATCATCCTCCATCACAAAATCACCTTCCCACACCACATCCATATTATACTACTTTTTCTCCCATAATTCCTTTCTCAAATCATATTCTTCACAACCATACAATCATCCATACACCACTTTTCCTAAACCATCCACATTTTCTCATCCGGGTTTCAAGTCAAGGGGCAACTCAAGGGATCAAATTCGTCGTCGCTACACCTTAAGCAAGGTTCGGTTCTTTGATTTAAATTATTGTATTTAAACATGTAATCCTTTATTTAATTTCGTGCTTGTACATATTTTGTAAAATAAAACCGCATTTGTTTTATATTGCATGATTCGAATAATAATTCCACGAAATTAATCAAACTTCTCCCCGCTCTCTTTCTTTTCAATGTTGATTTTAGTAGAGTCTGTTTTATAACAGGCGTATTCGAGAGTTCATATAACTCTCGAATTTGTAACCTTACCCCCGAATCTAGAAATCGGGTTCGTAGACCGGAGTCTTTCTTTTTTCTTATTTTTTTTGGTTTGTCGATTTCCTTAAATCGGCTGGCGACTCTTTTACAATTTTATAAACTCGTTTAATTATTTAAAGCATTCGATTTCTTACACAAAATTAATTTAAGAAAATAATTTAATTCATGTCCAACATTTATCTAAGGAGGGTCCGGAGAAAAATGGGCCAGAAAATGATAAAACCTAGGCGGGTTTTATCATTTTCAACCCAATTTCCCTTTGGGCCGAAGAGATCAGTGGCCCAGCCTAGAATTCGCTAAAACCCAGGCGGGTTTTGGCTGATTCTAGTGGCCCACTGGTTCTCTTTTGGGCCTGGATTTACTAAGTGGGCGGGGATCAAATTATTGTTAAATTAATTTGTGTAATTACGGATAATTTAAATAATAAAAAACAGATTTGTAAATAAATAAAGTTTCATCACCCCGAAAATGAATTTTGAAAAATAAAAATATCCTTATTTAAGGATTAAGAAACCTTAGTCGGCTCCCGATCACAAATGTAGCGCATCCGAGAAAACATTTCCCCGAACGGGAATTTTTCCGGGTCCTACAGATTGGCGACTCCACTGGGGACTTAAACTTTAAAAAGAGGGTAAAACTTGAAAAAATCAAATTGACTTGAAAGTGTAAAAGGGATAAGTTAATTTATTTCGCGGCTTTATTATCCTTTTAGGCATCCCTTGCATACCGAACCACTAATCGGGTCTCTTGACACGTTAGCACAAAGGCGACGGTTTAAGTTACCTAAGATTTCCCTTGAGAGCGGGAGGCCACTACTATGGGGATGAACTCTACATCTCTAAACATTTGGTTGCTCTTCTCCTGATGTCACACTCCGAGAGCTTCCTTGAAGTTCTTTAAGAAATACTCTAACTGCTTACCTTATGGTATGAAGAACCGGGGCGAAGGCATGCGGTAGGCTATATACCCAACCATAAAAGTCCATGAATTTAGAGCCTTGGTTTAGGGTACCCTTCCATGTGTATGCTATGTGCTATGTGTATCCCTCCCCTTTTCTTGTCTTTTGTAAAAGTCGACCCTAGTTTGGAGGTTTTGTTCTAGTCCATATAAAATTCATTGGGTTGAGAAAAAGATTATTTATTAATTAATATAATTAACTCAAAGGCATTTTGGTTAGCCCAAGTGGAAAGGCCCATTTATGCTCGAAAGTTGATTATCTTGATTAATAAATAAAAATTGACTCACCTTTGATGATATTATATGGTCCTTTATGAAATTCTCTTAACAAAGGTCCAAAAAAAAATTAATTAAAAGTCCAACAAAGTTGATGGATAACGCCTTAGACTGCATAATAGTCATTAGGCTTGAGTAAATTAATTTATCGATTTAATTAATAAATTCATCACACTTAGGCCGGCCCGTTGTTAGGCCCAACCATATAGGATTTGTCAATTAAGCCCATAAATTGATTATGACTCGCTTATTGTTGACTTTATCCAGTCCTTTACAATACCCATTTTCCCCGAGTTAAAAAAAAGTATACAAAGGAAAAAGTTAAAAAAAAGTGGGTTGCCGGTCTTGTTGAACATTATTCTAGTCCGCATAAGAGCCAATATTGTTTGAGCTGTATGCATTGTTGGGCCAGGTTACGGATTCTCCTTAAAACGGTCGGTCAGTGGAGTGGGCCCATCCGAATTGAGAAACACTGACCATGGTCTGCCAACTTATGACCCGCTCACTATGTTGTCTTTATTCGGCCCTTTATAGTGTTCTGTTGTTAAGTCCATATAGAGTTAGGCCATGCACTCCCAAAAAGTGGGTGAGTCCGTTATGTCAGCATACATGTGTCAAAGATCATATAGGTCATCTAGGACATGCATGCATCGGGTAGAACGTGTCGGAGAATGTTATCAAGTGTCTTAACTTTGAATTTCCATACAGGCATCATTGGTGATCGACTCCGAGCTCGCATTCGAGATCCACGAACAGGCCGTTTGATTCCGAATCCCCACTACGATCCATCGGCAACCAGTGATAGCATCATGTCTGGAGAACAATTCCAAGAGATCCCGGTCCAGAGTACCGAAGCTAACATCACGAAGCATTTGGATGACCTCTATACCAAAATGCAAGGTCTGGTATTTGCCAATACCTTAGAACAAGAGCAGAAGGTGGGGAAAAGGCTGAATGAGCAACAGAAAGTGATGGATGGTATACTGCAAGCCATTACTAAAATCAATACCAAACTGGGATTGAATGTTGAGGAAGATGATGAAGAAGTGCAGGGATATTGAGTCTGAACCCGAAATCATCAAGATATCCCCAAATTTTGGAGGGAGTGGGATATCCAAGACAAAAGCCGATACCCCTGAGGCATCTAAACCTGTGAAGGATCCAACCGTTAAGGCCCTTTAACAGAAATTAGAAAGCCTTACCAAAGCAATGAGCACTGTGCCGGCCTTTGTTGTCAAATATCTGGAAGTGCCATTACCTGTTTAGCCGATTCTGAAGATAGCTGATAAAGTTGAGGTACCAAACATCAGATTCAAACCCTCAGAAAACCCATTTCATCACATCGAAGAGTTCATGAGGCTAATACCATTAAACCGAATTGATGACCGTTTTCCCATCCACTCTAGATGGCGAAGCCAAGGTATGGTATCACGCCTTACCACTTCAAACAAAGGCCGATTGGAATGAGCTGTTCAAAGCTTTCATTAATCACTACAGTCGCATCCAGAGGAAGTAGGCTATGGTGGATGACTTGACCACCATGAAGCAACGAGATGACGAATCCTTCCTGGATTACTTTGAGCGATGGCATACCAAGCTGTCTCACATCAATGAGACAATCCCTCTTCGCCTACAGTTGTCTACTTTCAAGTAAGGGCTAAAACGCAGTTTATCCAAACACTTGAGATATCACGTCATCAAAGACTTTGACTACTTGAAGGACATCTGTGTCCAACTAGAGGTGATGCATAATGATAAGACCACTTCGCCTGGATGGAAGGGGTCTAGTTGTAACAGGAGGGCCACTAGTGCGTCTAGCCACCCTCCTAAGATCATGGAAACTAACTCTATCCAGCGCAAGGGGCCTTTCGTACCAAAGTATGAGACTTACACGCCATTGGACGTCTCTTACTCACAAGCTCTTGATCGATTGGTCAAGAAGGGTTGTTTGGTCCTACCTTTACCAAGGGAAGAATCAGCAACAAGAGGAAAGAATTTGGATCAATTCTGCCGCTACCATTGTTGCCGAGGACATGATACTGAGAAATGTTGGTCTCTCAAGAACAAAATAGAAGATATGATAAGGGATGGGACACTACCCATGCCGAAAGCTGCTCAAAAGCCCAACAATCAAAGCAACCCTATGCCTGAGCATACCGATGCTATCTTTCATGGAGTTTGTAGCTTTGATCCTTCCACTTTGATTGTTGAAACAGGCCAACTTATCCCTGAAGTGCTCGGTTTTCATGAAGACCTATCCATTCATGGTATTTAGGATAGCGACGACGAAGAGCAGCATGAATACTCCAAGACGTAATGGATGGAGCCAGATGAGCTAGCATTCGATGATGTAGCATTTCTCACTCGATCAGGTCTCCATAACAACAGGAACACCACCACCCCAGTGGCTGTTTCTAGTCCTACACCAATAGTTACCAACGACAACCATGTCGCACCTGAAGATCCTCTCCTTACACAACTCAAGAAGACCAAGGCTGAAGTTACCATCTGGCAATTGATTTGTACCTCACAGGCACACAGATAGAAGATGATGGATGCTCTTACTACATTAACAGTATCTCCCACAACAACTCCTGAATCTCTAGTTGCTCATGTGACTACCCAACAAGAGTCTATCACCTTCGGATCAAGATGCCTTAGGAGGCATCCACAACAAAGCATTATACCTCACAGTGCAATGTTCCAACAAAACTATCCTTCTAGTTTTGGTTGATAATGGCTCAGCTGTGAATGTGTGCCCTTGGAGGACGGCACAGAAATTGGGAGTCCAACAACAGCACTTGGCTCAAAATGCTGTACAACTAATGGCTTACGAAAATTCTCCTCGAAAGTCGGTTGGGTCCATAATATTGCCCATCACTACAGGCAATATCACTCGAAATGTGGAGTTTGTAGTGCTAGACATCCCAGCTTCCTTCAATATGTTGCTAGGGAGGTCGTAGCTTCATGAATGTAATGCTATAGCATCTACCTTACACCAGAAGGTAAAGATGTTGGTCCAAGGACAAGTCATCACCATCTCGGGAGAATCCATCAATGCTGTCTTCACTCCCAAGCAAGCAACCCTTGAGGTAGAACATAGTTCTATGGACGGAGAACTTCACAACTTTGAACTTGTGGCGACTTTGAGCCAGGATGAAGCTTCTTTTGACTTCGATCCCTACTCAAATCCCAAAGTGCATGCAATACTCAGGAAACAAGGACACTTCCCTGGGATGCCTCTAGGAAAGAATCCGAAAAGAAAGATTCCTCCTGTATTCAAAACATTTAAACAAAAGGGAAGGTTCGGCTTAGGGTACAAGCCATTTGAGAAGGAAGTTAGGCTCGCCAAGATAGCCATAGCTGAGTAGAAGAGGATGGACAACCCACCTACCTTGTTCCAAATGAAGCCCTATCCACTCACCCTGAATGGACAATTCGTTATGGAAGGTGATGACTTCCCTTACTATGGATTCCCTAAACCATACTACCTGAAGAACAAGGGAGTTCAGGTCGCTGGGTTAGAAGTTTTCAATGACTGCACCATTAACATGGCTACTGTTTTCATCCCCGCTCGGGACAAACAGCCACCATTGGAATGGACTCACCTTGCTGGAAGCAACATATTTGGCATGCTGTTCGGACAATAAGCTGTTAAGGGAGAGTGGTATTGTTATTGTGCGCATTATCCAACCCAAGCTTTGATCCAAGTCTCATGATCACTGAAGAAGAAGAAGTCAAGGCGGTCTCATGGGTCGATGCTGAGGAAAATAGCTTTGTTTTATTTGTAGGAGAGTCTGTTCCTGTAAATATAGGGTCTGGTCCTAAGAGTCTAGAGTCAAGTGAGTCTGGTGCTGAGTCTGCTCGCGATGTACTCATTTCTGCATTCAATAAAATGAACATTTTTGCTTACTCTGATTCTTCTTTCCCCTCTTCCCTAAACTGCTGCGCTAATAATAATCTGGAATTTAATGAACCCTTAAAAGAATTTTCTAATGAACATGAGCATAAGATGGCAGTGTTGGAAGACACCATCACCATAAATATGGGCACGAAAGAACAACCTCGGGAGTTGAAATTAGGTAGTTCACTCATAGCAGAAGAACGGGTGGCATTTACAGAGCTTCTCCAGGAGTTTGTGGATGTGTTCGCATGGTCTTACGAGGACATGTCAAGGATTGACAGGGAAATTGCGGAGCACACCATACCTTTGCTCCCCGATGCAAAACCGGTGCGACAAAAGGCTAGGAGGATCAAACCTGAATGGGCTAAGAAAATTGAAGAAGAGGTGATCAAACAGCTTAACGCTAAGTTCATCAAAGCAGTCCAATACCCTGAATGGATTGCTAACATTGTCCCAGTACCCAAGAAAGATGGGAAAGTGCGCATGTGTGTGGACTTCCGAGACCTTAACAAGGCTAGTCCCAAGGATAGTTTCCCTCTACCCCACATTGATGTATTGGTGGATAACACTTGCGGACATGAGCTCTTATCCTTTATGGATGGATATGCTGGTTACAACCAAATAAAAATGGCAGAAGAAGATATGGAGAAGACTTCCTTTACCACACCATGGGGTATGTACTGTTATGTCGTCATGCCTTTCGGTCTCAAAAATGCCGGGGCAACATACTAGCGGACTACCAATACCCTACTACATGACATGATGCACGTCCAAGTAGAAGTTTATGTTGATGACATGATTGTTAAGTCCAAGACAAGGGAGGGTCATATTCCTAACCTCCGGAAGTTCTTTCTACGACTTCGCAAATACAAGATGCGGCTCAACCAGCAAAGTGCACCTTCGGTGTTACCTCTAGGAAGCTACTAAGCTATGTGGTCAGCCAACGGGGCATTGAAGTTGATCCTTCAAAGATCAAGGTTATCCAACAGTTACAACCACCTAAGACAGAAAAGGAGATAAGAGGTTTCTTGGGCCGAATCCAGTATATCAGCAGGTTCATTTCAAAGCTCACCATGACTTGTGAACCTTTGTCCAAGAAGCTAAAGAAAGGAAGCAAAGTAGAATGGGACGATCAATGTCAAGTTGCTTTTGAGAAAATCAAGGAGTATCTACAACATCTCCCAGTTCTCATGCCGCCAGTACCAGATGAGCCTCTACTCCTTTACCTTACCGTGACTAGCTCAGCAATGGGGGCTATGCTAGCTCAAAAGGTTAAAGGTCAAGAGAGCGCCATCTACTACTTGAGTAAGAAGTTCCTAGACTACGAAAGTCGATATACAGACATAGAAAAAATGGCTCTTGCGTTAGTTTGGGCCACCAAGAAGCTGAGACACTACATGCTCTCACACACAGTGTATGTAATAGCTGAGAACAATCCCATCAAATTCATCATGGAGCAACCTACCATCAACAACCGCATCGCTCGATGGGTAGTCATGCTTTCTGAGTTCAACCTTCAATACTTACCTCAGAAATCTATTAAAGGGCGGGTTGTTTTGATTTTCTCGCGCGTCATCACACAGGAACCTCCAAGCACTCACTTGGAGTTCTCAGAAGAAGACGTGTTCTTGACTGATGAAGTTACTTGGGAAATGTATTTTGATGGAGCTTCTAATCAAATGGGTTGTGGAATAGGAGCACTGTTAATATCCCCAGAAGGTGTACATATCCCTGTATCTGTAAAATTAGATTTTGATGCTACTAATAATGCGGCGAAATATGAAGCATGCATCAAAGGCCTACAAGCTGCCTTGGCTTTAGGAATACGCCACATAAATGTCTTTGGAGACTCTAGCCTCATCATTAACCAGGCTAAGAACGCATGGAAAGTTCGACATATCCAATTTCCTCCGGAAGGGAGAATATCCAGCTAAGTTACATGCTCGAGGACAACGAGCGATCAAGGCTTTAGCAGCACAATACTGCTTGATCCAAGATCGTTTATACAAGAAGTCACCTACAGGCGTCAAATTGTTGTGCATCAGTGCCAAAAGTGCAAAGGAAGTCATGACTACTGTGCATGGAGGAGAGTGTGGGCCTCACATGAATGGGCGCATGCTAGCGAAGAAGATTCAAAGAGCTAGTTACTACTGGACCACTATGGAAGCAGATTGCTTGAATTTTGTTCGGAAATGTCACAAATGTCAGGAGTATGCCAACTTGCAGCATCAATCTCCTTCATATCTGACAACACTCACTTCTCCATGGCCACTCTCGGTCTGGGGTATTGATATCATTGGCAAAATATACCCAACCGGAGCAGGAGGACATGAATACATTTTGGTCGCTATTGATTACTTCACTAAGTGGGTAGAGGCAGCCTCTTTTACGAAGCTCACATCTAAGCATGTGGCCAAATTCATCCTTCATAACATTATATGCCGATATGGAGTACCTCATGAGATCATCAGCGATAATGGGAGTTATTTTCGAAAGGAAGTAGAAGTTTTGCTCACCAATTACAAAATTCAGCATCATCGGTCTTCACCTTACCGACCTCAAACCAATGGAGTTGTAGAAGCGGCCAATAAAACGGCGACAAGAATCATTAAGAAGATGGTCATCACTTACAAGGATTGGCCTGACAAGTTAGCATTTGCCTTATGTGGATACCGAACCTCAATTCGAACTACCACAGGAGCAACACCATATTCCTTAGTGTATGGAATGGAAGCAGTCCTGCCGATAGAGTTAGCAATCGCGTCATTACGAGTAGTTGCAGAAAGCCAATTGCCGGAGGCAGAATGGGCTAGGGCAAGGTTCTAGGAGTTAATGTTAATGGATGAAAGGCGATTAAGGGCGTTGCATAATGTTCAGGTATACCAGAATAGAATCACTCGCGCCTTTAATAAGAAGGTGAAAGGTTGTTCATTCAAGAAGGTGATCTAGTGCTTAAGGAAATGAGGGCACCAATACAAGACCCAAGGGGAAAGTTTGCACCTAATTGGAAAGGTCCTTATATGATTAAGGAAATTTTACCGGGAGGAACAACTCAGCTTGCCACCATGAATGGAGAAGATGTGATTCAACCAACAAATTTGGATCAGCTCAAGAGATATTATGCTTAATATAGCCAAGCAACTGGAAAACCAATTTTCAGACACTTGGTTATTAGATTTATGCTCATGAAAGGAAGAAAGATAAAATTTGCAAGGACACAATGATTGTAAATAATACTTCTTCTTTTAATAATAATCAAAATGCAAGTACACTGCTTGTAAATAAGAAAATTCAAAAGGCATAATTAAATAAAAAGTTTATTCTAGCAAAGCAGTTCAGTTCCTTCGCTTCCATCCATCTTCTAGTCTTGTTTCACCTTCTTTACGTCGCCAGTGGTCTCATGATCAATCTCCATGTCTTTAGGCTCGTTTGGGTCCGTCTCTTTGTTTTTAGGTTTATAGGCTCGCTTATGAGATTTCCGCGTCTCCACCTTCGGACCAAGCCGGTCCTTTGCTGTCACCCTTACGCCGAGACGATCCTTTATCGTAGAACGAGGACCCAGCCTCTCCCTCATGGATGCTCGACTTTTTAGCGCCTCTCCAGCACGGCGAGACTCGACAGCCGCGATCAGCCACCCGTGATATTCAGAGTCCGCGATCTCTGATACATGTGCCTTTGACGGAGCCTTAAGGGTCGGCCTTCTTGCCCAATACTTCAACCAAGACTCTATCACCAAGCCGCGAAGCTTCAATTGTTCGGGGGCTTCACATAGTCGCTCGGGGATGGTCTGTTTGCGACCCATCTGTCGCAATACCCGCTCTGGAAAATAGAAATTCATGTGTGTTAAGCTGGCGATACACACATAGGCGTTACGATAATCACTGGTCACATATTCGGGAACATGCCACCACTCGATCCACCACGCGATGTCACGAGGTTCCTTCAGAAAGGCAACGCATTCAGTTACCGATCGAAGCTCGGTATATTTGCGCCTCCTTTGACAATAATTGGCAAGCGCCGAGGGGTTACGAGGATCTTCGATAAGGCCCAAATGCTCCATGAGCCATATCTGCCCATAAAGTTAGCACGGGTTATGATTGCATACCAATTATTCTCCCAACCAACCAAAGAAAAAAAATTAAAAAAAATAAAAAAACCTTAAAACCCGCCTGGGTTTTAAAGGCAGTAGGCAGATTTGAAGGAAAAATGAGGGAGGAAGGAGGAAATGTACCTGAAGAAGTAGGGGGCTCCCACGAAGCTCATATTCCGGGTCCGGATTGTCCAAACCCATCATAGTTTCCGCCAGCATCAACGACACTAGATTAAAACATCGAGCCATGTCTTCAACAATTTGAATTAGGCCCGTCGGCCCGGTTCTTTGCCCGCCATGATAAAAGCAAAATTCTCCAAGAAGACATAATACGAGTGCTCGTACTCGTATCACGGGACCATATTCCAAAGTGTCACGCGATTGAAAATATTCGACAATGGTTTGGAAATGTACCTTATCGCCAAATAATGCGCTTCCTATGACTCGGTTCGAAAGACATAGCAATTCCTTGAACTATTTGGTGTTGTCGGCAACAGTTGGAGGTGATGTCGGCCGTGCGAAATGATTCATCCCGAGAATAGACGACCACTCTTCGGGTAATGGGCATAGCTCCTTCAAGGAAAAGCGGAAAACATGCATCTTCGGATCCCAAAAGGAGCTCGCCGCTCGAATAAAGTCATGGTTAACTCTCGCCTGTCGAAGACTTAGCAATTTCATCAGACTGTATCTCCCGAGCTCTTTCTTCTCGTCTCTGGATAAAGTGCTCATCCAAGTAGCGAGCTTATTCTCGAAGGCCATGATAAGAGGATTTCTTTTTTGTGATTTTAGGAGGCCTTTTCAGATGCAAAATGCAATGGAAGATGATGGGTGATCTCCATGGCAAAGGAGGGGGTATTTATACACTTTTATCCATGATAAAAAATGGAGCAAATCGGCCAGCAAACAGTCACATAGTCGTTGCAATCATATCCCATGATTCAAGCCTTTCTTCAACGACTAAAAACAAAAAAAAAAAAAGGTTAAAACCCAGGCGGGTTTTAACCTTGCCAGATCACCCCACACGCGCCAGCCAACTCCGGCCCAGCTCCCTCTACCGCTTAAAACCCGCCTAGATTTTAAGCGTTCTGGACCCGTTTTCCTGTTTCCGTAGCCCATTTGTGTAGTATTGTATCGAGTTTTGCTTCGATTGGCCTGTTCGTATATTTTTTATATTCCGATTTCTGTTATCGGCCGTGTCCGGTTCTGAAATTTTTCTGCTTGAGCTATCTCCGACACTTAAGCTTTTGTCCTTTTTATTTTATTTTCTTTTTGGGGAAGCGGGATTAATTGGAATTAATCCCATCATGTAGAAAATCATTCGAAATTGCATTAAATAAAAGTGTCAAGTTGTGCATACACTGATTTCGAGTCTTGCATAAAATAAAAATATATTACAAAGAGTCTCGCATAAAATAAAATAAAAATAAAAATAAAGAGTCTTGCATTGCATAAAGGTGATACAGGGAACCGGAATCGCCACTGTCCTCCGCCAAGTTGCCCCATGCATTTGAGGCTCCTGCATTAGAAGCGCCGGCCGCGCCAAAGTAGGTATCCCAGGAATAATAGTCAGGTCCATGAGCAATCTGCACAGGAGGTGATGGCCCGGTCAAGGGCGTTTCCGAAGGACGCACACTTGACGACGAAGACACAGAAGCCTCTTGCGAAGCAGCCAGCCAAGAATGATCAGGAATCTGTCATTCAGCAGAAGGAGTAGGCCATACCGGACCAGTTCCATAGCCGGGGACAGGCCAACCGGAAGAAGCAGATCCACCCAGCCAAGAGTGCTGAGGCACAGTCCACTCTTGGGAACCTGTGGGCCATGACGGACCCATCTCAGGAGGAGGGATAGGGCATCCCACAGAACCAGAACTAAAAGATAAAATATCATAAGGTGCAGGACGCGAAGTAGCGTCATCCGCTAGGGCCTGGCCGCCAAGATACCATACGGATGCACCTGAATCGCGATCCCTCACTACCATTTCACGACCACGACGAGCAGAGCGCACTGAAGCCGGGGTATGATGAGAAGGAAGAGGCCGGTAGGTGGAGCTAGATTCAGAAGCATCCTCCACCCAATAAGGATGAAGTTGAGCTTCACCATATCCAATGTTGTGATGTGACCCTCCATGACCCAATGGTTCCTCCAAGGACATCTGAGCCATGTCCTCTTCCATGCTTGGAGGGCGACGACCTCTGCTACCAAACCTGCTACGATGGGATCCAGTGGAGTGCTGACCTTCGATCAGAATGCCTTTGCCCCGACCCTCTGGTATAGCTGCTAGAGGAGGACAAGAAGACCCCCCAACTTCCTCCCGAGATGGACCTCGAGTGGAATATTCCCCAACCGAAGAGCGACGTAGGGGCTCCGTACGAGGAGCGCTTGTAGTGGAACGTCGAGGTGGTTCTCTAGGAACAGACTCTGTGTCGGCCTCCATATCGGCCCCTCTGGTAGCGTCACCTTGGTATCTCCCCGAACCAGCGAAGCCCCGATCAATGAATTTCCTCATGGTGCTCCACTCCTTAGTCAGCTGCCGGAGAATTCCCCACCGCGGCTGGAAAATAGCAAAACCAAGGGGTCATTCACAAGTGGTATGCAGGGTAAAAGGAGACAACATAAAACCGAGTCTTACAGGTTTATGGTCGAATTCTTTAAGTCCGGAGCACTCACTACTGTGCTCCACTTCCAGGAAGCCACCGATCTTTCGTCTATCTTGAGGAGCCCTCACTTCGGCAGCTTTAGCGTAGGGTCTCAGCTGTAGACTTTCCAGTTAGAAAACGGCCAAAACATGACAAGGACGAAGAAGAAAGATACATACCACTCGAGGAGCCAAACGGCTAAGATAACGCTGAAACTCTTCATCGAACTGATCCTGGGAACGTTGTGCATGAAATCGTCAAATGCTTGACCCCGGACTAGATCCATCAAAATGGTCGGGTCAATCTGCCATGGCTCAAACCTCTATACTGGAGGATCTAGGGGAATGAGGCCAGGGTAACCTTCCAAAATTTTCCTCGAGGCCCTCTCCCCTAAATACCACACATAGCCGTAAGGCCCTTCAATCAAGAGGCGAAGACGGGTATCGTGTTCCACCCGATCCAGAGGTTGTGGCAACCCTCTGATGTCAAAGTCTGCCCAAGGACGCCAATTTATTTGGTCCTACAAGAAGAAGGATACATTTAAACATGGCATGCCAAAGAAGATAGAAAAGGCATCAGGAGTAAGGAGATACCGGTTGCAAGTTATCCAAAATGCCGCGAATAAGGTCGAGAGCCCCCGACTTGAACTTTTTGTCATGTATGCCCTCAATAGTCCAGCGTTCAGCAGCTGGCACTGTCTTGTTCTTCTTTGAGCGAATTCCCAAGGCCAAGATATACTCATATGCCCACGACTGCATGCACGACATGTCAAACCAGGAATGAAAGATGAATAGGAACCTTAAAAAAAAAAAGAAGGATCGAGCACATACCTCGAGCACCTTCCACAAGGAAGGACCGTACTGGTAGCGAGCCTGGGCTGCATGGAGGTAGACTGGATCCACATCCGATGAAAGATGGACGCCACGACGGAGCCAATGGATGAAGTTGGCATAGGCCGCCTTGCACCAGTTCAGGTTTCGGATATTATCAAAGTTGAGGATCCGAAACCAGGATAAAGAAATGTTACCCCATGGTTGGCAAAGAGTGTAGCAGAGATGACATACGCCAAAAAAAATAAAGCGGCGTTGCTCTAGAGGCAGGTTTTGAAAGTTCACATCGCGAACGGTCATCTCGAAGTGCTTATAGGCAAGGTTAGGGAGACCTTGCCGACGCCCCAAACGCGCAGAACGAGTCGACAAATCCGAACTACAGGAGGAACATCTGCGTCGAAGACCAGGTCCTGCCCGCCCCAAGGAAGACCGGTGATCATGACAAAATCTTTAGGTGTGACTGTCATCTCACCCACCGGGAAGTAGAATGTGTTGGTGGAATCCCACAACCTCTCTGCCATCGCTCGACCAATAGTGCGGAACGTCCTTTTCTTCCAAGCCTCCAAGCATTTCCAGAAAGGCATGAAGCCCGCTGCGGTTAAAGTCTCTTGGACAAAATTCCCCGTGATTGATTTTACTGCCTTAAGAGGCTCTTTTAAGGCGCCGGGAGTTTTCAGGTTATCCTCCTAAGGGTAAAATTTAAAGGCGTCATTTTAGAATGGGGGCTCTAAGCATAATTTCATGGACCCAAGCTGGACCCAACACGGACACTGGGCTCACAGCCACGACCCATGAAGCAAACAAACAAGTCCAAATATCACGGCCCGAGCCGGTTTAGCAACAAAATTGGGGATATTTGAGTCCAAAACCCGCCTAGGCTTTGACTCAATCAAGCCCACAGTCAAGGCCCACAAGGCGGCCCAGCAAAAGGGGGAAGGCGAGTCAAAACCCGCCTGGGGTTTGACTCCGCCTAGCCCAGTTGACCAGCCCAAAGACGCAAACGACTAGGAGTGGGCACCATAAACCTAAACCGCAAATTGAACCGCAAAACCACATAAACCAAACCGCAAAATGCGGTTAACCGAATTGATTTTTGTATAAAAGCGGTTTAGGTTAACCAAACCGCTATAAGCGGTTTAGGTTTAGGTTTTGGATTTTCATGAAACGGTTAACCGCGGCTAACCGCTCTCAATTAAGTTGAAAAAAAATGAATTTATTAGTAATATGAATTTAATTTAACCGCGTTTCGTCGTATCGGAATATGAATTTATTAGTAATATGATTGCATTTATTTGCATAAATGTTATTGTAAATTTCCAGGGAATCGGTTAATCATAAATCGTGTATGTTAACCGGGTAAATTTTCAAATTTTAAAAGTCGTTAACCGGCACCGCTTCTAAATTGCGGTTTCGAGGTTTGGTTTAGGTTTCCAGATTTCAAAAGTTTGCGGTTAACCGCATATTGCGGTTGAGGTTTAGGTTTTCAAAATCCAAAAATCTCAAAAGCGGTTAACCGCACATGCGGTAAACCGCAAATGCGGTTAACCTGTTATGCCCACCCTTACAAACGACCCAATAAGCCGGACATAAAAACCCGCTTGGGTTTTATTCCGCCTAGTGGGCCGCTACTCGGATAATTGGCCCAGAACGCGTACAAAATATTTTTTGTCCATTTTTGTATACTATTCGCAGATATTTTTCGATCAAAATGCAGAAAATGGGTCACCTTACATCCTAACATGCATACTTAAAATAGCGAAAAATCGACAAAGTATGAAAATAAATTCATGCTTGCTCATTTTTACGCTAAACTAAGTACAATAAGAAGGTTTAAAGGATTACCTTGCCATGAGAACGGTAAAACCAAGCATGGTTCCAAGATTCAACAACGAGATCAGAGGGAGCCACTTCCATGCCGGGAACGAAGTTGCGTCGCGAACACCGCTCATGAGGCCAAGCCGCCGCATGAGGAAGAGGTGGATTTCTGTGACTTCGAGGTTGCATCTTTTCAAACCCGAGAGTTGCTTCAAAAAAGGGCAAAGTTTCTTTTCTAGAGAGAGAGGTAGTAAGCTAGAGAAATGTAGGAGATGAAGATGTGAAGGAAATGAAGGAAATGCACTTGAATTTATAGAGAGGGCGGGTGAGTGTGAGCCGCTCATTTTTAGTAACCACCTCGAGATGCCAAACGCATTTCATTGGTCGAAAATCCGAAAGGTTATCCTTTTGTCACCCAAAAGAGAGGCATGGCGACGTGGAGGATTTATGACCGCAAGTGGAACAACCCCCACTTTGATTCCTTCAGGAGGCGAAAAAAAAAAGAGAAGAAAAATTATACAAAACCCGCCTGGGTTTTGCTTGATCCAGAAGAAGCGGCCCAGAGGACGTGGTCTAGGCGCAGACACGGCCCAATGGAAGACGCCAAAATCCGCCTGGGTTTTGGAGCACCTACAGACCAAATTTTCGGTCCACAGTCGGAGCACACTCTCCTTCATTTTATTTCAATAAAGCTGATGCTCGATTTTTTTTTTTCTCTCATGATTTTCATGTCGCCGACAAGGCACCACCATCACTCAGCTACCAGACAAGAGGTCGCTGCCATCATTATTCTGGACCATCGGCAGAGTTTCGATGCAGTCCCGAGCCACCGGCATCACGTCCGGCGACGTCTCAATCTCCGAGCCATCGGCATCGTGCCCGATGAAGTCTCGACCCCCAAGGCCATCAGCAACGCGTCTGATGAAGTCCTTCGGCACCAAAAATGCCCACCATCATCAATATCGACACCGGGAAAGACTGGAACCGACACCGGGAAAGACTGGAACCAATATGAATCGACACCGGGAAAGACTGGAACCGACACCGGGAAAGACTGGAATCAACACCGAGAAAGACTAGAATTGACACCGGGAAAAACTGGAACCAATATGAATCGACACCGGGAAAGACTGGAACCGAAACCTGAAAGACTGGAATCGACACCGGGAAAGACTGGAACCAATATGAATCGACACTGGGAAAGACTGGAACCGACACCGGGAAAGATTGGAAGCGACACTGGGAAAGACTAGAAAATTCCATCGACCATCGGCATTGTGTCCGATAACGAGTAGAGCATCATTCTTGCTCGAGATCATCTCAAAGGAGGTGCATGCCGCCCGCAACCGCGATGCAGGACTCAGCTTCCAAGCATCAAATCAGACTTTGTAAACCAAAGTCATATCCTCAGACTACTTTGACCTTCGTCTTATTCAGACTCGATCAAAGTGGGGGCTCTCTGTAGACACCGGAATTTGTACCGGTATAAACCCAACTCATCAAAAAAATATATACAAGACGGATGGGCCAAGTGAAACGGGTCAACGGGACCAAAAAGATCAATAAACCGAGCCCAAAGAAAATAAATCAAGCTGGGAATAATTAAAACCCAAAGTGGTTTTATTTTTTTATTCACCAGCCCACACAGGAAGCGGGCCAGTCGCGCGCCCCGGCCCAGAGCAAATAATACCCGCCTAGGGTTTGATCCGACCCAGAAAAATCAAAACCCGTCTAGGCTTTGAGCGAAGAAGCAGACGACGCCGTTTTGTGCCATGTCAGCGATCCGTACGATGAAATTATCAAAGCCCGCCTAGGCTTTGATGAATCTGGGGCCAAAAAACTCGTTGCATGCATGCAATCCCCTGATTTTTGCCCACGTGGTTGACCTTCCCCTTGACCACCCCAAAACCCGCCTGGGTTTTGGACTCTGATGGCATGATTTTTGGGGTATGCCCCCCACCTTTTCCCTCCAAAACCTATACTCCTTCACCTATAAATACCCCCTCCATTCCACCTTCATTTCACTAACGATCATCATCTAATACACTTGCTCTACTCTTCCACCATATTATACTTCCACTCTCTCAAACTCTCCTCATCCCCTATCATTATTCTATCCTCCCATTATCTCCATATTATACCTCCATCATCCTCCATCACAAAATCACCTTCCCACACGACATCCATATTATACTATTTTTTTCTCCCATAATCCCTTTCTCAAATCATATTCTTCACAACCATACAATCATCCATACACCACTTTTCCTAAACCATCCACATTTTCTCATCCGGGTTTCAAGTCAAGGGGCAACTCAAGGGATCAAATTCGTCGTCGCTACACCTTAAGCAAGGTTCAGCCTTTTGATTTAAATTATTGTATTTAATCATGTAATCCTTTATTTAATTTCGTGCTTGTACATATTTTGTAAAATAAAACCGCATTTGTTTTATATTGCATGATTCGAATAATAATTTTGCGAAATTAATCAAGCTTCTCCCCGCTCTCTTTCTTTTCAATGTTGATTTTAGTAGAGTCTGTTTTATAACAGGCGGATTCGAGAGTTCTTATAACTCTCGAATCTAGAAATCGGGTTCGTAGACCGGAGTCTTTCTTTTTCTTATTTTTTTGGGTTGTCGATTTCCTTAAATCGGCTGGCGACTCTTTTACAATTTTATAAACTCATTTAATTATTTAAACCATTCGATTTCTTACACAAAATTAATTTAAGAAAATAATTTAATTCGTGTCCAACATTTATCTAAGGAGGGCCCGAGAGAAATGGGCAAGAAAATGATAAAACCTAGGCGGGTTTTATCATTTTCAACCCAATTTCCCTTTGGGCCGAAGAGATCAGTGGCCTAGCCTAGAATCCGCTAAAACCCAGGTGGGTTTTGGTTGATTCTAGTGGCCCACTGGTTCTCTTTTGGGCCTGGATTTACTAAGTGGGTCGGGATTAAATTATTGTTAAATTAATTTGTGTAATTACGGATAATTTAAATAATAAAAACGGATTTGTAAATAAATAAAGTTTCATCACTTCGAAAACGAATTTCGAAAAATAAAAATATCCTTATTTAAGGATTAAGAAACCTTAGTCGGCTCACGATCACAAATGTAGCGCATCCGAGAAAACATTTCCCTGAACGGGAATTTTTCTGGGTCCTACAATAGTGTTGGCCATGATAAGCCCTTCTGGGATTATCGTTGGATTTGGAATCTTAACATTCAACCAAAATTAAAATCATTCCTTTGGCTTCTTTGTCATAAAGCTCTTTCCACCAAGCAGGAACTCTCCAAGAGGGGTTCCCCTCTGGATGCCTCCTGCGCTTTATGCAATGCTACGCAAGAGAATCAAGACCATATTTTCTTGTATTGCCCTCTAGCGAAGGAAATTTGAAACTCGGCTTATGCCCCTGAACCCATCTCTTTAGAT
This sequence comes from Portulaca oleracea, assembly GCA_029582165.1. Classification (NCBI taxonomy): domain Eukaryota; kingdom Viridiplantae; phylum Streptophyta; class Magnoliopsida; order Caryophyllales; family Portulacaceae; genus Portulaca; species Portulaca oleracea. The sequence continues at coordinate 17,778,944 of CM055878.1, read as the reverse complement.
CTTCCAGGAATCCTCGACGTCCTTTCTCTCTATCGGAATAACCTGACTCAATCCAGCCTTGACAAGTTGGTTGCTCTCCTTTGGAGTATTTGGAAGGCTCGTAATGAACTTGTTTTTAGAAATGCTCAACCCAATCCATGTGGCATACTCATCGGAGCGAAGAAGGCTAATGCTAAATGGAGAATTTGTAATAGACTAAATAACATGTTCCTAGGCGCCCGGGGTCGAACCGGAGTCTCCAAATCATTGATCGCAAACTTGTTGGGTTTCTTGGAGGTCACCCCCAAGGGCGCTCTGAAGATTTTTTGATGGGGCCAAGAATCAAAATGGAGCGGTAGGTGGCTTTATCATCTAAGATTAGCGAGGTCATTATCTATCCTCCCACTTGAGTAATGCTTCTATCCTTGTTGCTAAAGCCGCTGCCTTGAGAAACAGTCTTAGAGAAGCCTATTTGCGGGGCTATTCTAATGTACATTATTGTGGAAGGAGATAACAATTTTGTAATTGATGTGGTGTGTGGTGCTTGCAATGCTCCTTGGACGATCTATAAGTTGGTTAAAGATTCAAGATTCTTCCTAAGCAAATTTTTATCTGCTACTATTAGGCACATATATAGAGAAGCTAATAGAGCTATGGATTGGGCCGCTAAAACCGGTCTTATTCGGAGAGTTTCGAGATCTTAGACTGTTGATGATGTAAGAGAATTGTCTCATATTTGTAGTGAAGATAGGTTAGATAGAACCCTTCTGAGTAGGGCTACATAATTCTTGTTTCTTACCTCTATAAAAATAATTAAAAAAACAAATAAGGTGATGATATGAGTCTTATACCCCAAGACACTGATTTTTTTTTAATAGTAAGTATTAATTATCAATTATAATAAGACGCTTTGGATGCATTGGCTACATCAATGACCACATCTGTTGGACAGATTTTAGACATTTTTTTTTTGAAATATAAAAACTAAAGGATATATTAAGGTTATAGAATTCAATCATATTATTTTATTTCAATTTAATTAATATATAATAGTATGGTTTTAATAATAGGACAAGACATTTAAAATGGGTCATGCCCAATATCAATTTCATTTCAAATAATATCAAAGCAGAAACCACACACATGTGAGCTACACAACTAACATTGGTCGTTCAATTGAGTAATACTCCCTTTGTCCCTAATGTTTGCCCATTTAATTAACTTTTACATTTTCAACAACAATTTATATATTAATTAATTGACTTTGAAACCAATAATTGAATAATAATTGAGGCAATTTTTGTCACCTTAGTAGTATATTTCTACCTAAAATTGTATGTTGTATCGATTTGTTCTTTTTTTTCCAACACGAGAAATAAAAGGGACTAAGGGAGTAGAGCGTAGTGATAAAAACACAACTGAGAATTCCTTAATTGAGGATAAACTATGGTAAATGAAACAAGGGTTGAAGACAACAGAAAGACAAGTTAAATACTACATAATTTATTACAGGGGGACGGGAGAATCTAAGGTAAAAGAAAGGAAAGGCAGAGGATTAAGAAGGTTAGATGGCGAAAAAGAGAGCAAAGGCAACAGGGAAACTAAGGAGGACCCCTTTGAGTGAGTAAGCAGCAGAATTCTGATGAGCAGGTGCAGGAGTATCAGCAGTCCATGGGGCAGCGGCAGCGGCAGGGGCAGGGGCAGGGGCAGGGGCAGGGCTGTTTGAAGCTGGAGCTGATGGAGAAGGTGTCGGGGATACCGAAGCTGGAGCTGAAGCCAGTGCCGGAGCCGGAGCTGGGACTGGGACTGGTTGAGGCTTCTTGGGCCTCACTGCTAACACCACCACGATCAGTGTCTTCCCTTGTTTGCATTCTTCTGCATTCCCACTAATGAAGTAGTGTGGACCAGATCTCTCCAACTTCAACTCCTCATCCTCTTTCACAATCTGTATTGGGTCTTTGGTGTCGCATGTGTCATACTTCTCTTTTGTTACTACCAACACTGACTCCTTCCCTTCTTTATTCGACTTGAACACTAAATAATCACAAACAAAGAATGTAACCACGTCGAAAATTAACATGAGTATTCTTATAAAGTCAATTCAATAATTCATTATTGACTTATATTTTTTTTTTGAGCAAATTAATTATTGACTTATAATTTATTACTAGATCAGCATGACATTGGATGAAATTTGGGTATATTTTACGTGAATTAATTGTATAGTTGCAAATATATATTTTCGATTATTGAGAGCCAAAAGACTTAATAGTTCACACACAACAGCAAACAACAAACAATCACCTCCAAAAGAAAGGGTACAGCCAACCAGCTAAATATAACTAAATATATTAAATCTAATAACCAACGTCTTTCTACAAGTAAAAAATGACTAGTCACGAAATAAATCAATTAAAATCTTGTCGATCCCTACGTAAGCATTCTTCTAAAATAAAGGTGATTTACACCTAAATTCGAGGATTTATTTTCCTGTAGGCTGGTCATTTATTATTGATTCGGTTTAGATTATTGACTCAATAAAGAGTTTTTCTAATTTTGAGAAAGTACTATAAAATACATTGTTCTTATTTTATCCAGCGGAAAAACTGAAAATGATAAGAATTTTTGGAAAGTGTCTTGTCTTGATATAAACTTTATGAAAGATGATACTCCCTCCATTTTTTATAAGTGTCGCCTAGGTAATTGTGTCAAAAACTTTGACCGCTAATATCTTAATTTTTATAACAATTCATCAAATAAAATTGATATTATTAGATTCGTAATAAAAATACTATTGAAAAAGTATAATATTTTATTATTTTATACAAATATTATGTGTGAAATTGTGGATTAAAGACGGACCTCAAAAAGTGTGAATGATAAAAAAACGGAGGGGGTATGACTTTTGGAACAAGACATCTTTATTGAGTCCATATTAAAATATTTTAAAATTAAATTATAATATATTAAATTGAAATAAAATGACATGATTGAATTCTATAACTATAATATCATATAGGATTTGCATAAATTTATACTTTTATAAATTATTTTTTATATTTCGAAAAGAATGTCCAAAATATGCTAACATATGGGGTTGATTCAATTAAGTAACATTTGTACTCATTGACAAAGCCAATACATCTATCCAAAATTTCTTATAATTGATAATTAACATGTACAATTAAAAAATCAGTGTCAAAAATCACAAGAAGTGCTAATTTGATTAAGGATAAGACATAGTATCTTAGGGTAAGATTGGTATCATCTCCCAAAATTTATACATTTGCATATTAAATTGAAAGAAAATGATAGTATCATCACCCAAAATTATACATTTGCATATTAAATTGAAAGAAAATGATAGTATCATCGCAAAAATTATATATTTGCATATTAAATTGAAAGAAAATGATATGATTAACTTGTATAACTATAAAAACACATATAAATTGTAAGAAATTATATTATTATCGGCATTTTTTTTAAAATTTATGAAACATGGCTAAAATATGCTAACATATCCGGTTCATTCAATTCGATTAGGATGTCATTTGTAATTGTTAATGAAGCTAACAGATTATAATTGATAATTAATAACATATATCAAATAATTGGAATCAAAAATCATAATAAATGCTTATTCATTAAAAGTAAGATAAGCATTATATAGGGGCAAGTGGCTACACATGTATGATGACTCAAAATTGAAAGGAAATGATATAATTGTTGGAGTAAGAAATCTTTTAAATGTCATGTCCTATTATTAAAATTTTATATATATATATATATATATATATATATATATATATATATAAAATTATATAATTGAATTCTATAACTATAATATCACACATACATTGCATAAAGTTATATTTTTATCAATTATTTTTTGAATTAAAAAAATTAAAAATATGTCTAACGGATGAGATTGAGTCGATTAGGGTATCATTTGTGCTCATTGGCATAATCAATGCATCCAAACGTTTCTATGATTTATAATTGATATTTTTCATTAAAAAAACAAAAATGATGCAAGTCTTGAGGCAATTATTACTAAAATTTTATTATTATCTAATAAATTGAAATAAAATGATATGATTGAATTCTATAATTATAATATAATATATAAATTAAATAAAGTTATAATTTTATCTATTATTTTTATATTTCAAAAAGTTTTATAAAATATATCTAATGAATGAGATTGATTCAATTAGGGTATCATTTGTGCTCATTGGGGTGAACAATGCATTCATAAATTCTTATAATTAATAATTAATACTTAGTATTAAAAAATAGTTTCAAAAATCATAAAAAAAATACTAATTTCATAAATTTGGGGAAAGACTGTATCATCATCCTTAAAAGAAATTAGTGTCAAAAACCATATAAACATTAATTTGATGAAAGATAAAACACTTTTAAAATATCTTAGGTAAAACTAGTATCATCAGTCATCACACCCAATTAAATCAAAATCCCCCTTTCTTATTTTAGCTTTTGCATTTCAACGTGTAAGTCATAATCGGTATGGATTTTTGAAGATCTCCTCGAAAAGAATACTCCGTTCGTTTAATGTGTAATTTTTGAGGTACATTGTTAGTCCCCTTCAATCTCTTTTATTTATTTATTTATTTATTTGTGTATTTCGTTCTGAGAAGTAAATCTTGTAGATTCATGACTCTACGGATAGGGCAAATAAATTGAAGAGTAAGATCATTTGTAGGGCAATCTAGAAAAGGTAAAATTAGGAGTCATCAGAAAATCGTCTCAATAATGCTACTAGCTATTAACTTACGGGATAATTAATACACAAATATTGAGCACTCAATTCAATTACGATGCGCGATATGGAAAAATATAATTTTGATGGAAGACTCTTATGAAACTAACGTCAGTAAATAGAACTTTGCAAACACACCAAAAAAAAAAAAAAAGAAAGAAAGAAATTCAATCGCATTACTTTGTTTACGTTAATCTTGTTAATTTCGCTGAAAACTCAACTTTTTGACATGTAATCTTTCAGTATATGGATTTACAGATGGACTTTTACTGTTAGAAAAATAGGTATAGAACCAGTAATTAACCCAAAACATGCATGTGGAGGTCTTTATATATGGTTTACTGAAGTGATCAAGTTAGTCGGTAGAAGAGAAAGCGATTGAAAGTTGAAAGTGAAAGACAAGAGAGATAGAATAGAATTTCAGGGTGTACTTTGTTCTTACATAGGGTATCATTGACTTGAAATCTCATTCTTTGAGCCCAATGATTGTAATCTTCAGAAGGGTGTGTGACCCATCCATTTCTTCCACCCACATAGAACTTGTACCCTTGGCTGCATGAACTAATCATCATAAACACAAACACCATCAAATAACACATTCTCATCATCAAACAGATCTAGATCGACGAAATGGGGAAACTAAAATCTAGACAGAGAAACAGAGAGAGTGCTGCAAGGAAAATGGAAGGCCCTGTTTGGAGGTTAGATAGGGGGGGAAAAAAGAACGAGAAAGAGGGGATTTAGTTGAAGAGTAGGAAGAAAAACGAGGGTTATCAACTGTGAAGTGAAGTAGGGAGGGATTACTATTTATACCCACATAACTCACGAGGTCACCGTTGGGGATTAAGGTCTTTATGGTCAAATCCACCTGATATTTCTAGCTGGGAAATATATGTCATCTAGCTCATACCAAAAACAATAGCTTATACGTTACACGAAAATTACGGTTTTTATTACTGCATTTTAAGGCCCAACGTTAATATCACACCTTCCTCATTTTATACACCCAACGCTCCCCAATGCCGTTTAAAATTCTCCCATTTCCTACCTTTATTTATAATCATTACCTCCTTACTTCACTACCAGCATGGAACATGGGAGCAAAATCAACACTAAATTACATTTACTCTACTTGATATTTGGTATAATAAACTTTGCACATTACTTTTTTTATAAAATAATTTTTTTCATATCTCACCAAAGTTATAAACTCTTTTTACCTTATCTGAGGTTTGCTGTAATAATTTTCATGTCCATATTTTTTTACCCTATCTAACATGAGTTGTAAATGGTTTTTGTAAAAGTTGGGCCAAAGAAGCAAATAGTTAGTCCGGTATCTAATATTTCTTCATAAATTATCATAAAATTATCGCACACATTTAGATTTAATAACAATTAGCCAAACTAAAAGAAAAAAAATGTAACTGTTCTATATAATGTTAGAAAAGTATAAGATCAAGGCTGTGGAGAGAAAGAAACTGAGCCGTGGGATAACCACTGCCTTGAAAGCGAATTCGGCTCGACCTAGGTGCCAATCGAGAAAAAACCGGTCGCTCCCCAAGGTTAACTCAGTTAGCCCCTGGACACGTGCACTCGTGGCCAGGAACTTGGAGCATGGAAGAATGTGTATGCCCAGGGAAAAGAAAAGAAGAGAAGAATGCCTGTATTTTTCTGTGTGTTCAAACAACAACTAGAACACCAATTTATAGGGAGGAAACAGATCTGATGGAAGAGGAAACTGAAAAGACAAAGAACTTAATGGCAGGCAAGAATCAAGGAGTAATAAAGGCAAGGCGTAAAATCTGGATCGGAATTAATTCGGTCAAAGATATTATCGCCTATCAATTTAATGACTCAAAAAATATCAAACCGGATCAAAACCACCCGACCCACGACCCGCGCCCGGCCCGGACGGACAGACGGCGGCGCGCGCGCGCGTGTGGAGGCCCAAACCAAACCCTCCTCCATAAAACCCACCTTCAAGCCAATACAACAACCCATAGGAGAGTGGAATATTTAAACCCACTTAAAACTCTCCAACTCTTCCTATGTGGGACAAAGGGAAGATAAAAAGAATGAGAAAGAGCCTTGTTGCCATTAACATAAAACCTCCACAATTATCAATCCCCCACTAATGGCATACAAGGGAAAAGGAAAAGAAAAGAAAGAAACCTGGGCAGAAACCGGGTCAGATACTTAGGCGTCAATATCTTTAGATTTGAATTGACACATTAGTGGAGTGAGGCAACAATCAACAATCTGACAAGTGGACTAGGCCTTGAACTTGTAAGGGCTTGATTGAGACCCCCACAACACATATCAACCCTGAAGAAATCCATACTCCGCGATAGAAACATTTGCGCCTTTATGGCCATACGCATACCTTGGGACTCATAAGCGCTCTAGAGAGATAGCCTAAATCTCTCATAGAAGGCGGCCAAACCTTCACACTTACGTAGGTAATTCCATCAAGTCCATCTCAACATGGACTACCACAAAAGTGACTATGGAATTATTAAGAGCAAATAGCTCAACCTCTCATTCTTCAATCGGTGAACCCATCACAGATCTCATGCACCCCAATGGGCGTGGATTCATAGAGAGAATAATACATTAAAAACACTACTATGCACCATAGGGATAAGAATGTAGTGCACCTCGAAGATTAGTATAGTTTCGTTTGACCAAATATTTGGGATCCACCATACCTCTTCAAGTTATAGGCTTAAGCCCTATCCCCCTTGATGCTTCGAGAACAACTCTTCTAGTCAATCCCTTGGTGAGTGGATCTGCCAAATTCTTCTCGGATCGCACATACAACAAGGACATGACACCATGTTCCAGCAATTGTCTCACTGCACTATGTCTCACACGGATATGTCTCCTCTTTCCGTTATAGACACGGTTATGTGCCACTCCAATCGCTGCTTGCGAGTCACAATGTATAGAGATAGGTGTCTTTTGACTTACCCATAGTGGCACGTCTGCTAACAGACCTCTAAGCCACTCGCTCGACCGCCAACTCAAGAGCAATAAACTCAGATTCCATGGTGGAGCGGGCTATGCAAGTCCTGCTTTTGCACTTCCATGAAATAGCCCTCCACCCAAAGTAAAACATAACCACTAGTAGAACTGACTTCATCATTATCAGAAACCCAGTTTGCATCACAATATCCTTCTACTACAGCAGGAAACTTATTAAAATGCAAACACCAATCAATTGTACCCTTAAGATACTTAAGCAAACGATGAAGTGCATTCCAATGTTCTTGACTAGGGTTATGTGTATAACGACTCAATCTACTCACAAAGATAAGCAATATCGGAAGTAAAGTTCATCAAGAACATTACACTTCCTATGATTTTAGCATATTCGGATTGAGACACACTAGGTCCGTTGTTCTTCTTCAATGAAATACTTGGATCATAGGGAGTTCTAACAGGTGTCACATCAAAATGGTTAAATTTCTTTAACACTTTCTCAATATAGTGGGACTGACATAAAGCATAACTAATTGGTTTTCCGAATTTTAATCCCTAAGATCACATCAGCTTCACCCATATCTTTCATTTCAAACAAAGAAGACAACAAATTTTTAGTCTCATTGACTACAAGCAAATTTGTACCAAAGATCAACATATCATCAACATATAAGCATATGAGCACACACTCTGATCCAATCATCTTTGAATAAACACAAGAATCGCATAAATTTGCTATAAATCCATTTTTCACAAGAGAACTATCAAATTTCTCAAACCATTGTTTGGGAGCTTGTTTTAGACCATAAAGGGATTTTTTCAACTTACACACTTTATTCTCTTGACCAGGAACCTCACAACCCTCGGGTTGAGTCATATAAATTTCTTCCTCTAAGTCACCATTAAGAAAAGCTGTCTTAACATCCATTTGATGCACAACAAGATCAAAAATAGCAGCAAGTGCAATCAAAGTTCTAATGGTACTTATTTTGGTCACAGGAGAATATGTGTCAAAATAATCTATCCCTTTCTTTTGATCAAAACCTCTAATAACAAGTCTGGCCTTGTATTTATCAATCGATCCGTCGGCCCTTAATTTCTTTTTGAAAATCCATTTACTACTAATAGGTCTACAACCTCTAGGCAAATCAGTTAATTCCCAAGTTTTATTAGACTCTAGGGAATCTATTTCACTTTTGATAGCTTCTTTCCAAAAAGTTGCGTCAATAGACCTAATAGCTTCTGCATAAGTTTTTGGATCTTCTTCAACAAGAAATAAAGACACAAAATCCTCAGTCAAGGCATCCACATCATAGCAGGTAGAAACTTCAACTAGAAAAGCAGTAACAAAATCAGGTCCAAAATCAGTAGTTGTCCTTTGCCTCTTACTCCTTCTAGGTTCAACTACTACAACTCTAATATTAGAACTAGAAGAAGGCAAGTTCACATTTTCAAGCACATGATCAGGCACAACATTAGGCACAACATCAACTCTTGAATTAGACACATTCTTTTTCAATGGAAATACATGCTCAAAAAACTCAGCATCTCTATATTCAGAAATAGAATTATCATTCAAAGACATAAAACGGTAAGTAGCACTATTTTAAGCATAACCAATGAAAACAGCATCGAAAGTCTTTGGGCCTATGTTGGTACGTTTATGACTAGGTAAAGCAACTTTAGCCAAACACCCCCACACTTTAAAATAATTTAGGTTCGGGGCATACCCTTTCCAAAGTTCATATGGGGTCTGGTCCATCTTTTTATGGGGAACTCTATTAAGAACAAAACATGCAGTTAAAACAGCTTCTCCCCACATATTATCAGGTAATCCAGAACTTATAAGCATGGCATTCATCATTTCTTTAAGGGTACGATTCTTGCGTTCAGCTACACCATTCTGTTGTGGTGTATAAGGGGCGGTAGTCTCATGAATAATACCATTTTTCTCACAGAAAACAGCCAAAGAAGTCGAATCATATTCACCACCCCTATCAGACCTAAGCCTCTTGATTTTCCTGTCTAGTTGATTCTCAACTTCTGCCTTGTATTTTATGAACATTTCTTCGGCCTCATCTTTAGACTTTAAGAGGTAAACTCTCGTATATCTAGAACAGTCATCTACAAAAGTAATATACCATTTCTTTCCTCCTCTACTCATTGTGTTCTTGAAGTCTGCTAAGTCCGAATGAATGAGTTCAAGCAACTGAGTTGATCTAGTAGTTACATATTTGAAAGGTTTCTTAGCAAATTTTGCCTCAACACAAATATCACATTTAGAACAATTTTCTGTGCTAACATTCGGAATTAGTTTCATGTTCTTTAGTCTGTTTAAAGAAGCATAGTTCACATGTCCAAGTCTACCATGCCAAAGATCAGACTCAGCAATATAAGCAGAAGTAGAAGCATTTCCATTAGCATCAGAAGCAACATTCAGAACATATAAGCCATTGCTAAGATACCCCTTCCCAACAAAAACCCCATTACGAAGTATAACTATTTTTCCAGCCTTTTGATTCACCTCAAATCCAGCAACATCAAGGAGACTACCGGAAACTAAGTTTCTACGAAGGGAAGGGACATACAGCACATTGTTCAGATATAAAGACTTTCCAGAAGTAAATTTAAGGAGAACCTTTCCTTTACCCAACACCGCTGCTGTGGTAGCATTGCCCATGAAGACTTGTTCACCATCAGGAACTTCATCAAAATCATGCATCAGCTCCTTGTTAGTGCAGAAATGTCCGTCGCGGATTGTCCGAATCCATTCGATGTTATTGGTAACGAGATTAGCTTCCACCGTTATCGCACAAAACACTTCGTGATCTTGATCAAAGTTAGCTTGATTTTGTCCACCATTCTGTCCAGCGGGTTTCTGTTGGGTCTGGTTCGCTCCCTTGCGTTGTTTACACTGATATGCCTTATGGCCTGGTTTGCCACAGACATAACAAGTAACTTTAGGCTTCTGGATTTTACTGCTAGGCTTGTTCATTTGATTCGATGCTTGATCGCTTCGATCCTTCTTATTTTTTCCCTTGAACTGTCTTTATTAGATTGTACAATGATTCAACTAAGTTAGCTTTACAGAATTCAAAGAAAGAGAAGTCATCTTATCTTTCGACGATTTGCTTCCTCGGTCCTCATATGACTAATTAGCTCTTGAAGAGTCGATCTTTCTTCTTATGCTTGAGATGATTCCTGTAGTCACCCATGATGGTGGGAATTTCTCGTCGAACATTTGCTTGCAAAACGTCGCACATCTTCATTCCTTCATTCAGCACTTCGGCACACAGGTTCTCATAGACATGAACCTGTTCCATAATGGGTTGATCGTCAAGGATCTGGAACTGCAGCCACTTGCCAACCACGTACTTCTTTTTCCCAGCATCGTCAGCACCATATTTGATTTCCAGTTTCTGCCATATAGCCTTGGCTGACTTGAAGACAACGAACAAATCAAACAGCGGGTTCGTCATATTGTTGAGAAGATAACTTCGGGCCACTTTGTTGTCTTTCTCCAGTTTCATCTTGGCATTCTCATCGAGCGGGACAACTGGAGTTCTTGGAGCAGTAGGAGTCTGTTCTGGATCATTTTGAGGAGACGGAGCATCAAGATCTTCGATATGTGGAGACGACAGAACATAATCGATCTCCAGTTGCTCCAGACAAAGAAGCAATTTCTGAGACCATCGCTTGTAATTGGTTCCATCGAAGGGCTCAATTCTGTAGATTTTAGCAAGGGATTTTTGTGGGGCAGCCATTGATCAATTCGCTTTCAAATTGTTAGAAAAGTATAAGATCAAGGCTGTGGAGAGAAAGAAACTGAGCCGTGGGATAACCACTGCCTTGAAAGCGGTCAATCGACCTAGGTGCCAATCGAGAAAAAACCGGTCGCTCCCCAAGGTTAACTCAGTTAGCCCCTGGACACGTGCACTCGTGGCCAGGAACTTGGAGCATGGAAGAATGTGTATGCCCAGGGAAAAGAAAAGAAGAGAAGAATGCCTGTATTTTTCTGTGTGTTCAAACAACAACTAGAACACCAATTTATAGGGAGGAAACAGATCTGATGGAAGAGGAAACTGAAAAGACAAAGAACTTAATGGCAGGCAAGAATCAAGGAGTAATAAAGGCAAGGCGTAAAATCTGGATCGGAATTAATTCGGTCAAAGATATTATCGCCTATCAATTTAATGACTCAAAAAATATCAAACCGGATCAAAACCACCCGACCCACGACCCGCGCCCGGCCCGGACGGACGGACGGCGGCGCGCGCGCGCGTGTGGAGGCCCAAACCAAACCCTCCTCCATAAAACCCACCTTCAAGCCAATACAACAACCCATAGGAGAGTGGAATATTTAAACCCACTTAAAACTCTCCAACTCTTCCTATGTGGGACAAAGGGAAGATAAAAAGAATGAGAAAGAGCCTTGTTGCCATTAACATAAAACCTCCACAATTATCATATAACATGGTTTCATAATAACTCATATGCATCTACTAGAAACTGCAAACTGGAAAGGCAAAAACTCGTATGTTGTAGTTTTGATTGAAGACATAAATCTTAGGCACTACTTCTGATTTATTTTCTCTTAAATTTTTTCCGCAAATGTGGTAATAAAATCGCATATATGTTGGCTACAGTTGTTGTAATCCAAAGGGGCAGTTATGTTTACCACGAGGACTACCCGACCTACAGCTAAACATTTGCATATATAGTTTACTTTACTAGGTTTAGGTAATCCAAGCTTCTTTGATTTTCATCTCAAAAAAAATTGTTAGGAAAGTGTCCTAAAATCACACAGTCTCTTGATCCCACAATTATTTGTTTTCTAATTGTATTAGGATATTATTTAGGTTTTCTTATTATGTTAGTTTTCCTAATTGTATTAGATTCTAAATCAAATTGGAGTAGGAGTCACGTTAGGTTTATAGGTAGTTTTTCCTATAAATAGAGGGTTTTATTTACCTATTCAAACACACACACACAGAACATTCTTCACCTCTACCCATCCCTAGGTTGTGAGAGTCCTTTTTTAGAGAGTTATTATTTTGCCTTCAATATATTCCCGTTGTGCTATTAACCCCTTGAGATCTTATTGTCGATCTCGTTGTGTTATATAGTCGTTTGGGATCTCTCTTGTAATCTCTCCCCTTATACTAGTGGATTATTGCTCCGTTGCCGTCCGTGATTTTTTTTTCCCGATTTGGGTTTCCATGTAAATCGTGTGTCTTTATACTCTTTAATCTTTTAATTACTGATCTTGTTATATTTCTTCTCAATTTATACATCCTGATAATTCTCTCTTCCGCTGCAAATACTAAGCTTTTTATTTTACCTTGATCCTAACAAGTGTTATCAGAGCCTCACAAGGGTATCTAATCCTAACAAGTGGTATCAGAGCGGGGTTTAATCTTTTTCCTGCCTAGTTCTGAATGTCTGCAGTTAAGTCTGATATTGAGAAGTTCAACGGTGTGATAAGTTTCGGTATCTAGAGAGTTCAAAAATATTCTGATGAAGGTAAATCCATTCATACAAGCAAATTTGGAGGTTACTATTGAAGATGAGGATAAGGCTATTTTATTTGTTGTCTCTTTGCCCCATTCATACAAGCACTTTAAAGAAGTCATGTTATATGAAACCCTGTATTTCGAGAATGTCAAATCTACTTTGATGTCTAAGAAAAAATTTGATCTTGAAGTGCTTTCTTATAAAGTTGAAGGCTTGGTTTGTAGAGGTGAAACTACTAATAATGGGGGTTCTAGCAAAGCCATATCGAAGTTTAAAGAGCGTTCCAACAATACCTGTTCTAGAACCTCCAGGCAAGGCGGTTATTATGTTCTACAGGGTTCAACTACTAATGGTTCTACAGCCGGTTCTACAACCTCAACTCTTACTAAGTTCAAGGGTAACTCGAATTCAGTTGATGCCCATCACATCTGATCGCCCTTCGGGGCTCTACGACGGTACCGGAGATTTTAGTCCAAGGTGGAGATTTTTAGGAAAGTATCCTAAAATCACCCAGTCTCTTGATCCCACAATTATTTGTTTTCTAATTGTATTAGGATATTATTTAGGTTTCCTTATTATGTTAGGTTTCCTAATTGTATTAGATTCTAAATCTAATTGGGGTGGGAGTTAAATTTATAGGGAGTTTTTCCTATAAATAGAGGGTTTTATTCACCTATTCAACCGTACACACAGAGCATTCTTCACCTCTACCCATCCCTAGGTTGTGAGAGTCCTTTTTTAGAGAGTTATTATTTTGCCTTTAATATATTCCCATTATGCTATTAACCCCTTAAGATCTTGCAGTCGATCTCGTTGTATTAGATAGTCGTTTGGGATCTCTCTTGTAATCTCTCCCCTTATACTAGTGGATTATTGCTTTGTTGCCGTCCGTGGTTTTTTTTCCCTGATTTGGGTTTCCACGTAAATCGTGTGTCTTTATACTCTCTAATCTTTTAATTACTGATCTTGTTATATTTCTTCTCAATTTATACATCCTGATAATTCTCTCTTCCGCTGCAAATACTAGGCCTTTTATTTTACATCGATCCTAACAAGTGGTATTAGAGCCTCACAAGGCCTAACAAAAATTACTCATAGTGTAGTTCTCACATCAACATGTTGTGCTTTTATCCTCGTTTGTTATCATAGTTCAAGTTTTAAATCCCAACCATTAGCTATTGAGTTTTATTGTTGGATTAAATAGGACTAACCTGATTGTGAAAGTGAATAATATTTTATGTTAATTCTGCAATGAATAATTAGATGGAAGAGTGGTTCTTGGTAACTACCATAGTCACCATTATAAATCAAACCCTAAAACTTTGAAGTAGACATGGTTTGGATTGCTTCAGTTCGACTTGAGACATATTGATCGGTTATATTAATTGTATTGTTCGATTCGAAAAACCAAGAACCTGAAGGCCTAACCTAACAAACCGGTTAACAAGAAATCCATTCGGGGTGTTTCACGTTGGTCGAAGTGTACGATGGAGAGGGGTTCAGTAGTAGAACGATGAAGTGAAAGCAAAGGTGAAGGTGAAACTATGCGGCATACCTTGCAGTGAGGGGTGTATTTGGGAGGAGAAGAGATCAATAACTATGGAAAGGTATAAGGTTACTAAAAAGAATCCAAGAACCCTTAGCGAAGGTAATGATGAATGCAAATGATAGTTTGGATGGTAAGGATGAATGCAAATGATAGTTTGGATGGAAAGTTGAACACAAGCTAAGGGAAGGGGAGTGTATGATGTTTTAGCCAAGACTCTGAGAGGAGTGTGAGAGATTTAGCCAATGTTAGGTATATTATGGATGATGAGAGGATAGTTTTGGTAGAAGAAGCACGAATTAAGTAGAGGTTAGTCATTCTCAGTGGTACATGTTTAGGTTTTAGAGGAGGGATTATAGATAATGCTACTTGTTTGCTTATTACATTTGAGGAGGTAAAAGAGGCATTGAAGTAATTAAAGAAGGTTAAAACCATGGGCCCTTGTAGTATTCATGTGGAGCTTTAGAAGTGCTTAGATGAGGCAGGTATTCACTACTTGATGAGACTATTTAGCAAAATTCTTTGGATGGGTACTTAGCCTATTAAGTAGCGAAGTAGGGTAGTTGTCCCTTTGTACAAGAACAATGAGAACGTTCAATGTTGCAATAATTTTAGAGATATTAAGTTCTTAAGCCACACCATGAAGATCAGGGATTGGGTGATAGAGAGGATATATTAAGAAAGGATTTTGGGGTGTCTGAGAATCAATTTGGGTTCATACATGGAGGATAAATCGACTACAAGAGCAAATCATCTTTTATGTTGCCTTATATGGAGTATTATAGAATTAAAATAGAGAGAAAATGAAGGCGTTTTATATGGTGTTCATCGATAAAAGAATGATTATGATAGTGTTCCTCGAGAAGTGTTGGAAGTGCCTTAAAGCGAAAAGGATGCACTATACTTATATTCGAGTCATACAACAATGTTGGAAGGTTTGTTAGGACGTTGATGGGGTTCATAAGAGCTTTTCCTATTGATATCGAGCTTCATCAAGGGATTGATCTTTGTCCAATTCTTTTTAATGTGGTTATGGAAGAGTTGACTATGGACATTTAGAATTATCATGGAGAATGATATAGCACTAGTTGATGAGTCCAATGAGAGATTACATGGAAAGATGTAGCTTTTGCAAATTATTGTGTGCTCCTAGAGCATGTGCTCCAGGTGCTGACATGGCTGCCATGTCAGATATATATTTTTTTTTTAATTTTTTTATTTCGGCAACAAAGTGAATGGTTACATACAACATACGTTGGCGGTTATTCGTTTCAGTCCCACGTGGTTGTACACTCAATAGCACATCATTGTTCACCGGACGAAAGCAGTAATAGTTACTTATTCAAAATGACAGTTCAATTTTTTTGTTGAATCAAATTTAGTAAATTCTTGTCGGCTATCAATGTTAATTAGGAAGCAATTATCATGTCAACAATTGCGTGAGTTGTTGTTGATCAGTCTATGCGGTTACTTGACTCCATCATGATGTTGATTATCATCAACTATACTTGTTTGATCAATTGATTACGCACGATCTCGATCTAAAAAAAAATTATTGTTCACTGAAGATAACATCATTGTTCAGTACACGATGTTCACTAACTTGAAGTCTGATCAATTGATTGCGTATGATTTTGACCAAAAAAAATTTGATTGTTCACCCACTGTAACATCAATGTTCACTATAAAATGTTCACTAACTTGAACTTAATTGTTGACTGAGCGGTACGCAATTGTTCACTAACAATATTTTGCTATTGTTCACTGCCCATAGCGTCAGTATTCATTGACTTCAGTTGTATTGTTCACTGCCTTCAGTTGTATTGTTCACTGCCTTCAATTGTATTGTTCATTACTACTAGTACAAATCGTCAAGAATACAACCATGAACTGGTGAATGAACAACTATTAATTCATGTGTGAATAACTATGAGTCAGTTATTGAACAACTCCATGTTTCTTGTAGTGAACAATCATGAATCGGTGAGTGAACAACCATGAATCCAAATTGATTTTTGATGAACGTGACTTCAGGAATAGATGCAGAGTTAATCATGATAAAAAAGATGAATCTGATGATCAGAATGTGTGGTTTCAAGCTAGAGCATGATGAGGCGGGTCAGGTTGGACAATTCTGTCGACGACACCCCTTGGAGGTCATTGTTGGATAGGTCTCGCCGGAGGAAGCCGAATGGCAGCAGAATCTCACGCGTAAAGTTCGTCGTATCGGCAATTATACTGAATTGGACGCCTTGAGGTGTTGGAGGGGAGGAGGAGAGGGAGTGGCGAAAGAGTGATGGTGGGTGGCGGTGGAAGGAAAAAGGGGAGTTGAGAGCAGTGGTGATGGTGTTATCGGTGACAACGGAGGTTAGTAGCAGGAGGGAGAGAAGAGGGTGGTGGTGGTTAAGGACGGTGATAATGGAGGTTAATAGGAGGAGGGGGAGATCAATGGAAGGGTGTAATAATAGCTAGTGTGAGGAAGACGTGGGTGAGTTAGTTTTAAGATTTTTTTAAATTATTTTTTAATTAGTTGCCACGGTGGATTTGGAGCATGTGCTCCAAAAGCATATAATAGGTATTGTGTAGCTTTGTCGTAGTGCCCTGAAGTCTAGGAATTTTATAATGAGTAGGTTGAAGATAGAATATATGAGGTGTCATTTTGAGTGGGGTAGCTAGATTTGAAAGGCAATAGTTATGTTTAAGGGTGAGCGTGGTTCGGTTTGTTTAGGTTTATCGATTTTTTTGATTTATTTAAGAATTCATAAACCGAAACCGTAACACGATATCATTTGACCGATTTTTTCGGTTCGGTTATCAATTAACAATCATTAGATTAAATATAAACTTTAACAAGTAATGACATATTCAATTATAAATTTAGATAGTCAAGCAATATTTCTATACAGTACGTAGATTTTCTATTTTTTTCCCTTAAAAAGAAAAGAAACTGAGGCTTCTCTACTTGAACTTTCTTTTTTGTATTAGGCATTTTACATGTAACGGGTTGTTTGCATTTTGGAGACCTTAGTATAGGGTAATTAATTTTCTTAATCTTTGGTTTTCATTGTGAATTTTTTGGATCCTAAAATTTATGTGCTGAATAAAAAAAGGACCTTAAAGTTTGTGTGTTGAAAAAAAATTATGTGTACAGTTTTTGTTTTTCTTCCCATGTTTGAATGTTTTTCCAGATTGGTGCCAAACTTCAGGACTTAGGTTAAAATTGATATTGAAGCTATAATACACACTTTTATTCATGTCAGAGCTACTTAGACCCCTAGGTGCCCTTTGTAATTATAACTTGGATTATTGGACGCCAATAATACCAACTTTGGGGGTATTGGAGACAAATAATACAAACTATTTTCTTGGACATCAGTAGCACCAACTATCGACATATTTTCCTCCAACAGTACACGACCGAGTTGTTTTAGTTTTAACTCATCGGAAAGATGACGTGACTCCATGATGTGTGACGTGGAAGGCGGAGGTTGGATAGAAAATGTTGACGTGGACACTAACATGTCTTCCATATATGTCACATATTATGGAGCCACATCATCTTTTCGATGAATTAAAACCATAATAATTCGATGGTGTACTGTTAGAGGAAAATAGGTCAATAGTTCGTACTGCTAGTATCCAAGAAAATAGTTTGTATTATTAATATCCTATACCCCCAAAGTTGGTATTATTAATGTCCAAAAACCCTTATAACTTCAATATCAGTTTTATAGTTTCAATATCAATTTCAACCTTACTAGAGTTTGCTCAGGTATTGGTGTACTGCATACTACTCCCTCCATTTCATATTAATTGTCATTTACTTAACTTTTACAATCTCCACTGTCACTTTTTAATTTATAATTTTTTATATAATATTTTATTAACAATAGCAATACTATACTTTTAAGATGTTGTTTTTCATTATGAATTTAACTTTAGCAATTTTATATAACAAGCTATTGCATATATTTAAAAATTATGGTTAAAAATTTTAAAACGTGACGGCACAATTTTCAAAATATAACAATTAATATGGAACAGAGGGAGTATTTGTTAAGACCTCATGGATTTCACATTTGAAGTACAACTTATTCTTATACTTTTTGCTATCTACCGTAGCAACAAACAATAGTTTTTTGAGTTTAAGAGCAGAAGAGCATGAAAGAAGGTATTAATATAATGATCAAACAGAAATTATATTTAATTTATAATTATAAGAGAAATGTTTTTGCTACAAAAAGTTCTAAAAATTATCGGTTCAATTTCGGTTAACCATCGATTTATAGCTCGTGAATTGCAACCAAACCAAATAACCTATCGGTTTATTTGTTAAGTTAATTGCTTTTTTTTTCCTTCGGTTCGGCTTTTTCGGTTTTCAATTCAGTTCTGAGGTTTTATGGTTCGGTTTACCGGTTCCAGCTTCTTTGCTCACACCCTAGTTATGCTATTACAATCAGAGGGGCGGTTATAACTAGGGTGGAGAAGTTTCAGTACTTGGGAGCTTTTTCGCAAGGTGATCAGGATATTAGCGAGGATATATTGCATTGGATTAGACGAACAAAGTTATGAAGTTCAAAGTATTGCGCTAGATATTGTATATCATGTGGTGATTAGACAAACAATATTATAAAGTTCAATTGTTGCGCAATGAATAAAAAATAATTAGCTTATTTGTAGTGTAAACTTTTCAATTCTTTTTTCAAAAATAATCCTTCTAATTCATAGTTTTTTTTTGAAAACATCATTTTGTCTTTTCCATGCAAATTGATGGCTTGAATAAATGGAAAGTGCAGAACCCCTAAATAGTAAAAGAGTGGATATCAAAGGAGATTTCAGGAAGGGATTCCTACGTGTATCCATGTTGATACAAAAAAGTATCCATAATTGACAAGAGATACGCCGCACCAACTCAGCTTAAATGCAGAATTTTAATGTTGTGATCAGATGAGTATCACCCCTTTAACATTAAGTGTGTAGGGCTATCCCACTCAGCATTAAGTCCCTTGGTTTGAGTTTCAAGCTGGAAACCTTCTCTTCTTTTACCTAATTGGGAAACAAAACTAGAAGTAATGTGATTGACCCCTACCTCTGAAGTTTTCACAATTTGGGAAGAATCTAGACGTTCCAATTGGAACTTGCAAATGGTAAATAATGATGACGGAACCCAAATTATAATGGATTACCATACTTGAACTTTCTCATTCATTATTGAAAGGAACATCACCAATTATTTTTTCTTAATCAATCTTATTATTATTATTATTATCTATTAAGTATACTAAAACAAAACAAAGAGAATGAGCTATTGCCATGTATCATATACATAAAGATCGCCTTTTTTTTAGGTGAAAACTTTTCATTGACTCATTTACTTAATGTATTCATTAGAGGTGTTAAATATATAGTAATAACTTTTAATTAGTAAAATAAATTACTATTAATAATAGCTATCAACCAATAAGTACACAAATGTATCTTTATGGAAAAATGAAGAGATGTTGTCATTTACAAGTTAACACTTTACTGTTCTTATCTTTCTTTAATGGTAACCTACTACCTTTTGTTGATTTAATTTGTGATATCAAAAAAATTATATAATTACTTGCTTTTATTCAAATTAACCAAAATAAAAATTACTATTATTTTTAATTATATGTGTTTAAGACAAATTTATAACACATATTTCTGGATTCTTTTATCATATATATTAATAATAATGTTTAATTCACCAAATTGAAAAATAAATTATTTGATAAATATTTTCTTATATATCATTTATGTATATGAAAATAAGTATTTCAGTTTTATTTAGCTTAACACACATATTCTTATAAAAAAAACGTTTAACATTTAAGTGTCGATAGTTTAATAATTGACAATTTTCCCGTGCATTGCACGAGATGTATAATGCTAGTTATTATTATTATATATGTATATCTATATACACATACTAGCAAATACCTGCGTGTAGGGTCATATTGAAGTGAATATCCTTAGATCATCTATGAATTATATTAAAACACAATCTTTGTAAGGAGTCGATCATTTTCTACATGTCATTCTCTAGAAAATTTCAAGAAATTTTAATGAAAAATTCAAATTAAAAGAAGAATATTGGTAACTTTTTTCCATCTATTGCACAACTTTTCAAATGTCTGCAATAAGTTACAGACATCAATAACCATTAGTCACTCACTTACTCCAACTTTATATTTATATACTCAAATGTAAATGTGTATATAAATTACGAAGTACTATAGTATTAGTTTTAAACTTTTTTTTATAAGAAAACAAAAGAACATAATTAACTTAATTGTAGAGATCAGTTAAAAGAAAAAACGGATGTCCAAAAGAAAAATACAAAAAATCAACCACCAAAAGTTAAATCACATTATTAAAATAATATTCATCATCTTTTTATAAAAAAAATTCATTAATTAATCTTTTGTTCCACCAAATTTACTATTATAATACATCAATTTCACTATAAAAGTTAGATTAAAGTATTATTTAATAGATATGAGAGTGTAAAACTCCCATGCAAAAAATATATATTAGTGTTTTACGTTTTCTCCAATAATTTTAAAAAGAAGAAATTGTTATTAACAATGCGATAAAAAATATGTAAATTAATCTCTTTTTGTCAAAAATTTAAAGTAATGCAACTTTGTTTTTATTGGTCTTTTGATTGTTGATATATGCTTAAATTTAGGAATTTATAACATATATTATTGTTTTATGTTTTCTTTGAGATCTTTTAGAGAGAAAAAAAGTATTATTAACATGCATTATGATAAAAAAATACAAATTAATCTCTCTTTGTTATAAATAAAAGTAATGCAACTTTGTTTTGATTGATATTGTGATTGTTGATATATGCTTAATTTTAGTATTGATAATTATTTTTAAATTGGTGATTGTTATTTATTTGCTACAAAATAGCAATGCTTCATAATTTCTCTAACATTTTTTATTTTAATTATTTTTATAAAAAAATTTGTATTTATTTAATGGAAATAAGTTTCCAACAACATATAATGTATACACATAGCTTCTATTATTGTTTCGATGTTTAAGATTAAATGTTTTTTTTGCATGTTACTAATAAATAATATTTGAATGGAATTATAGAGTTGCTTACATTTATTCAAATTGACTAATAAAAAACTTATTGTTGTTATTTATTATATGTAATTAAGACAATAATGAAAATAAATATATATTTTAGTATCCTTCACTACTATGTTGTCTAAATTAATTTTGAGGGCAATTTGTACGAAGAAAATAAAAAATAATGATAGTAAAATTGTTGTATAATTTTTTTTAATTAATTTTCAATTATTATTTGAATTGATAATTGTTATAAAATTACTCTATAAAACAAATCACATATAAATAATGAAAATTTTCGCATACATCACACGAGATATATGTACAACGCTGGTTCATCTATTAATTACTTTGACTATATGTAAAATATTGGTTAGTACCCGCAATTTGGTCAATAGTTCACTTTTAGAATAATAATGTTGTCTTTGATAGTTATCTCAATTACCTGAAAAATAAATAACAATATTTCAACTGAGAATATAAGCAAATTGACAAAAATAACCTTTTGGTAGGTTGGGTAGACAGGTATGTGTATTACTTTTGGAAGTAATAAGTCTACCACCTACAAGCAAGCTTTGAAAGACCGAATTCTATCAAATAGCTCAGAGTCATGAAAGCCAATATGGACTCCATGGACTTACCTGAAAGTGTTGTTAACTATCAGGCTCAAGTAGATCTTCATAGTAAAGATTGACATGGATAGTAAACTTGAGGTTTATAAATGCTCGACTGGTTACTAAATAATCAGGTTCATAGTTGTGACTATGAACAGACTTGTTCACCAGTGGTGATGCATAAAGTCCATTAGGATACTCCTAACCATAGTGCATGGTATGACCATGAGATGGTGATTTGACGTCAAAATTGGTTTCCTAGATTGGTCTTGGAAATGGTTGGTGCTTGTGACGCAACCTTAAGCTTTGAAGTTCCCAAATGTGTTGGAAATTATTGGTGTTTGTGGCCTTTCGCAGGCTTATAGGAGTTGGGATCAATATCTTGATTAGGTGATATTCAAAGAGTTTGATCTCTTAAACAATCTGGAATGTTCTTGAAGTTGCAAGAAATTCAGTAGGAGATGAGTTATCTTTATGGTCCAGTATGTGGTTGACATACTCTAAGTTGGAAAGGACATTTCTTTGCCAGAGTCTTGTGAAACTTTTGGCTTAGGAAGAATTTCAAAAATGTGAAGGACCTCGGCAAGGCTCAATACATACATGGAGTTTAGATCTATGGAGATAGATCGCAACGTTTGATTGATTGAATCAAACTACTTATATTGATAAGTTGTTGAAACGTTTTAGCAAAACTCTAAGTAGGATTTGATCCAATCATCTAATGGCACATTGCTTGGTAAAACAGTATGTAGTCATATACGCCATAATAACTTGATCTATTATGTGCAATAGGATAAGTTATATACGCCATAATATGTACTAAGCTGCACGTAGCTGATATCTTGAGTGTGAACAGTCAGACTTTCAAATAGTTTGAAACTCTGGACTGTTGTGGTAAACATACTCAAGATTATAAAATTGAACTAAGAAAGTGTCCTTACTTCATAAAGGTGAAGAGTAGATAAGTGTAATGGTTACAATAATGCTGATTTCAGTAAAGACATAGAAAGCTTCCAAAGTCAGTTGGGTTACTTCTAATGTCTATATCAAGAGATTATTGGTTGGAAGAGTTCCAAGCAAGACTCTTTTTTGAAATCTACTTATAAGCATAAGTACATCGTAACTTGGGAGCCACCCTGATGACTGTGTGGATGAAAGAGTTCATCGCAGGACTTGGCGACTAGTGTTGCGCATCGAAAGGCATGGATTCCTTTTTAGGCCCATTGCTCAAACTAAACAAACTAGGGCGCGCTAACAAGTCTACACATGTGTCCCTTGCCAATCACATCGTTTAAATGACATTCGAAGTGAGTGACAATGAGTTGTGCAAGGTTCTCCTTCATGCAAATGTCGCACGTTAAACCCCTATAGCACGTTGAGGCACTGAGCATAAAGGGTTATGTATAGCTGCAATATAATGGTTATGCTAAGACATAGGCTTTTGATGCATTCGAGAATGCATAATGATTTACTTCTCATGAAAGAACAATTAGTGAGTTGTAATCGCATTAGTGAATGTGCCTAATTACTTCTCATGGTTATATTGTTCTCGAGTTGTAAAGATAATATATTCATCAATAATATATGAGTTCGGTTCAATTTTGGTTTAGAATTGAACGAACGTCCAAAAGGATTAGCATATCCAAAATGGGAAGATCGGATGATGTATGATCTTGTGAAGCCCCGTTTGGTGAACTTGGAATTGCTAAGCTTAGTTGAATGTCGACTAAGTTCCTAATTGGATCATCTTGTTGGGACAATGATGATTGCTATCAATTAGCATGTGGGATTGACATAATGATCGTGTTTCATGATCATGGGACATTAGATGCAATGGTCAATCACATGGGTAAGGTGTTGGGGAACACTTACTGAACTGACCCGTACTGGGAGCACTTTAAGTTTGTGAATGTCATAAGTGGCTCTTACTAAACTCAAGAAATTCCTCAATTCTGAGTTCTTTACATTTCATGCATGACTTGTTGTAACTTTGGAGCACGTCTGAAACTTCTCGTAACAGGAGGTGAAGTAGGCAGTGTTTGGATTACTTTGGGTCATGTGGTGATTTGTAGTTGAACAAGACCGCATTGTCCTCCCTCTTTGAGGGGTAAGTGTCTCACAGGCCATTCGGTGAGCTTGGCTTGGAAATGTCTGGCCAGACATGGATGGAACAATAGTTGATCATCCGATTTGTAAGTCTAACTTGAAGGTCGAGAAACATTCAGGCTCAATAAGGATGACATTATCTTACCTTATCCGGATGCGAGACATTAAGTGACAAGGGAGTTTTGAAAATTGAAAACTTGTGAGACAAGTGGGAGATTGTTGGGAATGTCCCGACAATGTTCAATTTCATCCGAGTACTCTAGCCAAGTTAGTTCGGTGATTAATGACTTTGCTAGAAGTCCCCTTAATTAGTGATCGAATAGGTTCGGTCGCAGCCGAGTTATTTAGTCCCATAGGGTAACACAAGTCAGCGACTTGAAGGTAATGTGTATGTGGAAAAAGGCCCGAGACAATATGGGATTGGACCGGAGGGAAGCATGGAGCCTGTTTTGGAGAAAACAGAACTACCATGGTTGGTGGCTAGGCCACCACGACCCGTGGTGGCTCACCACAGTCTGTGGTCCTCCTTCCACGGTCCGTGGTGGGTTGCCACGATCCGTGGTGGGCCTGGGTTCAGTAAAAATTGTTTTGATGTCCACCACGGTCCATGGTAGGTTAGTACGGTCCGTGGTGAACCCCAAGCGTGCGTCCCACATCGGTAGAGGAACTTTTCCTCCCCCTTTCTCTCTCCTATATATATCTGACGCATGGGGTGCCAAGATTGTCTTTCCATCTCATGAGACCCCTATGGGTAGTCTCCTTTGCAGATTTAGGAAACTAGGAAAATCGAATATTAGATAGCTTCCAGTTTAGGACTATGAGGGTGATTCCTCGGGGTCTTGGAGGAGGAGAGATCGTTCGTATTTGATACGGACCTGTAACGCCCCCAGGTTACTAACCACTAGATTAAGTTAAAGATACACCTAACCCAATGATTTGCAGCGGATAAACACTTGGGAGTATTACCGCCGTCCTCGAAGGTGGACAATGCTAAGACTAAAACCCAACAAAACAACCAAAACATAAACCACTTCAAACTTTTATCATCAAGACATAACTTAACTGAAACCACCTCAAGACAACCAATACAACCCAATAAAACTTATGCAAGCCAAACTATCACAAATTTCTCTTAAATCTTTCATAAAGAGACTTTAACAACCTTCAATTTCCTTAAGAAGCTCTAGGGTTTCGTCCTTCCGGAGCTTTTCCCTTCTCCTTTGTCGAGATACCTAAAACGAAAACATAAAACTTCGAAAAGTGAGTTAAACTCAGCACGTATACCCCTAATAACGTAAGAATATTTTCATAACCCGTTTTAGTGATTTAGCGCGGTTCCAAAACATTAAAAACAATGTAAATAACAAACAACCAATAAACGGTAGCAAAACTTACGTAACTTGACCTTACTTAACCTGTACATATTAAGTATAACTTAACCTGTACTTAAGTCACAACTTAAATAAAAATACTCTTGAGTTCTTCCTCATAAAAGTAACATACATAACCATAACCTTGGAAATAATATATCATTAAAAGAAATACAACATAGTTTCCAAAGAACCTAAATCTCACACACATACAAAGTCATAGCATAAACTTGACCTTAAACCCTTATAAACCAAAACCTTTAAAAAGTTGGCACGTAAGTCATAAAGCTTTTCTTTGGTTCAAAAGACTTGAGTAACTTAAGAAACTTTAAACTTGGTTACCCTGTTGTTATCCTGAAGGTCCCCTACTTGCAATCATCGGCTAAGCCTCCATATGCGCATACCCGGACCGATCGGGAGATCTGGATGGTGGACAATGTCCTATACTGCCCAGTTTTCCATTGGGTGCACTTTAGGCACTATCTTTGTATATTTGTTTTCCTGGTGTGCACAAGGCACGACTATCCTGGTGTGCACTATGGCACGATTAAGCATGGGGTGCTCTACAGCATGATTATACATGGTGTGCTCTAAAGCGTGATAACACATGGGCAGGGCCTTTATTTAAATTTTTAGAAATTTGGAATCTTGACCTCGGATTCTTAATAAAACGGAATCTTTATCCACCTTGTAATCATAGCTTAAACCCGTCCTTTGAATAAGAATTTTACTTATAACGAGATTTATTCATGGAATACTGTTAACATCCAAAGAATGGAAACATTGTAAAAGTTTCTCACGTAGAGGGTACGTAACATAAATACTTAGAAATAACTGTAAAACTATCCTGATACATCGACCTTAAATATTTAAGAATCCATGAGAACTTGCATAAAATTTGAGCATAACTCATGATAGTTACATTTAAGCATGAATAACATAATATAAATTTAGAACTTAACATAAAAGATTAATTCATAATATTATGCATAAAAGGTCAGGCAATATACTACGTATATGAAGACTTAGGAACACGTACGGAACGAGCAGGGACTTGAACAGTAGCGCAACGATCTTCTTGAACGGACTTAAAAGAAAAGAAATCATGAATTAGGTCCAAGGTTAGGTGGTATCATGGATAAATAACTTAATGAATTTTCTAGGGATAATTATAATGAACTCGATTTCTAAGGCATACCCGAAAGGTCATATCTTATCCCACAAATGTCGGATCATGGCATAAAAGGACTTATCGAAAAGCTCAGAACATACACTCCAACTTTGCAGTTGACCATGAAAGCTAGAGACGTGCCTAAGAAGGGTAAAAACTAACATCTTTACATGCTGCCCAGAATAATAACCATTAATTAAACTTCAATTATTCGGAAAATCGTAACTCGAGTTCTACTTATCGGTTCGAAATGGGTAAGCTGTCTAATGAAAGCTCATAATACATACTTCAACTTTCATTTTAACAACAAGTTGATTTGAGCATGGGAAAGGGTCGAATTTCAGCCCCAAACAGAAGCAGCCACAAAATATATTTATGGAAAAACTCAGATTTTTACTTTTCACATAAAAGCTCATAACTCTCTCTCTCTCGATATCCTTTGAAGGTATATCATACCTTTCTGGAAAGCTTAAAGTATCCCATACAACTTTTATGTTTAGAGTTTAAACCCAAGAGGACCTTAAACCTACAAAAAATGTACATCTTTGCACTGACTATGGAAAATTCTCATAGTTGCGTCATCTCACGGTTTTGGCCATAACTCTCAATATACATATCGAAATGACGAGCTACAAAAACCGGGCGTTAGCTAACACTTTGAACTACTTAGTCATGTCATAAAATGGATCAAAATCATACCCAATATTCTCTGGAAAAATTAAAAATTGACCAGATCTGGAATTTTCCTTCCATTTGGGTTTGCATGTTCCTTAATCATAATTAACTCAAACTAATTCTCTCCCAATTCATTTGTTAAACACCAATACCAAAACTCCAGCATCCAAAACTCCCAGAATCCATCCTTTTTTTATCACATTCCACACATACAAGGCAACACCTTAACACATTCCAACTTCTTAAACAAAAATTCTTCCTAAATTAACATCGTGAATCATAAAATTCACTCATTTACTAATCTAACCAGATTTTAAGCACATGCAATCATATTTTAACTAGAAACTCATATATTTTCAGAGAAATAAACCCCCTAGACATCATGCACAACCATAAATTAGCCAATTGATACTCATCCAAACATAAATCACCAATTCCTTCACATACTTACCAAAATCCACTTAATTTTCTTAGCCCCCAATAATCTCCTCTTGAAGGTTCTTAGAGCGCTTGATTTTCTTCTGAAAAACATAAGATTGACAAGAAGACACACTTAATATATACTTTGATTCAGCCTTGAAAGAGAAAGGAGAAAGATGGAGGGAAAAATACCACTTAAAAAGGAAAGAAGAGATGGGAGACAAGATGATGATGGTGCGATGAAAAGTCGCCGGCGCGGCGGCTGGTGGTGGCGGCCAGGAGAGGGTGGCAGCAGGGGGCTGACCAGATGAATGGACAATAGTGAGTGAAACGAAGCCTTGAATGTTTGTATTATGCCTTCCCAAAAAATGACACACTATCATATTACAACCACACTTATAACAACACTAAGGCCCTACTTTTTGCCCCCCTCCTCCTTTTGGCCGGCAACATGGCCCAAATAAAAAAAAAATTATCAATTTTAATCTTCCTTATTTTTATACTTATATCTCTCCAAACCCAAATCATTTAAACTTGTTGTACCATAAAAATTATTATTCGTAACCTATGGAAACCCAAATAAATATTCATACATCTCCATGAGAATTCACATAATTATATCCTAAATTAACTTGGATAAAAGGGGGATCTGATATATCCATCTAAGGAACTAATACGTATACGATCATGATCACTATAAAAATTATCGGAAGAGAATTCTCAAGAAAAGAAAATTAAACTAATTTGTTGACGATCGCTGCACTGTTCAAGTCCTGCAAAACATACACTGGGTTAGTAAAATTTTGGAACACGCGCTTTTATTATTCGTGATTTACTTTTAACCTTGATTATCTAAACTAATTAATACATATTAAGGGGCGATTTTCTTCGGGTTGTTACATCTTACTCCCCTTAAAAGAAGTTTCATCCCCGAAACTTGAAAATACTACCCTCTTATCTTCGGTGCCTTACTCCCCTTAAAAGGAGTGATCTTCTTTAGGTACTTGTTTTGCAAGTCTTTTTCGGTTTCCCATGTAGCGTTCGACATGGTGTGATTAGTTTAGAGGACTTTCACTAAGTGAATCTCCTTGGAACATAAACGCTTGACTCTTCAGTCCAAGAATTTGGACCACCACTTTTTCGCACGACGAATTTCCCCTGATGGTTATCGGCTATGATTCAATTACATGGCCTGGGTCCGGTACATGCTTTTGTAGTTGTGAAACATGGAATACATTGTTGACATGTTCTAAACTTGTAGGCAATTCGAGCCTGTATGCTACGGGGTTAATCTCTTCTATGCTTTCATATGTCTCGCTATATGAAGGACTCAATCCTCATTAAAACTTGTACGACCTTGTTTAGTAAAACTTAAGGAAAACTCTGTCCCTTGCTTGCATTCTAACGGCCTCCTTCTGCTTATTAGCACTACTCTTTGGTCAGCTTTGAGTCGTTTCACTAAGTTGTTGGAGGACCTGAATCTCCCCATTGTATTCCCATCCTCGTATGGTCTCAATCCATATACTCTTTTCCCCTACTCCAGAGCGTACGCATATCATATCATTGTTATTCAATTGCTTTTGCTTTGTTTCCTTCCAAGAGGAATGGATGCTTATATGACTTAATTACTCTTGATCTCACGTTCCTCTTTTGGTATACCACCTCTATTTCCAAGTCCTGCACATTTGGTTCCTTTGAGGTCGGAAGATGAGATGTGCACTTGAACTAGACTGAGTGTTTTCTTAAACTTCTTGAAGAGCTCATTTACATCCCTCGGATTTTGGAGTTTTTCCTTACAACTCGGTCCGCGACCGGGAAACATTTAAACACGTTCATGAGTGCATTGTTTACCACGATCTATTCTTCCCAATGACCTCTTACCTTTGAACTAATTGCTGATCTGGATTCATTTATAACTGTTTCCACCCTTGTGGGTGACCTTGAGTACATTTTAGGTTGCTGCCTACCCTAAAACGTCATTCCTTTTAACCAAAGTCCATGCCTTAGAAATTCCGTAAATAATTGATGCTCTCTTGAGGTTTGTAACCCAATTTTAAGATGTGGTTCATGTCCTTCTTGAGTCTTTGAGTGGGCCAAGATGTTGTCAACCACCGCAACCATAAATTGGTCTATACGCACCCATATCCCTGGTTCATGAAACCCATAAACACTATTAATTCGTTGGTAAGCTCAAGACAAAATTAAGAGCTCATAATATCCGTATCAAGTCTTAAAAAGCCCTATGTACACCTTCCGACTTGATTCTTGCTTGATGTCACCCTAATCTTGAATCTACTTTCAGAATCCTTTTAACTCCTGGGTAAACTGATTAAGCAGGTCGTCAATGCAAGGGAGGGTATACTTATTCTTAATAGTAACCTTGTTCGATCTTTTATAATTTTATGCACAATCTTACTCTGCCATCTCCCTTCTTTATAAAAAGTACAAGTGCCCCCCCCCCCCAAGGGGACATACTCTAGGTCTCATGAACTTTCCTTATCTTGGCTCGCAACTGAGTTAGGTTGCGTTCTTGGAACCTAATGGTAATAGTCACCTCAAGGGATAATTCAACACCCCTTTATGTGCATGATGTCTTAACCTTATAGTCTTTAGAGAGGCCATAACTTATCTATATCACCATATACTCCCTGTCTTTCACCTGGGACATTACAGAGATGCGAGCCCCTTCTCTGATTCACTCTTGAGACATGATAACGACACTTATTCAGCGCGAATATCTGGTTTGCTCATACCCGTAACATTTTTCACGATCTTGTTGATTACCGTGCCTAACCCGAAGGTCATTATTCGTGCATAGCTAACTAAGCTAGTTATTCATAGGACTATGGATGCATATTTTGCATAATTCTCCAAATATGCCCTTACTAGTGGACATTAGTTTCTCATAACTGCCTCAACACATTAGGTTTTATTTCTCTTAACTATCTGAACACTTTCATCCTTTTGGAAACAATAAAGTAATGACATGCGCTCCCTTTTTACAAGTTCATCCCTATGACGTTTATTTTTTTACAAGGCGAGCTAATCATTTTTCATGCATCATGTATTCTTAAACTAATAATCAACTTAATCCACAAGAAGTCTAGACTCACAAGTCTCTTGTATCTTTCTTTTAGCACGATTTCCTATATCTCCCAACCTTTCCTCATAAATCATGGAAGCCCCATATGGTCTAATACTATGCACTTTACCTTCCTGCTTATTGAATTTAATCCCCGACATCTATTTCCTATAAAAGGAATAAGTAGGTGCGGAGGGAAAAACAGGGTAATAGAAGATATGATTGATACGGGATATAAGCATGAATCTTCTAACTAATGATGAAGCAAGGATTCACAATGATGGATTTAATATTTCATAGAGAAATATGGGTAATGCATCAGTTTAACGACACATATGTATATTGGATGAGAACGATGGTTACAAAAGATTAAATAATCGGTAATGATGGTGCTTCCAATGGTTTCATGAATTAAGGAGCCCGTAAGGAACACTTTAATGAGCGTGGGTGGGAGAGAAAGATGTTGGGTAAAATTTTGATTCATGAATCATAACAATCAATATCTGGAATGCATGAATATATATATATTTTTTTCCGTAGCTACTTGGAGCGAACGAGGCACCCATTATTGGTTTTGGGTGGGTTATGGCCATTATTGGATCTGAACTTTGAATCCAAGGTGTAAATCAATCACAGAGAATGATAATTACTTATGAAAAGAAAAGATAGGCCAAGATAAAGGGCCATATATAATAAGTGAACTCCATAATGGAATGATGAATTGGTAGCAATTCAAAAGAAAAACAATGGCCATAAGAAAATTGGTCATGAATTTGTAATAAATCGATGAAGGTTTGTCTTTAAATAGTCCGGAATAATTGCCCGATCACAATGATAGGATCTCATAAGAATTCTTGAAGATGAGTACTGATGACGGAAAGTGGTAGATTTGGATTCAACATTAAGATAATAAGGGAAAATTTATGATAAGGATGCACAATGTGAATGAGAGATAAAGGTTTGGTACCAGTAATGATCCTGAAGTATGATGGTAATGTAAAAGAGATTTGAACCTCATAATGGTTGTTAGATAGAAAAGATTAGGTGTATTTCGGTACCAGATCATTGACAATGGAATAAAGGAGAGAGACTTCTAAAACCCTAATAATGTCGAATATCTCCCCACATAGATCCTCTCTACATATCCAGATGAACATGTTCACCTGCTCTTATCACTCCTCTTTCTCCTGTTCTTAATAAAAGATTTTTAACTCCAGTAATTCCCCTTTCCTCACTATATTCTTTTCCCTAACGTTCTTCCCTACACATTGTTTAGACTCGATTTCGTGTCTAAATACCAGCTAAATCCTTAGGCTTTTGACTTGTTTCGTAGCTTGTTTTAATAAATTTTAATGCGTTTTGGTTATTTTTGTAGTTTCCGAAGTTTTTACTCAAAACGATGCTAAATGGGCCAATTTTGCACCAATATTGGGAATCTCGAGATTCCCTAAGATACCCTGAGCCCTGGTCGTGTCGAAGGCAGCGGGATTAGAAGGGCCGATCATGTCGAAAGGCAGCGGAAGCGGAAGCAACTGTTGAAGAGCATCCTGAATAATGCCTATGGCCGAGATAGACCGTGGCCACGGTCATGTTGACCGTAGCCACAGTGTGATTGAGCCAATGCCTAAGAAGGAGACATTGCCACCCGAGATGGACCGTGGTCACGGTCAGTCTGACTATAGCCACGGTGAGATCACTACCCTGCCCAAGGAAGAAGTTGGCCAAACAAGACCGTGGCCACAGTCTCCCATGACCGTAGCCACGGTGGTGCGAATGAGCGAAAAGTTGTCAGCCCTAATCGCCCAGACCGTGCCTACGGTGCATGGGTACCGTGCCCATGGTGCTTGACAGGGCCGCAAGCGCACGGGTTCTATTGTAGCAATGTCAAGGTCGATCCCACAGGGACTTGGTCTAGTAACTCAGTGAGCTATCCCTCTACTTGATTGCTAAGCTAATCGGGTTAATGAATTTTTTTATGACTTCTAATGAACTAACTAGAACTAAAGTGGACTAGAAAGGATTAACTAGAGGTAATTCGATGGATGAAGACTTCTAGGGTTTTACTCACCTAACAACAGGGTCTGAAAGCCAAATTAAAGCATGCACAAGAAAGTAACTCAAACGAATCAAGAATCGATAACCTCTAAATTCTATCGCCCTTTCGATGCTAAATAGAATTATCCTGACTAACCTAATCAACAACTTTAAATGCGCTTTTGAGTTAAGCGAATTGAAGGTCTAAGCAAGGTCGGGTTATCTAATGATTCCCTAGTCTACTACTCCTTTTTCAACTTTCGTAGGCCTAGGTAGAAGAGTTGGTGGTCAAATTCCCCTAATTCACCTTTTCGGTACTTCTTAGGTTAGTTTCTGAATTACAAACATCCAAGGCCTTAAGAACATTCGTAAGCAAGAAAAACGCAACCTTCTATTGATTCAATTGAGAATTCAAGTACAAACTAAAAAATTTCTAATCAAACTACATATTGATGGTTCATAAAACCCTAGAAAGAACGAAATCTACTCACAAGTATTCATTGAAAAAAAGAAATACGTTCTAAACATGGTAATCAATTCTAGAATTAAGGAAGAGAAAGTGAGAAGAGTAAAGCAAACACTAGGGAGAAATTCGTAGGATTCTCTCAAGAACTTCACAAGAGTGTTGCGTGCTTCTTCTCGAATTCCAAATCTTCAATGCCTTCGAATTGATTCTTGATGAATGGCCGTGTTTTTGGTGAAGAATTCCTCTCTAAAAATCTCTCTTTTCTGCCCAGAATAAGTGATAACCGCGTTCCCCCTCTTTTCCCCGGTTATCTCATAAAATAATCGCCGTGAAAAACAGCTCAACCACGGTCAGTGGTGTCACCAGGCGGCCGTGGTTGTGCTGTCTCATTCTGCTTTCTTGCTGAAATTTTTACCACGGTCTTATCAACAGTAGTTGATGCCCATGGTATCCTTGGCCTTACCAAATTTGCTCCAAAAATCACCTTTTTGGCCAAAAATCACCATGATTATGCTTCTAAAATACCAAAAAATAAGTGCAAATAATGCACTTATCAACCCCTCCATGCTAAAATCTTGCTTGTCCCCAAGCAAGTACTAGACTCAAAACTAGGAAAAACGGACTCAAAAGAAGAAAAAGAAAAGAAAGACTCGATCATCCTATGTACAAGCCCCCTCAGGTAAGCATTAGCAGAACTCTCAAGCAACTTTGCCCAACCAAAACACAACCCTAAAGCGATTAAAACACTTTAGCACAAGATAGAGGGAGATTTTCGAAAAGGGTTTAGGGTAATCACACCATCAAGATCAAATTAGTCACCTTTCCGTCACCGAATTAGCGAGAGAACACATGTATGAGTATGAAACTAAAACGGTTGAGAGCAATCCTCAATTTTGGGAATATGGAAACACTCCCCTCATGTGTTTTCAAAATGAAGTCAATGTTTTTGGTTATCTCAATACTCTAACCTAGGAAACAATCTACCATATGCTTGATGATCATCTCAATTCTCTACCGCTATATGCAAAATGCAAATGACAATCAAGAGGTCTTTGAAAGGGTTGTAACGGGGCTAAGGTTAGGGGTAAGGGACGGAAAATATTTGGATAAGTGGAGCTCGAAGCCAAGCTTGGAGTTATACTTTTCCAACCTCACTCAATGTCATTGAACCTTACTCGCCCATAAACAATCACAACAATCCCGAAACATTTATTAGAAACTGCCTCATTACTAAACTCCTCACTTGCCATCACACTTGAGCTCCTTTTTTTTTTATATATATATATTTTCTAATTGCTATTGAATTGTTCTATCTCTCTCTTTTTTGTGATTTTTTTTTCGAAGCAAGTGATTGGCAAGTGACGATCATATACAAAATTAATTATAAAACTTGGCGGGTTTTGCTAACATAGCCACTACATTGATGCTACATAAGTGAGAAAAATCCCAACACTTCCTATTCATTACTTTCCCAACACACTGTTTTGCGAATGTATTCACAATTAACCCCATCAACCACACTCAATATACTCCAAGCAATGGCTTAAGGTAGGAAGATATGTAATTGGCCAAGGCTTATAATTTCAGGTTATTCCGAGAAAACGGAGTAATCAAAGGCTAGAAGAAGGGTTAAAGGCGGAGAATTACATGAATAGGGTGGCTATTTGGTATTGTAGCTACAATAAGTGCGGATGAATGCCTCAATCATGTTGTCAATACATGATGCAAAGTGCAGTTTCAAAGAGATGAAAAGCAAGTTCTAGAGATCACAACCAAGGTTGAGTCACACATGGAAATATGAGACTAATGAAAATGATTAGTCATTTTGGCTTAGTGGTCTCACGGGTTTGTGCTCAACAACCAATCAAAGAATATAAACATACAAATGCTAAGCTCACATCAAAGGGTTAAGAAGGGCAATAAATCTTCACTATCAAGATGTAAACCCAAATCAAGATGTTTTCGAAATTTCTTTTCAAATATTTGAATCACTTCCGGGCTACGTGTTCGGCCTCGTTTCGAGCCGAATTTCTTCTCTTTTATAGGGTATATTTGCTTGTTTTAACCCTTATTTATATATTAGATATAATGATTTGGTGTTTTGTAGGAAAATAAGGAGTTAGAAGAAGTTAGGGGTTAATTGAAGGTTTTTAGGGAATCCCGAGCTATTTCCCGAGTCAAACCAAGTCAACCCGAGCCGAGATCCGAGTCAAACCAAGTCAACCCAAGCCGAGAGCCGAGGCGAAACCGAAGTCGGAAATTCCATATCAAGATTGGCGCAAACAGGGGAACGGTACAAACTTAAAGGTTTGAAATACGTGTGCCTTCACCCTTTGGGTCATAACTCCTTCGTTACAACTCCGATGGCTCTAAAATTTTGGGAGCTTAAAGTACACACCGAGAGCTTTCCATCGATATCTTACGGGCCTAAAACGGAGTTCGGATGAAGAAGTTATGCGTGTTTGAAGTCGGCGAGGAAAAGCGCGAGCGCTTGCTCGCCCGAGCCAAATTTCTGCTCGCCCGAGCAAGGGTTCTGGAGCAACAAAAACACCAGCCAGAACGCTGGCTCGCCCGAGCCACACTGTCTGCAGACGCGCGTGCTGCGATTGTTCTAGGGTTTTGGGGTTGTATTTTTCCTTCTTCTATAAATACCCACTTGTATTAATCTAAATAATCAATTAGCCTAGGTAGTTTAGGAGTAGAATTAGATTTAATTGCTTTCCTTTATTTGCTTTAATCTCTCTTAATTGTTCTTCAAGTTTTCAATTGTTCTTCATTGTTCTTCAAGCTTTCATTGATTTCTAGCATTTGTATTCAAACTTTCTCAAGCTTTCTCAATTCAAGCAAGTTTCCATTGAAGTTTTACAAGCTTTCTCTCTCTTCTCTCTCTCTCTCTCTCTCTCTCTCTCTCTCTCTCTCTCTCTATAATTGCCATTGTTGACTTGTTTCCCAAGCTCTATAGTGTTAGCCACAATCAACTCCATTTTTAGTGGGGAGGAGGGTCAAGGAACTCCAATTCTACTTACTAGTGAGAATTTGGGGGATTCTTGGTAATCCAAACCACAATTTCTTGTTTGTTCGGGGGAAATTCAAGTGTAGATTGAAGGTTTATTGAAGATTAGTCATCAAAGGTATAATTTCTCATTCCCAATTTCATTGTTCATTCATTGTCTTCATTCATGCCTTTTAATTGCTTTCATCTTTAATTGCTTTCTTTTAATTGCTTTCTTTATTATTATCATGTCTAGGTTAGATTTAAATGCTTCCTTTACATTATTTATTGCTTTCCGCATTGAGAAAAACCCCAAACACAAACCGATTACCCTTAATCAAGCCTAAACACCCATCCCTGTGGACCGACAACCCTAATATAAAACCACACAAAAATTACTACCGAACAATGGCGCCGTTGCCGGGGATGGCGTTATTTGGTAGATTAGGCTATTGGTTTGTGTGTACATAGTTTATTGCTTTCTCGATTATGCTAGAAAAATGTAGCGAAAAAAAAAATTTAATTATCGAAAAAAGTGAAAAAAAATAGAAAATTAGAAAAATAGAAAAAAGAGAGTTATGGATAGTCCCCAATTCCCTCAATTTGAGCATGAAATATTTTGGAGGTATTTTGCTAGATTACATGATTATCGTGCTCAATGTGAATTATATGGTGTCTTCTATGATACTTTAGATCTTTTGGGAATTGTGAATGAGGGTGTGAATTATGAGACCCGAAACCTTTTAGAATATTACGGGTTTTCCAGTTTAGGAGAAGAACCAGCATGGGAGTTACTTGAATGGTTGTCTAGGGATTCCTATGAGTTTGAACAACAAAATGTTAGTCCTAGCTTCCAACCTCCTTATGCACCACCCTTTGGGACCGAAACTGAACAATCATGTGAATACCCCGTGTATGTTGATGATCACTCTTATAATGGGGAATATGTGGAAAACTGTTATGAACTTTCCCAAAGTGCCGATGAGTCTCCTTCCGTGTGCTCCTTGTGTGATTCGCCGTATCATAGTTCAATTTCTTGTTTGCAAGCTACAGTGGCTTCCTTCGAGGCGGAAGTAGAAAAATTATGTGTGAACATGAATGAGTATATGCGTGAATTTGTCCATGAGAGTAATCATAGGGTAGAAACTCCGTCTTCACAAATGGTTGATTCGAATGTTGAAGTAGGTCATTCATCGTCTTTTAGTCCTGAAATGCAAGTTTATTTTTCTGTGTATGATGAGGATGATGACTATTATAACCGACCATGCCTTGGACTACTTAGTGATTCCTTAGCTCTAGCCCCACCTAGTGAGCATGAGGAACTTGTTGATTCTGTGTGTGATGATGTTGAAATTGCTGAAAACATGTTAGACGATGAACCGTTGTCCACACCATTGTCCATGCCTTTATGTGAAGAAAAGATTGAGTTTAGTGAATGCCATGATGTAATTGAGCATAATCTTGTTGAGAGTGAAATTGAATATGTTGTGATTGAATGTGTGCTTGATAACGATTTGTTCACTTTCATTGAGGATCATTGCATTAGTGAGACATTAGCTACCCTTGTATGTGAGTCCATTGATGTGCACACCTGTGATGATGAGCATAATTCTTTGGGGAATGATCATGATTGTTTGAACTTGGTTGTTGACAATGATGCTTTTGATGATGACATGCTTTATGAGTCATTCACGATGAGTTATGACCCTGAACCTTCCACTTTCACTTTTGATGTTGCTTTGGATGATGCACCTTTGTCTTTTGATGTTGATAGTTCTTCTAGTGAGTCTGATATTGATGAAGATGAAGATGTGCTTGTGTGTGATGTTGGGAGTGTTGTGATGTGGTCTAACCCTCTGTTTTCCTTATCACCTATTGACAATTATAATGATTATTTGGATGAGAGTGGAGATTTGGAATTTGTGATTGATGAAAATTGCATGGAAATTGAGTTTGAACCATTGTTTGCATCCAAGTCTTCGCATGAGCATGTTCAGAAATGTGTTGTATTGCCTCCTTTCGTTGATTTGTATACCCAATCTTCACTATCAAGATGTAAACCCAAATCAAGATGTTTTCGAAATTTCTTTTCAAATATTTGAATCACTTCCGGGCTACGTGTTCGGCCTCGTTTCGAGCCGAATTTCTTCTCTTTTATAGGGTATATTTTCTTGTTTTAACCCCTATTTATATATTAGATATAATGATTTGGTGTTTTGTAGGAAAATAAGGAGTTAGAAGAAGTTTGGGCTTAATTGAAGGTTTTTAGGGAATCCCGAGCTATTTCCCGAGTCAAACCAAGTCAACCCGAGCCGAGATCCGAGTCAAACCAAGTCAACCCAAGCCGAGAGCCGAGGCGAAACCGAAGTCGGAAATTCCATATCAAGATTGGCGCAAACAGAGGAACAGTACAAACTTAAAGGTTTGAAATACGTGTGCCTTCACCCTTTGGGTCATAACTCTTTCGTTACAACTCCGATGGCTCTGAAATTTTGGGAGCTTAAAGTAAACACCGAGAGCTTTCCATCGATATCTTACGGGCCTAAAACGGAGTTCGGATGAAGAAGTTATGCGTGTTTGAAGTCGGCAGGGAAAACTGCCCAGAACGCTTGCTCGCCCGAGCCAAATTTCTGCTCGCCCGAGCAAGGGTTCTGGAGCAACAAAAACACCAGCCAGAACGCTTGCTCGCCCGAGCCACACTGTCTGCAGACGCGCGTGCTGCGATTGTTCTAGGGTTTTGGGGTTGTATTTTTCCTTCTTCTATAAATACCCACTTGTATTAATCTAAATAATCAATTAGCCTAGGTAGTTTAGGAGTAGAATTAGATTTAATTGCTTTCCTTTATTTGCTTTAATCTCTCTTAATTTTTCTTCAAGTTTTCAATTGTACTTCATTGTTCTTCAAGCTTTCATTGATTTCTAGCATTTGTATTCAAACTTTCTCAAGCTTTCTCAATTCAAGCAAGTTTCCATTGAAGTTTTACAAGCTTTCTCTCTCTTCTCTCTCTCTCTCTCTCTCTCTCTCTCTCTCTTTCTATAATTGCCATTGTTGACTTGTTTCCCAAGCTCTATAGTGTTAGCCACAATCAACTCCATTTTTAGTGGGGAGGAGGGTCAAGGAACTCCAATTCTATTTCCCTTTATCCCAAGAATTAGGTCGGCTGACAATTAAACATAGTTCAGTCGGTAGTATTGTGAAACCCCGAGTTTTTTGAATAAAATGCATGATTGGTGGTAAGTTTAAGTTTCGAGGACGAAACTTCTTTAAGTGGGGAATGATGTAAAACCCCGGAAAATATCAGTAGAAATACCGTTAAAATGGTAAAAACATGACTTTATTTTATTATATGATTACCTGTTGATCACACGGAGCTTTTAGGACCGCGAGTGTTTTCGTTAGAATTTTTAGAGTTCTAAAAATATCAATTAGGAATTTTTGGGACTTCGGGTGTAAAATCTTTTTATCAGTTGAGAGAGTTTTCATTTGTTTTCTTAGGTTTTGCTGTTATGGGAATTATGAGGTAATATAATTTTTATTTGGAGATTTTTGGGTTAGATTTATGATAAGTGACATCATTCCTCAAATTTAACAGATTGTGGATATTTGTTTGTTCCTCCAACGGTTTCTTCCGCAAATTTGTATTTTCCCACTACCTGGGTATGCCCTTTGCTGCCCAGCCCCTATGTGGCACGCGTCCCCTCATTCTTTCTCTCTCTCTCTCTCTCTCTCTCTCTCTCTCTCTCTCTCTCTCTCTCTCTCTCTCTCTCTCTCTCTCTCTCTCTCTCTCTACGTAAATACAGTACATATAGCACTGCATATTGCTGCTGTTGCTGGAAACGACACACCACTCATCTTCACTCTTCTTCTTCCTCCTCCTTCGTCCCTCCTTCCTCCTCTCAACTCCCCTGATCTCCTTCATCCTCCATTTTCTTTTTCTTCTTCTTACTCCTTCCTCATCTTCCTTTCTCCTTCTTCTTCTACTGTTCTTGCACCCGACCCCCAAAAACCCTACGCCACACCTACATCACCGAGCCACCACAACACCACCCGACGTCCCACCTCCGACCACCGCCCTCTCGGCACCGCAACCTCGCCACCGCCACCCCGCTCCGCCGCTGCTGACGCCGTAGAACCCCACTCCAAAGCACCTCCAATTACCACCCTCTTCTTTCCCCGTGCCCTAGCTGGAGACTGTCGCCGCCACCGTTGCTTTCCGACGACCACCGGGACCCCGCCGCCGTGACCGCCGATCACCCAGCCGCCGACCGACGGGCACTACCCGGCCCACCTCTTCAAGCTTGGATTCTTCTTTGTGCCCTAAAACTCTTACTTTCTCTCTCTACTTTGTATTTGGGTATATATGTATGTTAGGGTAAATAATCTTACTTAATATTGTTAGTAGATGATAAAATGAGTTATATGTTTAGTATATTAGTTTTGATATTAGGGTGTGGTTAGGTTTTTTTTTATGAGTTAGTATTGTTGAGTTTAAATGTGTATGTTGAAACCTTGATGCTTGTATGTGTTGGTTATCCATGTTAATATTATTAATCATGTATGAATATTAGTGTAATATTGTTGAGTTAGGTTTTGTCAAGAAGCATATTATATTATATGTTAGGTTGTTACAAAGTTTAGTACATTATATTATTTTTCTCATGTTTATTATAATACTAAGTTATTGTTATTTCAATATTACAAGTAATAATATTTTTATAAAGTATAGTTCATTTTGTTTTACTGCTCTTATGTTTAGTATTTTACTAAGTGTATTGATATTTTGAAGTTTAGTATTAGATGGTAATAGTTTTTTTTAAAGTAGGTTGGTATATAATACCATTAAGTATTGTTGGGATCTTATTTAAAAGTTATTATTATTACGTTTATACTAAGTTAAATATATGTTATTAGGCCCTTGGTAAAGTTTGAACTTTATATTTTGAGGAATTATCATTAAATCCCAATATTATCTTATTACATATGATTTTACTAAGTTTATTGTTATTTTGGAAGTTAATATTACAAGGTAACATTATATTAAAGTTATGACGATTTTTTTTTTATTTTCAAGCTTTGTATTATTAATAACATAAATTTACAATGTTCGAAACTTAGTTTTTTTATATTACAAGTATTAAAGTTACCTCTTTACATTACAAGTCTTGGGGTAATCCAATAATTTTTTATTGTCTTTTTATATGATAAGTATAAGTTAGAATTTTAGCAAATTTTGGTGAAAAGTTTAATATAGTTACTATATGGAAACTTGTTTTATGACTAAGAGATTATTAAGTTATACTACCTGCTATTATCAAATTATATACTAGAAGAGTTCTTTATTGTATCAAACTTATTTTATAGTGATAAGTGTGTGTGGACTTGAAGTTCTATGTCTTGAAATGTTATATTTATTATGTCACATGTAAAGTATTTTTAGGATTGTCTCATGAGACCTAGAAACATGTTTAGGAACCCTAAAATATGTGTTGTAACTAGTTAAATATGATAATAGTGGTCTATTGTAGTGTAATGCATGCCTAGTGGCTTTTTGGTAAATATAGTGAATAGTGTCATGCAAGTTATAAAATAAAGTTCTTTAGTTAATCTTGATTTTGTGTAATATGGTTAAGTGTAAACTCTTGTCTAGATTCTATATTAGAAATTATGTGGTACGTGATTAAATGAATCATGTTGTAATTTGGGAAGGGTAGTTATGCTGTTAAGAAATTGTTAGAGCACGTGCTGATTATAGAACCTTTTATTTGGTTGAGCAAGGATATCGATTTAGAGCTCCGTGTCTTCCTTGTTTGGACGCAGTTGTTTTAGCAGGTAATACTATATCCTATTCCCTGTGGATGCTCTTAAGCGTCTTATTTTTTATGAAATGCATTCCTTGAAGGGACTTTATTAAAGTGCTAAACCTGTTGTGTTGAAAAATGTTCTGTTATTGGAAATTTGGGTTCTTTGGTTGTTTTGGCACTATTTTGAAATGTGGTTGATTGGTGGATTTTACTAAGAGTTTTGTTTTGAAAGTGTGGTTGCCATGAAAAAAAAAGTTGGATCCTAATAACCGGTTTTAACTAATGGATATGAGATAAAAGCGGGTTCGGGCAGTCTTCCCTTAGACCAGGTGGAACCTGTGAGGGGGACTGTCAAGAGACCAGGTAATGCCTGGTAATGTGGTTGTGAGTTACGCGCTAATCAGTCGAATGGAATTGTTTATGCGAGTCCGTGGGACTCCGAAGAGAAGAAAAGAAAAGTATTGAGTTATATTTATGCAAGTCCTTGGGACTCCGAAGTATGTTCTGCGAGTCTTTGACTCCGAGGGGTAGTTTGGAAACCCCGCCCGCTATTAAAATATGAATGGAAAGGAATTATTCTATTTTCTCACGAGTTTTCGAATTGTAACCCCTCCCCTTTAAAATGTGTTCAAATGTTTATATAAATGTTTATAAATGCGTAGGAGTAGTATTACTGAGGTTTCCCCCCCCCCCCACTTTTAAAATGTTTTGTTTTCAGGTGATGGCCGTTAAAGTAGGTGGGCTGATTGAGAGAGGAACCTAAACAAGAATCCTCGTAGTTAGCCATAGTTTAACTTGGAGTAATAATCTTTATCGTTGAACAAGTTTTAGTAAAAGTTGGATTGTTTAAGTAATCTTGTTTTAGTTTTTCCTGTTTCTCCTTGCCTTGTGCCTCCTAGGAGGTACGGCAGTGACACCTTGGTAATTAAAATGTGAAGTTTCCGCTGTTGTCTTTATTTCTTTATCTTGTTGTTATAATAGAATTTCCAGGGTGTTACAAGTATAGTCATTGCTGGAAGTCACCTCACAGTTACCAATTATACCCGAACTGCCAATATATAACAGAATAACTAAGCATCACTATTCCCTTACCCACATAAAACCATCTTTGCTACTTCCGACCGTTCTGGGTGGAGGTGTAGACTTCATCGTCTGAGCCATCACTTCTCTTTTTAGAACTCGAGTCATTCTTGACCCATTTCTACCCTTACTTCCTGCTTGGTTCAGACCAATTTGTCAATCATAGGGTCCATCGCTACTTGTATAACCTTTATATCATCCAAAAATCATACAATGGAGCTGAAAAACATATTGGTGTCCCAAGAGATCACTAAAAAATAGTACGGTCTCTCTTAACTGAAAAAAATTACCCTTGGGGTCTTCGTACTCTTGAGGTTGCGACTTAAAGGTCATAGAGGTCTATACTCCTGACGTTGGGAACCTTTTCTCGTGTATGTCCTGGTCATATGTGTAGAGGAAATCATGGCACTTATTTTGGAATGATGTACTTGGATGACTGGATGGGAGAATCGCCAGAAGACAATGCATCCTTGTCACTTGCTCATGGTGT
Organism: Portulaca oleracea; assembly: GCA_029582165.1. Taxonomy (NCBI): domain Eukaryota; kingdom Viridiplantae; phylum Streptophyta; class Magnoliopsida; order Caryophyllales; family Portulacaceae; genus Portulaca; species Portulaca oleracea. Next base: position 17,734,722 of record CM055878.1, on the reverse strand, counting down.
TGAGATTACGGATTTTACTCTAACTTACTAAGGGCTTCTATCCTTTTAGAAACGTGTGTGGAGATTAGTTCCCCGAATTCCACATGAATAGCGTAACGGTTAGGCGATCCGGATCCATTATATATTATAAAATGAAAAGACTTTCACATAGGTAAATATGCTAGCCCAATCGAACTCCTGTTTTTCGATCTTATAAGGACCTTCGTTAAAAGGACCTATATCTTAAAAACTAGGTCAAGAATCAATATCTCATTACTAACTCTAGCTACACAGTTCAGTTGCAACTTAGATTATTACATACACCTTAACTAGAACTCCTTCCCATAAGGGTTAACCTTTACTCAAAACTTTTTGTTCAATCAATCATCTATCATTAACATAAAAAAAAAAATGTAAGTCTTTCATCCTCTTAAAGATGATATTGAGAGTGTGGATTCTCCCTTAACGTATGGAAAACCTCCATTAACTTCATAATGTACGAGGAACGCAATCCTCCAATTTCATCAATGTCGCATAAGAGTTTGGCATTTTGGGATCGGCCATTCATCATATCATATATCAATTTACGAATTAATAAAATAAAACAACCATTCTACCGGCGTAAGCTTGTACCATAAACTTGCCCGGACGAAACCCATATCTATATCAAGTCCTAAACAACTTCAGGTATCATAATTTATCCCAAACGTATAACATCACGTCAGTTTATATCTCAACATTTCTCATAAACATGCATAACATCATCATTCACCAATACTTTTCCAATTTATGAACTTGTAGTAAATCTTGAACATAAACTTCAACCTGTACTCAACTCTATCCCATACTCATGCATAAATCTTTATTCCCTAGATCCTTTCACACCACTATGCATATACTTAGACTTTTTCACACCCCGAATTTCCTTGTTCACTTAGAACAAAACTCAAGCATTTCTTCCAGTACCATATGTACTTAAATTCTAACAAATCACATGCATATAAACTCTTATCGTATTCCTTATATTGCTCAATTTCCTCTAACTTTATCATACACTTTTTCCTCAAAGCCTAAAGATATCACCAAGGTGTTTCTCCAAGTTTGTTTTGCTCTGATACCACAACTGTAACGCCCCCAGGTTACTAACCACTAGATTAAGCTAAAGATACACCTAACCCAATGATTAGCAGCGGATAAACACCTGGGAGTATAACTGCCGTCCTCGAAGGTGGACAAGGCTAAGACTAAAACCCAACAAAACAACCAAAACATAAACCACTTCAAACTTTTATCATCAAGATATAACTTAACTGAAACCACCTCAAGACAACCAACACAACCCAATAAAACTTATACAAGACAAACTATCACAAATTTCTCTTAAATCTTTCATAAAGAGACTTTAACCACCTTCAATTTCCTTAAGAAGCTCTAGGGTTTCGTCCTTCCGGGGCTTTTCCCTTCTCCTTTGCCGAGATACCTAAAACAAAAACATAAAACTTCGAAAAGTGAGTTAAACTCAGTACGTATACCCCTAATAACGTAAGAATCTTTTCATAACCCGTTTTAGTGATTTAGCGCGGTTCCAAAACATTAAAAACAATGTAAATAACTGTTGGAAAAAAATGTTTGACGACGGCTTGAATATTCATCATCTTCTCTTAGTATCTTGATCTTCTAGCGGTACATGTGACAAGACGAAGATTGAACTTAATAACCAAATGGTTAACTTGACTTGTTTGGATAACGCTAAGAGTCATGGCCTCATACTCATTTTCCTTAAGAACTATTTACTGTACCGTAAATGTTCAAAGGGATAAAACTTAGCTCTTGTTGCACTCAAGACATAGGTTTCTCACTTGATTCTCTCAAGTATAGCTGCAGTCTATATTTGAGAGGATGTGATTATAGAATAGAATAGATGCTTGTGTGTTCATCTCAAATGGCTTGGGAATGTCTCCTATTTATAGGAGACTTCCACACCTAATCCAACCCTAATTACACCCCTTAGTCAAAGGTATAATTAAGGTCCTTAATGATGGATTATGACCTTGACTTGGTCAACTAATATAGTTGTTGGAATATATATAATATCGGACTTAATATTGATATCATACACTTAATACATAAGATTATATAGCCGTTAGTCATTAAAACTGATTTTGGGTTCCAACACGGTCCGTGTTGGGTGCAACACGACTCGTGTTGTTCCAACACGACCCGTGTTGACCCCATGAATGTTTCCTTTGCTCTCTGGAGACCAACACGACTCTTGTTGGTCCCAGACTCACCTGTGTTGATCATATTCTTGACGTTTCACTTATATATGATCCTTATACTTGTTATATATAATTCTTTAAGCTATAAAATTATCTTATACTCTTGAAATATTTCCAACAATCCCCCGCTATTTTAAGAGTATGTAAAACCCTTGAAATAACTTTACTTTAAGGAGTTAACACCCCTGCCATTTGAGATATACCTTAACTTGTAATCACATGAGAAACCCACAAACATATGCATAATGAAAAGTAGATTACTTCTTGAACTTTTCACTTAGTATATACAAGCCAAAATTGAATCCAAATCACAAAGTAGACATGTCTTTGAACTTTGGATTTATATTGATCAACTATACTTGTAATACACACACATTTGTTTTTAAATCTTAAGTGCTAAAACTTTGACACTATTATCCGAGCTTGTGCCCTTATCCTTAGTAAGTGTTTCGGAACTTTAGTCCATAGTCCCTTTATGCGGCCACAAATTACACTTACATAGGTAGACTTTGTAATTGTACCACCCCTGTAATTAGGTTTTCCACAAAGTCTATTAAGAATGTCACCACTCAACCTCTTATCATTACAGATATTAAGCATCACTTAACCTGAGATGTATAAAATCGATGCTTCCTACTACTTTAGACAACTCCGTACTCATTTGAACTTTAGAAATTAGTGGTATTCCAATTCGTAAAGTTGAGTCATTATTGTGAAGTAGTAGATATTTAGGCTACTTAACCCATCTCTAACAACAAGGTCCACTAGATATATAATTATATCTTTACCATGGCCTCAATAAGAATATCTTCATCATAATATGACAAACCATCATATTAATTTTTCGGATATAATCACACTGTACCGTGTGTAAACTTGATATGAATCCTCTTATATGCTTATCATCCAAAAAACCATGGATAAAAACTTGTGAACAAAATAACCTCGCACTTGACAAACCACTTAACCTGTGATTTATATGGAAATCGAATTTCCAACTTATATGTAATTAATCCATTACATCTCAATCCTTTGATACATACTTGAACTTATAACTTTAACTCATTGAATAAACAATGGTTCATAATTATGAATGATTATCTTGTAGAGTATACTACCAAGTATATGATTCCATCACATCACTATAGTTGTATGTTCTCCTTTTATATTTAAGTCTACCCTTCAAAGCATATAGCTATGAAGACTTAAACATAATGCTTAAACTTTATCATTTCCAAATCCATTGATAAATATATATATCATCATGAATTTAGAATAATCAAATGTATAAAAAACTATACACTTCTTATGTAGCAAATAAACTTAATATATGCATATTCAACTTATGCAAACAACATAGACCATTCTCATTCATGATTATCTGGAAACCTAAATCATAAATTAAACTTTATGAACTTGTAAAACCTCAAAGAATAACCATTTCCATAATCATGAATTATAGTCTATCACAAGTATGCATAATTCCTTATGAAACCTTCCTTATATCCTACTACATGCTCTTATAAACTTGAAAATTTAAACAAGGACAAATATGTATTCAACTTATATTTATGAATACACTAAAATACATGAGTAATCATGTTCAATCTTATACTTATCTAATCATGTTTGATGCTTTATATGCCATTACTCAATGAATACATATATGTAAACATATACATATTGACACATAAACCATACAAAAGTATGAAATCTTCTCATATATCTTATGCAATCCATTCACTTACTTCATAAAGAAATTTATCTTATAGTGAACTTGCATAAAATCTTAATAAACTCTTATCATACTAAAATATGATTGAATAACATGAGAAGCAAACATCAATCAAACATGTAGATAAACTTATGTCCATGTCACTTATGAATAACTTGCATTACTTGAGAACATAGTAGCAAATACATGACTTACAACTACATAAATTAACATGTAGTAAAATATAACATATTTAAGCTTACTAGCATGATCAAACTTGTAAACATAATATTAAGTGAATAAAACTCCACTCATATTTTCATGTCAAGAATAATGCATGTTCTTGTCTACTTATATTTTCATGAATAAAGGAAATTAACAATTTATGATTCTACATACTCATATAATCACATGAATCAATTTTGCACTTATAAAAATCAAGCAAAATTGCCTTAAACACTTATAGGATCAAGTGATTATTCTTAAACTTGTCATGTCGTAAACAACATAGAGTATATACTTATTTTAATCAAACAACCAAACCTTAAGTCCTCTTGGCATGCTTGAATAAATTATAAAACTCTATAAACATTCATAAACATGAATCACATGGAAAGTCAATACTTAAATAAATTTCATACTTGCCTTAAACTTAGTACAAAGACTTAACAAAACATATGAAATTTCCTTTGCATAATTACCTAAGAAAATTAGCCAAATAATCTTATAGGTTCAACTTGTTAGAAATAATCATGAGTTCTTACTTATGCAACATCTTATACTTATACAACATCTTATAAGCATAGAAAACTTTCTTATCAAATTTATACATATCATGAATTCACATACTTGAATCCATATTATGTATACTTAATAATATTTTGAAATAGCCTAGACAACTTGTATATATGTACCTTATATTTATATATACCATTAATCATATAAACATGATTAATACTTTGTCTTTCTTATTAACGTGTGTACTCTTAAATTTCCAATAGGAAATTATATTAGCCATTTACAAACTTGTACAAAATAAATTACATATGATTTCTCATATATAATTACTTATATGGCTTCTTGTACACAAACTTGCTATTTCATCTTAATAACCACATAACGTTGCCAAGTAACTTATCAACATATATAATCACATATATATGTACTTGTAAAATAATGATAATAATAACTTATTATGCTTTCTTTATTACAATACTTATAAGCATAATAAAATATACTCATGATAATAATAAAATTTGAACCTTGATGCACACATAACTTATAGTGGATTTCTTAAGACAATAAACAAGCCACTTGTATGCATTCAAATAATTCTCATAAAAATTACACTTAAATGCAAAGCCTTATCTTAATAACAAATTCATATTTGACTTTCAATTGCATAAACTTATTTCAATAAACAAGAATAGAATCATAGACTTGATCGAGATAACCAAATAGAATTTCATGGCAACTCATAACTTATAAATTAGAACATAATACTTTTGCCAATACTTATATTCTATTTTCATACGTCAAACTTAATCATAAAATTAACTTAAAAATCATGCTATTAAACAATACTTGAATAACAATAGGTAAAACTTTAATCATGAAAGCACTCATACCTATCACTTATAAACATGGAACAAAATTCCAATCATGATATTAATAAAAGGTCTAATCAACTTGTACTCATCCTTCATATTAATATCTAAAACAATAGGTGGAATAGACTTAATGATACTTGAACATGTGAATAAACATGGAAAATTCATATTATAAGAAGCAAAAAATAATCTTGCTACAATGAATTTCCACATTAAACACCTTAAAACTTGTAACTTAAAACATCCAACCAAAGAATCTTATTAATGACAATAACATCATCCTTATTACTAGTATGAAACTTCCATGTAACTTAATATCATAGCCAACTTAAAACATATGGCTAAATAAACTTGTAACTTATGTAGGAGTTCAATGGTGCACTTAATAATATAAATAAATAAATAAATATTTATTTTGACTTTTTCTTTGCACCATCCTTTAACAACTACCTTATCATGGAATTTCAATAAACTTATCCTCAATGGAAGTTCTTATAAACCAATTAAACATGTCAAAGGTAATAAAACATATTCATTGGTATTAATTTGATAATATTAAGAGGCAACTTAAACATGGTCAATGCACATGCATATAACCCCCAAATAAACAACTTAATTACCTTTGACCTCCTTGTAAACAAAAAATTACTTAGAGGTACCCTAACTTTTGAAGAAACAATTTTTTGGTACCCTAACTTTTCAAAACTAATTTTGAGGTACCCTTACTTTTAGCATTAGAAATTACTAGGTGAATTTCCGGCGAAACTCCGATTGATTCAAATCATTTTCGTCCACAAAAACAAAGGTCATTTTCGCCTACAAAAACACTTAATCAATTTTCCGCCTAAAACTCACCGGTGAATTCAAATCATTGGCCGGAAATTCACCTAATTATTTCTAATTCTAAAAGTTAGGGTACCCCAAAATTAGTTTTTAAAAGTTGGGGTACCAGAAAAACATTTCACCAAAAATTAGGGTACCCCATAGTAATTTTTTGCCTTGTAAATGATTTTGTTGTTACCTTGCCCTTAATCCATGTAAACCTCATTGCATAACCAAGCAACAATTCCCATCATGAACATCAAGATCTTGTACTTGTATTACCACTCTTATGTATCAATTTCTCATCTATACCAAATACATATAGATAAACAAATGATTAATAAACTTTTAATCATTAAACTTGTTCAATAAAACTTAATAAACTTATATGAAAATTGATACTAATAAACTTATATAATATAAACTTATCTTTGTAATCCCTCTTGAATCTTGGATGTCCAATGTACTCTTAGCCTCCTCCAATCTTGTCTCGTAAAATAGTTCTTAAGATTGTTGGAAAAAAATGTTTGACAACGGCTTGAATATTCATCATCATCTCTTGGTATCTTGATCTTCTAGCGGTACATGTGACAAGACGGAGATTGAACTTAATAATCAAATGGTTAACGCTAAGAGTCATGGCCTCGTACTCATTTTCCTTAAGAACTATTTACTGTACCGTAAATGTTCAAAGGGATAAAACTTAGCTCTTGTTGCAGTCAAGACATAGGTTTCTCACTTGATTCTCTCAAGTATAGCTGCAGTCTATATTTGAGAGGATGTGATTATAGAATAGAATAGATGCTTGTGTGTTCATCTCAAATGGCTTGGGAATGTCTCCTATTTATAGGAGACTTCCATACCTAATCCAACCCTAATTACACCCCTTAGTCAAAGGTATAATTAAGGTCCTTAATGATGGATTATGACCTTGACTTGGTCAACTAATGTAGTTGTTGAAATACATATAATATCGTACTTAATATTGATATCATACACTTAATACATAAGATTATATAGACGTTAGTCATTAAAACTGATTCTGGGTTCCAACACGGTCCGTGTTGGATTAACACGGTCCGTGTTGGGTGGAACACGACCCGTGTTCAGCCCAGGAATGTTTCCTTTGCTCTCTGGAGACCAACACGACTCGTGTTGATCCCAGACTCACCCGTGTTGATCATATTCTTGACGTTTTACTTGTTATATATAATTTTTTAGGCTATATAATTATCTTATACTCTTGAAATATTTCCAACAATAACAAACAACCAATAAACGGTAGCAAAACTTACGTAAGTTGACCTTATTTAACCTGTACATGGTAAGTATAACTTAACCTGTACTTAAGTCACAACTTACATAAAAATACTCTTGAGTTCTTCCTCGTAAAAGTAACATACATAACCATAACCTTTGAAATAATATATCATTAAAAGAAATACAACATAGTTTCCAAAGAACCTAATTCTCACACACATACAAAGTCATAGCATAAACTTGACCTTAAACCCTTATAGGCACGACTATCCTGGTGTGTACTATGGCACGATTAAGCATGGGGTGCTCTACAGCATGATTATACATGGTGTGCTCTAAAGCGTGATAACACATGGGCAGGGCCTTTATTTAAATTTTTAGAAATTTGGAATCTTGACCTCGGATTCTTAATAAAACGGAATCTTTATCCACCTTGTAATCATAGCTTAAACCCGTCCTTTGAATAAGAATTTTACTTATAACGAGATTTATTCATGGAATACTGTTAACATCCAAAGAATGGAAACATTGTAAAAGTTTCTCACGTAGAGGGTACGTAACATAAATACTTAGAAATAACTGTAAAACTATCCTGATACATCGACCTTAAATATTTAAGAATCCATGAGAACTTGCATAAAATTTGAGCATAACTCATGATAGTTACATTTAAGCATGAATAACATAATATAAATTTAGAACTTAACATAAAAGATTAATTCATAATATTACGCATAAAAGGTCAGGCAATATACTACGTATATGAAGACTTAGGAACACGTACGGAACGAGCAAGGACTTGAACAGTAGCGCAACGATCTTCTTGAAGGGACTTAAAAGAAAAGAAATCATGAATTAGGTCCAAGGTTAGGTGGTATCATGGATAAATAACTTAATGAATTTTCTAGGGATAATTATAATGAACTCGATTTCTAAGGCATATCCGTAAGGTCATATCTTATCCCACAAATGTCGGATCATGGCATAAAAGGACTTATCGAAAAGCTTAGAACATACACTCCAACTTTGCAGTTGACCATGAAAGCTAGAGACGTGGCTAAGGAGGGTAAAAATTAACATCTTTACATGTTGCCCAGAATAATAACCATTAACTTCAATTATCGGAAAATCGTAACTCTAGTTCTACTTATCGGTTCGGAATGGGCTATGGAAAGCTCGTAATACATACTTCAACTTTCATTTTAACCACAAGTTGATTTGAGCATGGGAAATGGTCAAATTTCAACCCCGAACAGAAGCAGCCACAAAATATATTTCTGGGAAAACACAGATTTTTGCTTTTCACATAAAAGCTCATAACTCTCTCTCCCGATATCCTATGAAGGTATATCATACCTTTCTGGAAAGCTTAAAGTATCTCATATAACTTTCATGTTAGAGTTTAAACCCAAGAGGTCCTTAAACCTACAAAAAATGTACATCTTTGTACTGACTATGAAAAATTCTTAGATTTGCGTCATCTCACGGTTTTGGCCATAACTCTCGATATACATATCGAAATGACGAGCTTAAAAAACCGGGCGTTAGCTAACACTTTGAGCTACTTAGTCATGTCATAAAATGGATCAAAATCATACCCAATATTCTCTGAAAAAATTAAAAATTGACCAGATCTGGAATTTTCCTTCCATTTGGGTTTGCATGTTCCTTAATCGTAATTAACTCAAACTAATTCTCTCCCAATTCATTTGTTAAACACCAATACCAAAAACTCCAGCATCCAACACTCCCAGAATCCATCCTTTTTTATTACGTTCCACACATACAAGGAACCACCTTAACACATTACAACTTCTTATACAAAAATTCTTCCTAAATTAACATCGTGAATCATAAAATTCACTCATTTACTAATCTAACCCGATTTTAAGCACATGCAATCATATTTTAACTAGAAACTCATATATTTTCAGAGAAATAAAACCCCTAGACATCATGCATAACCATAAATTAGCCAATTGATACTCATCCAAACATAAATCACCAATTCCTTCACATACTTACCAAAATCCACTTAATTTTCTTAGCCCCCAATAATCTCCTCTTGAAGTTTCTTAGAGCGCTTGATTTTCTTCTGAAAAACATAAGATTGACAAGAAGAAACACTTAATATATACTTTGATTCAGCCTTGAAAGAAAAAGGAGAAAGATGGAGGGAAAAATACCACTTAAAATGGAAAGAAGAGAGGGGAGACAAGATGATGATGGTGCGATGGTGCGGCAGCGATGGCCGGAAAAGTCGCCGGCGTGGCGGCTGGTGGTGGCGGCCAGCAGAGGGAGGCAGCAGGGGGGCTGACCAGATGAAGGGACAATAGTGAGTGAAAGGAAGTCTTGAATGTTTGTATTATGTCTTCCCCAAAAAATGACACACTATCATATTACAACCACACTTATAACAACACTAAGGCCCAAATTTTTGCCCCCTCCTCCTTTTCGCCGGCAACATGGCCCAAATGAAAAAAAAATTATCAATTTTAATCTTCCTTTTTTTATACTTATATCTCTCCAAACCCAAATCACTTAAACTTGTTGTACCATAAAAATTATTATTGGTAACCTATGGAAACCCAAATAAATATTCATACATCTCCATGAGAATTCACATAATTATATCCTAAATTGACTTGGATAAAAGGAGGACCCGATATATCCGTCTAAGGAACTAATACGTATACGATCATGATCGCTATAAAAATTATCGGAAAAAAATTCTCAAGAAAAGAAAATGAAACTAATTTGTTGACGATCGCTGCACTGTTCAAGTCCTGCAAAACATACACTGGGTTAGTAAAATTTTGGAACACGCGCTTTTATTATTCGTGATTTACTTTTAACCTTGATTATCTAAACTAATTAATACATATTAAGGGGCGATTTTCTTCGGGTTGTTACAGGACCACATACTCATCCGGTCTCGATTGGATCGAGATTGGGCAGTCTAGCAGCCGATGTCTTAAGTGCTGCGCGGACCGCTGTGGAGGTCACATATTTTGGAGACTTCCCACTCGGAGTCCCAGAGTGGCGCGTTGAAGAGTTGAAGAGACGCGTTCAAAAGTTGAAGGTCGGTTAAGGCTTGTCTGTTTGAGAGACTGCTAGGTAAATAGCTCAGCCTCTGCTATCTGTTTCTTTCCTGTTATTTATTGTTTTGGGTTAGGGTAGATTAGGTGAAGTCTTAAGTGTTAGGACTTCTTCCGCCCCTAGTCAGGTGGGCTCAATTAGATTGGGCCTACCACCCTTAGGGCCCATATCGGATTTGGGCCTAGTGGAACCCCCATAATCCATCACTTACGTCTACTGAAATAATAATACAGTTTAATTCTCATTGACAACAAAAGAAAAAAGATAATACTAATGACAATGTTTGATACAACAATAGGAAAATCAAGAATAGTCAAGACGATAACAACAGTAACAAACCGCAAGCATCATACAATAATGTTCTTAAAATATTATAGAAGGCTTTAGTACAAATCTCTTTTTATTGATGGAACATTTCCAAACTATTTTTGGCAAAATAAAATAATGTAAATCATTGCAAATTGTGTATCACTCATTAAACTAAACATTGAAGAAACGAAAAAAAAATACTTGTACATAAATTCAAAATCAACAAATAAGAGAAAATAACTCGTACATTGTACGAGCACAAAAACTAGTTGATTAATTCAAATGTGTGCTCAAATTGCCTTTTTTAATGCTTAATACACGACCCGAAAAAAGGGACCTCGAAGCCAAAACAATAGGCTAGGTCGCCAAGCCTTGCCTTAGTTTGTGGCTCAATCTTTGTTTGTTGACCAGTGAACCACGAGCCTGCCTCTATCCTAGGCCACCCGACTTACTTGGTCAGTCCACTAGCTCGCTTGGTTTGAACCCCTTTTGTCTTGGGTATTAATCTCTTAATTGTGCATTTGGGTTTACTCATTTGAATTAATGATATTTTTAAATTAAATTTACAATTTGGTAATCCATGTGAAATGTTAGTTTTTTTAATGTCCTTAATTTAAGAATTAAACAACCTCATCTGATTCCCAACTCAAATAGCATAATGAAACATTTTCCTGAACGAGAATGTTTTGAGGTTTACAGCCTCACACAACTCCCTTGGCATGGAAACAGAAATTACAAATCAATCTATTGTGGTCACTACAACAGATGAAATAAAAAGAACCCCCTCTACTTTTAATAAAAAACATCCTAGTGCACAACTATGACAGTTGCAAAATTAACTGAACATGCTGGTGTTTTAAACAGATAAACCCTAGAACTTCAAGTGCATTTTTCTATCAACGACTTCATATCACAATTCACTAAAAAAGGGAGGCGAAAAAGATTAAACAACATAATACATATCTCAGGAAATCAAACCTTGTTTTCAGAAGCGGAAAGATAGAAAGTGAGCAATTTCCCGACTGTGACAGTCACGTCGGCTTCCATAGTGACGACCGACGAGCAACAACGACGATTTGGGGGAGGGTTAAGGATCACAGTGAGGGTTTAGGAACTAGGGGTGGTCGAGGTCGAGAAGAAGAGGAATCTGCATTTTAATTTATGTTGTGACTGATAACCAACGACTGATAAATATAGGTCACTGTATCGATCTTTATCAGTTGTTGGTTATCGGTGGCAAGCAGCGATCGATAAAAATTCTAGCGACCGATAAATTATCGGTCGCTATATAGCAACTGATAAATTATCGGTCGCTATTTATCAGTCGACAGTCAATTTTGTTTTTTTACCGATCGATGGTATCGATCACCTTAGACCTTTTTTTTGTAGTGGGTACAAGTGAAAGACTCCTGATGCGTAATAAATTCTAATCCTACGACCCTCTTTACGGTCTAGACTACATAATAAAATGTAGGGTTAATAATAATATTTCCCTTTTTAAAGAACTGTGTTTTTCACTAAATTAATTCTATATTTCAATGTAATATTATATTCTCATATAATGATCAATTAACCTCCAAGTATTGCCCCATCACAATTTGGTAACACTATAATATTTTACTTTATATAATATATTTTCTTAATTAATACGACTCTGGAAGAATCTTCAATATTATATAAATCATACCCTTAGGCCTTTTCCAATCAATTTTAGTTTCAAATTCATCCGGTCAAAATAAAAATTTAGACCATATATACAAACACTAACCTAACAATTATATCATAGAGGAGAACATATAAAAGTTTAAAAGATAAAGATAATCACTTTTCAACCTTTAATTGATTTTTGTATTTGAGTATAAAAATTACCATAAAGATCCATCATGAGAGCGAGAGATAAAGAAGTTTTTACGATAAAAAGAAACGAAGTTTTGAAGTGAAATGATATGAGTTGTGAAACCGCTAATACTAAATATACTCTGATAATTTCTCAATATTTATCATCCTGAACATTGTATAATCAACTTATAAAAAGTTTAATGGTAAAATTTTCTTTTGACAAGAACTGTAAATTTATCAATATATAATGATTTATTAAGTGATATAAGTATTATTAAATTGAAAAAAATATAATCTTTAAATTTTTTGAAAAAGAATATTGTTAGGAAATGATGATTACTACCTCCGTCTCATATTGTTTGTCCATTCAATTATATTTAAAAGTCCAATGGTCATGGGAACTGAGGTGAAAAATGTGCAATGTACCAGAATTACCCTTACTATTCATATGTGAAGAAAAATAAAAAAGAAACAAAAGAGTATTTACTAGGGGTATAATAGAAATTACAATCATTGGAATTATAAAATGGACAAACATTTTGGGACAAAGGAGTTAGGTAGATGGACAAACAATTTGGGACGGAGGCTAATCTTACATTAATAATGGTGAAAATGTCGAGAAACAGGAAAGGAGGATTAGGGACGGTGGAGGTTGTGGAAAGCCCACAGCATTTTTGTGAATTTTGTCTGTCTATTTGTCTGTCTGTCTGTCAGCTGGCTTTTCCACTGAAAGTTGAAACCACACTTCCCACCTCAAGTAAAGTGCAGAAAAGTGCACCGACGATTAACCTTTCCTAGTCTTGAAGTGGGTTTACTTTAATGGCAAGGGTATTGGGATTGTGCGTCATTTTGTTTACGCTGATACCCATCTGCAGATGCAAAGACGGAGGAGGAATAGTGGTGCAGCAGCAGCTATGGTGTGTCGCCATGAACAACGCCGAGGACTCCGCCCTTCAACAAGCCTTGGACTGGGCTTGTGGCCCTGGCGCTGCTGATTGTGGACCCATCCAGCAAGGTGGCCCCTGCTATGACCCCAAAGACCTCATTTCTATGGCTTCTTATGCTTTCAATGACTACTGCCTCAAACATGGCATGACTGATGATACTTGCAATTTCAGCAAGACTGCCGCCCTTACTTCTCTTGACCCCAGTAACTAATACATCTCTCTCTGTGACATTGTTGCCCAGCTTCTTTGGAATTGCCTTTCTGCCCCAACTGATTTATTGCTTTTAACTTTGTCAATTTTGCAGGTTTTGGTAAATGTAAATTGGCATCAAGGTAACTACTCATTGCACAATATCCTCTATTTACGTCCCTGTATAGCTAGCGAATTCTAAGCTTTTTCTATGGGAAGCGCTTGTTTTATTTTCATTATTATTCTTGTGTTCTGGAGTAAAGTGGGTTGTTTCTTCTTGAGAACATTGCTTGAATCTGAGGGACTAACAATGTCAGTTGCAGTCTTGAGCTCAGCTTAGTGAAATGAGGGATTGTGCTGTGTGCAATAATTGGCTAACTACCACAATTGAGATGGGATGACTTATTAGGTGCACTGGGTACAAGAGCAATTAACATAATTACCAGGCTTAATGTACAATATATACATTGTATTCCATCTGACAAGTAACACCCTCTGAATATTTTTGCATCATGGGGCTCTAAGAATATATTTGGCCTGCAGATAATGTTCACTGACTGTCTCATGGCCAAAGAAGATAATCAGCTTTGATGTGCTTACTTTGATGACGTAGAATATGATTAGAAGCAAGATTAGCATAATTTTTGTCACAAAAGAGCTTAATCTGCAGTGCAACCCAAATCCCTATATCATGAAGAAATTGTCTGAAACACTAAATTCACTATAGTATGATAAAAACAAGCGCACAATACTCAAGCTCTGTAGAAGAACATGAGACAGTAGGTTCTTCTTTCTGTTAGGATTCTCAGGGCGCAGTTAGCAGACAAACAATAACAAAGGGCGAAAAATAAATAAAGATTCGACACAAAGGAATTAACATGGAAAAACCCAAACTGGGAAAAAAAACCACGAACGATGCACTATTAGAGGATTACAACGGTGTTTCAGAGATTCCCAGACCTCCACAATCTCTCACAGCTTTCCTAGAGTTACAACCTGATAACTCAACACTCACAGTTGAGCCTCACACAACTCCCTCAGGAACACAGAGATTACAGGTCAATCTCTTGTGGTATTAGATGAAACACTCTCAATTGCAATAAAAATAAACCTAGCACCTAGGCTCTATTTATAGTACAACGCTTACACAATTTTAGGATTAATAGAGTCCCTACAGCAAAGGAATTACAAAAAGGAAGTGGAACAAATCAACAACCTGATTCCCACTCAAACTTTTCTACCTTGCTCCCCAAAAGACAGAGACCAACCCAAAATTGGTCTCCACATTCAACCCAACACTTTCTTAGAACTCCAAGATACCGTATGGAGCCTCATGAAACAGCAAAATCATTTGTCCAATGACTTCTATGCAGGCAACCAACCTAACTGGCATCACAAAAAGGAAAACAGAATATCCAACATAGAACTAACTCTGAAGAAAAACCAGTGATTAGAAGTACGCTGCATATATCTAAAAATGTGGCTAACAACAAGCATGTGAGTAGTACAGAAAGCAAGTATTAGTTGTGAAACTAGATATACTGCACAAACAATATCATCTTTAGTCATACTAAGGTACTGTAATGTACCAATCACACACTGATAATCAGAGGGATAACAAGTAATTTGCCATCAGCTAAGGATATAGTACTATAAACTCACGCATAGATTTAAGTGTCTCAAATTTCCTTAGCGAGCCATAAACATATTAGGAGTGCCTAACACGTGAACCCTGGGAACATAATGAAGATCACTAAGATCCTTCATGGCATACTCAGTGGTTAGTATGTCCATGCATTTGTGAATGTGTAAACTTTTTTGTAGCTGTTGAGTAACATATCATTCACTTGTAGGACCATGACAAGGATAGTGGATTCGTGACAATAGATAAATGTGGATGAGCCAACCTTGCTGCAAACAAAAACTAGTAAACAAAAAAATGTAGTTGAACCTTTGAAACCAAGCCCGAGGATTTGGAACCATACAAATATCTCTTGAGACGACAAACATGATTAGAATATTGTGGATGAACAAAACCAGGAGGTTGCTTTATTATTTTATCAATAAAACAAAAAAAAAACCCTCATCAAGAAAACCATGCGTGAAAGCATTCTAGATATCAAGTTGGTCAAATAACCCAGTTACAGGAAACATCAATTATCAATAGATAGTATTATCTTGACTATCACCAAATGCATGAGTGGGTGTCGCCAATTCAGTGATAGTGAGGCCAGAGCTTGGGAATGTCTGATGACATGGTGGTGGTGGCTGCAAACAGCAAACTGAGGAGATCAACAAGAAAAAACGTAAGGGCTAAGACACTGATGAAAGGAGAGAGGAAAAACTATGGTTTTGCCCTTGCCTCTAATACCATGTGCAACAATTGAGCTGCCTACCTCAATTTCCATTTATACTCAAGATTAAGGTTACATGGATGCAAGAATAATTAACTTAATTACTAGGCCTAGTGTATAATATTTGCATATATATCATCTATTAGATGGAATGGCATTAAGACTGGATTTCAGAGTCATTACATCAGTGTACTTTCTTTTAAACAATCAATATTGTCATGTTACTTAAGTGATATTAGAATTTTGGAAATGTAAGTGAACTAGGCTCACCAGTATTCATTTCAGGTTCAAAGGTGGCTGATAGGTTAGTAGCTAATACATAATTGCTATTTACCAAACCCCCCCCCCCCCCCAACCCACCACCACCACCACCCAAAAATGTACTCGAGATTTGATTTTTCCATCTTTAACTCTGAACTACCTGACTATGAGGCTTATAGCTCTAAGCCTATAAATATAACCAGAAAAGCTTCTGATTGATGTAATGACATGTTATGAAGTTAAGTTACAGTGGGAAATAGTGGTGGTTAGCCTGCATTAGGACCTGAACTCCTCAACTAAAGGTGATATGTTCACACCAAAGTACATGCTAGTTGAGGCATGAAATGGTATTAAGTTACAATGGGAAATTGGTGGTTAGCCTGCACAACAATCCAGATTCCTGGAGTAATGGTGGTTTTGTTCCTCACCAAAATACATGCTAGGTAAGGCCTTTATATGCAACATAAAATTGTGATTTCCAAGCAGGCGTTTATTGGGTATCCTTATTCTGTCATCTAGGACCTTTATTCATATGCTGGTATTATAGGTAGGTCTATAGGTAGTGTAATGTTTTGCTTAGTTGCTTGTTCTGTTGCTTTCAAGTTACTCCACATCAAGAATACTCTGGAACTTTTTGCTACTGGGTTATGGTTAGTTCCTTTGAGTTGTGTGATTAACTAGGGTTGAGTTGCTATGAAGAGCAGCTAATTAGTTGCCTCTGGACTCTGTTGTTTCTTTTTTTTTTTTTTTGGGGAGGGGGTTAGGGGGTCGGGTATCCTTTGCATTTGAGAATATTTAGTGAGCCGAGTTCTACTGCACTAGTGAATCTGTGGCTTTCCTGGTTAGATAAAAAATAATTTGACATTGTGGGGATGTGGATAAGTGAGTATTCCTAATCGGGTGAAAATGGGAAGATGCAATGTTCATTGGATGAGGATAAATGAGTGTTCTTTTCCTGGTGAAGAAAAGGGAAAATGTAATATTCATTGATTGCTTTTCCATTATTAGTCTTTTAGCTTGGTTGCTGTCTAGTGATCTATGGTGTCTTTGGCAAACACTGGATGATGGAAGTGTTTAAAATTAGACATTGATCGATGAAATCTATATATATATATATATATATATATATAAGGCCTGTTGTTTTTTATGGACATCTTGTAGTATGCTTTGGACCTTGGATTCGGTTTGATAATGAAAAAATGTGATAACTGTTTCAGTAAGATGGGTAATAAATAATGCTACATCAGCACCAAACATTCAAGGGAATCGCTCAAAAGTGACGAGTCTCTTCACAGATCCCTCAAGATCTTGCCCTGAGTTAATGTTACATTTCTAAAAGTTAAATACATAATGAGTGATCACCTTGTTTTGAAGTATGCAATTTGAAGCACGTACAGCAAGGTTTCATTTCAACAATTTTGGAATGATTTTGGCTTTTGTTTATATGATTTTTGGTCATTTGCATAAACGTCCTTCCAATTCATCTGCCGCTTTTAGTAATCTTTTAATTCATGATATCAATTGTTTTACCTTTTCAATGACATATTAATGATTGTCTCATCAATTTTGCACTTATAATTGTTTTTCTTCTCTATTTAGTGTTTACAATTCCAATTTTTAAGGGAAATTTTATTGTTGAACTTGAAAGCATTTCTCATGAAGCTTCTAAGTAACAGTTAAATGTTGGTAATACTGCTAACTGTTGATCGTTGTACTGCAGTGCATTCTCTGCTGGGAATTCTACTACCCCTTCAACGGCAAGGATTCTCCCAGGTAGTGAAGATATGAGTGCATCCCCTAAATTCATTGCAACTGAAGTTTGGATGTTACTTCTGTCAGAACTGCTGTTTGGATTCTTTACAGTCTTCCTATAATGGAGGATTAGCAGAGTAATTTTGTTGAATATAGAAGTAGGTATTTTCAATGATGGCAAGTTTTGCAGCCATATTTTGTGATTTAATTTGGTCATTTTGGGCAGCAGAAGAGCCACTCACAACTGTACTAGAATTTGCCTTTCTGAAGACATTGTTTACTGTTAGATCAGTAATGTTGAGAGAAATATTCTTTGTTAAATTATGTTTTAACAAAAGGCATCTTCTAGTATCAGATGCTGAACCATAGCCGTAATTCCTCATTCAGTTAATGCAACCGCGTCGTATTTCTGAATTTGATAACTGGATGTCGTAGAATATTCTTACACGTAGCAAATTATTCTGTTCGTACCCAAAATCCGGACACTAAAGTTAATGATCGTGTCTGGTTCTTTCCTAGAATTTTGGGTCCAGATAATTTCTTAACAAAAGAACTTGAGGCATCAGAATGCTTGAGCCAGCAGATACACTAAAATTGCGGCAACAACTCCCTATTAGAATGCTCAAGAAAGACAGATTTCTTGACGTGCACACTCAGCAGGAATGCCCATGCTAAACTGGAATCAGTAGAACAAGAGGTCATCCTCAAGAAAGACAATTTCTTAAGCAAAGAGCTGCAAAAGATGAGACACCATTACCAGCAGATCCTGTATTATCCGGCCAAATGATGAGACAACAAACCAAACCGGAATGAGATCATTTAGAAGTGTTGGAAATACAACGAGCATGAATGTGAACTTGCTGGGTATGGCGACAGAGTGACAGGCATACCTAATCTTCGTAGACTTTTATATTAGCCGTATAAAGTCTGGGATAAAATTTTGTCGAGAAGTTCGCAAGAACTTAGTTTTAGACTTTCAAAGATAATTTTAGAGATGCTCGCGTGTTTTGGGTTAAATAAGAATGAAAACCCTCTTGAGAAATGACATCTTATTTATAGGCTTTGAGGAGGCTTTAGAATAAGATAAGATCTAGGCATTCCTCGCCCAGAAAAAGATGGGATTTTCGCTAATGCGGATACGCGAAGAAAGGTTTTGGGCAAATTCGTTAGAAAGCCAACAAGGAAAAAAGCCTTTTGAATGGATAGAACCCATTAAAGGATATGACTTACCAAGTAAGATAATCCTAAAAATAATATGATAATAATTATCATTAATGACGTATGAAATAATTGATAAGCAAATCATTCTCTCTGACCAGTGACGCAATCTGTGTTAAATCAAACATGGACTGTGTCGGCTTGCTTTTCTCAAAAGTCACCCTAGATTGGGTTGATTAAACACCGAAGGCCCAACAAACTTAAACTTAAGCCCAATGTTAACTTAAGAGTAAATTTTGGCTTAATAATTTTGCTTCAAACTTACCGAGCTTCATACATACACTTGAAATTATCTAACAATCCTCCGCCATTTCGATTGTATGAGATTTACGAACGAATATCCCAAAACACCCCCACCACTTGAGGATTCAAATAACACTCAAACATAAACAGCAAGGAGTGAATTGTATATCATGACAAGGGTCTCGAGACTTGAAATTTTCACGTGGTGAACATAATTTCAATTAATCAAAATGATATAGCAGACAAGCTTTGAACTATACATTGTTGACTAATTGGATACATTAAACCGACACAACCATTCAACTAATTTTCTTGAAGTGACTTGTTAACAAATCTCAGGAGAGGACATGATAGGTAGGTTCGGATATGGAAGGGACACTACAGATGATTGGCCTAGACGACTTGCTACCCGTGGTAGCCCACCTGTATTTTCTTGTCGTTGCAGGAGCGGAAGGCGTGTCGATTTGATTTGAGAGTGAGACTGAACTGACACCTTCCAGGGTCATACTAAGGTGTGGCGAGCCCTGATTGGGCGCATGCTCTGAATGTAGGGATGGCAGTAGGGCGGGGAATCCCTGTACCCGCCAAGGCCATGCCCCGCTCTGGGGAAAAATCTCCGCTCCCAATGGGGACAGGGATGGGGCGGGGATGGGGACAAAAATTTTCCCTGTCCCCGCCCCTGTTTCCTCGCTCAAGAAAATTACCCACCACATATTTCCCATCCCTGTCCTCAATTTCTTTTAAAATAATCTTCCTCCATTAAATTTATATGTATAATTTCGGGCAATTTGTAATTTTAGTTAATAAAAAACTCTAAGCGTATATAAATAATTTATTCTCTCTAATCATAATTCCTCATTTTCACTCCATAATTGTCTTAGATTTTCTTTTAATCTCATCCCCGTTGGGGATGGGGGAAGATCCCCCTCCCCCCCCCCCCCCCAGAATAGGTAATGGGGCAAGGATGGGGGTGGGGTGCCCATGCGGGGATGGGGACGGGGAAAATACCCCCTCCCTCCCGCACCCGCCCCGCCCCGTTGGCATCCCTATCTGAATGTTAGCAGAAATTAGAGATCATGAAGGAGAATGATGAGGCAATCATCATGTAATGAGGAGAGTGGTAATATGATCTCTTGGTGAGATGTTGCGTTGAGCCGTTGACTGCTTAGGAAGTGTACATAACCCCCAATCGGGCGCGTACTCTAAATGGTTGTGGGACACAATCCAAGGAGGAAGGGAGGAAGGGCGGAAATCTCTTGCCTTCTGGTGGAGTTCTAAGTCAGTTGCTCCTAAAATGACGATAAGGTCTGGTGCGTCCTCAAGTGGTAGTTTTTTTTTTTTTTTTTGTGCTTCAACTAGGATATAAGAGGAGCAAGTGCCTTTCTTGTTCAAGAAAGGGTTGCAGTGTCATGTTCTACTAAGTTGACTATCTTGGAGATAATATGGAGGTCTGGGTGAGCCCCTACCCTGGTGGATGCTTTTTAAGTGATAACCATGTTAATTTCCTTATATTGGATCATAATGACAGGTGTTGTTTCTAGTTAGTCGACAATTGGATGTAGTCAACTTCTTGCTCGTGTGAAAGGGTAGGCCCCCACTCAGATGTGTTGAGAATAGGCATCAAGTAATGAACTTCATACTTATACTAATGACTAAGTCAAGGAAAAAAAAGCTCTCAGAGGGTATCATGATGTGGAAGAATGAAAAGGGCTACCAAGGAGGGATAAGTTAGATGATGGTCAGATGGCTTTATGGAGGGATTTGGCTAAGGGTAGAGTAATGAAATATGGTTGGCCACATGAGGGTGACGATCTGGCAGACTCATTTGATGGCCTTTGGAATCTAAGGATGCTTTAGTGAGTGAAGAGGAAAACTAATAAAGATATGATGGAAGGGGAAATGGTATGTAGGGATGTAGGGACGTTCACTAGATGAGGTGGTGAACCATTGCAAACATATATGGGGAGCGATGTGTTCACATCCTAGTATGGATTCATGGTTGCATGAGTGAGCTGAACCGAAATGTGTAGGTGACTCTATTAATGCAGAGATGAGCCCGTGAATATTTTTAATGGAGAAGACAATCGATATATCTTGGATGAGAGAGATGGAGACAATTTAGTTATTAAAACAGGTGCATGAGAGAGAGTGATGGAGATAGAAATATTAAAATGGGTGCTGAAAGATAGTGGTGGAGAGAGAGAAGAACAAGAGATATTAAAATGGATCTATGCAAGAAAAAGTGGGAAAGAGAGAGAATGCCAAATGTGTGAGAGAAATATAAAATTGGGTGCGTCAGTAAGAGTGAGGGGAGGGGGAGAGAGAGAGAGAGAAAGAGAGAGAGAGATATGGAGAGACGTTGGTCTTTATATAACTATATCCAAATTTTTCTCTTTAACTTTCCTCATTTTTTTAAAAGGATAATTTTTAATTTTTTCTTACCTTAAATTTTCCATACATTTTTCCAGTTATTTTTTCCAATTCCTTTTTCTTCAAGACAAAAAAAAAAAAAAATCTCATTTTTCAATTTTTTTCTTCCCATCTATTTTTCTGCAATCCAAACACACCCTTAGAAAAGAGCAGCCTGACCTGGGCACTATCTCTCACCATCACACAAGCAACTCAAGAGACTCGCATAGAATTAAAATGCGTCAATAATGCAATAGTAAACCACAGTTTGAGAAAAGAATACACAAATACATGACGCCCAAGTATACAGCTGGATACATATATACTTAACTAGCCACATTTTTTTTTGGGGAAAGGGGTGTCTTTTCTTTAAATGGGAAGGGATAGCTAGCAGATGAAGAAATGGGGTACATAAACAAGGAATGATACGAATAAGGCTGATAAGGAGCACCCAAAAGTGAGAAGCTGAGGCTCATACCAAAAATCAACTCAAATACTACATACAAAAATTACAGTGTGTAACCACTCAATTGTCCAATATTACAAGCTAACCAGACTGCTCCTGTGATGTACATCAGCCAAATTTTTCTGGGTGTTCCCAACGCAGAAAATCAGATCAGAGTCTTGTTTGCTGTCATTTCAACTGACAAGTCGCGTTCAATCTCAACCGGCATCGCTAACTGCTCTCTCTCTCTCTCTCTCGAACTAATGCATGAATGGCATTCGAGCAGGTTTCACTAATTATGAGTGCAGCTGAGGTACTTACAGCCCAACCCACTTAACCCATCTGAAAGCTCGGCCCACTCTGAAGGGTAAACCATAATCTTTACTAACTGCAGGCTCCCTACGAGCCGCCTCAGCTTCAGACCAAACATAAACCCCACGTTCTTGGCGACTTCCAGGTACTGTGTTATCCAAAATTAGAGCCACAAGGAATGCAATAACCATATGGAATGATAGCACCGTGTTCAAAACATAGTTTAGCTGCAAACAGATCAAAGCAAGACAGTGTTGTTAATTGTTATTGTCATTCTCTTTTTTATTCTTCCTTTTATTTATTTATTTATTTTTTTTTTGGGGGGGGGGGGGGGGGCGGGTTGCCATGATACTCGATTTAGTGGCACATCTAATGGTGGTACCCAACCTGATGATGACTACAGTGAAGAACATGTCAAGCTCTAGGTCACAGTCAGCAAAAGGTAAGGGAAGATAAGCATAACTTTAGTTTCAGATCAAATCACCTCACTTCAGCATCAAGCCATGTAGGGTTTGTTTTGGTTTGTCCAAAAACTACTTGTAACAAACATAGAATCAATTTTGGTTAAGAATGTTTCAGATCAGTTTGGTTGGGTCAGGTCAATTCAAGTTCAGGTTGAACTTTACCTTCATATTCAGGTTCCTAGCAGTATTAAGGTATTGTATCATGTCACTGAAAGCAATTACGGTATAGGCTTACAGTTCTACCAAGCCACAGTATTATGCAGAGACATTTATAGTTGACATTGAAATACGCAGTACTGACCAAGAAGCATAAAAAGAAGACAAAACAAGGAAAGCTTACCCCTCCAAAGTTGGTATGTATAGGGCCATGGGAGGCAACAATGTAGGGGAGGAAATAACTGGGAACAGAGATGTTAGAATTTGGTGAGAGACCATACTGCTGGAAATAGGCTGGCACAGAAAGAGAGAAAAACAGGGAGAGTCCGACAATAATAATGTTCCTAGAACTCCCAGTTTCACTGTAACGAAGATTCGACAAGCCAAGTGCAGTGAGCATCCCCCACATGAAGCAGAGGAGTGCAGCAACCATAACATGAGGAATCGAAGCCAGGAACCCTCCCACCTTACCTGCAAGCAAAGTATTACTCCATAATTCAATAACTGCAGATCAGGAAACATATCCCCAAAGAAGTAGGCGTCTGCCAAACCACTAAATTCATGTAATCACCAAGAGGAATCCAACCCACCATCTGCCGATTATGACAGAGTTCAAATCCACTAGGCACTTTTAGCTGAGGGATGTGGAGTTCCCTCTTCCCTCTCAAGTAACATGACTCCTTTAAATGGACTATTTTAGCTACATCCCTCTCCCCAAACCAAAGAAAAAAAGGAAAAAGAAGAGTATCATCCGGGACTCACAGTTGGGACATTACTGTCCGAAGAGTCGATCTTAAGAAAATATAAGAAAATAGGTGATAAAATAAACTATGTTCCAAACAGCCTTGGAATCAAAAAATCACATGACAAGCACTCAAGATGTACTTGACTGTAGCTAAAATACACCAAGAAGCATTATGCAATTTCAATCGGCAACATCCTCCCCCAAGACACAACAGACTTGTGCAATTGTTGAATAACTTGAAGCTTGAAGCACACATAAAAGAAACTCACCTATAAGTGACAAAATAATTAAAATGCAGGCACCCAACTCAACTGCTCTCCGGCTTCCCATTTTGGTGACGGCGATGGTATGAACATTTTCAGTGAGAGTCGAGGATCCAGTCCCTGTGCCCCAAATGCCCGCCAAAAGACTGCAAAGGCCTTCCATACCGATCCCTCGACTAACAACACCAGTTGTTGGAGGTCTGGATGCCACCAATAGAGAAGACGCATGGTAGGAACCAACCTACAAAGTTTAACAGTAACAGAGTGAAAATCAGGTGCTTTTTTTTCTGCCAGTAGGGTGCAGATCCAGTTATTCAATCAAAAAAATAGTTCATGCAATATAAAACCACTTCTAGTTGTACCCTTCATGACAGTAATTGTTAGAAATCACAGGAGAATTGAGAATAATACAAAGGACAAAGCTTATGGCAACAAAGGGGCAAATCCAACAGCTTATCT
This sequence comes from Portulaca oleracea, assembly GCA_029582165.1. Taxonomy (NCBI): domain Eukaryota; kingdom Viridiplantae; phylum Streptophyta; class Magnoliopsida; order Caryophyllales; family Portulacaceae; genus Portulaca; species Portulaca oleracea. The sequence continues at coordinate 17,709,594 of CM055878.1, read as the reverse complement.
TTTAGAAAAAGTCAGGCACAGCATAAAATAACCATTGTCTACTTATTTGTCATGCTAGTATACATAAACTCCCATTAAATCTACAAACACCCATTTCTTCGCCATAATAACTGTTACGAAGTAGAATTTAAGCAATTTTGCCCTTTTTCAAATCATTCAAAAATGTGAGCCATTTCATAACATTAAAAAAGCCTTGCCCGATTGACTCCATTTGTTGGCCAACCATGACAGGGCCGACACACTCAATGGGCCGAACCTTATCCAGTTGAAACCCATTACCCACCCCAACACATAAGTGTTTATCAAATCTGTACTGAACTTTCAACCAACTTAGAAGCATAATAATTGATAGTTCACTAGCATGCACTGCATTTAGACAGAATTTGATAACTAAGAAAATGGTTTGATGAAAACGGAATCATGGCAGAACCTTGAAAACATAGGCACAGATGAGAAATTGATTATTTCTAGCAAAGAAATCCTAGAGAACCAACATAAGGAAGATGGATAGCAACAACAACAACCCTCAGTAAAGTCCAGCTAATGCAGGGTCTCTGAGGAAGCCGGATAGCAGAGAGAGAATAAATAACAAAACAAGACACGTGAGCTTCCACTGACTAAAAGATACTAAGAGACTCACTGAATCCACGCATGCAATTATGGAGACAAAGCACATAACAAGAGCCATTTTCCAGCTGAACACAGGTGTACCCCATTGTAAGGGATAAGGGAAACGAAACCACGGTGCCATTTTCAGCGCATGAGAAGTGTCGACACGGCATTGCTTCATCTTCGCAATATGCTTTCTACAGTGCTCTGATATTACATTTGATGGGGGTGTATTTGGATCACAACCTTTGTAGCTGTATACCCCTGTTTCAGTCAACAGGAAGGCAAATGTCCAAGTGATTGCCAGTCCCAAAGGAACCTGACATGTAACACAGGAGTTAAATTAAGTTTTCCGTGTACAACTAAAAAAATACAGAACGATAAAAAAAGTTCCTTTTCATAAACTGCTATAGCTACTTTTAACGAGTCCCCAGCCTTCATACATCCAACCATTTAGATTAATCTCATAATATCAATGGGTAACAGGGTTTGAATTTTCAGCAGAAAACCATTAGAGAATTGGATACTAGAGCAGTACAGCCTATATCCAGATGCATGACAAAATAAAGAAAAAAAATTACAAAAATACAGAAAAACTAAGCATATAGTTATAGTTGGAGCTAAGCATACCGCATAAATAAGAAATGCGCGATGACCAAGAATGGATATTTTCCGAAGGTACTGTCAAAGGGTGGGGGGAATTGTGATTTATGTCAGTATAACAGAAAGGAAGAGTTCAGAATCTAATGGAAGATATGCATGAGCTTAGCTGGTCAAAACCAGAGGTATTAGAATAATATGTGAAGTTTTAATTGCTTACTAAAGAGAAGATTATAACAAGCAATATCTGGACAGCACCAATCTCAAGGCAAGTTCCAACTTGTGGAAAACCATAACTGTAGAAGGAAAGCCCTACAGCTGCTATTGTTGGAGCCACAACCACTGGATTAATGATCCTAGAAAAAGTAATCAGAAATACTCGGTATTAGCCGTCCACTAAGATATCAAGCACCAAACATCATTATAAACCACATCATAACAAATATTGTAATAATTAAGCAGAGACAAGAAATCACACCACTTCATCGGCACCCAGTCGTACCCACCAAAAAGAAAACAAAAATAAAAGTTGTGACTTTCATACGAATTTCACAACTCTTCACCAATGTCAATGAAGTAAAACCCTATGTTATCTTGATATTCACTTCTTTGACAATATGAACCTTCTAAATTCAACAGTTGTAGAAGAGTACAAAGGCATACAGACACCCAGTCATCCACAGTATGCAGAGGATAGATCTCCAGGGAATTTCAAATCTTGACACTAGAATATGGCTACTATGCTAAACTCAACAAATAATTTTATCTTCAGTTTGATATGCCCCCATGATTGCAAAATTTAAACTGTTTTACCTCCATTAGTGGACATAATGTGTGCAAACACGCACAAGCACAAAATACTTTATCGATGCCTCGAAAGACAAAATGCAGTTTAAACATGAAAACTAATCCCAGCATTCTGTGAGGAGTTTCCTTATCACACTAACCAATTTGTCCTGTAGTACATGGTTGTCATGCCAATCAAAAATCAAGGGGGGCCATTATGTGCAACAGTGCAGTCAAACCGAGCAAATGTTCTATATCCTTGTTCAGTTAAACCTTAAAGACCATATTAGGTTGCCCTCTAGGGGGTGACTGTTTAGAATCCTTCACAAATACCATGTAGTGGATCCTCTAGTCCTAAATGTGTTTGCAGCCTTTATCCAGAAGAAAAGCTCTTTTGCATTAAAACATACCATGTATATGGAGTTAACGAACTACCAAGAATGTCCCACTAACAGAAAAGGGTAAAGTGATGTAGCTATCACAGAATGAAGGCAGCCAGAAGATCCACGAGCAAATATAATACAAAGGGAACTAACACTAAACTCACAAAGAATCCTACCTGCTGAGAAAGGACATATGTATGTTGATTTACTAACATGCAGTGGGCAACTCTCTGTCAAGGCTAATCCTTCATCTCCTCAAAGTTAATACATTGATAGATTATATTGGTAAGTTCTACACTCATCTATCCTCCTCTTCTTTGCAAATTATTGCTCTTTCCAAATCTGTCTCCTCATTATCTCTCCTCATAGATTAGATGCTTTATCCACATTCTCGATAATCCTTTATCCTATCTATAGAATCCCTGCCATTTCAACTTTTTCTTCCCTATATATCAATTATAGTTCTGGTTCCTGAGTCCTGACCTTAAGTTTTGTTAGAAAGACCTTATTCCCAAGGGTTCAGGTCATTAGGAGCTATAAAAAGTCTTTATTAGTTTGATGGAAATCATTCTGTCACATGACAAGCAGCAATCCCAGTGCTCTTTGTCCCACTTGGTCTGCACACTCTGTTCATGTCCATACTAGCTAAATCTTGGGCCTTTCTATAATGTAAGTATCCCAGGGTCGGGACAGGTCATGGGCAAACTGATCCTGACCCGCCTATTCCCCCCAAAAAATTGTTTGATTGCTAATAAACAAGTACAGATCCTATGAAAGTTTCCCAGGGCCAACTTCACATTCCACAAAAGATTAAAAGAACATCAAAAGCAGAAATCAAAGTTTGCAGCTGCTAAAAAAAGGATAAAACAAAATCTAATTTAGCATCTCCATCTTCCTTTTACGTTCAAGCAATGGCTCCCTTATAAACCCCTGAGGTTTCACGTAATTACAAAGTGACCCATGTTGTTTGCAACTTAACTTTCATACCCCCACATTTGCTACTCAATGCATTTCCAACCAAATCAAGATTTTTGAGACTTAAATGAACCAAAATGCCCCTACCAATTTCTTTTAGTAAACTTTTGATGCCCCCTAACTTTTCTTTTCATTTTATTTTCTTTTATTTTTAGGTTAACCAACCTTTTTTGTTTCAAGTTGGAACTATTGTGATCAAAAAACACATTTATGCCGACAAAAGTTTATGTAAAACACATTGGCAGGGACATTTCGGTTCATTTGAATCTTAAAACCTACATGTTGGACAGAAATGTATTTAGTAGCACAGGTGAGAGGGTATGAAAGTAGAGCTGCAAACGAGTCGCTTTGTAATTATGCCAAACCTCAGGGGAATGTATGTAAAAAGTCCCTAAATAAACAGATGTGTATAATACAGCTATAGCTAAAACAAACACAACAATGAAAATATGGTGTCATGAAAACAAGCTAGGTCTACAAGAATCTGTCCCTCAAAATTTTCATGTAATGCCTTGGCTAAATAAAGTCTACTGAAAACAGAAACCTGCATCATAGACCACAAACAATTTCAGATATGGTAGACAGATGATATGTCTGAAGGACACTCATCAAATATAGCAACTGGAAGTCCTAACCCAAGTTTATATTCTATAGAATCTGGTAGAAACTTCCAAAAACCATTGCTACCCAGAACATTGAAAAATAAGCGACCCATTTATAAGCAAAGTCAAAAGAAAGAAGGGAAAAGTTGATTGCCTTTAAGTTGATTGCCTTTAAGTTGATTGGCACTGTCTGCATTATGTCAAGTTTCAGAGTCAAAGAAACCAAAATTACACATATTTCAAGTTTATAAGCAAATTAAAAAGAAAGAATGAGAAAGTTTCAGAACTTCAGATTTCATTGCAAGATATACACAGTGAAATCGAATAACAAAATTAAATATTAAGCAACCCATTTCATATTAGTACCCAAAACTTCGTATTTCATTAAACAAGGACCAAATTTCTAACCAAGCCATTTCATACTAGTACAACCACTCATACAAAAAATTAACATGGAGTGATTACTCCATTTAAAATTTATAGTAATTTCTAACCACCCCATTTCATATTACCACATGAACAGGTTAAAGAATTCAATCAGGGTGATATCATCTTCTTTTCGTATATAACATAAATTAATTTGGGGATTCAAAGCCCAGAAGGCCAGAACTATACCCAGAAAAAGCCCCAACAAATCATAACTAGATACATAAAAAAAATCAATGGGATTCAAAGGAGATATGTTTCAAAACTCATAAATTTGAAGCCTTCCCCACAGAGCCGAAAAGAAATGCGGAGAAAAAGATTCGACTGCAAGGAGTGAAGGTTTATTTAGCTATGGTGGAAACAAATCATAATTCCGAAATTAATTTCGGGATCTATGGTTCAGAAGGGGGATGGGGGAGTGATTACCGATTAGCCAAATAGGGGGAACTGAAAGGGGCAAACACTGACCCTAAACCCGACCCTTAGTGACCCCCGTAATGACCTGCAAGCAACCCGCTGCTGACCCTATAATGTGCTAGCCCACTTAAAGCCTGACCCCAATTCTCATTTATGCAGGCCATGACCCTTAAAAATTGAGCCCGCCCCTTGAGACCCAATGGGGGCCCTGCCCAATGCCTAGCCTTAGATGCAAACAATTAACCTTAGCCAAAGTCCTTAAATATAAAAGTGGGGTAGATGGACAGGGACGTACTCAAGAAATTCGAGAAAGGGAGAGGGTAGTTCGTTATCCCTACACTTTTTTGGGAAATAATATCAGAGTTCGCTTATCTATCCTTTTCCTTGAACAAAAGAAAGGTTGAAACAAGGAGCGATTTGTCAAATTAATTAGAATCATGAGGAACAGTGCTTGAGTTCTAGTTGCAGTGCAATCTCAGAAACGTTTCTTTATAAGTAATCATAACAAATAAAGAGGGTTGTTAGAAAACTCATTAACATGAGCTCTTGCTATATGTGTATGGAAGTCCTCATAGATGTAGATAGGCCTTGATGTTAACTGACTTCATCAGTTCCCTCATGGTTAAGCTCCTATCTAAGCAACAAGGACTTACAGTACTTTATGGTAAGCCCCAAGCAAATCTCACATTTATGCTATCGAAAGCTCTAAACCATATGATGAATAAACACAACAAAATTATAAAATGTATAAAACACCAAATCTTCCTAATATATCCTAATAAATAAAACTTCTAATGCCTTCTGTCACTCTTGTATTACACCACCTAGGCAGTAATTACTTAGCAGTAGTTTCTGTGTCCATTTCACTCTTTCCTTAAAAAGAAATATTCTTTATCCTATACAACATAGGATAGATGGTCGCTACAACATAACTGAACACTGCCTTCCCATGCCATCTAGGGAGGATCTAAGGAATCAAGTTGATTAGATTTGATTTGGTCCGATTCTTTGAAGTGTAAGCCAGCTTTCGTCATTTTTCTTCTAGTAGAAAAAGGAATGCAGAATCAGTTAGACATTCTCAATAACAGAGTATCCTGCTGCAATAGCTACGCTTATATCATTGCATAAGTTTGGATCCAGTCCAAAATATTTTTTTAGAGGCTCAACATCCGTGGAAGAAACCTTTAGTGGAGAAATGAAAATTTCACTTGTATACAGGAAAGCTAGAGTATGAAGCCATTTGTAGAGCTCTATATTGTTTTATCCGACTCTAACTCTTAATATAGCTCCGATATTATTTTACATATATAGAACATTTAAAAAGTGCTCCAGTACCTTTTAGAAGATGAAATAAACATGAACAATATGCCATGAGTTTGTTTAACATATATTGTCCAACATAGCTAAAGTCATGAATGAAAATTGGGCAGCATACCTCACTAACAATGACATCAATCCACTGTAGCCCAAGAATGTTTTGAATGCTGCAGCTATGATGATTGCCCCTTGAAGCTCCTTCATTATATGATTAAAATTCTGCACAGATCCATATAAAGAAATCAAACCTAGCAGATATTTCATGAAGAGGACTGACACACTACACTGGGTGAAGTGCAAGTTTTTGCATGCCTATTCTTGCATGCAACAAATCTACCTAACTTGGAAGCTATTGGAATTAGGAAACTATAATAATAGAACATCATAATAGTATCAGCACAACAAAAGAAACAAAAATAAAAAAGAACAGGAAAGAAAAGGAATGCGGATTCTTCTTGAGGTCTTCAACAAGATTTAAGTATCCTGTAAAGTTATCATGGAGCACCTCGTATAACTATTGTTGAGCAGCCTTTGCGATGCCTAGGTTGATGACTATCTACTATTAAACTTGCTGAAAACCGTGAAAATCATGTGACAGAATTATATAAATTGAGTTATAGTTTGGCAAAAAAAATAATAATAATAAATAAAAAATAAATTGAATATATTTGTACCGCCATAGAAAATCTTAGTAGATTTATTCTTCAAAGTTTAAAAACAATTAATTGTTGACCTTACTGGTAATTGTCAGTATTGTGTGACTAACTTACATAAATTGGTTTTGGGATCATTTTCCAAATATGTTGAGTATTTTTGGAGGTACTTGTAGAAAACTCTAATCAATTACTTTATTTTTCAATGCTTTAAACATACTTGATATCTTTATTTTGTAATTAGCCTCATACTTACAACACATTAAAGACAACATAAATAACTCTATTCCAAAACTAAAGCCAATACTCCGAAATCCCGCCAAGCAAGGTATGGAGGGGTCGGTGTTATGGGTGTAGCAATCTTACCCCTAAATTTTGCAATTTAGAGAGATAATAAATAACTGTATTGATGATTATAATTAATATGAAACTCTCTATTTTCTTCAAAATGGTATTTATGATTTACAATAAATTGTGTAGGTTCGGAGTAAACCTAAGATGCTCGAAGAGTTCACTCTTCATTGGCAATGCCACTAAGGATTTGAGATAGGTCAATAAGTATCTAGAGGTACTATTCTTGAGCTTATTTTTCAATATCTCCCTAGGTTGATAAGATGTCTCCATCAATCCCTATCTTTTACAAAATATGTCTTTTCTAACATTCTAGATTCACAATACCTTTCTTCTTGATGCGTGTAAATTTTAGAAGTTGCATGAAAATAAATGGCTACCTTACTAATCTTTCTTTGGTTACACATTGCTGTCAACAACTGGTTCAAGTACAATCCCATAGAAATGTGAGTACACATACTTGTGTTGTGTTGTGTGTGTGTGGGCTGGGTGGGGTGGGGTGGGGTGGGGGGTTCAACTTTTAACCAACCAGAAAAGATGGAGCTCCAGATCTAAATCAAAGTCTAGGAAATTGAAATAAATGGAAGGCAAACATTGCTTCTAGATCATCCTATGGAACTACCCTAAATTTCAAAGAATTAGATAATGACTTTAAGCACTTTTGGTGGCTCCAAATATGTTGATCAGTTTGACAATAAGATTCTTTTGTAAACTTCATTCATGCAGAAAATCAATCAAACTAGAAATCCAGTTGAAATCATTCATGCAGGTCACAAGTCAGAAGCAAAGCCACGCAAGACAATCAGGGGTAGATGATCTCCTAGAGCTCTAATTCCACACAATGCCATCAATTTGATAAAAGTACAACTTGCACAAACTAACCAACAAAATCCAGTAAGGTATAAACATACATTTCCATTCAGCTTTTGGAACTCTGGTGAATTGATAATTGCCAGTGCAGGAGCCAAATATACAAATGATGGCCCTTGTATTAAAGGCAATCTAGTCCCCAAGAACGTATGAAGTAGGGTTGTCACTCCAGACATGAAAAGGACTGTAGAGACCACATTCGCTGTATCCTCCTACATACGCATTAGATAAACAGCACAATCATCAAACCATGCTTCATTTATTTGTTTGGTTTATAAAACAAGGACCAATAAACCACATAGTCTGCATTATGGCAAACAAATCCCAGTAGAACTTACATAAGAACCACCCATTGCTGGCACAATAACAAGTGGTATGAGAATGATGGAACCCAAAAGTGAAATATAATGTTGAACGCCATATAGGCCAATGAGGACTGCAAAATTCACCAAAAGAATAATGAACTCATAAAAGGTTAGCAAAGATGACAGCACTTATATAAGCGAAAATAAATAATTAAACAAACTACAGCTGAAAACTTCAACTGCCAAAAATGCTGCATGAAGGCCAGAACTATCCCTCATTGCAATGATACACCCACATGTAAGCCTTCAACTATAACACCATAAGTGATAATCTTTTACATGCATATAATTTAAAAATGATTACAAACCCAGAGCCGTGCAAATATGATGGCAAATCTAAAGAAAATAAGCCCAAATTAATATCATTAGATATAAAAATAGAAAGAATATAGAAAGAGAAAAAGAATGATGACTGACCAAGGCCAGGTGTGTCTCTGAGCTCATACTTCATATGATATTGCCTGCCCATGATTGGGTCGTCATCGTCAACAATCTGAGTCTGAGGCAAAACCTCAAGAGCATCGTGGCTCCGGGTGGGGCCCCTCCGAGACTGCTGCGATGGTGGTGGTGGGTCCACATTCCCATTTAACCCCTTCTGAGACTGGGACTGGGACCCACCATCGGAGTCCCTCCTTCTCTTCACCGTCGGCTCTTTGCTGGCCGGAGCTCCATTGGTGGGAGGCAGTGCCCGTGCCCGACCCGACTCTAGATCCACGGAGTTATCCCGCTCCCTGGCCTTCGGAGCTGCCCCAATCTGCCCCGAATTACTCCCATTCACCTCGCCGGAGAATTTGGGTCGGAAACCAGTTCGCTTAGCCCAAGAAGTCGGCGGCATTGCCTTCGATTCCGGCGCCGGAGCCTTGGGCTTGTTACTGGGGATGGAGCTGGCCATATTAATTCCGAGGTACACGGGCTATAAAATCATCTTAGACTGGAAGCAAAATGCAGCAACTTTTCAGATCTGATTTGAAGCAATGCTTCTGAAGTGATTCCCAAAAGTTGAAAGGAAAGTGGGGAAAGAGAGCACAAGTGAGGAGCAAAGGAGAGACAAGAGTGTGTAGAAAGGGAAGAAGAAAGAAGCGCGGCGTTATTTTGTGTGTGTATATCTGTAATGTAATGTAGTGTTTGTGAATCTATCTGGTGATGGGGTTAGGGGGGGTGTCAAGTGTTACTGTTCTGGGCTTCAAGCTGAAGGTGTTTTACAGTTGGGTTCTTCGTCTTCTTCTTCCGAGGGAGGGGGGGGGGGGTAGCACTGTAGCACAAGTAGAAGTAGAAGAAGTGAATAGCGAAGGAGTGAGAAAGTGAGAGACTTACTTGCTTTTGCTAATGTTTCTGCAAAAAAATTGCTAGGAGGTGACTAGTATTTTTTTAAAAAGACTGAAAAGACCCAAATTTTTGGAAATATATTAGGAGGTGACAATATTTTTTTCTAAATTACTATGAGGTGAATTAACAGCAAGGGATTGAAATTATCCGTCAAGGACAAAGCAGGAAAATAAAAATATTTATATAGTTCCAACCTTACCCCTAAGGAGAGATAATAAAAATATTTGCCTGCTTCATCGTTTGCCTTCAGTGTCTCTTGTCTTACACCCATAAAAAAGATAACCCTATGGATTAGAATTGTTAATTTGCTCAAGGAAAAGCAGCTCAATCTCCCTCTGTTTCAACATCAACACCATCCTCTGATTCTCCAGCCTATTAGAAGACACACCCAAGAATCAGAATCACAATAAGCAGACAGATAATTTACCAATAATTACAGAGGAACATGGCACTACTGATGTCCTATAATTCTAAAATCGCTTACTTTTACCACTATAATCCAAACTCCAAGCAGAAAGCAATTGCGCAAATGTGACCTTTGCACATCTATTCAAAAAGTTGACAAAATGTCATAGATAATTTATCCATGGAAGATGGAACAGTTACTTAGGTCAAAGTTTGATCTAACATGAAGAAAATATTCAAACTTTCACCCTCACCCTCTCGCTCAGCATCGGTGCAGTCGTATTCACTGTCCTCACTATCCTCCTCACCATCAATTGCAACATCAACAACAATACTCTGGCTATGACTATTCAAACTTTCACCCTCATCCTCTCGCTCAGCATCAAAGAATACATCTAACTCAGGAATTTGAGGTGCACTCAACAAATTCACATCCCAATCATCAAATTCAATCAGCTCACTACCAACAAAATCATACCTGTTTTCATTGGGATCTTGAGAGGCAGTCAAACGCCTCCTACAAGGCAACTTTTTCCTAGACGTAGCATCCTGACTGTGAAGTGCAGTACTTGGTGTCACCATCAAATTTTCAGCCCATTCACATGCTTGACTGTTGGTGAGGGCCTCCTCAGAAGCTTGAGTATTCTATGATTATTATTACTCATTAGATAAACAGACTAAAAAAAATTACTACCACCTAGGAATACAGTAGATTCCTTTTTGTAGGACTAAGATGCAGATAGAAAAATTAAAGCAGTAGATATTCAAGCTATTGAGTTGTCTGGTGGAAGATGAAACTACCCAGACATTCTAAATGCTCAAGTTAATCAAACCACAACTTTTTTGCATTGTATTATATATGGACTCCCCTCCTTTTAATTTCCTAGTTTGTGGTGTATATACATATAACATATAAAAGAAACAGTAGTGCTTTATTAATATTTCTTATGTAAATTAATATCAGGGTGATGAATCTTATGTAAAACATTACGGTGACGAGGGATGCTGTTGTTATTCATGCATGTGTTCAGTGCAGCAAGGAGTATGTACGCTGGATTTTCCATCTCCAGAGAGCCTTCTGATCAGGATTGTAGTTTGATTACATGGAAAACGCTAATGCAGTTGTTCGACAGTTTCAGATATTAAACAATATGTTCAAACTAGCATCAGTACAGTCTATTAACTTTGCAAACTAATATGGCAAAATTCAATCAACATCATGTAAAAACAGGGGAATCATACTTACCATCATCCAATTGCTATTAGCCATCCAAATCTCCTCCAAATTTGCAGAATTGCACTTAAATTTTTTTGAAATCACAAGTTACGTGCGTTTGGAAGGGGACGGTGGGAGAAAGTGTGAAAGTGACGAGGGCCGGTTGCTATTTTCTGAAAGAAGGATTTCACAAAATTTGCAAGAATCAGACGCTGATTATTTCCAAAAGCTGGGAAAAACCCTTGAAGCGTAAAACAAACCTTCAACTTTAAATATTAAGGGGCAAAACGGTCAACTCATGTCAAATTTGAATTCTTTACCGGTAATTCACCTCCTAGTAATTTAGAAAAAAATATTGTCACCTCCTAGTATATTTCCAAAAACTTGGGTCTATTTAGTCTTTTTTAAAAAATACTAATCACCTTTGAGCAATTTTTTGAATGTTTCTGTTGGGTAAAATACAAATCGGATAGAATTTCCCCATCCGTAATTTGGTTAGGAGGGAGGGATTTAATGTCAAAATATTTGACTATACAAGACCAGGAAAAATACTCATCCCATCCAATGCATAGCCACGGTACGGTAGTCGACCGTTCTTTGTTTTTTTTCCTTTTTTTTTTAAGTGAATTACTTTTTTTCAATAATTGGATAAAAATAATTTGTACTTTGGAATATTGAAAGAAAATAATTCAAATTTACAACTTTATTATGGATGAACTAAACTTTAAACTTTCTTATCTTTAGTATTTACCATCTAATTAAACTTGTTCAAAAAGTGACGTGATGTTGGTGATATTCCCAAAGAAAATATTAAAATTATACTTCATGTGTAATACCGCCACTACCACATCACTTTTCGAATGAGTTCAATTAGGTAGTAGATGCTAAAAATAATAGGGGTTGAAGTCCAGTTCATCTATAACAAACTTTGGATCATTTTTTTCGTGCATTTCAATTTATTTTGGACTGCAGAAAGTATGACGGAAAAAAAACTCGTGGAAACAAATTGGGAGGAAAATATTTTGGGTAAAGTAAGTTTCTTTATATTGCTTGGATTAAGTAAAAGTTTGAAGGAAAAAATATTTTTCATTCAATTTTCTTTTCCTTGTTTGGTTTAAGGAAAATGCGAGGAAAAATAAAATTTGCATGGAAACATGTAAATGTGAAGCTTTCCTTTGTCGGAGAGATTTGGAGAGAGAAAAAAATAGAGAGAGAGAAATTGAAACTCATGCGCGTAGCTGGTAAGAGGGACTTTAAAACAAACGCTTTATTATTTTTAAACCCTAACCCCTCCCCCACAAACCTCACTCACTGCAAAACCAAAACCCAATCTCCTCCGTGCCAGAATATTCAAGCGTCGTACACCCATCGTTTTCAGCGTCCTCGCCATCGATTTTCAGCGTTCGTATCCGGTATGTCCATTCAAATCAATTAAAAGTCTCTCAATTCATCTGCACTATTGTTATACTACTTGCAATTGCAATTATTAAAAGGTAATCTATATGAATTTGGCATAGATATTCAACGACTATGGTGGGTACTTGTGAAGATGATGATGTCAGGACTTTACGGGGTGGAAAGTGAAATTAATGTGAAAATTACCTGTCCAATTGCATCTTTTCTTGTTCTCAATGGATCTTTTCTATCAATGCAGTGTTGGTAATTGTTGAGTGTATCTTTAGTTGGGTGCAGTTCTTCTTTTGTTGACCATAGTATAGCTTACCTGAAAACTATGTAGTCGTTCTTATTTCTAATGATCGATGTAAAGAGAACACGCCAACTGCTTGGCAGAATGCTTGACTGAATATACGATCAAAAATTGCAAGTTGAATCGCATCTTTTCTTCGTCTTAATGTATCTTTTCTATCAATATAGCGCTAGTAATTGTTTATTGTATATTTTCCTCAGCATAGTGCATCATTTGTTGATCGCTTACTTTATGCATGCCGATGTCAATTGTTGGATAAAATGTCTCAATGAATGTATGATTAAAAATTTCATAGTCAATTGCATCTTTTCGTGATCTCAATGTATCTTTCTTATCAATTCATCGTTGGCAAGTGTTTACAGTATATTTTCCTCGGCAAAATGCATCTTTTGTTGATCGGAATGTAGCTTACTTGAAAATTTGCGTATCTTTTTCATACTATATGTATTGCAGCTTTTTCGTGATATGTGGCACACTCTATTTGTGGTCATAGATCGTCCAATATATGGACACTATTTACTGACCAAAAATGCATATTTAATTACGTTTTTTATTGATCATAGCGTATATTGTATATCAATACAGTGTGGTAATTGTTTACTGTATTTTTTCTCGAGCATAGTGCATCTTTTGTTGATCATAATGTATCTTGAAATTCTGTGTCCATTATTATTACTATATTTTTTCTTTGTCAAAGTACATTTTCTATTGTCATATTGTAGCCTAGTAACTTACACTATGTGTTACAACAGACGGAAGCGGGAAGATATATTGACCTATAAGGGGATTAACACAAATAAAATGGTCATCTAGGATGCCACCAAGTCCTATGTACAAGTTCATCTCTCAAGCTTCCGAAGAGCAAAAGAGAGATATACGGGCATGTGGGTATGAGTCGTTACTCCTTTTGATGGTGGATGAGATACCAGGAAATCTAGCTCTATATCTTCTTCAAAATTTCGACAGCAATAAATCATCGATTATCCTTCAAGGGACGGAGGAGTGTCACATTACATAAAAAGATGTATACTTGACAATGACCTTTCCAATAGGGAGAATGACATTCAGAGAGTCACGGAAAAAGGAGGCAAACATCGAGATCCTAGTCAAGTGGCGGCAGCAGTGGCCTGACCTAGGTAATGAGGTGTCCCTCGTTAATCAACTTGTTGCCAGGATGAAAGAACAAAAGGAAGAGGGACACGAGTTCAGCAGGAACTTTGTAGTTCTTCTAGTGTCTACCCTTATAAAGGGCCGACAAGACAATAAGATAAATCATTTGGTGTTGATCAACCTTGGTGATGTAAGGAGTGTAAAGAAGTTTAACCGGTGAAAATTCACATTATCTGCTCAAGTGAATTATACCGAAATGTGGCAATCAAATGGGGGGCAATACAAAGGCCCTATCTTATACCTACTAGTAAGTTTTTTTTCTTATATTTGTTTCTACTTGTATATCATTAGGGTTTAATCGCTAACATAAATTTGGGTATAGCTTTTTTATGTTGACAGGGTTCATTTAAGAGTAAGGGATATAGAGAGAACATTTCCTGTCATTGAGAGTTGGACCACACAAGATTTGCGGGACATGTCCAAGGTGGAGACTGAGAAAGAATTCAGAAAGCATACAGCGGGGGATAGAATCAATCCTAGTTGTTGTCGATAAATTGTAGATAATGATCCAGATGATGCGATTCGGAAAAAGAAGGTATTATTGAGGATAGAATCTATTTTGAATTGCCTATTATCCTTATATATCTTTCTATTACTTTCTTCTTAGTCGTTTTTTTCATAGACACATTATGTTTGTCATCTAGTATATTACTAATTTATAAAGTAATTTGTCTCAAATATAAACTTTTTGTGCACAAGTTCTTGGCCATGTTTGGTATACAACTCTTTAGCCTCAAAAAGCTCTTTAGATGGTATTACAGTTTTTTGTTCTTAGTCAAACGGTTGATGCAGATGTAACCTTTTCAAAGCAAAAAGTTGTTTTGAATCACTCAAGTTGAAGGGTTTATAATTAAAATGAAATGAATGAATCAAAATTTTTCGACTATGAGAAATTGAAAGAGTACATAATGCATAGAACATTTCCCCAAATCCTAACTAGCACACATAAAATTTTGACAAAGGATAATAGGAGGGGAATGATTATTGTAATACCTTGGTACATGGTTAAATTTTGATTTAAAAGGATTGAAACGACTACTTATATCATCAACGTACACCTTCCCTTCCCAGTAAAGTGTGCTTGGCTAGGATTAGTCTCTAGATGGGTGACCTCCTTAAAAGTTTTCTGTACAGTGGTTTGTTAAACCGGTTTTTTATCATTCTTCTCAGGGAGTTGGGGGCCTTAGCTAAAGGATCCCAGATCGAGGTGGAAGTTAAGATCGCTAGGGAAAAGAAATAGGGAAGGTTGGTTGACTCACTAAAGGTATCGAAGCAACAGACAGGCAAATGGTCCAGTCAAGGGTAGGAATAGGCTTCGGGGATTTTTAAGATGCCAATAAGATTAAAGGGAAATAAGTTTTGCAGCTAGGGGGTAAAAACGGAGGAAAATCAAGTGGGTATTCTGCTAGAAAAGACCCATCGGCCTCCCTCTCTCGAGGGTAGTCCGGAATCACTACATCAAAGCCACCACGGACCTGGAGGGTTAAAATTGCAGAATTCCCTAGTTAGTTCCATCCTCACTTTCATGAGCGAGTTACTTACTAACTCGACCCTAGCCTTCCATTAACAAGCGATCAACGCATTAGGGAGCTCTCGGACCCAAATGAATTACACTTGAAGGAAGGACTAGGGTGGGTAATTGATTTTCTACCTAATTACTCCCTAAATTGCTAACCTACCCTCCTAATCACCTATCAACACCCCTAATCACACCCTAACCCATGGGGTTTCTAGCCACTAATCATAATTAAAACCAAGCTAACAACATCAAATCCAACCTTAATCATGATTTCTAAAAGCAAGGAAGCAAGCACAAAGCAAAGCAATTAAAATGGCAATCCAAACAAAGTCACAGACAAACAAAGCAATTAATAAGTAATTAAAGTAATTAACACTAAGAAAGTAACTTAAAGGAAGAGAACACTTATCAAGTGTTGAAATAAGAAAAGGAGGGCAATGGAAATGATGATCCAAGACAATCTCTCAATTGTTGAATCTTCAAATCTTCATTACGAACCCAAACAATCCAAATACAAGATGAAATCCTCACTAATCAATCTACGATTTACTCGCTAAACCAATGTAAAACAGCTTCCTAAAAAACCTCCTACTCAGTAGCTACTTCCCCCTTAATAAAATTGTCATTAAAGGTATATATACAAAGCATGGGAGTTACATAAAACGCAGCCGTTTTGGCCGTAGAAGAAACGCGTAATCCAGACCTGTTGCGGGCGCGACAGTGAGAAATCTTCCAAGGCGATTCCAGTTTAGCGCGGGATCGCGGGCGTCACCAGTCTGATCGCGGGCGCGATCGTTCTAGGCAACTGCTTCCTACGCTGCTTTGTAGCGGGTGTCACGCCGTTCGGTCCCCTTCCCTTTCTTCCTTCTTTGGGTGTAGCACCCACTACAAAGGTTATAGCGGGTGCTACGACTCTGTTTTGCTTCAAACTTGGGGGAAAGGGTTCCTGGGTCATCTCCGCTTCGCTTCGCTTCTCGGCTCGGCTCGACTCGGGAAGTCCTTTGGGATTCTCTAAAATGTCGTGAAAAAGCTCCTTTGCGTTGTTTTGCTCCTTCAATGCGAGAAACCTGCAAAAGAATTAAAAAACGAATAAAAATAGCGAAATAAACTTGGAATCGAGCTAAAAGATCAAGCATGGGAGCGTAATTTAGGCCTAAAAACGGGCCTAAACACCCCCCCACACTTGAGCTTTTGCTCGTCTCGAGCAAAACAAAACAAAACAAAACAATCTAGAACTAAACAATTACTCCACTTTTGTGGGAGGAAATGAGTGCATTTAGCATATGCACCAAACCCTTTAAACCCCCCAGCAGCCCGGGTGGACGAGGTGGGTCTCGTGAGGGTTTGCAACGACTATACCCACAAAAGCCATGAAAAAGGAAAAAGGGAAAGAAGGAAAGGTGAAAAACAAAAGTGAAAACAAAAACAAAAGAAGGAGAAGATAATCTTGTCCTTAACCATACACTTGGTTCCCCAACCCGCCTCATCAATCAGATGGAAGAAGCAAACATGGACAACCAAGGACAACTAAGTTGGAAAACTGTCAATCTTTGAAGTTTTCAACCCCAAACACCTCAAGTTGAGCAAGAATCCTCGTGCACATGCGTAAGTGGGCCCTAACTATTCTTTTCTAACTTAGGTCGGTCACTTAAAGTCGTTTTCATGCTCGAGCTCAGGTTTTATTACTTAATTTCCTCTTTTTATTTTTTTTCTTTCTTTCAACTTCTCTTTTTCTTTTTCTTTTCTTTTCTTTTTCTTTTCTTTTGCTTTCTTTTTCTCTTTTTCTTCTTTTCTCTAGTTTTTAGGGGTGTCGGCTTTTCGGGATTTCGACCAGCCTTCGCATAGGGTTACCCTCCCAATTTGGATTGCTCCATTCGTAAACATTGTACTTAAGGGGTGTGAGCAACGTCCACTCACACCAACCCTCATTGGTAATGCCGACATTATTCATTAATTAAGAAGAGCAAGAGCGTTGAACGACTAAAATTGTCCAACTTGGCGAGAAATTCACAATTGGGGCGTGTAGTAGGGTGAGGACTCTGCTTTCACACTCGATGTCAGGGTCTAATAAAGGTAAGCCATGGCAGTAATCCTTCCTAGAGCCTATTATTTTTCATATCTGTCGCTTCCAAACGATTAACTTGGCCAATTAAGCAACTACCTACACGATTGTGAACGAAAGCATCTTCTAAAAGAAAAAGAAACACTTTTTAGGGAGGGGTTTTCACGATTTTTTCCCTTTTTTCTTTCATTTTCCACAACAATTAACAAAATTCTTTCAATCTTTTTTTAATTTTAGACCTAAAAGAAAAACAAACGTGCTAGGCGGTCTACCCTTAAATACGAATAACATCTTCCACCCCCTTCCCCCCACACTTAAAACGCCACAATGTCCTCATTGTGGGTAAGGGAGTCTCATGAAGGGCAACACAAGATGTCAACATACAAAGCACTAACTAGCATGGAAAAGGGTGGCGACCCGAGCCCACACGGTTCCAACAGCAAAGATAATCAACACATTCATACTTTGGGGCGCGCCACCAAAAAGCAAAATCAAGCATGCAACAAGGATCATTGTAAATATCAAAAGGAGAATCGGAAAGAGATTACCTCAATAGCCTTCAGAACGCAAATTCTCAATCCGTGATCCAAAAGAGTCATGCACAAGGGTTAGGATATGGAAATATAGATAGCCGAAATGCATGAACTCTAGCATGCGAGACTAAAATGCGAAAAGAAACTAACCTAAAAAAGAAAAAGAATATAATAAAAAATGTACAAAATATACATTGGCTGGGACAAACCTCAACCCCAAATCTCACTCATTGAGGCGGGAATTGAGGGTGGAATACTCACCAACACCCGGTCCTACGCTTGATGAAATCAAACGCAAACCAACAACCTCCACCGAATAACCCATGAGAAAAGACACATAAACGACAATCAGGACAAAGGTAGGACGGAAAATGATATGCAATACAAGGGTGAACTCATTCAAGACAACAGCAGACTCAGCAAAACCAGTAACAATTTGACTCATCTCCCGAGTCATCTTCCTATGAAGCACCCCCCACACTTATCTATCATCCATAAAGCATCAAAGGGTAAAGTGGGGGCGGGGACACTTACAAATCACTGTTGTGGTCCTCTTGGGGGAGGATATGGATAATAGGGGAAGTATGTTGGGTAATAAGGGTTCGTATAATCTTTCGGCGTCGAGTTTTGGGCCTTGTGGCCGGCAACGGAGTAGTGATAATACCCTCCATCTCTAAGGTACTGATTCTGCTGCTGAAAGTACTCCTCATGCCTCTGCAGTTGAGAGTGGACGCTGTTAAGCGTGGACTGTTGGGCGTCCAACAAAGCTTGTTGGCTCTCTAACAAGTTGTGCTGACTCTGCAGTAGAGTCTGCTATTGCTGAAAGTTGACACTCAACTGCTCGAGGTGAGACTTTATGTGTCCTAAAGACTCTTGCCATGATGAGCCGTCACTCCCTTCTCCAATCTCCACATTCCCTCTAGCTTGCCCTTCACCTTCTTCTCCTTCATCCTCCTCATCTTCTCCTTCCTCATCATAATCCTTCTCGGCATCCTCGAGCACATCCGGGCCTCCCACTCGCCGTCGGCTACCATATTCCTGGCCATAAGACCAGTTATAGGAGTTGGTGATGTCCAACCATCGCTTAGTGTGCTCCAGATCCAAGTGAATAGACGTCTTATCGGCGTCGTGCCCGTGGACATAGATCGTACGAGACTGATTATTTGCAAGGATGCCCATCTTTTGCAACCACACTCCGTCGATGGGGTCCGGGAATAACGCGGATCCCACTTCTTCAAGTAAGCCCTAAAACCTTCGTGGTTGAGGAAGTGGCAAATAATATGCCCCATGCCAATGGTAGTGGGCCGGTTCTCCGTGCTTATTTCCCAGAGGCAATGCAAAATACAAGACCCTATGTTTACCCGGCGACCTTTAACGGCATTGTAAATCATGAACAAGTCATTTTTCCTGACTTTAGGCCGCCCGTCATCTCGATCGAACACGGAGCTAATCACGATTATGTGGAGGATTCGGACGGACAAGTTGCAGAAATCACGCCCTTTTGAGTTTCGTGAGCAATGATATCATGTATTGTCGCCCCTTGACCCGAGGGACATCCTTCTCCAACAAGTTAAGTCTCTCATTGCCTCTTGTTCATCGAAGTTTTCACACCGCTCATAGAATCGACCATCTTCAAGTAGACTAAGTGCATGACATAAACCCTTGACGGTGCATTCGTTGTCTTTGTTCGCCATCTGATAGTCGAATTCGGCATTCTTGGTGGCATCGTCGTAAACCCTTAGAGAACTCAAGAATTCCAGGATGTGCTGGTCCACAATCGAGTCGTCGATCGTGATGAAGAGCTCCCAGCCAAGAGTTTGGATGACGAGTCGTCGATCGTGATGAAGACCTCCCACCCAAGAGTTCAGATGAAGTGGTCAAAGCTCGGTTTACAATAGACGACTTTCACCGTCGTCGCATCATAAACGTCGGGAGCACAAATTTTCCGCTCTTTGAACTTCATGTACGGTTGTTTATACACCTCACTCCGGAATATAACTTTCACCTTGGGGTCACACTGAATCTGTGTGGCCGGTTGCGCCTTGTAACATTCTTTTTGAAGATGGCCCCAGGGGTCCTACCCATGGCTTTCAAGCAAACATGAAGAACAATGACAATTATGTAGAACTTAACGGTAGGGTGCCTAAATCTCAAAGAAAACCAAAAATCGAGCATAAGCAACATACCAAGTGAGTTTGCAAATGAATGTATGCAGCAAATGGCTCGAAGGTTACCTTGATTTGAGACACTAGATGTGAATTACAACTAAGTCTGAGCAATTGTGTGCACTGTGACATGGTGGAGCAAGTGTGCTTGCGTGTGTTGACAAGAACATCCCTATCTCAATAGAGAATCCACACACCAACGCAATGTAAGTGAGTAGGAAGTAAATTGCACACAATACCACAAGGAATTACCTCAGAGTCGACAATGGAGGATGGGTGCTGCTGAATTCGCACGCTTGGGTCTGATCCCTGAGAAATTAGGGTTTCCAGCAGGTGAAGAGAAACGAATGGAGAAGAATTTCAGCGGTGAGGGCGCGAGATTGAAGGTGGGTGAAGGTTGAATTTGTGTGAGAATGGTGAGGGGAGGTTGCGGGTGTTAGGGTTTAGAGAGATAGAGTGTTGAAGAGAAGAAAGAAATGAGAAAGAAATGAAAATAAAGGGAGTTATCGGGGTTTTAAGGCCCGAAAAATCGCGCGGAACAATACCGTCGCGGGTACGACAATTTTGGGGATGGGAAAGGATGTCGCGGGCGCGACTGGCGTGGAAACCTTGCCTTGGTTTTGTTGCATTGTGTAGCCGGTGCTACGACAGTTGTGGCGCCTGCTACGCGCTGCTGTCCCCTCCTTATGACTTCCAACTCCCAAAATATTCTAAGTCCTAAACTCCTCCATTTTTATGATTACTTCCTCTTCAAATTTCTTTCATTCTCCCTTACTCCACCACCTACTAATCCCTCAAACACTTCACTCTAACACTCACTTTTTCTGAGTTTTTCACTCATTTCTTTTCTTTTCCAATCTTCCACTCCTAACTTCAATCCTTTTTATTTCCACTCTCATATCTTTCTCACTTCATTTTCTTCTTTCACTCCTAACTTCTTCTATTCTTCTTTCTTTTTCTTTTCCACTTCCTTTTTCCTCTTTTCTTTTCTTTTTCACTTTTCACTCTTCCTAGAACTAGTACTTCAAAAGAAAAACAAAGAAAAAAGAACCTAGAAAACCAAGTAAGAAAGAAAAATAAAGAGAAAATGGAAAATCTAATAAAAAAGAAGAACAATAATGAAAAATATGGGGGTGCCTCCCATAAAGCGCTTGTTTTAGGTCCCTAGCTTGACCTAGTTACCTACTTGATTCTTGAAAGTTGCGGGGCACACGAAAGAAGAATTGTTAGTCTTTTCCACCAACTCTTCTTCCTCTTCTTCCCCACGCTTCTCAATGAAATTCCTGAATGAATCAGGGTACTCTCCGGTGGTCTTGTCAACCATAATGGAAGTAAGGGTAATAACTTCCTTACTTTCTTCCGCCAAAACTTTCTTTTCCTTTTCCATCGCCTACTAACTTTAAATAAATATGAAACATTCCTCTTCAAAAGTTTGGTAGGCCATGGGGAAGTAGAATGTAACTCAAACTTGGTGTTGGGTGGTTTACCAGGTCTTGTGTCCTTGAGAATCACACTATTCACTTCATTGCCCTCAATATAGGTTTCATCCAAAGAAACTTCCTTCCTCAATTGGATAATCTTGAGGGAACTATCTCGGGAGATGCATCCATCTTCAATTAGCTCGGGTTTCAAGGCTTTAGGGTGATTGTTTTATCCCCAATCATCCGGTTCTACTTCAAGAAAATAGTACTCTCCCGGATGCTCATCCGTAATCTCCGCCACCGCATCAATTTTAAAACATGACTCCTTGAAAGGAGGTTTCCTCCTCTTGTTATCAAGATCAAAATCAATGCGCTCTCGTCCTACGTGAAGTGACAAGCGACCTTTCTTTACATCGATCATGGCTCTAGCCGTAGCTGATAGGCCGCAAGTACACGGGTGAAATTGTAGCATGAATCAAGGTCGTTCCCACAGGGAATTTTCCTTTCAACGCACCGAACTAGCCTCCTAGTTGATTGCTAAGTCGATCGGGTTTTTGATTGAAACAACTAATTCTAATTCTAATCACAATCAAGGTCTAAACAAGCTAATGTTCACACAAGTTTTTCTGGATTAATCAATATAAAAAGACGTTCAGGGGACAATACCTAAGTCAAGTGACGAATCAACAATGTGGATTTAACACTCATTTCATTAGTTTGCACAATCAAGGTTCGATAATCCCATAGAATACTTTGCAATGAGATTTTGTCACTAGAGCGAATTGCCAAGACAAACCAATCACCTACTTTCGTGGTTATTTTGATTTAATCAAGGTTAAAGATCTAATTATCACAAGAACCCTAATTAAAAACTTCTATGTCTAGACAATTTTTAATTAGTTTAGCCTAGGTTTTCGGGAAATCAAACTTCTCCTTTCGGTACTTCATTCAATGACCTATTTACATGCAATTGGTGATCAAGCAAAAGCAAAAGCAATATCAATTCTATTCTAAGGCCAAATAAATTGAAACAAACTAAATTAATGTCTATTCAATCCAACAAAGTCAATTCATCAAACAACTTCAAATGTTCATCCCCCAAACTAAAAAGAACTACTCACTATTCATGTTTGAAACTACAAAGCAATTGAAATCTATTCTAGAAAGCATGTAGAAATCTACGAGAGAATGAGAAATAAACCAAAGGGAAGAACAATCTTGCTAGAAATCAACAATGGAGGACTTTTGCTCCTCAACTTCAAGGTGTGTTCAAATTGCTCTTCGATCTTCAATCTTCTCTCAATCTTCAATGGTGGATGGATTATGGATGATGAAGGATATGGGTTAGGGTTAGGTTATGGAATGGAAGATGGTAGAATGATGATTGCCCCTAAAAACAGCCGAAAACAGCATAATATAGGCAAATTGCAACTCAAAACCGCCGGAAATGAAGAGACGCAGGCGACACGAACCGTGCCAGGGGTGACACAGACCGTGCCCCCTAGGCACTACTCGTGTCGCTTCACTGCATCAAATTCCACGAGTTCTGGTCATAGTCACGACCCGTGCCCCCTGTTTTGGGCACCCGTGTCACTGTTATCTGGGGCCTAAGAGTTCTTTGGGCCACTGTTTGGGCCTTGGGTGATCCAACTTCTCACTTCTTGGTCCTTTATGCACATAACTTGGATCTACACTTGATTTTTGGCTTGGTTTACATCGATTCTTCACAAATTCCCTACAAAACTCACCAAACTCCAAACCAAGTGTAATATGGGAAATTTGGGCATAAAATAATATAATCATGTCAAATATTCCCCAAATTCTCATCAAAACAACTATGTTCTCATATATACAAGAAACACTTATCAAAATCCCCCATGCTTAGTCCTTGCTTGTCCCTAAGCAAGTCAAGACTCAAAAGAAAAGGCAAAGAAAGAAAAGAAAAGAAAATAAAAGAAACCGGGACATAAAGACTCAAAGAACTCAAAGCAAAATTAAAAAGACTCAAAAGTAAAATAAAATAAAAATCAAAAATATTTATCTAATTACAACCCCTCAGGATAGCATTGATAGAACATTCAATCAACCCAATCTAATCTATAGTACAACCCAAGAGTGAAGAAGAAGCCAAGTTACACGAGTAAATGAAGACAAATTATACAAGAATAACACTCATCAAGTTCAACCAATCACCCTTATTCACCGATAAGAAAAGTAGGCACATGTTAAGCATGAAACTAGGTAAGATGGAGAGCAAACTCACTTACTTGGGAATGTGGAAACACTCCTCTCATGTGTTTAAATGTGAATAAATCATTGAAGATTCGCTCAAATACTCAAACCAAAGCCACAACCAACCATGTACTTGCTAAGAATCTCAACTCTCCACCGCAATTTGCAAAGCAACAATGACAATCAAGAGGACTTTCAAGGGTTGCAACGGGGCTAGGGTTAAGGGTAAAAAGTGGAAAATATTTGGGAAATGTGGAGCTAAAAGCCAAAGCTTGAAACTATTCCGCACCAATTCAACATACATTCACTCTCACCACTTATAATCAATCCAAATCAACCCCACAATCAATTGGAAACTTGCCTCCAAAATAAAAGAAACACAATGCCAAACACTTTATTTTTTTCTCATTTTTCCGGAATTCTCCGATTTTTCTTTTTTTTTGTTTTTTTCTTTCACACTTTTTTCAATTTTTTATGTTTTTTTAAACACACACTTATATACAACTCACTAGGCAAGTTTCCAATTCCAAACAACAACCTCAATGTACAAAATTGGGGAATCAAACCAATATTTACAATTCAAACCAATCCCTACCTCAAACCAAACCACAAAAGTAACCACTATCAACCCAACTTCATACTCAAAACATTTCATGCAATGGCGTAAGGGTAGGAATTATATAATCGGCCAGGGCTTGTAATGCGAGTTCAAGAAAAGAAATGGTCAAGGCAAGAAGGGGCTAACTACGGATATTCTGATATAAACGGGTGGCCAACGCTTACGAGTTCAATTCCTAATGCCTCTGTCATCTTGTCAAAGTACAATGCATGGTAATTTCAAGGAGATGCAAAGCAAATGAAGGAGGATGCCACAATGGTGAGTAACTCAGGGGATTAAGACCAATAAAAATGATTAGTCTTTTCTTTTAGGCTTATGTGGTCTCACGGGTAGCGCTCAACAATCATTACCCAGTTTAAAAAGATATGCACATGCACAACTCACTCTTAAAATAGTGTCAAAGGCAATCAGTCTCATTTTCCTAACACAATTCTCACAACATTTAGCTTCACAACTCGTGTCAATTCACAATCCTTCACAAATGGGCTATACAAGATCAAATCAAGTCAAAAGAAAACTATCTCGCCTAATCCTATAACTAACAGTTTTTTTTTCTGTTTTTCCAAATTTTCTATTTTTTTCTGATTTTTTTCTTTTTTCAATTTTTTTTGCAATTTTTTTACTAGACTCAAAATGAAAATAAGAAAATATGAAAACTATAACAAACTACGAAAAGAAGAAAAGAAAAAGTACATGCAAATCTAACTAATGCAACTAGGTGGATGCAATTTTTATAAGTGAAACTGACTCAAAACAAGTAAAAATCAAAATAAAAACGACTCAAAACACACAATCCATATAGTTTTACACAAATCCCCCCATGCTTGAACCGAGCGTTGTCCACAATGCAAAACATCACCCGAGAAAAGGAGGGAAATACAAGGAAGGCACAGAGAGGTATCATGGAGGGGGAGGTGGGGATGGGTTGCAGGTATGGTTAAGTTGCCAATCACGTACGGAACGCATTAAGGCAAGCATCTCATCTTGGCTACGCTCAATTCGACCCTGGGAGTCCCGAAGGGCTTGGAACTCAAGCTCACAATAGATTTGGAGGTTGTTAAGCCTCTCTTCAAAGGTAGGCTCACCCACACCCTCATCATTCGGCTCATCATCGCTACTTTCACACTCTCTCCATCCTCTCGGATGGCAAGTGGAGCCTCAAGAGCGGGTTGGTTCGGGTTCAAAGGTGGTAGAAAGAGTATGTTAGGGACATGTTGGATGGACACATTATCGTGGGGAAGCCGCATCAATTCATTGTTAGGGTACTGCCACAAAATAGCATCCCCGTCCAATGCACACATTTTCATATAACAAAAGGTCTTAGCATCTAAAGGCAAAGGTCCACCAACCAAATCTCGCTGATGGCAAATGTTGCGCTAACACAGTGAGTAAACCCCCCATAACAATATCCCCTTTCCCGACGCTAGCATGTCTCTCTAAATGAAGAGCAAAAAGTGCAGCTAGGTTGACATCAGGTCTAGCATAATACATCCCCCACACTACATAAAATTCAGCTTTAGAAGCCACATTCATACTATCACCTCGTCCAAACATACCACATGATAAAATCCGCTGAGTAACCCGAAAAGTCGGATTGAAGGGATTGTTACCTCGGTTTTGCCGTGAAGAACGCGCACCTTTATCCTTGCCCTTGTCGCCATCAGCTTTCCTCTTCTTCGAAGGAGGTTCCTCTTGAACTTGACCTCGACCCCTAGCCATCTTTCGACAACAAAGGGTGACAACAACGTTAGTTATTTACAAAAGTTCAAAAGACTCAAAATTGATGATGAAGTTAGGGTATACATGCCATCGAATACTCAAAAACAAAACAAAGAAACACGAACCGAGACTCCTAAGACAAAATCTAACAAATAGGGAGGCTAAAACAATATTTACATCCCACCAAAACAAATAAACCAAACTCAAAAGCAACACTACGAACAACTCTACAATGGTGGATAACAAATTATACACAAACCACCACAAACTCTTAACCAAGACTTAATCTAAACCAAAACTAAGGTAGGAAAAAGGTTAACTATACACAAAGTTAAGTCCAATACCACCAAAGACTCAAAACAAAAATCAAAAGTAAATCAAGACTCAATGCTAGTTAGAAATACACTCAATCAACCAAGTATACACACTGAACGCACACACACAAGCTCCTAGACTAAAGTTCGAGACAAACCTCACGGTATATAGAACCAAAGCCAAACCAATACCAAGAAATTCGAATGCCAAGAAGGTGTCACTCAAAAATTAGCAAAATAAGTAAAGAAAACTAAATATATACAAGAATCAAACCTTTTTACAAGTGAAAAGGGAAGAAAGTTGAGAACTTGGAGTGGGTAACAATGGTGATTAGGGTTTAGGGGGGAAACGGCACTGTGGTGGGGAGAGATATTGCATCGGTCGCGAGCAGAAGAGACAAGGCTGTGGTGGCTGTGAAGTGCGGCGGGCGCGATGTGTGGTGAGGAGAGATGCCAGCGAACTGAAGTGAGAGAGAACAAGATTGTGGTGGCGCGGAGAGAAGCAGAAGGAGAAAAGGAAGCAGAGGAATGGCTGTGGGAAGGCACAGACCGAAATAAGAAAGAAAAGAGGGAAAGCAAGTTGAGTTTGTTTTTTAGGGTTTCGATGAGGACACGGGTCGTGCCAGATGGGCACGGACCGTGCCTCACTTACCTGCCAAGGTGCTGAGGTTCTGGAGGGGCGCACGAGCCGTGTAGCCTCAGACTCCGACCGTGCCACCTGCATTCGCCCAGGATGTCACGAGTTCGCACTAAAGCTCCGAACCCCCTATTTCCTTCTAAGCATTTTGCTTCTGTCCGGGCTATTTTTTGAGCCCTTCCCTTCATTTTTAGCCTTTGGGTCAGTTGACAAAGTTGTAGGGTGTGATTTTCCCTTTCCGAAAAGTACTTGTTTGCAAAAATCCGAATTTTCTAGCTCAAGTTATCATCAAATCATCGATTTATCCAAAAACTGGAATTTCTATTTTCTCATTTCCTTTTAAGTTATCAAGTTTTAAGTACTTTCATCCTAGCTTGTAAATGCAAGGACTTTATTTAAATTCTCAATTTTCTTATGCTCTTATTATAGTTTCCAAGTCGCCCAAACCGTCCCAAGCTCGAGGCACGTCGCTAGACTTTTCTACTACCCAAGGTACGCAAATTGTCCAACTTTTCGCTCCTTATTATCATTTAATGTTTTCATGGTTATTTTAAGTTGTGCTTTAATGTTTATGTTACGGTTTTAAAAGGTCCCGAACTCCCTCAACTCTCAATTATACATTTTTTTCTTGGATTTCACTCATTGTTTTTTCATTCAACCCTTGTCCACTCAAAATCTTTTCACTCATTTATTTTTCAACTCTCTTTTTTTTCCTCTTTTCTTTTACTATTTTTTCTTCTTTTTTTTCTCAAGAATTTCTTCAATATAAAAACAAAAGAAAAGAAACCTCTAAAAATCCTAAAAAGTTGAAAAATAAAATTACGAAAAATCTAAAAATCCTAAAAATAAAATAATCAAAATGTAAAATAAAAATAAAAATAAAAATAAAAATAAAAATAAAAATAAAAATAAAAATAAAAATAAAGCATTAAAACTTGGGTTGCCTCCCAAGAAGCGCTTATTTAATGTCCTAAGCTTGACCAAGTACCTCTCAAACCGTACCGAGAGCGGTGAGGTTGAAGTTTTATCGATCTTCAAGAGGTTGACCAGCCAAATAGGGCTTAAGCCTATGCCCATTGACCGTGAACGGCTCGGAATCATCCCCACAAATCTCAACCGCACTATGGGGGAAAACCCTCAAAACCCGAAAAGGGCCCGACCATCGGGACTTAAGCTTGCCTGGAAAGAATTTCAACCTTGAATTGAATAACAACACTTGGTCTCCTTCTTCAAATCTCTTCTTGAAAATGTGCTTGTCATGCCATCTCTTAGTCCTTTCCTTGTATAACTTGGCACTATCATAGGCCTCCAACCTCAATTCAACAAGTTCTTGAAGTTGCAACATCCTCTTTTCTCCAACCTTTGCAAGATCGAAGTTGAGAGTTTGAACAGCCCAAAAAACCTTGTGTTCCATCTCAACCGGCAAATGACATGCTTTTCCATATACTAACCGGTACGGAGTGGTTCCCAATGGAGTCTTGTATGCGGTCCGGTAGGCCCACAATGCATCATCTAACTTAAGAGACCAATCTTTCCTCGAACCGTTGACCGTCTTCTCCAATATGCTCTTGATTTCCCGATTAGAAAGCTCCACTTGGCCACTAGTTTGGGGATGATATGGTGTAGCAACTCGATGTGTCACCCCATACTTGGCTAGAAGAGCATCAAGAGGTCGATTGCAAAAATGAGTGCCATTGTCACTCAATAAGGCCCTTGGAGCCAAATCTTGCAAAAATCTTCTTGAGGAACTTAATCACCACCTTGGAATCATTGGTGGGTGTTGCAATTGCTTCAACCCACTTTGAAACGTAATCTACTGCCACCAAAATGTAGAGGTTGTTGTGAGAAGGAGGGAAGGGACCCATGAAGTCTATCCCCCACACATCAAAAAGTTCCACCTCTAAAATGTAATGTTGTGGCATCTCATTCCTCTTGGAAATGCTTTCGGATCTCTGACACTTGTCACATGAAAGCACAAAATTTCTCACATCCTTGGAGAGTGTAGGCCAATAGAACCCGACTTGGAGTACCTTTGCAACGGTCTTGTCGGTGCTAAAATGACAACCACAAGTAGTGGCATGACAATGATGGAGCACACTTTGAACTTCATCTTCCGAAAAACATCTTCTATACACTCCATCCCCACAAAGCTTATAAAGTAGAGGCTCCTCCCAAACATATCTCCTCAACTCGGAAAGAAACCTCTTCTTTTGTTGTCATGACATCTTTGGGGGAAGTACACCACTAACAATGAAGTTCACTATATCCGGGTACCAAGGGGCGACTTGATGAGCAAGAACAAAGAGTTGCTCGTGTGGGAAGGAATCATCAATGGGAATATCGTCATCACTATGAGCCTCAAGTTGCAATCTCGAAAGATGATCGGCCACCACATTTTGCAATCCTGGTTTGTCTCGGATCTCGAGGTCAAACTCTTGGAGTAAGAGGACCCATCGAATAAGGCGAGGCTTAGAATCCGCCTTAGTCAAGAGGTGCCCTAGAGCAGCATGATCCGTGAAAACAATCACCTTGGAATTGATCAAATAAGAGCGAAATTTGTCCAAAGCGAAGACAACCGCTAAGAACTCCTTCTCGGTGGTGACATAATTAACTTGAGCTCCATCCAACGTCTTGCTTGCATAGTAAATCACATAGGACTTGTTGTCCTTCCTTTGCCCCAAAACAGTCCCCACCCCATGATCGCTTGCATGGCACATCACTTCAAAGGGCAAATCCCAATCCGGTGCTTGTACGATGGGGGCGGTGATCAAAGCTTCCTTTAACCTGAGAAAAGCACTCAAACATTCTTCATTAAAGTCAAAGGGCACATCTTTGATGAGCAATTGGGTGAGTGGTTTTGCAATTTTTGAAAAATCTTTAATGAACCGCCGGTAAAAACCAACATGTCCAAGAAAACTCCTCACTCCCTTTACAGAATTTGGTGGTGGCAATTTTTCAATCACCTCCATCTTTGCTCGATCAACTTCAATGCCCTTAGAGGAAACAACATGACCAAGAACTACCCCCTCTTGCACCATAAAATGGCACTTTTCCCAATTCAAGACCAAGTTAACTTCTTCACATCATTTAAGCACCTTTTTCAAATTATTTAAACAATGATCAAATGAGGTGCCATAAACAGAAAAATCATCCATAAAAACCTCCATTATGTCCTCAATAAATTGGGAGAATATGGCCATCATACACCTTTGAAAAGTAGCGGGTGCATTATACAACCCGAACGACATTCTCCGATATACAAAGGTTCCATAAGGACAAGTAAACGTGGTTTTCTCTTGGTCTTTTGGGTGAATCGGGATTTGGAAAAATCCGGAGTAGCCATCTAGGTAGCAAAAATGGGAATTCTTTGCAAGTCTTTCCAGCATTTGGTCTACAAAAGGGAGGGGAAAGTGGTCTTTCCGGGTGGCTTTGTTCAATTTTCTATAGTCAATACACATTCGCCAACCCGTTACCGTTCTAGTGGGGATCAATTCATTTTTATCATTTTTCACAACAGTCATTCCTCCCTTTTTAGGCACAACATGGACCGGGCTTACCCACTCACTATCGGAGATAGGGTAGATAATACCGACCTTCAACAATTTCAAAACATCTTTTTTCACAACATCTTTCATGGTAGGATTAAGCCTCCTTTGATGCTCAATGGATGGCTTATGGTTTTCCTCCATGAGGATGCGATGCATACAAAACAAAGAGTGAATACCCTTTAGGTCATCAAGAGTGTATCCTATGGCATTGCGTTGCAATCTTAAAACTTTCAACAAAGCAAATTTTTCAGATTTGTTTAAGTTTGCATTTACAATGACAGGATATGTGGAATTGGGACCTAGAAACTCATACCTCAAAGAAGATGGAAGAGGCTTCAATTCTACCTCCGGAGCCTTTTTCACAACATGTGTAGGCTCTTCTTCCACCTCCAGCTTCTCAATCTTGGCAAACCCCGGTGGGAATGGTGGGGATGCTTCAACGACTCAACACAAATTGCAACCTCGGGGTTGTCATCCTGCAAATATTCACAAAACAGTAAACATAGCTCAAGTGGATCATCACTTGGCCACATGTTAGATTTATGTTCCCTAACTATTCCCTCAATCGAATCAACGAAGTTACAATCATCGGAAATAGAAGGAAATTTGGAAGCTTTATTCACATAGAACTCAATCTTATCACTTCCCACATCAAAAGTCATCTTGCCATTTTTCACATCAACACAACAACCCGAAGTAGCCAAGAAAGGCCTTCCAAGAATGATTGGGGTGCGCAAATCCTCATTCATATCAAGTATCAAAAAGTCAACAGGCACAAAGATGTTACCCACCTTGATAAGAACATCCTCAAGTATACCCAAGGGGTATTTCACAGAACGGTCAGCAAGTTGTAGGGACATGGTGGTGGGTTTCAGCTCACCCATACCAAGTTTTTGAGACAAAGAAAGGGGCATCAAGTTCACACTTGACCCCAAATCACACAAAGCACGATCAATGAAAATGTTCCCTACAACACATGGGATGGTAAAGCTACCGGGATCCTTAAGCTTAGGAGGAAGCTTGTTTTAGATCGCGATGCTACAATGGTCAGTCAAAGCCATTGTCTCATGCTCTTCTAGCCTTCTCTTGTTGCTTAAAATCTCTTTCAAAAATTTGGCATAGGCGGGCATTTGAGACAAGGCCTCGGTGAATGGTATGTTAATCTCGAGCTTCTTGATGACCTCCAAGAACTTCCCAAATTGTTTGTCAAGTTTTTCCCTAGCCAATCTTTGAGGGAAAGGCACGGGCGGAGTATAAATCCTTTGGGGAGTTTCCGGTGGGTCATTAAGAACCTTTTTCTCCTTTTGCACCTTAACATCAATCACAGAATCTTTGGAGGGCGGAGACATCTCCTCATCAACCTCAACATTCTCAGCATCAATTACATCATTTTCAACATCTTTAGGCACATCAATCACCACATGCTCAATCCTAGGATCTTTAGGCCCCTCCAATTGTGTCCCACTCCTTAAAGTTATGGCTTGACATTGTTCCTTAGGGTTAGGTATGGGCTTTCCGGGAAGCATTCCCGGAGGGGTAGTGGAGGTACTAGCTTGAATAAATTTGATTATCAAGCATTTGAGTGTGGGTGCTCATAAGGTCAACTTTCGTAGCTAAGGCCTTAATCACCTCATCTTGTCTTTGCTGATGCTCAAGTTGCCATTGTTGGTGTTGTTGTTGAGACAACATTAAAGCTTGTATCATGGCCTCAAGGCTAGGCTTTTGGGGAGCTTGTGGTGGAGGTGCTTGGGTTTATCTTTGCCCTTGGGGTTGACCCATTTGGTTATTGTTCCGGTAAGAAAAGTTCGGGTGGAACCAAAGATCGGGATTATAGGTATTGGAGAAAGGGTCAAAGTTTTGCCTATTAGAAGGGTTACCAACATATTTAACCACTTCGGTCGATTCATTGCTAACCAACCCACTAGGACAATTCAAGGTCTCATGCTCATATGATTGACACGACGTACATGGTTGGGGAGGGGGTGCATTTACATTCAACATATCCATCTTTTTAGTCATGGCATCCAACTTAGCATTCAACATAGAAATAGCATCAACATCATACTTACCTCCTGTCCTCTTGGAACGGGGCTTTGACCACTGGTAGCTATTGATCTCCATTTTCTCAATAAAAGTTTGAAGTTCCGCCACTGTTTTGGACATGATATTGCCTCTCGCCGCTGCTAAGATGTTGGCCCTCAAGTTGTCGTCCACCCCGTTGTAGAAGGCATGTATCGGGACCCATGATTCGAATCCATGGTGGGGGCATTGACGTAAGAGGTCCTTGAACCTCTCCCATGCTTCATAGAGGGATTCATTCCGGCTCTTGGACAAATGTTGAAATTTGATTCCGGAGGCTCATCAACTTGCTAGGAGGAAAGTACTTCACCAAGAATACGCTAGCAAGTTGGTCAAAAGTGCTAATGGCGGAGCTTGATGGAAAAGAGTCCAACCACTCCCAAGCCTTCCCTTCAAGTGAGAAGGAAAACAATCGCAGCTTGATTGCATCGGGCGTTGCACCATTTGCCTTAAAGGTCTCACATGCTTGGTTGAATAGGCGAAGGTGCCGGTTGGGATCTTCATTGGGAAGGCCATAGAATGGGTTCGCCTTTACCAAATTGATGAGTGAACTCCTTAGCTCGAAATTATTCGAGGCCACATTTGGAAGATTTATGGCGGAAGGTTGATTTGTGACATTGGGCATCACATAAGAGCCAAGCGTGACTTTAGGCTCGCCGCCGCCACCGCCGCCACCGGACATGGCGTTCTTTCGCTTGGAGTTCTCTTCTTATCTTCTCCGGGCGTGATCTAACTTTTGCTTCTTCCGCCGGGAGCGAAAGGTTCTTTCGATTTCAGGATCAAACTCAAAGAGTGGAGCTTTTTGCATGCACGTAGAGTAAACCTGGCAAGACAAAACCAAAACACCAAGGAAAATCAAAATAGAAAATAAATAACTTAGGCAATCTTAGGGTATTCGTTCAATGGCTGGCTAGGGACAAAGTCCCCGGCAACATCGCCAAAAACTTGATAGGCCGCAAGTGCACGGGTGAAATTGTAGCATGAATCAAGGTCGTTCCCACAGGGAATGTTCCTTTCAACGCACCGAACTAGCCTCCTAGTTGATTGCTAAGTCGATTGGGTTTTTGAGTAAAACAACTAATTCTAATTCTAATCACAATCAAGGTCTAAACAAGCTAATATTCACACAAGTTTTTCTGGATTAATCAATATAAAAAGAAGTTCAGGGGACAATACCTAAGTCAAGTGACGAATCAACAATGTGGATTTAACACTCATTTCATTAGTTTGCACAATCAAGGTTCGATAATCCCATAGAATACTTCGCAATGAGATTTTGTCACTAGAGCGAATTGCCAAGACAAACTAATCACCTACTTTCGTGGTTATTTTGATTTAATCAAGGTTAAAGATCTAATTATCACAAGAACCCTAATTAAAAACTTCTATGTCTAGACAATTATTAATTAGTTTAGCCTATGTTTTCGGGAAATCAAACTTCTCCTTTCGGTACTTCATTCAATGACCTATTTACATGCGATTGGTGATCAAGCAAAAACAATATCAATTCAATTCTAAGGCCAAGTAAATTGAAACAAACTAAATTAATGTCTATTCAATCCAACAAAGGCAATTCATCAAACAACTTCAAAGGTTCATCCCCCGAACTAAAAAGAACTACTCACTATTCATGTTTGAAACTACAAAGCAATTGAAATATATTTTAGAAAGCATGTAGAAATCTATGAGAGAACCAAAGGGAAGAACAATCTTGCTAGAAATCAACAATGGAGGACTTTTGCTCCTCAACTTCAAGGTGTGTTCAAATTGCTCTTCGATCTTCAATCTTCTCTCAATCTTCAATGGTTGATGGATTATGGATGATGAAGGATATGGATTAGGGTTAGGTTATGGAATGGAAGATGGTAGAATGATGATTGCCCCCAAAAACAGCCGAAAACAGCATAATATAGGCAAATTGCAACTGAAAACCGCCGGAAATGAAGAGACGCAGGCGACACGGACCGTGCCAGGGGTGACACAGACCGTGCTCCTAGTGACACGGACCGTGCCCCCTAGGCACTACTCGTGTCGCTTCACTGCATCAAATTCCACGAGTTTTGGTCATAGTCACGACCCGTGCCCCTGTTTTGGGCACCCGTGTCACTGCTATCTGGGGCCTAGGAGTTCTTTGGGCCACTGTTTGGGCCTTGGGTGATCCAACTTCTCACTTCTTGGTCCTTTATGCACATAACTTGGATCTACACTTGATTTTTGGCTTGGTTTACATCGATTCTTCACAAATTCCCTACAAAACTCACCAAACTCCAAACCAAGCGTAATATGGGAAATTTGGGCATAAAATAATATAATCATGTCAAATATTCCCCAAATTCTCATCAAAACAACCAAGTTCTCATATATACAAGAGACACTTATCAGTACCAAGAAAGGTCGACCTAATATGATGGGGATATTCACGTCTTCGTCCATTTCGAGAATGACGAAATCGCAAGGAATAAGGAAGCTCCCCACTTGCACCGGGATATGCTCTAATATGCCAAGACGCCTTCTAATAGATCTATCGGCAAGTTGCAAGTTGATAGACGTTGGAATCAAATCATCTAAATTGAGCTTCTTGCATATTGAGTGTGGCATGACACTCACACTCGCCCCGAGATCACATAGAGCTTTGTCGATCTTCATATCCCCTATTGCACAAGGAATAGAGAAACTTCCAGGATCGGCAAGTTTCTTGGGGGTTTCACTCCCAATTATAGCACTACACTCCACAGTGAGGTGGACAATAGACTTTTCTTCTACTCTCTTATTTGTGAGAAGGCTCTTCAAGTGTTTCTTAAAGGATGAAACCTCAGAAACGACATCCAAGAAAGGAATATTAACTTGAAGCTTCTTGAGTATTTCAATGAACTTAGAGAACTTCTCATCACTCTTTTGTTAAACTATTCTCCTAGGAAAAGGAATTGGTGGTCGATATGATTTTAATTGCTCCGTGGATCGCTCATGATCATATTCTTTCGAAATTTCTTTCCCTTTCTCAACTCCTTCTTTGGGTTTCTCATTCTCCTTGGGCTTCTCAACTTTTTCACTCAACCCTTCCTTTTTCTTATCACTAACCCTCTCAATCACTACTTCCTCTTCTTTCTCCTCAACACTAGCTTGCTCAACTTCAATTATATCCACAACATCTTCCTCTTTCTCCTCCAAAGGAATCTCATTCTCCACCATGGGTCCTTAACCTTTTCTTCCACTCCGTAGGGTAATAGCATTCACTTAATTGCACCCCTTGGATAGGTTGTGGTTGAAAGGTTTGAGGAAGGTGATTTTGTTGGGCAACTTGGGTCATGTTCGGTCTCATTCCGAGCAGAATTCTTATCATTTATAGGGTATTTTTGCTTGTTCTAACCCCTTAATTATATATCATATATGATGATTTTGAGTTTTGTAGGGTAATAATGTGTTAGAGCCAAAACCGAGACAAAAGTGGCAAAACTGGGCAAAAATCCACAAAGGTTGCAGTGCAGCAACAAGAGCATAGATCAGAGGGGCGTCGCACCCGCGACCATCTTTTGTGGTGCCATTACACCAGCCAGGCAGAACAAGGTCGCACCCGCGACCTGGGCGTAGCACCCGCGACCGACAGCGAGCAAAACAACACTATGCTCAGAAGAGTGTCGCGCCCGTTACACAAGTTTCACGCCTACGATGACGGTAAGCTAACCAACGAGAAATTTCCGAGGAGCTATCGCACCCGTGACAGATTTTGTCGCGCCCGCGGGGATGTGCCCAGGATGCGGTCGCACCCGAGATAGGTTCTTTAACGCCCGCCACAGCCGGAAGCAAGAAGTGAAGGAAGATGGGGCAGTATGAGGTCGCGCCCGTCACGGTTTGAAGCGAGGAATGACAGACGATGTGCCCAGAAAGGGGTCGCGCCCGCGACCCAAAGTGTCGCACCCGCGACAGCGAAAATTCCCGGATATAAAAGCGCGGTTGTGCTAGGGTTTTGAGTGGGTTTTTATTATTTTATTTTCCTATTATTTTCTTTATATATACACCATTATACTAGGGTTAGAATATCATTAGTTAGTTGGCATTAGTTTTTATCATTAGTTTTACTTAGTTTTATTTCTAGTTTTTACTTAGGTTTATTTTAATGGCTTAGTTCTCAGTTTCTTTAAGTTTTCTTTAAACCTTTGATTGTAAGTTATATTTTTCCAAGATCAATGCAATTTTTTTCTTCAAGTTCTTGTCTCCTCTTTTTGTCTTTTGATTTTATTAGGGTAGTTCCACACCAAAAATCTGATTTTTAGTGAAGAGGAGGATTAAGTTTCCTCGAATTCTCCCTTCAGGTGAGGATTCGAGCAGTCTTCGTAATCCAAATCGCGCTTTTTTATTGTTTGTTCGGGGGAAGATTCGTGATTCAACATTCAAGATTAGTATAATGCATGCTAGGTATAATTTCTTTTCTTTAAATTCAGTTTTTTACATTCATAGTTATTAGCATTCGTTCTTGATTATGTGTTCGTTTTCTTGTTTAGTTTCTTTTCTTGTTCTAGTAGTTAGGGTTTGTTTTCATGTTTTCTTTAGTTTCCATTGTTTTCAATTCATAATTAGTTTAGTTTAAATTATTTATTGCTTTCTGCATGTTGAAGACCTTACCAAACCAATTTCCTTATTAACATGACACACCATCCTTGTGGATTCGACAACCTTACTAAAAAAACCCCAATTTCTACGACCGAACAATGGCGTCGTTGCCGGGGATGGCGTTATTTGGTAGATTAGGTTATTGGTTTGTGTGTGAATAGTTTATTGCTTTCTTAGATTAGTTTTAAAAAACCAAAAAAACAAACTAAAAATTGAAAAAATTGAGAAACCACAAAAAAACGTAGGGTACAAGAACCAGAGGTTTGGGTACGTAGTCCTTTTAGTAATAGACTGGTTAGGACGGAGGAACCCTTGGTAGAATCACCAAAGATGTCTGGAGGAAGACCACCTAGGGTAACTCTTAACGACCAGTTATACCCATCTTACGACCCACCACCCTCGTGTTTTGTACTTCCCAACCTGCCTACAGAAGTAACCTTTGACCCTAGGCAGCACTACACCCAGAACCTACCACTTTTCACGGGTACTGGGTTAGCACTCATATGGACCGCAGAGTACAATGAATACATTAGCATGATAACTCCACCTGGAGTCCCATTAGACTATGTGCTTTTAAAATACCTACCTTTTGCTATGAGGGACGCTGCTAAGCGGTGGATGTATAGCATCAAACCTCGATCCATTAATTCTTGGGATGGTTTTCTAAAAGTTTTTATCAAAAGGTTTTTTCCAAACTCCTTAACCGTTCAACTAAGAAATTCGATTTTGAAATTTAGACAGGACATAGGAGAACCTTTTTGGAAAGCTTTCGAATGATTTAAAAATTTACTTTCCCAATTCCCTCATCATGGTTTTGACTTGGTACGACTGTGTCAGATTGTGTACGAGGGCGTCGACCAAGACACTAGGGTTACATTAGAGTCAATGTGTGAGGGGGGTTTTACGGATACACTAGGAAGGACCATTTTCCCCTCTCATGGATCAAATGCTTGAGAAACTTGTTGGGCATGAATATTATTGTTTTCTTGACGGTTATTCTGGTCATACCCAAGTCTCTATTGCCCCTTGTGACCAGGAAAAGACCACATTCACTTGCCCTTTCGGCACCTTTGCTTTTCGAAGGATGCCCTTTGGCTTGTGTAATGCCCCTACAACCTTCTTGAGGTGCATGATTTCGATATTTTCTGACTTAGTGGAGGAATGCGTGGAAATTTTTATGGATGATTTTTCTGTGTTTGGTACTTCTTTTGATGTCTGCTTAGCTAACCTGAATCGCGTGTTGAGTCGATGTAAGGAAAAGAGTCTGACCCTTAACTGGGAAAAATGTCACTTCATGGTGAACAAGGGTATTTTTGGGCATGTGATTTCTAAGGAAGGGATAGAAGTAGATAAAGCTAAGATTGACCTAGTTAAGAATGTGTCCCCTCCAACTTCTGTTAAGGAAGTCCTTTCATTCCTAGGACACGCCGGTTTTTACCGGCGATTCATTAAGGACTTCAGTAAAATTGCTAAGCCTTTATCCTCACTGCTAGCTAAGGAGGTACCTTTCCACTTTACTGATGACTGTATGAGGGCCTTTAATAAACTCAAGGATGCCCTTATTTCCCCTCCTATTCTCAAGCCTGCCACCTGGAGAGAACCTTTTGAGATTATGTGTGATGCATCGGACTACGCTGTAGGTGTTGTGCTTGGACAGAGAATTGATAAGAAACCTATTGTTTTTCATTATTCTAGCCACACCTTGAATGATGCTCAATTGAATTACACTGTGACTGAGAAAGAGTTTTGAGCTGTTGTGTATGCTTTTGAGAAATTCAAACCTTACTTGCTTGGTTCTTGAGTCATAGTTTACACTACTCATTCTGCTTTGAGATACTTGATGGAGAAGAAAGATTCCAAACCTAAGCTAGTTAGGTGGGTGTTATTATTGCAAGAATTTGACTGTGAGATTAGAGACAGGAATGGAGCTGAGAATCCTTTAGCTGTCCACTTATCTAAGATTGTGCCTGACACTGTGAAAACCACCCCTATTGCTGCTTAGTTTCCTGATGAGCAACTCTTTAGTGTGGGAGTGGAACCTTGGTTTGCTGATATTGTGAATTTTAAAGTGACTGGAGAGATGCCTAATGATTGGAATAAGCATGACAGGGACAGGTTCCTTCACATTGTGAAGAATTTTGTGTGGGATGACCCTTACTTGTTTCAATACTGCCCTGACCAGATACTTAGGAGATGTGTTCCTGATGAATCCATTATGGACGTCCTCTCTTTTTGCCATGACCAACCTTGAGGGGGACACTATAGTGGGAAGAAAACTACTTATAAGGTCTTACAGAGTGGGTTTTACTGGCCTACTATCTTTAGAGATGCCCATGACTATGCCCAACGGTGCCCTAGGTGCCAAAGTTTGGGAAAGATAACTAGGAGAGGTATGATGCCCTTACAGCCTGAGATTTTTGTTGATGTGTGGGGACTTGATTTTATGGGACCATTCCCCAACTCCTTTGGGAATGAATATATTCTCCTTGCTGTTGATTATGTGTCTAAGTGGGTAGAGGCCATCCCAACTAAGAGGAATGATGCTCAGGTAGTGACCAAATTCCTTAGGGAGTACATTTTTTCTAGATTTGAAATGCCTAGAGCCATTATTAGTGATCAGGGAACCCACTTCAATAATAGATCCTTTGAAACCTTACTGAAGAGGTACTCATTTGTGTATAAGCTCACCACCGCTTACCATCCACAGTCTAATGGTCAAGCGGAAGTTTCCAATAGGCAAATTAAACAGATCTTGGAGAAAACTGTGTCTAGGAATAGGAAAGACTGGTTTATTAAGATGATTGATGCCTTGTGGGCCTACCGAACGGCCTATAAAACCCCCATTGTGATGTCACCCTATAGAGCTATTTTTGGGAAGCCCTGTCACTTGCCTGTAGAGCTTGAACATAGAGCTTGGTGGGCTTTGAAAGCCCTTAACCTTAATTTGTCATCAGATGGTGAGGTGAGGAGACTTACACTTTGTGAGCTTGAGGAGTTGAGGAGAGAAGCCTATGAGAATGGGCGATTGAGCAAGGAGAGGTCTAAAATCTTACACGATAAGATCATTCATAGAAAGACTTTTTTCCCGGGACAAAAGGTACTCCTTTATGACTCCCGGTTACACCTGTTTGCTGGAATTAGGGCTGTTCATCGGTTCAAACCGAACCGAACCGGGCCGAACCGAATAAACCGAAAACCGATTAAGGGGTAAAGTCCAAACCAAAAACCGAACCGAATAAACCAGTTCGGTTTCGGTTCTCGGTTTATCCGGTTCAAAACCGAATAATGCACACATTCATACGGGACTTTCACCGGAAGGAGTCAAACCGAATAAACCGAAAACCGAATAAAGGCTAAAGTGCAAACCGAACCGAATAAAAATCGGTCCGGTTTGAATCGGTTCGAACCGGTTCGGTTCTCGGTTTATTCGGTTTTGAACCGAATAATGCACACCCCTAGCTGGAATTAAAGTTAAGATCTAGGTGGACTGGACCTTTTATTGTGACTCAGGTATTCCCTTCAGGGGGTGATTGAAATTAAGGACCCATCTAACAATTCTGTGTGGAAGGTGAATGGGCACAGGTTGAAACCCTTCTTAGAGTTTCTTGATACAGCTGACGTGGAATGTGTTACATTCCACGATCCACCCAAAGCTTGAAGGAAGGTAAGTTGAGATTCTTGTATATATTGTATATATGATTCTCCGTTTCTTGATTTTTCTTTATTGCCTCTCCTAACTTTGCATTGTCAAGTGAGAAGGAATGAGTCTTTTGACAAGAAGCCATCCAGGTAATATCCTTTCTTATCTTTCTTTTACAGTTAGTGAGTTGGCTTTCTTTTCCCTCTTTTATTTTCTTTTGGTGTGTTTTTCTTTCTTTTGGTGTGCTTGATTACTTCTATTTCCATTGAGGACATTGTTGTCCTTTTTGTGTGGGAGTGGGGTGGCATGCATGCCAACTTGTGTTTTTCTTTTCTTTTGTAAGTTTTTCTTTTGTGTGTGGTGTCACCTTATTCACAATGAGGACATTGTAGAGTTTTTATGTGGGAGTGGGGTGGCACAAGTGCCTTACCAATTTTTGGAATACAAACAACTTTAGTTACCAAGGAAATTAGGCGAAATTTTAAAAAATTTTAAAAAAATTTCGGCTAGAGGTAGTTGTATGTATGGTTGTGTCGTTGATTGCTAGAATAGTGCAATTGCTTAGTTAGAAATAGTTAGTGAATGTTGATAGGCTTTAGGCTTGATTGTTGTTATTCCTAAACATAATAACCGCACCTGTATTCGCAATCATGCGGTATCCTTAGAAATTCACTTCTTGGTTGGTTAATGTGATGGTTTTGGTTTAGGAGGAAAGTTTTAGTTTCTTAAATATCCATGTTCTAAATAAAGAAAAACTTAAAAATTGGAAAAATAAAAAAATATTAGTATACCTACACGGGTTGGTATGAGTGGTACGGGGCTCTTACCCCTTAAGCACTTCGTATACGTATGGAGTAGCCTGTGTTGGGAGGGTAAACCCCATTTATAGGTCGTTTAATTCCCGAAAATACTAACGCAACAATATTAATTTAAGAAATTCTGAAAATGTTGGTTCACCCACATAGATCGGTATGATTGGTGCGGCGCTCATATCCCTTAAGCACCTTGTATGTGTATGAAAAGGATCTATGTAGGAAGAGTAGACCCCTTTCAGGGCCATTCAATTCTCGAAAAACCTAACACCAAAAAAAATAATGACAATAAATATGGAACCCTAATCTATGTAACCTGCGACCCTCACCAAGCCAAGGGCGACACTAAAGAGAGAGGGGAACCACTAATAATTCATTAAATAAATAAGCAGGGGTGTTTGAGTAGTTACTTCT
Organism: Portulaca oleracea; assembly: GCA_029582165.1. Lineage (NCBI taxonomy): Eukaryota > Viridiplantae > Streptophyta > Magnoliopsida > Caryophyllales > Portulacaceae > Portulaca > Portulaca oleracea. The sequence continues at coordinate 17,667,093 of CM055878.1, read as the reverse complement.
AACCGACTGAGCCTTGACATAAACAAAAACTAACTGGAAATAGTGCACTTGAGCACGAGGAACCCATCAAGCTATGCATGAATGAGGTGAAAAATGTGAAGTCTAAGTAACAATCTTGCTAGTTGCCTTGATAATGCTTATTAACTGTTCTTGGTTGAGTGAATGCGTTGTTTGAGTAGTTAGCTTCGCGACCGTGTGTATGGATTTCCTTTGTGCTGATCCTCTTTTCTCAATTTCGCTTCTTTTATCTAACAAAGTGTTTCTCCTCCGTTCTTTTCTTTAGTTTTGAGTCTTCTTTTCTTTTCTTTTTCTTTGGCTTTTGTGGGTATAGTTGCTATGAATCTTCACGAGACCTTCCTCGTCCACTTAGGCTACCAAGGGTTTTAAAGGGCTTGTTGCATACGCTAAATGCAACAGTGATTCCTACGAAACTGAGTTAGGGTAGTTAGTCTATTTTTCTTTTTGTTTTAGTTTGCTCGGGGTGAGCAAACCCTTGTGTGGGAGTGTTGTTCCGTCTCGTTCCGAGCCGAATTCTTATCATTTATAGGGTATTTTTGCTTGTTCTTACCTCTTAATTATATATTAGATATGATGATTTTGAGTTTTGTAGGGTAATAATGTGTTAGAGCCAAAACCGAGAAAAAAGTGGCAAAAATGGGCAAAAATCCACAAAGGTTGCAGTGCAGCAGCAAAAGCATAGGTCAGAGGGGCGTCGCACCCGCGACACTGCGGGTCGCGCCAGCAACCATCTTCTTTGGTGCCATTACACCAGCCAGGGAGAACAAGGTTGCACCCGCGACCTGAGCGTCGCACCCGCAACCGACAGCGAGTAAAACAACACTATGCTCAAAAGAGTGTCGCGCCCGTTACAAAAGTTTCACGCCCGCAATGACGGTAAGCTAACTAACGAGAAATTTCCGAGTAGTTGTCGCACCCGTGACAGATTTTGTCGCGCTCGCATAGATGTGCGCAGGATGCGGTCGCGCCCGAGATAGGTTTTGTAACACCCGTGACAGCCGACAGCAAGAAGTGAAGGAAGATTGGGCAGTATGAGGTCGCGCCCGTGAAATCTTGTGTCGCGCCCGCGACGGTTTGAAGCGAGGAATGACAGACGATGTGCCTAGAAATGGGTCGCGCCCGCGACCCAAAGTGTCGCACCAGCGACAGCGAAAATTCCCGGAAATAAAAGCGCGGTTGTGCTAGGGTTTTGAGTGGGTTTTTATTATTTTCTTTTCCTATACACCATTTTAATAGGGTTTATTTAGTTTTTATCATTAGTTAGTTGACATTAGTTTTTATCATTAGTTTTACTTAGTTTTATTTCTAGTTTTTACTTAGGTTTATTTTAATGGCTTAGTTTTAGTTTCTTTAAGTTTTCTTTAAACCTTTGATTGTAAGTTACATTCTTCCAAGATCAATGCAATTCTTTTCTTCAAGTTCTTGTCTCCTCTTTTTGTCTTTTGATTTCATTAGGGTAGTTCAACACCAAAAATCCGATTTTTTGTGAAGAGGAGGATTAAGGTTCTTCGAATTTTCCCTTCAGGTGAGGATTCGAGCAGTCTTAGTAATCAAAATTGCGCTTTTTTCTTGTTTGTTTGGGGGAAGATTCGTGATTCAATATTTCAAGATTCAAGATTAGTACAATGCATGCTAGGTATAATTTCTTTTCTTTAAATTCAGTATTGTTAGTGGAGTGGTTTGTAAGACCACGGTTTTATCGTTCTTCCACAGGGAGCTAGGGGCCTTAGCTGCAACTAGTTGACTTTAGGTAGGGTTTATGATCATGAAAGGATGAAAGACCTTAGGGTGAAAACAACACAAACACGCTATGTTTAGTAAAAAAGGTAAAACAATGGGTGTCGGGAGACTTTCGGGATGCAAACGGAAATGAGGAAATGGGTTTCGCAACAAGAGAGTAACGAGAAAGGGAGATCAAATGGTAATTCCGTTAGAGAAAAAAAAACCCACCGGACTTCCTCTTTCAAGGATAGTCCGAATTAACTTCCCCGAAATCCATAGACAGACCCGGGAAGGTCAAAAGAACGAAATTTCCTAGTTAGTTTCTATTCGCTTTCGCGAACTAGAATACTAACTATCCTAATTCCTACCTTCCAACAAGCATTAGAAGTATTCGGGATGCTTTCGCACCTAAATACATCCCACTTGAGGGAAGGATAGGATTAGGAAGTTGATTTCCTAACTAGTTACTCACCCAAACCTAATTACCCATTCACACCCTTAATATCTCCCTAACCCATTAAGGTTCTAGCCACTAAACATCCTAACTATCATGTTAATAACATCAACAACTTCATTCATGCTTAAAAGAGTAAACAAGATGACAATAAACATTAAATAACACCAACAATATCAAATAATAACAAAACAGAGATTAGTAAATAAACAATAAATTAGAGAGAGAAAGGTTAAGAAATGCTCATTGATTGTGATGACAAGGGAGAAAACTTCAGAATAATAAAGCTCCAATGCTCCAAAGTCGAGAATAATCTTCAAACTTCCAATAGTAATCAAGAGAATCCAATACAAGAACTAATAGTCTCAGCAAAGATCTTCCTTAATCCCTCTAATCTAAGACTTCCCAAAATGTGATAAAGAGTGCTAAAAGTATCCTAAAAGATAAGTAAAGCTGCTGTCTAATCTCTCCCCTTGCTAAAATGACCTAAATACATTAAATAGTAATCAAGGTTGTTACTCAAAACTCATCATTTTACACAACAGACAAAACTGGCCCGCAGGGGACCGTGGGCACGGTAAGGGTGACCGTGGCCACGGTCCTGCGTAAGGCAGGCGATTTCTTCTCTTCGCTTCGCACCGCCGTGGGCACGGTCCCCATGCACGATGGTCAAGGTCTAGGCGATTAGGGCTGACAACTTTTCGCTCCTTCGCACCGCCGAGGCTACGGTCTTGGGAGACCGCGACCACGGTCTAGTTCGGTCAGCTTCTTCTTTAGGCATGGCGAAGATCCTACCGTGACCACGGTCAAAGTGACCGTGACCAACGTCTAGTTCGGGTGCAAGGCCTCTTCACTTTGGTCTTGGCTCCATCATACCGTGGCTACGGTCTCTGTGACCGTGACCACGGTCTCTCTCGGCCACAATTCCTTCCAGGGTACTCTTCAGCCGTTGCCTCCGTTTCCGCTGCCTTTCGACATGGCCGACCCTTCTAATCCTCTGCCTTTGACACGACCAGGGCTCGGGGAATCTTAAGAAATCTCGGGGTTCCCAAGATTGGTGCAAAATTGGCCCATTTAGATTCGTTTTGAGTGAAACCTTTCGGAAACTACAAAAGTAGCTAAAACGCATTAAAAGTTATTAAAACAAACTACGAAACAAGTCAAAAGCCTAAGGATTTAGGCGGTATTTAGACACGAAATCGGGTCTAAACACCCCCCCACACTTAAACCTTTGCTCGTCCCGAGCAAAACAAAACAAAACAAAACAAACTAACACAAACTGCTCTGTCATGGGAGAGAAACGAGTGCATTTAGCGTATGCACCAAGCCCTTTGAACCCCCCGGCAGCCCGGGTGGACGAGATAGACTCGTGAGGGTTTGTAGCGGCTGTACCCACAAAAGCCAAAGAGGAAGGAGAGAGGGAAAGTGAAAACAAAACCGAAGAAGACAAAAAGAATGAAAAACAAGGGCTTTGATTCACAAGATCTCGCAATCCAAACTAGGAAAACGCGATTAAACCTCCCAAAGTAACCGTTAGGAGCATCTCAAAAACACCAAACTCAGAAAAAGGTCGATCTTGAAGATTTTTGACTCCCTACACCTTGTAACAAGCGAAACTCCACAGCAAAAGCACAACAAGGGTTTAACGGGAACCAAAAGACTTTAAAAACTCGCATCCGAATTTGAAAACAACGAAACAACCGAGAGGAGTGTTGCCGTTAGAATCTCAGACACAAGCTTTTGCTAAACGAGAAACAAAAACAAACTCAGACACAAGCCCTTAGAATCTCCGGGTTCCCAATAAAACGAGAAAGGAACGGGAGTCTCACAAGACACTTAGCGAAGGGAGTCTATTAAGGGTAAGTCTCGACTAGAACTCGAGTTAGGGTCGAAAATGCTCCAACCGATTACTTTTAGAAAGAAGTTTAAGAACAGCTTCTCAACTTCGATAACGAGATCCAGGAAACAAAGCAAAACAATAAACAAAACGAAAAGGTTTTCACTCCCTTTTTTCTCCATTTTCACACAAAAATTTTAAATTTTAAGCAAAAACTAGGAAACAAAGAATAGAACGAGTAGGTGATCTACCCTTGAAACAGAATATCTCCCCCCCCCCCCACACTTAAAGCTCCACAATGTCCTCATTGTGGGAAGGTGCCACATAAAAAGGGTAGAGAACCTACAAGAGACAAACAAACGAAAACAACTAGCAGGTAGAAAATGGTGGCGACCCGAGCCCACACGGCTCAAACAGCAAATGAAATCCCAACACAGACACTCATAGGTGTTCGCCACCCAAAAGAAAACCAAGCATGCGACGGATCATGATAAGGATTCACATACAAAGAGTAAGGTGGAAAGATATTACCTCAATCTCTTCATAAGCATTGAAAATAGCGATCCAAAGTCGTCGTTCAAGAGAGTCAGATCAACGTTAGAGTAAAAGACGACTTTTCAATTATAGAATTCGCATGCGAGACCAAAACCAAAAGAAAGGAAAAACTATCTTAAGAGATTATGAAAAGAAATTGAAAAGCTGAAAATATGAACAATATATACATTGCTAGTGACTTACCTTATCCTAGAATCTCACTCATTGAGGCGGGAAATAAGGGTGAAACTCGATGTACACTAACCGAAACAACTAATTCATTGCATTCATCCCAAATAACATTCGGTTACATCCATCCATGACCCAAAATACAAACGAGAGACGCTTAAACAACAGTCCAACCCACCAAAAACAACAAACAAACAACAAACAAACAACCCTAAGACAACCATCCAACAACCCGACAAACATGAATGATAAACAAAGCAAGGAAAAACCCGAGCAACCGAGCTGAACAATCCCCAAAATATGTGAGCTCATGCCAAAAGAAATTGAGAGACCAACAATCCAAAACCACCAGACATCGCAACTCCAAAACCCCGAAGAAGCACTCCCCCACACTTATACTTCACAAAATAAAGTAAATAGACATTGATAAAGGTCGGGTGGGGGTGCTTACAAACGGTCCTCAAGCGGACCCTCCTGGCGGAGGACGGGGTTGGAGCTGCGACTGGATGCTAGCCAGCGTCTCCTGTTGGATCTCAAGCAATCCTTGTAAGTTTTCGATCAACAGTTGCTGGTTTTGGATGAGCTCCCGTTGGACTTGAAACTCATCATGAAGCTCCTAGAGTTACTCGTTGATACGCTCAAGAGCGGCGTCCCGTTGTTGAATCGGCTCGGCTTCATCCCCTTGTGCTTGTTCTTCTTCCTCTTCTTCCTCTTCTTCCTCCTCTTCTTCGTCTTCGTCTTCACCTTCCTCCGCTCGATCCCCGGGACCACCCACCACAAATCGATCCCCAAAGGTTTGGCCACACGACCAATTGCGTTGGTCGGAGACATCTAGGCGTTGTTCGACATTGTCGTCGCCCAAATGAATTACGACGCTGTGGGGTTCGTTCCCGTGACGGTATAATGTTCGCGTCCTGTGTTTCTCCAGGAATTCCATCTTTCATAGGCGAACACCGTCGATAGGATCGGGGAAATAGCGGGGAGTCCACTTGCTCAGATAGGACTCGAACCCTTGCTTTCTTAAGAAATGGGTGATGATGTGACCCATACCAATAGTCATGTTCCGGGTTTCGAGGCTTATTTCCCGGAGGCAATGGAGTATACATGAGCCAGTGTTGACCCGACGACCGTTGATCGCATTATAGAGGACGAAGAGGTCATCTTTCCGGATGCTTGAACGTCCGACGTCACGGCCAAAAACAGAGTTCGAAATGATGCGGTGGAAGATGCGGACACTCATATTACAGAAATCCCTAGCCTTAGAGTTGCTTGGGCAATAGTACTTTGTTCGTTGCGATCGAACCCTCGGGTAACGTCTCCTCCAGCAAGTGAGCTCTTTCATAGCTTCTTGTTCATCGAATTTGACGCACTCGCCGTAGGGTATGCCGTCCTCGGGAAGGCCTAGAGCATTGGATAAGTCGTTGAGCGTACATTCCACCTCCTTTTTGTTCACGATGTATGAAAAGGAGGCGTTGGATGTGCCGTCTTCTTTTACCACCAAAGAGCTAAGGAATTCGAGCACCGGTTGCTCGATGATCGGCTCGTTGATTGTGGCAAAGATTTCCCATCCCATGACTTTAATGAAGAAGTCATGCTCGGTTTACAGAAAATATCCCTTGCCGTCTCCTCATGATAGAGATCCGGAGCACAAATTTTCCGCTTCTTTAGCCGCTCATACCGGACCTTGTGCATATCGTCCCGAAAATTGACTTTAATTTTCGGGTCGCATTGAATAACCGAGGCCGGTTGACCCTTGTATTGAGTTTTATCGGGCTCAGCCGAGGCTGATGGGGCGAGGGTTGATTCCGGCTCGGTCCGGGAACGTTTCGCTCGACCCATTAGATACTCTGCAAGAAAATCAAGCACCAAACACCGAAACACACAACAACCAATACCCCAAAAATCCCGAGCAACACAAAACACAATCAGCCACAAGATTCAATCCCAAAAACAAGCAATGCACTCCTAATCTCAGCAAAATCGATCAAAAACTCAAACTCCAAACTCAATCAATCCATCCAATCAAACCCACAAGCAATTTACATGAGATTCAACTAGAAGTTCACCAAAGACACTCCTAACAATCAATTACAATCCAAAATTCCAACCCCAAACTCCACTTACTCACCCAACGAAGACCCAACAAGCGATTTCACCATATTCAACCCAAATAAGCAAGAAATCTAGTGTTTAATCATCAATAAGTCAAGGAATACCTGGATTGAAGTGATGGGGAACTCCTCTTGCTAATTTCGACCCCCACAAGCAACAAGAGACCTAAAATTTGCTTGAAGAAGGTCCGAAAATGGCGAACACAGCAGCTAGGGCACGGTTGTAGGAGAAAGTTGGGAGAAATGGAGGAATTGGTGGTGGGTTTGTCGAATTTTGGAAGAGAGTTAGAGGTTTAGGGTTTGGTGAGGGTTTTCGAAGGTGAGAGTGAGGAAGAAAGTGAAAGAGAAATGAGGGGGAAATAACATTGAACCCCCGACATATCGCAGGTTTTCGACAGACCATGGCCACGGTCCATTCGACCGTGGGCACGGTGTGATTCGGGTGAGGGAAAAAAGAAGGGAAAAAGCAGGGTGGAGACCGTGGCTGCGGTAAACCTTACCGTGGTCACGGTATTGTTCAGGACCAAAATTTCCAAGAATCATGATGCGATGAGACCGTGGCTGCGGTGACTCCCACCGTGGTCACGGTGATCTTTGGCTTGGCTAAACTGGGAGCAACTTTGAGTATGCTGGCCGTGGCTGCGATGACTCCCACCGTGGGCACAGTCCCTTTCGGTTCATCTCCAACATCTACAAGGCTCAAAACTTGGAGAAAAATTGTTAAGTCCTAAAATCTACCCTCTTGCCATCCACTCCCTTTTCTTTCTCGCTCAATTATCATTCAAGGACACTCTCCAATCGCTCAAAAACACTTTCAAACCCCGACTCTCATAGAACCACTCTCGATTTTTTTTAAACTTTTCTAATAAGATAAAACAAAGGAAGAAGAAAGGCACTAAAATAAAGGAAATAAAAATAAAAGAACTAAAAATTGAAAGAAAACACTAAAAGAGGGGAAGTAGTTCATACTTCTCCCGGGTGCTTGTTTTGTAGGTCCTAGCTCGACCTTTTCCAATGCTTTTCAATTTCCAAAATCCGCGAGGTATGTCACAATTGTCCCGACATATTCCTCGCCCATGATGTATGGTTTGAGTTTCGATGAGTTTGCTTTGAAACACTTCCCTTGGGCATCTTTCAACTCAACTACTCCGGCGGAAAGAATTCTCACTATTTCGAATGGTCCGGACCATCGTGATCTCAATTTCCCAGAGAACAACTTTAGCCTTGAATTGAAAATGAGAACCCTATCGCCTACCACAAACTCACGTCGGTTCAACCTCTTGTCATGCCATGCTTTCGTTCTCTCCTTGTAGATCTTGTTATTCTCATATGCATAACGCCTCAACTCCTCAAGCTCTTCTAATTGAAATAACCGACTACCTCCTGCCGCCTTGAGATCGAAATTCAACTTCTTGATTGCCCACATGGTTTTGTGCTCAAGTTCGACGGGGAAGTGACACGCCTTCCCGTAGACAAGACGGTAAGGAGTAGTGCCGATCGGTGTCTTGAAAGCGGTGCGGTATGCCCACAAAACTTCATCCAATTTTTCTGCCCAATCTTTCCTTGAAGAGTTAACCGTCTTCTCTAAGATCTCCTTGATGGCACGGTTGGAGATTTCCACTTGACCTTGTGTTTGTGGATGGTAAGGAAGTCCCTTCTTATTCTTGATGCCGTACTTCTCCAAGAGAGACTCGAATCTCTTTTTGATGAAATGGGAACCGTTGTCACTAATGATGACCCGTGGAATGCCAAATCTTGGGAATAGGGTCTTTTTCAAGAATTTCGAAACGGATTTCCCATCACATCTTACACATGGTATGGCCTCGACCCACTTTGTGACATAGTCTACCGCCACTAGGATGTATTGGAAACCCCTTGACGACGTGAAAGGACCCATGAAGTCCAATCCCCATACATCGAAAGCTTCCACCTCAAGAATATAGTTCAATGGCGCTTCATTCTTCCGGGAGATGTTACCGGACCTTTGACCCCTGTCACATTGCTTGACATGCAGATGGGCGTCACGAAAAAGAGTCGGCCACCAATAGCCGGTTTGCAAAACCCTTGCCGCCGTCTTTTGGGGGCCATCGTGACCTCCCACCGGAAATTCATGACAATGGGTTAAAATAGATTGCACTTCACTCTCGGGAATACATCGCCGGTACATCCCGTCATTTCCAAGACGGAAAAGGAAAGGATCATCCCAAAAGTAATGCTTCATGTCGTGGAGGAATTTCTTCTTTTGATGATGGTCCAAGTGTTGAGGGATCACTTCGCTCGCCAAGTAATTCACAATATCCGCATACCAAGGATGCGAGTTGATAGCCAAGAGTCGCTCGTCCGGGAAAACGTCTACAATCGGTTGGGTGTCTTCTGAGTCGACAAGAATCCTCGAAAGGTGATCGGCTACGACATTCTTCGTGCCCGCCTTATCGCGGATTTCCAAATCAAATTCTTGCATAAGCAAGACCCACCGTATAAGTCTCGATTTTGTCTCCTTCTTTCCCATCAAGTATTTGATAGTGGCATGATCCATGTAGACTACCACCTTAGAGAACATGAGGTATTGCCGGAATTTGTTGAGCGCAAAAACGATCGCCAAAAGCTCCTTTTCCGTGGTAGTGTAGTTCCTATCAGCGCTATCGTAATGGCGTAATGAATGACCCTTGGCTTCTTGTCTACTGTTTGGGTCAAACACGCTCCTATGGCGAAGTCGTTCGCGTCATCCATAATCTCAAAGGGTAGCGTGATAACTGCGTTTCCTAACTATATTTTTAGGGGTTTTCAATAGTGAATTAGGATAGTTTTGAGTGTAAATTTTGATTTTTATTCCAATTTCCCTACTACACTTGGTGTTGTTGTTTTTAATGTGAATTTGTAGGTTTTGAAGCCAAAACACCAATTTTCTCTCATCATTTGTGAAATCGAGTACACCATGGGTCTCTACATGTCAAACCCGAACCGTGGTACAAATTTGGAATGGAAAGAAGCAAGAAATGGCCAGACAGTGGGTACCACGGGCAGCCCGTGGTACATTTCACGGTCCAGCAACGGCAGCGTTTTATTTAGGCCATTCGTTCGTTCATCCTTCACTGGGCCCAATCAGAAGAAAGAGAAATGGAGGCACATTCATTTCATTGACTTGAAGTCACCCCATTGGGCCAGCCTTGTTCGGTCCAATGAAAGGGGAGATGTAGAAGCTTAATTTGCAGATCAATTCCTTTCATTCATTCATCTTGTTCAACGGCCCAATCAAAAGCAAGAAAAGTGTGAGGAAATTAATTTCATCCATACACCTATGCAATTCACCAATTCAAGCGGCCCAATGAACAAGAGGGAGAAGTGAGGGCCATGGTCTTGATTAGTTCAGCCCATTCATTCATTCGGCCCACACCAAATAGAGAATGGAGGCCGTTGTCTTCATTGGCCCAACATTTCAACCACCCAGCACATCAAAAGTGAAAGGAAAGAAAGAAGAAATTGAGTCAGTGCGTACCACGGGCTGGCCGTGGTAAAGGCCACAGTCCGGAGCGTTGCTGCAGTTGGTCGTGTGTCGCAAGAAAGGGAAATGGGACGGTTGTATTTTTGGGGGGATATTCTATTATTGGTTCATCATTCATCAACTGAAAGGGGAGGACTCTATCATCCATCCACCCTTCACCCAAGAGAGGAAGAAAGCCCTAAATCTCCCATCTACTCCTCACATCTTCAATCAAGATCAAGATCAAGATCAATTCGAAGAGGAGCAGAGTTCGAGATTCGGGAAGAAATTACATTACTTGCGGGGAAGACTCCACCTCGGGATCGAAAGGTTCGACGGTTGTAATTCCTTGTATTTATTTCTCTTTTCGATTTCTTTCTTTGTTTTGAGAATTAATCATGATGTTTGGAACTTGTGTCGTGCTTTTCTTGAATATGGGTGAGTAGTTTCTTTGAATTCTAGGGTTTTGCAACCCGAAACAATGTAGTTTGATTTAATATTATTAGTTTGTGTATGAATTCTTGTTTTGATTCAATAGAAGGTTGTGTTTTCCATGTTTATGAGTGTTCTTTAGGCCTGGAATGCTTGTATGTTTGAGATTAACCTAAGAAGTACTGAAAGGTGAATTAGGGTAATCTGACTACCAACCTGTCTACCTAGGCTTACGAAAGTTGAAAAAGGAGTAGTAAACTAGGGAATCATTAGATAACCTGACCTTTTAAGACCTTCAATTCTGTTTAACCTAAAAGGCAGACGAAAGTTGTTGATTAGGTTGTTTAGAATAATTCTATTTAGCATCGAAAGGGCGATTGAATTCAGAGGTTGTCGATTCTTGATTCATTCTTGAATGTATGATTGTGCAAGCTAGGTTTTAGTAATCGAACTTATTGTTAGGTTAGCATCTCCCTAGAAGTCTTTCTCTCTTGATAGAACCTTTGATTTATTTTTTTCTGCTTTATTAGTTTGATTAGTTGTTAAACCTTTACCAAAACCTAAAACCTGATTAGCTTAGCAATCGAGATAGAGATTAGTTTATTGTGCTGCTAAGTGAGTCCCTATGGGATCGACCTTGACGTGCTACTACGTACACCGTGCGCTTGCGGCCCTGTCATAGCGTCCAATCCGGAGGTCGAACTACCGGAGCAGAAATCAAAGCCTGCTTCAACCTATAAAACGACTCAAGGCACTCATCAGTGAAAATGAAAGGGGCATCTTTGCACAAGAGGTCAGTTAGAGGTCGAGCAATTTTTGAAAAATCCTTGACGAACCGGCGATAAAAGCCGGCATGGCCAAGGAAACTACACACCCCCTTAACGGAAACTAAGGGTGGTAGGCGCTCTATAACCTCAACTTTGGCCTTATCTACTTCGATGCCCTTAGAAGAGATTAAGTGACCCAGAACGATACCTTGTTCCACCATGAAGTGGCATTTCTCCCAATTCAGAACTAGATCCACTTCCTCACAACGAGTTAACACTTTCTCCAAATTTAGCAACAAATATCGAAAGAATTACCGTACACAGAAAAATCATCCATAAAGACTTCCATGCATTTTTCAATGAAATCACTAAAAATAGCCATCATACAACGTTGAAAAGTCCCAGGGGCATTACATAAACCAAATGGCATGCGACGATAAGCAAATGTCCCATATGGGCAAGTGAAGGTGGTTTTTTCTTGATGTGAGGGGTGGATTGGAATTTGAAAGAAACCCGAGTACCCATCCAAAAAGCAAAAATGCGAATGACCCGCCAACCGTTCTAACATCTAGTCAATAAGGGAAGGGGGAAATGGTCCTTCTTTGTTACTTTGTTTAATTGGTGGTAATCGATACACATCCGCCAACCGGTGACAGTCCGGGTACTAACTAGTTCTTTCTTTTCATTTTCAGTTACGGTCAATCCACCCTTCTTGGGCACACACTGAACCGGGCTTACCCATTCACTATTTGCGATGGGGAAGATGATCCCAGCAGCTAGCAACTTTACTACTTCCTTTTTAACCACTTCTTGCATGTTGGGATTTAAGCGACGTTGGGGTTGCCTGGTAGGCATGGCATCTTCTAGCAAATCAATCGAATGCATGCATATGGAAGGGGATAAACCTTTCAAGTCTTCTATCCTATAACCCAATGCACCCCTATGTTTTCTAAGCAAATCAAGCAACTTGGACAATTCAAAATCATTCAAATTCGCATTCACAATGATAGGATAAGATTTCTCATCATCCAAGAAAGCATATTGGAGGGAAGGGGGTAAAGCTTTAAGCTCTAAAGGAGTAGAAGATTGAATTTGAGAAGAAGACATACCTTTGAAGATCGCATCTTGAATCTCCATACACTCCATATAAGGCTCATCAATAATAATCTCCTTATGCATGGGTGAAGAGTCAAGAAGGTTGGTGAAGAAAGTAATATCGGTGCCGTTGGTCTCAAATTGGAAAGACTCCAATAAGCAAGCTCCCAAGGGATCATCGCAAATAGATTCAAGAAGATGGGAATCCTCAATATACTCATCAACAAGGAACTCCATCATATCAATGGAATAGCATGAATCCCCATACGAAGGACCCTTCAATGACCCCTCAAGTTGAAAAATTATGCTTTCATTCCCGACATTCAACGACATGCTTCCATTCTTCACATTGATAATGGCTCCCGCCGTAGCAAGGAATGGCCTTCCCAAAATAATAGGGATGTTTTTATCTTCCTCTATCTCCAAGATCACAAAATCACAAGGAATCAAGAACCGCCCCACTTGGACCGGGATGTCTTCCAATATTCCCAACGGTCTTCGCACGGAACGGTCCGCCAATTGAAGATTAATTGTTTTAGGAGCAAGATCATCGAGATTTAACTACTTGCAAATTGAATAAGGCATGACGCTTACACTTGCTTCTAGATCACAAAGGGCACGGCCAATCCGCATATCACCAATGGTGCATGGAATAGAAAAACTTCCGGGGTCGGCTAATTTCTCCGGTGATTTGTTATCGATAGTTGGACTACAATCCGCCGTCAAATGGATCGTAGATTTCTCTTGAATTCTTCTCTTGCTCGTGAGAAGCTCCTTCAAATGCTTTTTGAAGGATGGAACTTCAAAAATGGCATCAAGAAATGGAATGTTCACTTGAAGCTTCTTGAGCATCTCAATGAATTTTGAAAACTTTGCATCGGATTTTGGCTTTGCTAACCGATCGGGAAAAGGGATCGGTGGTAGCTTTGGCTTCTCAATAGTCTGGATTGGTTCTTCTTCCACCATTTTTCCTTTCCCTTTCCTTAACTTCTCCATCTCCTCTTATTCTTTACTAGACTCTCCCAATTCATCCTCATGTGCTCTCTCAACTTCCTCACCCAATACTAACTCAGTTTCCCGCTTCTCCAACAAATCTTCCTCATCAGAGATATCCACCACGTCACCTTCCTTGTCACCCAAGACCTCCTCTCCCACCATTCTAGGTCCATCAATCTCCTTGCCACTCCTCAAAATAATCGCATTAAGTTGCGCCTTGGGTTAGGTTGGGATTGGCTAGGCAAAGATTGGATATGTTGAGATTGTTGTGCCAATTGGGCCAATAGTAACTCGAGGTTCTTAATGCGAGTTTGGTCTTTTTCTCGGTCTAAGGCCATCTTTTCTTGAGATAAGACTATCTTCTCTTGAGTTAAGGCCAACTTTTGGAGGGTTTGGTCAAGGGTTTCTTGTTGTGTTGGTTTGGGTGCTTGGGAAGATTGACCTTGGTGAGGATTTTGGTGGTGGTTTTGGTGGTATTGGCGGCGATTTTGATTTGGGAAACCGGGGGGTGGGTTTTGGTTTAGGGGAGCTTGTTGGTTGTAGGCGTAATTCCCACGGGGACGAATGGGGGTTTGATTGGTATAGGAGAGGTTATTGTTGGGATAGATGGCTTGGACTTACTCGGTTTGATACTCTTCACATCGCTTCGAAGAATGTGGCCCTCCACAAAAATCACATACCAAGACTCGGGCATCCGGAATAAGCATAGGCACTTCTAGGGCTGCCTTTACTTGCCTCATGGTTTCCTCCAAAGCTGCTTTTTGTTGCATCTCAAGAACAACATTCATGAGAAATTTAATGGTAGGGTTGCTTTCTAGAGGAGAACCATCTCTTGGACCACGGCCGCCTCCCCAATGAGGAGAGTTTTGAGATAGCTCGTGAAGAAATACGTTTGCTTCCTCCGCCGTCTTCTTGAGGAACATGCCCCCCGAGGCATGATCGATGGATTCTCGCAAAGAGCTATTCAATCCGGAATAGAAGTGATGCAATAATAACCAATCCTCAAGATTATGATGTGGACACCTCCGTTGGAGACCTTTGAATCTCCCCCATGCTTCGAATAACGACTCATCGGGCTCTTGCTTGAAGCTCATGATGGCTTGCCTCAACCGACACGTCTCATCATTGGGGAAAAACCTTTGAAGAAAGTCGCGGCTAAGGGCATCCCATGTTGAATAAGTTCCGGGCGGACACGTGTTGAACCATAATAATGCTTTCCCCTTCAAGGTAAGAGGGAAAAACTTCAGCTTCATGTATTCGGCGGAAACTCCATTCATTTGTACGAAGCCTATGCGTTGCTCGAATCTGTTGATGTGGTCAATAGGATTTTCATGCTCTCCTCCATGGTATGGGGTGTTCTCAAAAATTTCCAATAAATATGGCTTGAACTCGAATGATGCATTCGGTGGTAATTCTGGTAATGTGATGGGATCGCCTCCCGTACCCGACGATGGTAAGGAATATGATGCTAAGGTACGGAGTGGAATTTGCTCTCCATCAGCCATTGGAATTTCGATCGTCCCTCGCTCCCTTTGTTGTCTAGCTCGTCTCGAACCGACGTTAGCTTGTCGGATAATACTCTCCGGATTCGGGTTCGGTGGAGTTACAGGAGTTTGGCCTCGTCGAGAGCGAGTCCGCATGCACAAAAGGAACAAACAGAAGAATTAAATTTCCAGTAACTAAGGATAACAAAATCTCTAGCAGTGAAATGATCTTAAACAACCTAAAGACAAAGAGCTAAGCTAGGTGCGCTTGCTCCCCCGCAACGACGCCATTTTGTTAGTGGAGTGGTTTGTAAGACCACTGTTTTATCGTTCTTCCACAGGGAGCTAGGGGCCTTAGCTGCAACTAGTTGACTTTAGGTAGGGTTTATGATCATGAAAGGATGAAAGACCGTAGGGTGAAAACAACACAAACACGCTATGTTCAGTAAAAAAGGTAAAACAATGGGTGTCGGGAGACTTTCCGGATGCAAACGGAAATGAGGAAATGGGTTTCGCAACAAGAGAGTAATGAGAAAGGGAGATCAAATGGTAATTCCGTTAGAGAAAAAAAAACCCACCGGACTTCCTCTTTCAAGGATAGTCCGAATTAACTTCCCCGAAATCCATAGACAGACCCGGGAAGGTCAAAAGAACGGAATTTCCTAGTTAGTTTCTATTTGTTTTCGCGAACTAGAATACTAACTATCCTAATTCCTACCTTCCAACAAGCATTGGAAGTATTCGGGATGCTTTCGCACCTAAATACATCCCACTTGAGTGAAGGATAGGATTAGGAAGTTGATTTCCTAACTAGTTACTCACTAAAGTTGCTAACCCAAACCTAATTACCCATTCACACCCTTAATATCTCCCTAACCCATTAAGGTTCTAGCCACTAAACATCCTAACTATCATGTTAATAACATCAACAACTTCATTCATGCTTAAAAGAGTAAACAAGATGACAATAAACATTAAATAACACCAACAATATCAAATAATAACAAAACAGAGATTAGTAAATAAACAATAAATCAGAGAGAGAAAGGTTAAGAAATGCTCATTGATTGTGATGACAAGGGAGAAAACTTCAGAATAATAAAGCTCCAATGCTCCAAAGTCGAGAATAATCTTCAAACTTCCAATAGTAATCAAGAGAATCCAATACAAGAACTAATAGTCTCAGCAAAGATCTTCCTTAATCCCTCTAATCTAAGACTTTCCAAAATGTGATAAAGAGTGCTAAAAGTATCCTAAAAGATAAGTAAAGCTGCTGTCTAATCTCTCCCCTTGCTAAAATGACCTAAATACATTAAATAGTAATCAAGGTTGTTACTCAAAACTCATCATTTTACACAACAGACAAAACTGGCCCGCAGGGGACCGTGGGCACGGTCAGGGTGACCGTGGCCACGGTCCTGCGTAAGGCAGGCGATTTCTTCTCTTCGCTTCGCACCGCCGTGGGCACGGTCCCCATGCACCGTGGTCACGGTCTAGGCGATTAGGGCTGACAACTTTTCGCTCCTTCGCACCGCCGTGGCTACGGTCTTGGGAGACCGTGACCACGGTCTAGTTCGGTCAGCTTCTTCTTTAGGCATGGCGAAGATCCTACCGTGACCACGGTCAAAGTGACCGTGACCACGGTCTAGTTCGGGTGCAAGGCCTCTTCACTTTGGTCTTGGCTCCATCATACCGTGGCTACGGTCTCTGTGACCGTGACCACGGTCTCTCTCGGCCACAGTTCCTTCCAGGGTACTCTTCAGCCGTTGCCTCCGCTTCCGCTGCCTTTCGACATGGCCGGCCCTTCTAATCCTCTGCCTTTGACACGACCAGGGCTCGGGGAATCTTAGGAAATCTCGGGGTTCCCAAGATTGGTGCAAAATTGGCCCATTTAGATTCATTTTGAGTGAAACCCTTCGGAAACTACAAAAGTAACTAAAACGCATTAAAAGTTATTAAAACAAACTACGAAACAAGTCAAAAGCCTAAGGATTTAGGCGGTATTTAGACACGAAATTGGGTCTAAACAAGTATTAAATTCAGTTTTTACATTCGTAGTTATTAGATTCGTTCTTGATTATGTATTCGTTTTCTTGTTTAGTTTCTTGTTCTTATTCTAGTAGTTAGGGTTTGTTTTCAATTTCATATATTCTTTAGTTTCCATTGTTTTCAATTTATAATTAGTTTAGTTTAAATTACTTACTGCTTTCTGCATATTGAAAACCTTACCAAACCAATTTCCTTATTAACCTGACACACCATCCCTGTGGATTCGACAACCTTACTCATAACACCCTAATTTCTACAACCGAACAGGTCAAATGGATCTGAACGTTTCTTAGACGAGCCCTATTACTTTCCTGGTTTGTCACAATTTGCTGCAACAACTTCTCTATCGTGGATTCTTGGGTTGGTTGAGAAACTTGAGGTTGTGAGATGGGTAGATGGTAGGTAGATGGTTGAACTTGGTGGTTTTGGTAATCAGAAGTATGATATTGAGTGAAGGAAGAATGAATGGCATGCACTTGCTCCGGTTGGTGAAGTTTTGCACATTGCTTAATAAGGTGAGGATCAAGGCAAAACTTACATCTAGGGACATTAGCAACGAAAACAGATGCAAGGGTTTGTATCTCTTGGATGACTTTCAATTGTTTGAAAGTTTCGTTAAGCGCCAATTTTTGTCGCAATTCCATAATAGTATCCATGAGGAATTTCTCAGTGGCATCGGGAAAAGGGGCGCCCCCTCACAAAGTGGGTCGAAGTGACCCGGCCCGGGCGACTATTTACCAAAAACACAGGTCTCCGCAAAGACGTAAGACCATGTATGGTGGCTGACGCCTGCCCAATACCGGAAGATCAAAGAAGTCGGTGACCTGATGACAGGGGACCCGGCGATCGAAGCCCCGGTGAACGACGACCGTAACTATAACAATCCTAAGGTAGCGAAATTCCTTGTCGGGTAAGTTCCGACCCGCACGAAAGGCGTAACGATCTGGGCACTGTCTCAGAGAGAGGCTAAGTGAAATAGACATGTCTGTGAAGATGCGGATTACCTGCACTTGGGCAGAAAGATCCTATGAAGATTTACTATTCCCTGGGATTGGCTTTGGGCCTTTCCTGCGCAGCTTGGGTGGAAGCGAAAGACCCTTCCGTGGGGCTGAGCCATCAGTGAGATACCACTCTGGAAGAACTAGAATTCTAACCTTGTGTCAGGACCTACGGGCTAAGGGACAGTCTCAGCTAGACAGTTTCTATGGGATGTAGGCCTCTCAAAAGGTAACGGAGGCGTACAAAGGTTTCCTCAGGCCGGACGGAGATTGGCCCTCGAGTGCAAAGGCAGAAGGGAGCTTGACTGCAAGACCCACTCGTCGAGCAGGGATGAAAGTCGACCTTAGTGATCCGACGATGCCGAGTGGAAGGGTCGTCGCTCAACGGATAAAAGTTACTCTTTTGAGTTGTTCTGCCGGATCGGTCGCTCAAGATCTTTGGTCTCTACCCGGACCCGATGAACAACAGGGGATCGCTTCTTATGGACTCGTTGAGAATGATTCTGATCTAGTTCATGGCCTATTAGAAGTAGAAGGCGCTCTGGTGGGATCCTCACGGACAGAAAAAGATTGCAGTCAGTTTGATAATGATCGAGTGACATTGCTTCTTCGGCTTGAACTTCTTCCCAAACTTCGACCTCCTCCCCAATGAGGAGAGGTTTGAGATAGTTCATGAAGGAAAATGTTTGCTTCATCCGTGGTCTTCCTAAGGAACCTCTGGATGTGTTATCGATGGATTCCTTTAGAGTATCATAGAGCCCATAGTAAAAATGTTGAAGTAGCATCCAATCAGCCAAGTTATGATGTGAACACTATCGTTGGAGACCCTTGAATCTCCCCCAGGCTTCGAAAAGAGTTTCTCCCGACCCTTGCTTGAAGTTCATGATTTCTAGCCTGAGTCGATGTGTCTCCTCCGTCAGAAAGAAACGATGAAGGAAGTCTCTACTTAGTGTCTCCCATGAAGAATAGGTGTTAGGTGGACACATTTGAAGCCACATCTTTGCTTTCCTCGTCAAAATTAGAGGAAAGAATTTCAATTTCATGAATTCTGATGATATTCCAAGAATCTGCACAAAACTGATCCGATCTTCGAATTTACCAATATGGTCAATGGGACTCTCAGAGATGTTCCCATGAAATCGGTTGCTTTCAAAGACTTCAAATAGGTACGGTTTGAAATCAAATACTACATTCGGTAGTAATGGTGGTAACGTGATGGCGCTGCCTCCTGTACCTGGAGATGGAACGAAATACGAAGCTAAGGTACGGGGTGAATCGGTTTGTCTTTCAGCCATAAGGACTCGAAACCTCCTATGAAACTCAATAGGCACTAGAACGAATCTGCATGCACCAAAGAGAACAAAAGAAGCATCAAATTATTTTAGACATCAAACAATTTGATTTCCAGCGTGAAATCGTTCTAAACAACCTCTAACCAAAGAAACTAGAACTAGGGCGCTAGCTCCCCGACAACGGTGCCATTTTGTGTATAGTGGTTTGTTAAACCAATTTTTTTATCATTCTTTTCAGGGAGCTGGGGGCCTTAGCTAAAGGATCTTAGATCGAGGTGGAAGTCAAGATCACTATGGAAAAGAAACAGGGAAAGTTGTTTGATTCACTAAAGGTATCGAAGCAACAGACATGCAAATGGTCCAGTCAAGGGTAGAAATGGGTTTTGGGGATTTTTAAGATGCCAACAGGATCAAAGGGAAATAAGTTTTGTAGTTAGGAGGCAAAAACAGAGGAAAATTCAAGTGGGTATTCTGCTAGAAAAGACCCACCAGCCTCCCTCTCTCGAGGGTAGTCCGGAATCACTACATCAAAGCCCACCACGGACTCGGAGGGTTAAAACTGCAGAATTCCCTAGTTAGTTCCATCCTCACTTTCGTGAGCGAGTTACTAACTAACCTGACCCTAGCCTTCCATTAACAAGTGATCAACGCATTAAGGAGCTATCGGACCCAAATGAATTACACTTGAAGGAAGGACTAGGGTGGGTAATTGATTTTCTACCTAATTACTTCCTAAATTGCTAACCTACCCCCTAATCACCTATCAACACCCCTAATCACCCCCTAACCCATGGGGTTTCTAAACTCTAATCATAATCAAAACCAAGCTAACAACATTAAATCCAACCTTAATCATGATTTCTAAAAGCAAGGAAGCAAGCACAAAGCAAAGCAATTAAAATGGCAATCCAAACAAAGTCATAGGCAAACAAAGCAATTAACAAGTAATTAAAGTAATTAACACCAAGAAAGTAAAGTTAAAGGGAAGAGAACGCTTATCAAGTGATGAAATAAGCAAAGGAGGGCTGTTCGGTTGTAATTTTTATGGTTTTTGGTAGGGTCATCGGTCCACGAGGATGGGTGTTTAGGCTTGACGAGGAAATTGGTTTGCGTTTGGGGTTTTCTCAATTGCGGAAAGCAGTAAATATTTAAGAAAACAATTAAACTAACCTAGACATGGATTCATGATAACAATCAAGAAAGCATGAAAAGATGATCTTAATCTAATAAAAAAGAAAGTAAATTTCTAACTACGAAAGCAATTAAAGAGAATAATGAAAACTGAAATTGGGAACAAGAAATTATACCTTCAAAGCATCTAGTCCTTCATCTTGAATCCTTCACTCGAACTTTCCCCCGAACAAACAAGAAAGTGTGATTTGGATTACTAAGAATCCTCAAATCCTCACTTCAAAGTAGGATTTGTGACTCTTAATCCTCCTCCTCACTAAAACTTTGATTGTTTTGTGGCTAATACTAATAAAGACTTTAGGGGAAATTGACCTAAACAAACCGTAGACAAAACCCTAATAAAAACTAATGAAAACTTAATAACACTTAACCAACCATAGAAACCTAACACTAAAACTAACCTTAATAAGACCTAACCCTAAACTAAATTACTCTAATAAACCTAACTTTAACTAACGACCAAACAGACCCTAAACCCTATTAACTCTAGGGACTAACCCTAAACCAAATCCTAGATTAAAACTGACCTTAACAAAGGACCAAAACCTAAGAAACCTAATTCTAATGTATTGTCCAACCAAATAACAAATGATAAGAAAAGGGATTCAACTTCCTACTGCCCATTAACCGAGCAGAGGAAGAAGCAGGGGAAGATGAAGAGAAATAGAAGCCGAGACAGAGAAGAGACAGAAGAAACCGAGATTGAAATCAGAGTAGAAATACGAGCAGAACCACACACAAAAATCGAACCAAAATCAACACAAATAAATTCAGAACATCTAAACAAAATCAACACAAGAATCGAATACAATTCAATCCCAGAAAATTACACTAATAATTCGAAAACATAACCCAAAATCGATTGAAAGGAAACTGAAAAAAAATAAAGATTTAAAATAGGAATTCAAAGCATGAATAAAGACGTAAATTAAACCTAAATCTAATTCTAACCCTAATTGAGGCCGAAACCTCCCTTCAATCTGAGCCCTCAATCTTCTTCAATCACGAACAACCGAGATGGATTTCAACAGTTAGAGAGTGTAAGCGTCAACGGTGGGTCGTGTACTTCTTCTTTTACTCAACCAAATCTGTACAACGAGAAAGAGAGTGAGTGACTAAGATGGAGAAAATATCGCGATAAAAAGAGATAAGAGAAGAGAAGAAGAGAAGAAAAGAGAAGAAGAGACATGGAGATGGGATGAGAGAGGGAGTTAAGAGATGGTTATGGAGGTATGGTGGATGGTTGTTGCACAAATGAGAAAGAGAAACAGAGAGGAAGTGAGTGAGAGAAAAGGGACGAAGGAGGAAGAAAGAGGAAAAGGGGAAAATTAGATTAGGGTTTGGGGTTTTTAGTTGTTTCGGCTGAGTAAGAGGGAAATGGGTATGGGTTTGTGGGTCATGGGTAGGCGGGTTAGGGTTGACGGGTAGGATATGGGAGTTGGGTTTTGGGCTGGATTAAAGAAGTTGGGCCGAATGGGAGAACGAAGTAATTGGGCTGGGAAAATGGGATTTAAACTTAGGTTTTCTTTTCATTTCTAATTTTTATCTTTTGTTTTATATTTTAACAATAATAATAACAAAAATATTAAAAAGACATAAAATCTAATAATATTGTAAAATGAGTAAAAACATAATAAAACTACTAAAATAATTATTAAAGACAAGCAAAACACCTTATGAAATGATATAAATTCGGCTCGGAACGAGACAAGCAAAAAACCTCCTACTCAGTATCTACTTCGCCCTTAATAAAATCGTCATTCAAGGTATATATACAAAGTATGGGAGTTACATAAAACGCAACCGTTTCGACCGTAAAAGAAATGCGTAATCCTGACCCGTCGCGGGCGCGACGGTGAGAAATCTTCCATGGCGATTCAGTTTAGCACGAGGTCGCGGGCGTCACCAGTCTGGTCACGGGCGCGATCGTTCTGGGCAAGTGCTTCCTGCGCTGCTTTGTAGCGGGTGTCATGCCCTTTGGTCCCCTTCCCTTTCTTCCTTCTATGGGTGTAGCGCCCGATACAAAGGTTGCAGCGGGTGCTACGACCTTGTTTTGCTTCAAACTTGGGGGAAAGGGTTCCCGGGTCGTCTTTGCTTCGCTTGGCTTCTCGGCTTGGCTCGGCTCAGCTCGGGAAATCCTTCAGGATTCCCTAAAATGCCTGAAAAAGCTCCTTTGCATTGTTTTACTCCTTCAATGCGAGAAACCTTTAAAAGAACTAAAAAGCGAATAAAAATAACGGAAATAACTTGGAATCGAGTTAAAACATCAAGCACGGAAGCGTAATTTAGGCCTCAAAATGGGCCTAAACATTTTCCTAGATAGCATCTGAGTGAGGATGAAGCACACTGAAGTGACTCGTATTGATTTGTGGGGTCATTCGTCAATCCTTAAAGCAGTTCTCGATAATGGGCACAACTAAGGAGGAGTTGGGGAGTTATAGATGGTATCAAAGTCAACAAGTGATCATGAGCTACGCGAGTGGATGAGAGATTATGGCAAGACACCTAGTGGGTAAAGATTTTGGATCGGACCTGTAGTCAATATGACGCTTAAGTCAGTTAATATTGAGGCACAATGAGGACGTTCTGGACTCAAGTAGGAGTGATTGTAATACCCAAGTACATGGTTAATGTTTGGCTTAAAAGGATTGATGACTTAAAAGGATTGAAAGGACTACGTATATCACTAATGTGCATCTTTCATTTAGGAAGTTCATCCATTAACAACTCTCCAATTAAGCGTATTTGGCCGGGAATAGTCTCAAGATGGGTAATCTCCTGCAATATTTTCCCATGTAACGTGTAAACAAGGACGAAACACACTGGAAGGCATGCATCGTGGTGATTTACGGGGGCAGTAATCAATAATTGAAGCACTTCTCAATAATGTTTGTGGCGCAGGAGAGGTTAGGACATCATAATTATATACTTGAAAAAAAATCAAAACTTATTAAATATGAATTTCCAATTGTTTCATCTTACAAGACTTTCTCAGCCTTCCTTTAATTTTGCTACAATACACATGTATTTAAGAGAAACAAATATTTATGCTACGCATGATTTTCAATTCTCTACTGTTATGCATGATTTAGGAGAATAAAATATTATAAAATTATAATTATGTTTCTATATGTGATATAAGAGGAGGGAAGTTTTTTACGATTTGAGGGGGAACATAAAGAACCACTTTCTTTGATAAATGAAAATTAGAAAGTGGAAAAAAATTAAGGGAAAAATAATGACCTACTTAGCTCTTTGGAAATTATTTGAATGCCTTCTGTATTATTTTGAGCTACTAGCCGCAATATACTTCTTTTTTCTTCAGGCTACATTATATTTGCTAGTATTATTTTATAATTGTTTTATATATGGGATTGTAGGACCCCGGGAAAAAGGGTGCGCCCCTTTTCCTCCGTGATGCGCTACTTAAGTGATCGGGAGCCGACTAAGGTTGCTTAATCCTTAAATAAGGATATTTTTATTTTATGAAATTCATTTTCAGGGTGATGAAACTTTATTTATTTTACAAATCCGTTTTTTATTATTTAAATATTAAAATTACACCAAAAATATATTAAATATAACTTACAATAGACCCAAACAACAAATTCACGCCCAAAAGAAAGCAACCGGACCGCCAAGGACTCCAAAACCCGCACGGGTTTTGGCCAGACTTAGACTGGGCCATCCGCTTTCCTAGGCCAGAGAAAGTGAGTTAGGAACAATAAAACCTGCACGGGTTTTATCGTTTCATGGCCCACTTTTTCTCGGCTTTAGCCTTGAATGTGACGAATGGGAAATTTTAAGTCATTTTTAATTACTTTTAGTGTAAATTCAAATGTTAAATAATTAAACGGATTATAAAAAGAACAAGAGTCGCCAGCCGATTTAAGGAAACCGACAAACCATAAGATTAATAAAAATGACTCCGGTCTACAAAACCCGATTCTAGGTCCGGGGGTAAAGTTACGAATTCGAGAATTAAAATAATTCTCGAATTCGCCTGTTAGAAAACAAACTCTACTAAAATCGACATTAAAATGAAAAGAGAGCGGGAAGAAGTTTAATTAATTTCGCAAATTTATATTCTTAATCATGCAATATAAAGAATGTGGTTTTTGGTTTACAAAATATGCACATATAATGTAAAGTAAAGTACGAATTACATGATTAAATAATAATAACGAAAAGGAACAAAAAGCGAACCTCTTTGATTTAGGAGCCTGAATGCGCCGGTCAAAAAAGAACCTTGACTTTGCCTTGCCCTTTGGACCTTGATAGAAATATGGAAGTGGTTTAGAAAAGTGGTATTAGGATGATAATATGGACGATAGGATTTGGGAGAGTTTTGGTATGAAATTTGAGTATAATGATGATGGTTGATGAGAATTTAGTAGAGTAAGGGTAGTAGAGGGGTGATTGTTGATGGAAATGAATGGAATGGAGGGGGGTATTTATAGGTGAATGAGGTGAGGTTTAGGAGGGAAATGGAAGGAAAATCAAGGGGACACATCCCCGTGATCATGCCATTCAATCACAAAAGTCAGGGGAAGAAGTCAAATGCACATGGGGCTAATATCATGGGAGGGTGATCAAAGGATTTTGGCGCCGGATCATTGAATATAAACCCGCGCGGCTTTTCTCAATCTGGCACACGGATTGCTGACGTAAGCAACGCCAAAACGACGCGCTTCAAGGAGTACAAAACCCGCGCGGGTTTTGTAGTATCTGGGCCGGAACGCCTTGGGCCTGTTCTAGCTCTGGGCCGACTACTTTAACTAAAACCCATGCGGGTTTTCCTTCTGGTACTTGGCTGGCTTGGGTTTGTTTTGCTTGTTTTGCTTATTACATGGCCGAAATGATTTATTGATAAGTCGGGATTCTATCGATGCGAATCCCGGTGTCTACAGAGAGCCCCCACTTTGATTGAGTCTGAATAGGACGAAGGTCAAAGTAGACTTGATGTCTGTCTTGATACTGGCGGTGCTCTTTTGTATGGCAACCAAGTGACGTTGCTGATGATGATGTCGCCAGTAACCTTTAGATGGCAACCGTTGGACGACTGAAGATGCTGGTGATGATGATGTCATCGAAAACCTTTAGGTGGCAACCGTTGGATGACTGCTACTGATGAAAAGATCGTTTGGTAACTTTTAGGTGGCAACCGTTGAACGACCGATACTGACGGATGTTGTTCGAAGGCCTTTAAATGGACTCCGTTTGAACGACTGCTATAGCTAACATCGTTAGAGTCCTTTATGTGGAACCCGTTGGACGACTGTTGCAGACGACATCGTTTAAAGGCCTTTAGGTGGCGACCGTTGGACGACTGTCGTTGACGACATCGTTGGGGGCCTTTAGGTGGCAACTGTTTGACGACTGTCACTGATGGTGCTCTTTTATGCGGCAACCGTATGACGGATGGTCCCTTTTTAGCGGTGACCCGATGATGGTGCTCTTTTATGCGGCAACTTGACGATAGATGGTCCCTTTTAGCGGCGACCAGATAATGGTGTTCTTTTATGTGGCAACCTGAAAATCATCAGAAAAGTAGGTATTAGTTTTCGCAAAAATGCAAATGGGTTCAGATTTTTACCTGAATGTTGGGAATCCTTGGGCCACAGTCTTTGGGCCGCTGCCGGTACTCTTTTTATGTAGCGACCGGAAGGTGGATGACGTCGGCGCTCTTTTATGTGGCAACCGGAAGAAGGATGATGTTGGCGTCTTCTGTGTGGCAGGTAAAGCGGGAAATGTGCTCTTCTGGACTGACCACCGAATCCGAATTGACCTAATCGGATTGAGGGCCCCACTCGCCTTCAATGAAGTGGTATTGAGAAACATTTTTTGGCCCAGTCTTGCTTTGGAGGATGAAATTTTCCTCCATTTATGACTTGTTTTGACTGAGCAGTCAGCAATTAGAATTCGTAGGGTCTCGGTAACGGTACTGCTACTGAATTATCTTTTATTTATTTATAAACCCCAGTGGGCCGTAAAAAGAAAAAAAGACGGGCCGCGGGATCTTGCCGTTGAATTTGGCTCTTGTCGGTAGAAAACCCGACGGGTTTTGTCATTTTACTGGGCTGCTAAAGGCGCTGGGCTGCCAGGATTGGGCCCATAGAACACCCAAAACCCGCGCTGGTTTTGGGGTTGGTTTCCCCTTTTTTTCCTTTCTTTTTCTTCTCCTCATGAAGGGAATCAAAGTGGGCCCGGGTTTTATATGGATGAGGATGTGCCACGCTGCCTTGTCTCCTCTTTGGGTGGCAAAGTGATGACCTTAGGATTTTCAACCAATGAAACATATTTGGCATCTCGAGGCGGGTCCTAGAAACGAGCGGTTCACATTCACTCAACATTTCTATAAATACCAAGCTTCATTCACCTCTTTTACTCACACCTTCAACTCTTCATCATCTCTCTAGCTTCTCTTTCTCTCTCTAGAAAATTTATTCCTTGAAGATAATTTGAGTTCTTTGGAAGATGTATCCCCGAGGTCATAGGAATCCTCCTCTTCCACATGCGGCGGCATGGTCCCATGAAATGTCTTCATGTCGCAACTTTATTCTGGGTGCAAATGCCGACCCTTCAGACCTTACTATTCAACCCTGGAACCATGCTTGGTTCTACCGTTCTCATGGCAAGATAATTTCCAAAACTTCTCTTTTAAACTTATTTTAATAAAAAATGAGCAAGCACGAATTTATTTTTCATGTCTTGTCGATTTTTAATTATTTTAAGCATGCTTGCATGATGGCTCCTTTTTATTTACGCTTTGCACATGATAACCCATCTTGAGAAATAGACCAAACTCAACCCATGAGAAAAATTAGTGTCAGTCTTATGCATGCTCGACCCAAAAAATCGGCCCACTAAGACAGGGAAAACCCGCGCGGGTTTTCTGGCCTGTAGACCAACAAAAGGAAGTTGGGCCTGGATGTGCGGCCCATCAGGGCATAAAAACCCGTGCGGGTTTTCTGTTCTGCTTGGGTCGGCTCATTTGGGCCGCAAAAATTTTTTTTCTCTCTCTTTTTTTTTTGTTTTGCAATTTATTTATCCTACGGGCCATGGTTGTGAGCCCAGTCTCGGTGTTAGGTCCAGCTAGGGCCTGAAGAAATATGCCTAAAGTATTTAACCAAGCCCCCAACTTTAACTGGCCCCTTTTATTTGTCTTTAGGAGGACAACTTGAAAACCCCTGGTGGCTTAAAGAATCCACTTAAGGTAGCCGCCTAGATTCCTAGCATTTCGTTGAACATACCCTGACTGCGGCGGGGCTTATGCCATTCTGGCAATGTTTGGAGGCTTGAAAGGGTCGTACGTATCGCGTCATAGGCCGCGCCATAGCTGAGAGGTTTTGGGACACTACCAATTCCTTTCATCTGTCTGGGGGTGAAATGACAGTTACTCCCACAGATTTCGTTATGATTACTGCTCTTCGCGTAACGTGGTTTTTGACGCTGAGATTCCACCCATGGTCTTGGATCTTATCGGTGCAGTGTCAGCACATCTGGGCCAAGGATAAGGCCTTTCGAATATGCGCATTTCGAGGCGGCCATCCGCGATGCCAGCTTCCAGAACTTGCCTATGGATCAATGCCGCTTCATCTTCCTAGCGTACATCATTTCTGCCACCATTTTTGCCAACTGGGGGGATAATATCACCTTGACATGGTTTCAGAATCTTCTAGACTTCAACAATGTCCGGAACCTGAACTGAGGCAAGGCGGCTTACGCGAACTTCGTCCTCTGGCTTCGCCGCGGCGTTCGGCTTTCACAGGATATTGATCCAGTTTACCTTCACGAGTCTCATACTCGTCATCAGTATGGCCCTTCGCTGTGGAAGGTGCTCGAGGTATGTCCCCGAGACTCTTCTCTTTATAGTTTTGCTACTCTTTCAATTCTTCTTTGACTTTATGTTTATGCAGTCATGGGCATATGAGTACCTTCTATCTCTGGGCATTCGCTCCAAAAAGAATAAGACAATTCCAGCTGCTGAACGCTAGTCTAACGAGGTTGTTCGTGGGAAGAAATTCCAGCCGGGTAGCCTTGATCGTATTCGTCGCATGCTGGATAACCTCAGTCCGGTATTTCCTTATACCTAGCGTCCTTATTTATTTTGCTTATACCCTTGGAGTGACTCTCTTTCTCCTGCAAGACCACGTGAATTGCATCCATGAGCAGAATTCAACTTGAGTGGATTGCCCACCCCTTTGCAACTGGTGGAGCACGATACTCGTCTTCGCGTCCTAATGGAGGGACCTTCGGGCTTCATATGGTATTTGGGGGAGAGAGCCACGAGGCAAATCTTGGGTGGATACCCCGGTCTTATCCCCCTGGATCCTCCGGAACACATGTTTGAGCCCTGGCGTGTCGTTCCAGGTACCCTGGGAGAATGGATTCGCGGCCAAGACTTTGACAACTTTGTACATAACTTTCCCCAGGAGCAGTTTGATGAGGAATTCCAACGCTATCTGAGCTGTCTAGCCCCTCGGGTGTTAGATATCTTTTTCCTTCTGAGTTCTCATTATGTTTCTGGCTAATTCCTAACCGTGAGGTTTGCAGCTGGGGCCTTATGCCAAGGTCGCTGAGGCGGAGGCTCAACTGGTGAGAAGAAGGATTGGCGGTTTCTTAGAGGTGGAGACTAGTAGTTAATGCTCTGCACTCCGAGAGTTTGACCGGAAACCAGTAAATTCTCATTTTATTTTCTTTTCTCCTTTTTGTTGTTTATACATGTCTAACCTTAGCCTCATCATTTTCCAACCAAGATGGGATATTTTCCGTCAAGTGACCAAGGAGTGGAGCACGATGTTGAAGCACGTTGATCGAGTTTTTACTCGCTTGGGTAGGTATCGTGGGGACGCCGCCGAGAGGGCTGATGTAGAGGCCGACGCAGAGTCTGTTCCTCGAGATCCTCCTCGACGTTCGACTGCAAGTATCCCTCGCACTGAGCCCCCACGTTGCTCTTCGGCAGGGGAGTATACTTCTCGGGGCCGACCTCGGGAAGAGGTTGGTGGATCCTCTCGTCCTTCCCTAGTAGTTGTGCCGGAGGGTCGTGGAAAAGGCATCATGATCGAGGGTCACCATTCAACTGGGTCTCATCATAGCAGATCTAGCAGCAGAGGTCGCCGTCCTATGGAAGAAGACAGTGCTGGGTATGGAGGTGAAACCCAACCCCATTCCTACTGGGTGGAAGATGCTTCAGAGTCGAGTGCTACCAACCGGCCTTCTCATTCTCGCCGCACTCCAGCTTCAGTGCGTTCTGCTCGTCGTGGTCGGGAAATTGTGGTGAGGGATGTTTAGACCCAATTTTGTGTCTAAATACCACCTTAATTCTTAAGCTTTTAACTCGTTCCGTATCCTAATTTCGTATCTTTTAATACGTTTTTAGTTATTTTGTAGATTTTGTAGTTTTTAATCAAAACGTAATAAAAAGGGCTATTTTAGAGCATTTTTGGTGATTTCCCGAGCCGAGGCGGAGTTGACCCGGGACCACTTTCCCCACCTTTGGTGCCAATTAGTAAGGTAACACCCGTCACGATCCTCGAAACGGGCGTTACATGCCTTGGAAAGAAGAAAGGAACAAGAGGAAGGAAGTCAGAGGTCGTCAGTGAGACCGCCTCGATCTCCCGTAACGCACCACGGTGTTCTAGCGTGGCCACGGTCTCCTGCATGCACTCCACGGTCTCTCGAAGGAAAAAATCGCAATGCAGATTTCGTTGGACAGAACAAGATCGTGGCCACGGTCTCCTAGACCGTGCCCACAGTCTCCTTATGTTCTGCGCGATGTTTTCGGCTGAAGTGTTGCGTTTTGCCAACCAACTTTCACTTGTATATATATATCTCTTTCACGATTTCATAAGGGGCATCTGGAGTGATAGACTTAGACAATTTCCAACTTGTAATTAAGAGTTTTAGAAAGAGATTAGTGAGAGATTAATCTAGGGTTTTGGAGATTTGTGTTTGTTATTGAAGATTTGGAGATTCAAACAATTGAAAGATTGTTGGGTCATCATTTTATTGCTTTCTCTTATTCATCTACAGCACTTTGATAAGTTTTCTCTTCCCTTAACTCCTTTATTAATTACTTTGCTAATTACTTTGCTTGCTCTTTAATTGTTCTTGCTTGTTATTTGATTATCTTGCTTGTTTATGGTTGTTTGATGTTAGAAATCATGTTTAGGTTTTGTTTGGATGTTAGCATAGTTAGTGTCATGATTAGTGGCTAGAAACTCTATGGGTTAGGGGGTAATTAAGGGTGTGAATGGGTGATTAGGTTTGGGTTAGCAATATTAGTGAGTAACTAGTTGGGAAATCAATTTCCCAATCCCATCCTTCCCTCAAGTGGGATGTATTTGGGTGCGAAAGCATCCCGAATACATCCAACGCTTGTTGGAAGGTAGGAATTAGGATAGTTAGTATTCTAGTTTGCGAAAGCGAATAGAAACTAACTAGGAAATTTCGTTCCGTTAACCCTCCGGGTCTGTCGATGGACTTTGGGGAAGTTAATCCGGACTATCCTTGAAAGAGGAAGCCCGGTGGGTATTTTCTAACGGAATTTCCACTTGATTTCCCTTTCTCGTTACTCTCTTGTTGCAAAACCCATTTCCTCATCCCCGTTTGCATCCCGAAAAGCCTACGAGGCCCATTTTCCATTCCTTGACCGGCCTTAGCTTTGTTCCTTGCGTTGTGATCTCTTCAAACCGATATCGTTACCTTAGTAATCTCATCCCGACCTTAGACTTGGTTTCTATGACCAAGGCCGCCAGCTCCCTTAGAGAGAGAACGACAAAACCGAGGTCTTACAAACCACGTTACACAAAATGACGCCGTTGCCAGGGAGCCAGTGCCGCTAGTTTTAGTTTCTTAGTTTTTGGTTGTTTGAGATTGCTTTCACCCTAGAAATTAGTTTGTGCTAATCTCAATGAATTTGATGCTTCTATTGGTTCTTCTTGGTGCATATAGGTACGCCCTAATGTTCTATCGAGCATCGTAGGAGGCTTCAAGTCCTAATGGGTGAAGTCCAAGCTAATTCACACCGTACCCTTCTATCATACGTCGTTCCATCATCGGGTACGGGAGGCAACCCTATCATCTTACCGCCATTACCACCCGACGCGGTATTTGAGTTCAAGCCGTGTCTTCTTGAAGCTTTTGAAAGCAACCCGTTCCATGGAATATTTTCGAGAGTCCTATTACTTATATGGAGAGATTCGAGAAGCGCATTAGTTTCATGCATATACTTGGGATATCTTCGGAGTATCTAAGGTTGAACTTTTTTCCTCTAACTTTGAAAGGGAAAGCTGAGATGTGGCTTGATATATGCCCACCTGGATTTTATTCTTCATGGGAGGCTCTCAAGAGAGATTTTATTCAAAGATTCTTCCCGGCTGATAAAACATGTAAACTCCGGCAAGTTATTATGAGCTTCAAGCAAGAACCCGGAGAGACTCTTTTTGAAGCATGGGGAAGATTCAAAGGTCTCCAACGTTAGTGCCCGCACCACAACCTACCCAACTGGATGCTACTTCAGCACTTTTATTGTGGACTCTTTGATTCTCTCAAAGAATCGATCGATATTGCATTCGGAGGGATGTTTTTGAAGAAAACTGTGGAGGAGGCCGACAAATTCCTTCATGAGGTCGTTCAATATGCTCCTGATTTTAGAGGTTGCAAATCTAGTAGAGGAGATTTATCTTTAGAGCATGATCCTATTATTACACTCCTTTTGGCTTCAGTTTACGAATTGCAAAAAGAGAAGGAAAATGAGGAGACCTCTAAGCATTTGAGAGTGGCCCAAGGTGTGCAAACCCTTACATCTACTTCTGTTCTTAATATGCATACTCGTAAGTTGTGTTTGGGTCCACATCCCGAGCATCAATGTGGGGAGTTTAATCAAGTAGAGCGTGTGAACGCTATCTATCCATTATATTTCAACCCACTTTTCTCCCATTCTTTTGGAGAGCATGCTTATGACTATACCACGTTTATCAATCCTACATTCAACCCCATTTCTGAACCTTATGACCACCACTCATTTGTCCAAGAAGAATCCTCCCATTCAACTCAACAGGACATTGTACCACCCTAAATTTCTCAAGCCACTCAACCTTCACCGACTCCAATGGTACAAGTAAATTTTATCGATCTAGGGAGCGGGGAAGAGGTTGATGAGTTTTCTTGGGTAGAGGATAGTGTTTTGGAGGAAAAAGTAGAGAATGAGATGGAGAAGAACGTTGAGGTGGGAGTTGCGGTTGAGGAAGCTAAGGTTGAAGAAGGGATTTTGGGAGGAAATATCCATGAATGCTCCAAAGAGCAATTTGATCCACACCAAATGCAAATTCCACTCCCCGAATGGTTGATACAACACTTGAAGGATGTAGAGCATATAGATCTAAGGCATGATGTTCCGATTGAGAAACTTTCTCTCATGCCACTTTGTGTTGAAGTCAATTCGATAACCACAGTTGTTCATGAGCATAGAGAGGAAGTTTATATTCTTGAAGTGCAACCCGACAATGGGAAGGACAACAATCATCCCGAGGCCTTATGTTCTGAACCCGAGGTAATTGAAGATGTATCTCGTGATGATTCCCTCAAGATTGTTCCTTTGAGGAGGGAGATCTCATTAGATGAAGTTTATTCTGAGGACATAGAGATTGAGAAGAGTGTTCCCATGTATCTGAAACTTGGAGAACCACTTGAAGAAGAACCTGAGTTACTTATTCATCCCCATCACCAAATCAAACCACCGGAGGAGACCCTTGTTCTATTCCCGGAGGTGATGAGGAGGTGTTGGAAAAGGAGGAGGAAACGACATTGGAAGAAATCGAAGACATCATCACCTCTTCCCCACTCATGGTCGACCAAACGACCGGAGGGAAGACTCAACTTAAGGTTGTCCAAAAATGGTAGGAGTTGGAGAGGAAGGAAGAAGAAGCGATCATGGTGGAAGAAGTTGAATATGTACCTCTCATGTGCACCACGTCTCTCTAGAATTAAACGGGTAATTAGGTCAAGCTCGGGACCTTAAACAAGCGCTTTATGGGAGGCAACCCATACTTTAATTTCTTTCTTTTAAGTTATTTTCTTTTCTTAGTTGGTTTCTCTTTCATGTTTCTAATCTTGCATGCGAACACTCACACTTATTATGTTTTTCTTGTCTATTCCTAACCAAAGTGTGACGTTTTCTTGGATCGCGGATTGGGTTCGTTATTTATTTGAAGACCCCGAGGTAACCTCTTTCCGCACTCTTTGAATGTGTACATAATATTGATCCTTGTTGCATGCTTGATTTTTCTTTTGGGTGGCGAGCCCTTTGAGTGTTTGTGTTGGGATTATATTACTGTTGGAGCCGTGTGGGCTCGGGTCGCCACCACCTTTATATGCTAGTTGTTCTTGTTTGTTTGTTTTTGTAGGTTCTCTACCCTTTTCATGTGACACCTTCCCACAATGAGGACATTGTGGCGTTTTAAGTGTGGGGGGGAGATATTCTGTTTCAAGGGTAGATCACCTAACATTTTTGTTTTTGTTTTCTAGTTTTTGCCTAAAATCTGAAAAAAAAAATTTTGAAAAAAGACAAAAAAGGGAGTGAAAACCTTAAAAGTTTTCTTTCGTTTTCGTTTTTGCTTTATTTCTTGGGTCTTGTTGTCGAAATTGAGAAGTCATTCTTAAACTTCTTTAAAAGAAACCGGTCTGAGCGTTTTCGACCCTGTCTCGGGTACTAGTCATGACTTACCTTCTTTAGATGACCTTCATCAAGTGCCTAGTGAAACCCCCGATTCCTTTCACGTTTTGGTTGAAGTCGGGAGATTCTAGGGATTTGTGTATGAGCTTGTTTTGTTTCCTTTTTTAGCAAATGCAAAGTCAAAAAGAAAGAAAAAGAAAGAAAAGCTACAATAACCGGATTAAGTGGAGCATGTCGCTGAATGACATCAACCACAATACACTTAGCCAACCTATACGGGCCCGGTATTAGCGGTACGACGCTATTACCCCTTAAGCTCCTCCCATATTGAATTCTCGGCGGAGGTGTGTATGGAAAAGACTGTGTTGGGAGGGTAAACCCCATATTTGGGCCATCCAATTCCCGAAAGTAAGGCTAATACCGACCTATAAAAAGAAAAAAAAGAGGAAAAGAAAAAGCAATTTTGTTGGGATTACCCAACCCCAAAAAGAAAAGTTTGAGCGTTAATAAAGTGTGGGGCCTCTCCTTGCATCATCTACGGCCCTCACCAAGCCAAGGGTGACCAAATGCGAGGAAGGGCAGCTCGTTCCTTATTCTTTTCGTTGTTTTTGAGCTCGGGCATGAGTCCTTGGAGTCTTTTGGATTCGGTTGGAACCCACTAGCACTTACGCACATAGGATTTTGCTTCACATTAGGTGTCAGACATCAAAAATCTCAAAGACTGACTTTTGCTTAGGATAGGTGTTTGTGAGACGCTCATAACGGTTCCTTTTGGAGGTTTAATAATGTTTTCCTGATTTTAGATTTCGAGATCTTTTGAAGGGAAGCTGTTGTTTTTCTTTTCCTTTGTTTTTCTTCGGTTTCGTTTTCACTTTCCCTTTTTCGTCTTTCTTTGGCTTTTGTGGGTATAGCCGCTACAAACCGTCACGAGTCCATCTCGTCCACCCGGGCTATCGGGGGGTTCAAAGGGCTTGGTGCATACGCTAAATGCACTCGTTTCCTCCCACGACAGAGGAGTTGGTGTTTAGTTTTTCATATTTGTTTTGTCTTGTTATGCTCGGGACGAGCAAAAGTTTAAGTGTGGGGGGGTGTTTAGACCCAATTTTGTGTCTAAATACCACCTTAATTCTTAAGCTTTTAACTCGTTCCGTATCCTAATTTCGTATCTTTTAATACGTTTTTGGTTATTTTGTAGATTTTGGAGTTTTAAATCAAAACGTAGCAAAAAGGGCTATTTTAGAGCATTTTTGCTGATTTCCCGAGCCGAGCCGGACCGAAAGCCGAAGCGGAGTTGACCCAGGACCACTTTCCCCACCTTTCGTGCCAATTATTAAGGTAACACCCGTCACGATCCTCGAAAAGGGCGTTACATGCCTTGGAAAGAAGAAAGGAATAAGAGGAAGGAAGTCAGAGGCTGGCCGAGTGAGACCGTGCCCACGGTCTCCCAGACCGTACCCACGGTGTTCTAGACCGTGGCCACAGTCTCCCAGACCATACCCACGTTCTCTCGAAGGAAAAAATCGCCATGCAGATTTCGCTGGACAGAACAAGACCGTGGCCACGGTCTCCTAGACCGTGCCCACGGTCTCCTTGTGTTCTGCGCGATGGTTTCGGCTGAAGTGCTGCGTTTTGCCGACCAATTTTCACTTGTATATATATATCTCTTTCACGATTTCATAGGGGGCATCTGGAGAGATAGACTTAGACAATTTCCAACTTGTAATTAGGAGTTTTAGAGAGAGATTAGTGAGAGATTAATCTAGGGTTTTGGAGATTTGTGTTTGTTATTGAAGATTTGGAGATTCAAACAATTGAAAGATTGTTGGGTCATCTACAACACTTTGATAAGTTTTCTCTTCCCTTAACTCCTTTATTAATTACTTTGCTAATTACTTTGCTTGCTGTTAAATTGTTCTTGCTTGTTATTTGATTATCTTGCTTGTTTATGGTTGTTTGATGTTAGAAATCATGTTTAGGTTTTGTTTGGATGTTGTTAGCATAGTTAGTGTCATGATTAGTGGCTAGAAACCCTATGGGTTAGGGGGTAATTAAGGGTGTGAATGGGTGATTAGGTTTGGGTTAGCAATATTAGTGAGTAATTAGTTGGGAAATCAATTTCCCAATCCCATCCTTCCCTCAAGTGGGATGTATTTGGGTGCGAAAGCATCCCGAATACATCCAACGCTTGTTGGAAGGTAGGAATTAGGATAGTTAGTATTCTAGTTCGCGAAAGCGAATAGAAACTAACTAGGAAATTTCGTTCCGTTAACCCTCCGGGTCTGTCGATGGATTTTGGGGAAGTTAATCCGGACTATCCTTGAAAGAGGAAGCCCGGTGGGTATTTTCTAACGGAATTGCCACTTGATTTCCCCTTCTCGTTACTCTCTTGTTGTAAAACCCATTTCCTCATCCCCCTTTGCATCCCGAAAAGCCTACGAGGCCCATTTTCCATTCCTTGACCGGCCTTAGCTTTGTTCCTTGCGTTGTGATCTCTTCAAACCGATATCGTTACCTTAGTAATCTCATCCCGACCTTAGACTTGGTTTCTATGACCAAGGCCGCCAGCTCCCTTAGAGAGAGAACGACAAAACCGAGGTCTTACAAACCACGTTACAAGGGACCATGATTTAGGTACATCCGTAGGGTATCCTGGCGGTCAGGCCCTAGCAGATACCGCTACTTCACGTCCTGCACCATATGACGTCTCCTCTTTTGGCTCTGGTTCTTACTCTACTGGATGGCCAGTTCCAACTCCTGAAATGGGTCCTTCATGGCCCACAGGTACGCAAGAGTGGTCTGCACCCCAACACTCTTGGCTAGGGGGATCCTCCTCTTCTGGTTGGCCAGCCCCCGGTTGTGGAGTTGGTCCTGTATGGCCTACTCCTTCAGTTAAGTGGCATGTCCCTGATCATTCATGGCGGGCCGGTTCGCAAGGGCATAGTTAGTGTCATGATTAGTGGCTAGAAACCCTATGGGTTAGGGGGTAATTAAGGGTGTGAATGGGTGATTAGGTTTGGGTTAGCAATATTAGTGAGTAATTAGTTGGGAAATCAATTTCCCAATCCCATCCTTCCCTCAAGTGGGATGTATTTGGGTGCGAAAGCATCCCGAATACATCCAACGCTTGTTGGAAGGTAGGAATTAGGATAGTTAGTATTCTAGTTCGCGAAAGCGAATAGAAACTAACTAGGAAATTTCGTTCCGTTAACCCTCCGGGTCTGTCGATGGATTTTGGGGAAGTTAATCCGGACTATCCTTGAAAGAGGAAGCCCGGTGGGTATTTTCTAACGGAATTGCCACTTGATTTCCCCTTCTCGTTACTCTCTTGTTGTAAAACCCATTTCCTCATCCCCCTTTGCATCCCGAAAAGCATACGAGGCCCATTTTCCATTCCTTGACCGGCCTTAGCTTTGTTCCTTGCGTTGTGATCTCTTCAAACCGATATCGTTACCTTAGTAATCTCATCCCGACCTTAGACTTGGTTTCTATGACCAAGGCCGCCAGCTCCCTTAGAGAGAGAACGACAAAACCGAGGTCTTACAAACCACGTTACAAGGGACCATGATTTAGGTACATCCGTAGGGTATCCTGGCGGTCAGGCCCTAGCGGATACCGCTACTTCACGTCCTGCCCCATATGACGTCTCCTCTTTTGGCTCTGGTTCTTACTCTACTGGATGGCCAGTTCCAACTCCTGAAATGGGTCCTTCATGGCCCACAGGTACGCAAGAGTGGTCTGCACCCCAACACTCTTGGCTAGGGGGATCCTCCTCTTCTGGTTGGCCAGCCCCCGGTTATGGAGCTGGTCCTGTATGGCCTACTCCTTCAGTTAAGTGGCATGTCCCTGATCATTCATGGCGGGCCGGTTCGCAAGGGCATTCTGTATCATCACCGTCGAGCGTTCATCCTTCCAAGGTTCCCCTTTCCGGGCCTCCGCAGATGGCTCCTGATCCTGATTACTATTCCTGGGATACATATTTCGGTACGGCTGGTGTCTCCAACGCTGGAACTTCTCATGCTGGTGCTGACCCGGTTGAAGATAGCGGCGATTCGGGCTCCCTGTGGTGATCGAACCGATGACAAGCAAGACTTTATGCATTTTTAAACTCACGTTATGCAGGACTGATTTGTACCCTTTTTTATTTATTTTATTTATTTTAAAGCAAGATTCTTTATGAATTTTAATTCTGATTTTATAT
Source organism: Portulaca oleracea (assembly GCA_029582165.1). NCBI lineage: Eukaryota > Viridiplantae > Streptophyta > Magnoliopsida > Caryophyllales > Portulacaceae > Portulaca > Portulaca oleracea. The sequence goes on along the minus strand of CM055878.1, from coordinate 17,628,567 downwards.
GCAAGACTTGGTGAATGCATGACTTTATTAATGCATCACTAAATGATTTTCTACATGACGGGATTAATCCCAAGTTAATCCCGCTTCCCCAAAAAGAAAAGAAAATAAAAGGAAACAAAAACCTAAGTGTCAGAGCAAATTCGAGCAAAAATTTCAGAACCGAGCATCATCTGGTCAATATCCAAAACATTAAAAATACACAAACGGGCCAAATTAATTCCAAGGCCCAAATACAATGAGAAACAGGTGGGTCGTGCCGCGGATAGGCGGCCCATGTCGTCAGAAAACCTGCGCGGGTTTTCTTTTCAGCAGGCCTTGGGCCTGGGCTTGGACAGGCGCGCGCTGGGTCTAAGATCATAAAAACCCGCGCGGGTTTTACTTCGCTTTTCTTTTTTTTTTTTTTTTGCTAGCCGTTGCAAATGGCATAAATCAAGGGATTTGAACGCAACGGCTCCATGATCACTTGCTGGTTGCTTTCTCCATTTTTATCATTCATGGAGGTGTATAAATACCTCATATTATGCATATAATCATCATCACCTCAAAGTCTCCATCATATATTCTCTAAAATTTCAAAGAAATCCTCCCGGTTCTCATGGCATTCGAGAAGAAGCTTGTGACTTGGATGAGCAACTTGTCCAAAGAAGAGAAGAAAGAGCTTGGTAGATACAAGTTATCAAGCTTGATGAGTCTTCGTCAAGTGAGGATCAATCATGACTTTCTCCGCGCGGCGGAGACGTTCTGGGATCCGAAGATGCATGTCTTCCGCTTTGCGTGGAAAGAGTTATGTCCGCTTCCGGAGGAATGGTCCTCAATCCTCGGGACAAATCACTTTGCTCGGCCGACAACGCCTCCTACGCCAACGGACATCTCGAAGCAGTACAAGGAGCTATTATGTCTTCCGTCCCGGGTCATCGGAAGTGCAATATTCGGCGAAAAGGTACACTTCCAAACCAAAGTCGAATATTTTCAATCTCCCGACACTTTTGAGTATGGTCTCGTGATACGAGCTCGTATTATGTCTCCTTGGCGAGATTTGCTTTTATCACGGCGAGAAAAGAACCGGACCGGCGAATTTAATCCAAATCGTCGATGACATGTCCCGGGGCTACAATCCCGTGCCTCTAATGCTAGCGGAAACCATGATTGGCTTGGATGATCCAAATCTAGAACACGACTTTCGAGGGAGCCCGCTGCTTCTCCAGGTACTTTATTCCTCTTTTCTGCCACTGTTTGATTTTTGCCTCTACAGGTTACAAAACCCGCGCGGGTTTCTGCCCTTTTTTTTTAATTTTTGTTTGGGATAATTGGTGTGCAATTTAACCCTAGCTAACTGTTGGACGGATCTGGTTAATAGAGCACTTGGGTCTCATCGAAGAGCCCCGGACGTCATCGGCGTTGGCGAACTATTGTCAGAGAAAGAGGAAGTACACCGACCTTCGCTCGGTAACGGAGTGGATTGTACTCCTAAAGGAATCTCGGGAGATCGTGTGGTGGATCGAATGGTGGCACATCTCCGAATATGTGACCCATGATTTCCGTAATGCTTATGTGTGTCTCGTCGGTTTGACGCACATGACCTTTTATTTTCCAGCGCGAGTGAAGCGCCAGATGGGTCGCATGCAAGACATCCCTGAGCTCCTGTGTGAGACTCCTGATCAGTTGAAGCTATGAATTTCGGTAATTGAGTCGTGGTTGAAATACTGGGAAAGAAGGCCAACTCTTAAAGCCCCTCCAAAGATACGCATCTCTCATATTGCCGATGGTGACTACCACGGATGGCTAATTGCTGCTATTGAGTCTCGCCGCGCTGGGGAAGCGAGAAGGAGACAAGTAAAGGAAAGGCTGGGTCCCCGTACATCAGCAATGGACCGTCTAGGCGTGAGAGACTTGGTGAAAGATAGGCTCGCCCGAGAATGGAGGTACGAAAACCAAGCAGGCGGGCCTATAAACCCAAAGACAAAGATAAAGCTCCTATCAGACCTAGAGACACGGAGACTGACCACGAGACCACTGGCGAAGCAGAGAAAGTGAAGCAAGATTAGAAAGTGGAATGGAAATGAAGGAACTGAAACTGCTTTGCCATAATTGTCTTTTATTTATTTATGCCTTTTAAATTTTCTTATGTTACAAGCGGTGTACTTGCATTTATCAATTAATAAAGAAGAAATATTATTCACAATTATTGTATTTTTGCAAACTTTATTTTTCTTATATACATGAGCATTTATTAAATATATCCCAAGTGTCTGAAAATTGGTTTTCCAGTTGCTTGGTTATATTACGCATAGTATCGCTTGAGTTGATCCAAGTTTGTAGGCTGAATTATATCTTCTCCATCCATAGTAGCAAGTCGAGCCGCTCCTCCTAGCAAGATGTCCTTAATCATATAAGGACCTTTCCAATTGGGTGCAAACTTTCCCCTTGGATCTTGTATAGGTGCCCTCATCTCCTTAAGCACCAAATCACCTATTTGAAGTGAACGACCTTTCACCTTCTTATTAAAAGCATGAGTGATCCTATTTTGGTATACTTGCACATTATGCAATGCCCTCAATCGCCTTTCTCCATCATCATTAACTCCTCGAACCTTGCCCTAGCCCATTCTGCTTCTGGCAACTGACTTTCGGCCACTATTCGTAACGAAGGGATTGCTACTTCGATTGGTAAGACTGCTTCCATCCCATACACCAAAGAGTATGGTGTAGCACATGTAGCAGTTCGTATAGAGGTTCGATATCCCCACAAGGAAAATGCTAATTTATCCGGCCAATCTTTGTAAGTGACAACCATTTTCTTGATGATTCCCGCTACTGTCTTATTAGCCTCTTCCACAGCTCCATTAGCTTGAGGTCGGCATGGCGAAGATCGATGATGCTGAATTTTATAAGGGGCAAGCAAAGTTTCCACTTCCTTTCGAAAATGGCTTCCATTGTCACTAATGATTTCATGAGGCACTCCATATTGATATATGATGTTTTGAAGGATGAATTTGGCCACCTGCTTGGATGTGAGCTTGGAAAAAGAGGCTGCTTCTACCCACTTAGTGAAGTAATCGATGGCGACCAATATGTACTTGTGTCCTCCTGTCCTAATTGGGTGTATCTTGCCAATGATGTCGATACCCCGTACTGAGAACGGCCATGGAGATGTCAAAGTAGTCAGGTATGATGGGGGTTGATGTTGTAAGTTGGCATACTCTTGGCATTTGTGACACTTTCGAACGAACTCTAAGCAGTCTGCTTCCATAGTGGACCAATAATAACCAGCCCTTTGAATCTTCTTTGCTAGCATACGTCCATTTATGTGGGGACCACACTATCCTCCATGTATAGTGGCCATGACCTCCTTGGCGCTCTTAGCATCAATGCATAATAAATTAATGCCCGTAGGTGATTTCTTGTAAATGCGATCTTGGATCAAGCAGTATTGTGTTGCTAGAGACCTGACTGCTCGCTGTCCTCGAGCATCTAATTCAGCTGGGTATTCTCCTTTCCGAAGAAAATTATAAATGTCATGGAACCATTCCTCAATCTCTTCCTCTTGTGCCTCCATATTACACACATATGCGGGTTCAGACTGTCGCTCTACTACTACTGGTAATTAGAGCGTGCCTGGTGGTATCGATATCATCGAAGACAACTTGGCTAGGGCGTCAGCTAACTCATTGTGATCCCTTGAGAGGTACTGGAAGCTGATTTGCTCAAATTGGTCAGCAAGTCCCAAGAGCTTCTGTTGGTATGTCATAAGACATTCATTCCGGACCTTTCATGTATTCTTAGCCTGATTAATTATGAGGCTAGAATCTCTGAAGACTTTTATGTGACGTATACCCAAGGTCAATGCAACTTGTAAGCCCTTGATGCATGCTTCATATTCAGCGGCGTTGTTAGTAGCATCAAAGTCTATCTTCACAGACACAGGGACATATGCCCCTTCTGGAGAGATCAGTAGCACTCCTACTCCGCAACCCATTTGGTTTGAAGCACCATTGAAGTACATTTCCCATGTTATTTCGTCAGTGAAGAATACATCCTCATCTAGGAATTCCAAGTGAGTGTTTGGAGGTTCCTGTGATGGTGAAGCAGCTAGGAAGTCTGAAACAACCCGTCCTTTGATGGATTTTTGAGGCATGTACTGAAGGTTGAACTCTGAAAGCATGACCACCCATTGAGCGATGTGGTTGTTGACATTCACTGTATGTGAGAGCATGTAATGTCTTAACTTCTTGGTGGCCCATACTAATGCAAGAGCCATTTTCTCTATGTCTGCATATCGACCTTCATAGTCCAAGAACTTCTTGCTCAAGTTGTAGATGGCGCTCTCGTGTCCTTTAACCTTTTGAGCTAGCATAGTCCCCATTGCAGAGCTAGTCACGGTAAGGTAAAGGAGCAGAGGCTCATCTGGTACTGGCGGCATGAGGACCGGAGGATGTTGCAAATACTCCTTGATTTTATCAAAGGCCGCTTGACATTGATCGTCCCATTCTATTTTGCTTCCTTTGTTTAGCTTCTTGAATAAAGGTTCACAAGTCATGGTGAGCTTTGAAATGAACCTATTGATGTATTGAACCCGCCCTAAGAAACCTCTTATCTCTTTTTCTGTACTGGGAGGTTGCAACTCTTGGATAACCTTTATCTTTGAAGGATCAACTTCAATGCCTCGTTGGCGAACCACATAACCCAGCAGTTTCCCAGAGGTAACACCGAAGGTGCACTTTGCTGGATTAAGTCGCATCTTGTATTTGCGAAGTCCCAGAAAGAATTTTCAAAGGTTAGGAATGTGTTTCTCCCTCGTTTTGGACTTAACAATCATGTCATCCACATAAACCTCTACCTCTATGTGCATCATGTCATGAAGTAAGGTGTTGGCATTTCTTTGATATGTTGCTCCGGCATTTTTGAGACTGAACGGCATAACCACATAACAGTATGTTCCCCATGGTGTAGTGAATGATGTTTTCTCCATGTCTTCTTCTGCCATTTTGATTTGGTTATAACCGGCATATCCGTCCATAAAGGATAGAAGCTCATGTCCGCAAGTGTTATCCACTAATACATCGATGTGAGGTAAAGCGAAACTATCCTTGGGACTAGCCTTATTGAGATCTCGAAAGTCAACACACATACGCACCTTCCCGTCTTTCTTGGGCACTAGAACAATGTTAGCAATCCACTCAGGATATTGGACTGCTTTGATGAACTTAACATTAAGTTGCTTGATTACTTCTTCCTCAATCTTCTTTGCCCATTCAGGTTTGATCCTGCTAGCCTTTTGTCGAACTGGCTTTGCATTAGGCAGCAAAGGTATAGTGTGCTCCGCTATTTCTCTGTCAATCCCAGGCATGTCTTCGTAGAACCATGCGAAAACATCGACAAACTCCTTGAGAAGCTTCGCGAATGCTACCCGTTCTTCTGCTGTAAGTGAGCTACCTAACTTCAATTCTCGAGGTTGCTCTTCTATACCCACGTTTATGGAGATGGTGTCTTCCAACACCGCCGTTTTATGCTCATGTTCATTAGAAAATTCTTTTAATGGTTCATTAAATTCCAGATTATTATTGGCGCAACAGTTCAGGGAAGAGGCGAAAGAAGAATCAGAGTAAGCAGAAAGGTTCATCTTATTGAATGCAGAAAGGAATACATCGCCAGCAGACTCAAGACCAGACTCACTTGACTCTAGACCCTTAAGACCTGACTCTATGTCATTAGGAACAGACTCTCTTACAGATAAAGCAAAGTTATTCTCCTCAGCATCGACCCACGACACCGCTTTAACTTCTCCGTCTTCTGTAATCATGAGACTTGGGTCAAAACTTGGGTTGGACAAAGTAGCAACAACAGCATCAGCTTCAGACTTCTCTTGGACAGCTTCTTGTCCAAACAGCATGCCAAAAATGTTACTCCCAGCAAGATGAGTCCATTTCAATGGAGGCTGTTTGTCCTGAGCGGGAACAAAGACAGTAGCCATATTAATGGAGCAATCATCGAAGACTTCTAATCCAGCAACTTGAATTCCTTTATTCTTCGGGTAAAATGGCTCAGGGAATCCATAATAGGGGAAGTCGTCACCTTCCCTAACAAATTGCCCGTTCAAGGTAAGGGGATAGGGCTTCATCTGGAACAAAGTGGGAGGATTGTCCATCCTCTTCTATTCAATGATAGCCATCTTTGCGAGCCTGACCTCCTTCTCAATGGGCTTGTAGCCTAAGCCAAACCTTCCCTGTTGCTTGAAGGTCTTGAACATGGGCGGAATTTTGTTCTTCGGATTCTTCCCTAGCGGCATTCCAGGGAAATAACCTTGTTTCTTAAGCATAGCATGTACCTTGGGATTTGAGTAGGGATCAAAGTCAAAAGGTGCTTAATCCTTGCTCATCATCGCCACAAGTTCAAAGTTGTGGAGTTCTTCATCCATTGAACTGTGCTCCACTTCAAGAGTTGACTGTTTAGGAGTGAAAACAGTGTTGATAGACTCTCCCGAGATAGTGATCACTTGTCCTTGAACCAGCATTTTCACTTTTTGATGTAGAGTAGATGCTATTGCAATGCACTCATGAAGCCATAGCCTCCCTAATAGTAAGTTGAAAGAGGCTGGGATGTCTAGCACCACAAATTCCACATTCCGAGTGACGCTGCCAGTAGTGATTGGCAACACTATAGATCCGACCGATTTCCAAGGTGAATTGTCACAGGCCCTCAGTTGTACACCATTCTGAGCCAAGTGTTGTTGTTGAACTCCTAATTTTTGCGCATCCTCCAAGGGCACACATTCACAGCTGAACCATTGTCAACCAGGACTAATGGGATAGTGTTGTTGGAGCATTGTACTGTAACATACAGGGCGTTCTTGTGAGGCGCTCCTCCCTGAGGCAGATCCTCAATCCCAAAAGTAATCATCTCCTGTTGGGTAGTAACATGAGCAACCAACGTTTCGGGAGTTTTCGTAGGGGATACAGTGAGTGCTGTAAGAGCATCCAACATCTTCTGCCTATGAGCATGTGACGTGCATATGAGTTGCCATATGGTAACCTCCGCCCTTGTCTTTTTGAGTTGAGAAAGAAGAGGATCTTCAGGAGAGACCTGATTGTCATTGCCAACCGTTGGTGTTGGGTTAGGAACAGTCACTGGTGTGGTGGTGTTCCTATGGTTGTGGCGGCCAGACAGAGTAAGAAACGCCACATCATCTGGTTCATCTTTCTCCATCCATTATGTCTCAGAATGCTCATGCTCATCATCCTCGTCACTATCCCAAATACCATGGATGAATAGACCTTCAGGGAACCCAACTATTTCGGGGACAAGTTGACCTGTTTCCACAATCAGGGCAGAAGGGTCGAAGCTAAAATCCCCACAGAAAACAGCATTTGCATGCTCAGGCATTGGATTACTTTGTTGTTTGGTTTCTTGGCAGCTTTTGGCATTGGTAATGTCCCTGCCCTTATCATATCTTCTATTTTGTTCCTGAGAGTCCAACATTTCTTAGTGTCATGCCCTCGGCAACGGTGATAGCGGCAAAATTAGTTGGCATCCCAGTTTCTGGCTTTGATTTATGGCTCTTCTTTCGGTAAGGGCAAAACGAAGATACCCTTCTTGACTAGACGGTCGAGAGCTTGAGAATAAGGAACATCCAAGGGCGTATAAGTCTCATACTTCGGTACATAAGGCCCCTTGCACTGGATAGAGTTAGTCTCCATAATCTTGGGAGGGTGGCTAGCCGCACTAGTGGCCCTCCTGTTGGAGCTAGACCCTTTCCATCCAGGCGAAGTTGTCTTATCATTGTGCATTGCCTCTAACTGAACACAGATGTCCTTTAGGTAATCAAAGTCCTTAATGACATGGTACCCCAAATGCTTGGATAGGCTGCTCTTGAGTCCTTGCTTAAAGGTAGATAACTGCAGGCGGAGAGTAATTGTCTCATTGATGTGGGACAACTTTGTATGCCATCTTTCAAAGTAATCCATAAAGGACTCATCTTCTCGTTACTTCATGGCGGTTAGGTCATCGACCGTAGCTTGCTTCTGGATGCGAGTGTAATGATGAATAAAAGCTTTGAACAGCTCACTCCAATTGGCTTTTATTTGAGGTAACAGCGCATGATACCATACCTTTGCTTCTCCATCTAGGGTGGATGGGAATACAGTAGAGTATAAGTCGGTATCAATCCGATTCAAAGGTGCCAACCTCATGAGCTCCTCAACATGATGAATAGGGTTCTCCGAAGGTTTGAACCTAATATTTGGCACTTCAACTTTGTTAGCTACCTTCAGGGTTTGTTGAACAGGCAATGGAACCTCCAAGTATTTGTCAGCAAAGGCCGACATAGAGCTCATTGCTTTGGTGAGGCTTTCTAACTTCTGCTCAAGGGCCTTAACAGCGGGGTCCCTTGTAAGTTTAGATACTTCAGGCGTATTAACCTTAGCCTTAGATATCCCCATTCCTCCAGAGTCCGAGGATGTCTTGATGATTTCAGGTTCAGATTCATATCCTTGCATTTCTTCATCATCCTCTTCAACATTCAGCCATAACTTGGTGTTGATCTTAGTGATGGCCTGCAGCATTCCATCCATTACTTGTTGTTGTTCACTCAGCCTTTTGCTCATCTTTTGTTCCTGCTCTAGAGTATTAGAAAACACAAGGCCCTGCATTTTGGTATAAAGCTCGTCCAAATGCTTCGTGATTTTAGCTTCGGTGCTTTGGACCGGGACTTCTTGGAATTGTTCGCCAGACATGATGCAATCACTAGTTGCAGATGGATCGTAATATGGGTTTGGAATCAAACGACCAGTTCGTGGATCTCGAATGCGGGCTCGGAGTCGATCACCAATGATGCCTGCATGGAAATTCAAAGTTAGAACACTCGATGACATACTCTGACACATACTACCCGATGCATGCATGCCCTAAGAGACCTATATGATCCTAACTGACTCGACACATATATGGTGACACAAAGGACTCACCCACTTTTCGGGAGTGCATGACCTAACTCCATATGGACCTATGGATAAAGCATTATAAAGGGCCGAATAAAGTCAAACATAGCGAGCGTGTCATAAATTGATGAGTTCAAGTTAGTGTTTCTCAATTCGGATGGGCCTAAACCACAGGCCGACCGTTTTAAGAAGAATCTGTAACTTGGCCCAACAACTTAGACAGCTCAAGCCATAATGACTATTATGCGGACTAGAATAATGCTTAACAAGACTGACGACCTACCTTTTTTTTCTTCCTTTTTATTTTTTTTTAGTCGAGGAAAATGGTTATTGTAAAGGATTGAATAAAATCAACAATAAGTGAGTCATAATTAACTTATTGGTTTAATCAACAAATCTAATAAGGTTGGGCCTAACAACGGGCCGGCCATAACAAATGGTGGATTTATTAATTAAATCGAAAAATCAATTTTCTCGAGTTTAATGATTATTATGCAATCTAAAACGTTATCCATTAATTTTGTTGGACCTTTTAATTCACTTTTTTTTTTGGACATTTGTTAAGAGAATTTCATAAAAGGCCATATAATATCATCAAGGGTGAGTCGACTTTCATTTATTAATTAAAATAATTACCCTTCACACATAAATGGGCCCTTCCACTTGGGCTAACCAAGATACCTTTGGAGTTAATTATCATAATTAATAAGTAATTATTTTCTCAACCCAATGAATTTTATATGGACTAGAATAAAACCTCCAAACTAGGGTCGACTTCTTAAAACAAAAGGAAAAAGGGGAAGGGGTAGCACATAGCACATAGCGTACACATGAAGGGACACCCTGAACCAAGGCACTATGGAGCGTGGCGCGGTGGGGGAATTGATGGTTCTAGCTTGAGTTGTTGTTGTAGAAGAGAGGAGAGCAATCCATGAACAATAGAATAAGGGGAGAAAGATGAACATCTCAATCACCCATGCTTGAACTTCTCATCAATAGCCTTGAACTTGAATAATAACAAGAATAATAACCAAAATCAACCAATATCAATAACCTTGAACACCAAATGGGATTGGATATGACCTTGGATAAAGGTAGTCCACCACCAAAGCCTAACACCCCACCATGACCATCATAAAGGAAACATCCACCAAATGATCAATAAAGGAATGACTAGAAACACCACCAAAAGATTGGATAAAGTAATCTAGATTTTAGGAGAAAACTTAGGGAAATCCTAACCAATGCAATAGCATGTTCATAATCATCAAAGGCTACCGGAAAATCGTGCTAAACAAGCTATTTATACTAAACAAGAAATTAGGTTAAAAACATAACAAAATTACGGAATAGCGCGTCCTTCACAGAAGAGTGGCTCGGGCGAGTTTAAACTGACTCGGGCGAGTCAGTCTTCAGGGCAGCTTTTCCCTGCCGATTTCAAACGCGCATAACTTCTTCATCCGGACTTCGTTTTAGCCCCGTAAGATATTGTTGGAAAGCTCTCAATGTGTACTTTAAGCTCCCAAAATTTGAGTCCCATTGGAGTTATATTGAAGAAGTTATGACCCAAATAGTGAAGGCATGTGTATTTCGAACCCTTGATCGCCATTATTACCTTGTGTTTATTCACCCAGCTCACAACCGAACCATGATGCCAAATATTCATGACATCTTGGGATGACCCAACATCCCATAGGCCCTCTTGGTTATCAACAAGTCCCGAATCTCTTCCTGGGTCGTTTGAAACTTCCGCCGGGAAGTTCGGACCCCGACAATGGACGTCTCGCCTTAGCCAAGCTAAATTAACGCTCACCACCCCGCTCTTCTTGAAGGTATAGTGATTCTTGAGAACAAGCGAATGAACGTACTTGGCACGATGTTTCCGGTTAGCTCCTCTATCCATGTTCTCGTCGAAATCCCCGATATAATCATCACAAGAGAGTGCAACTACCGGCGCTTGCTGACCCGCTGGCTTATCCTCGGGCGTGAAAGCTTGGACCCGATCCTGACACGGTCCATACTGCACCTCTTGAAGAAGAGTTGCCCTCAACTCTTGGGCGTAAAAATCAATGCATCCCCCATGACTTTGTATTCCAATGTAGAGACTTCCTATAAACCCAAGCATGGCTACACTAAGAACTCCTCATTTTTTGAATGAGTAGCGATTCTTGAAGAGGGTCGGGGTTGTCTCTTCTTCATGGTAGCTTCTTCTTTTAATCCTAGCATTAATTATCTTGTTGAACACAACAAGATATTCATCACAAGAAAGATTGATGTTGAGGTAATCATAATGGACCTTACTTTCAATCAATCTTGGCTCAAGAATTGCCTTGCTAGGTTGATAGTGCATGACCTGTTGGGAATGTCCCGACAATGTTCGATATACACGGAGATTAAACCAAAGTAATATAGTAATTATATGTCTTGCTAGAGACCTCTATAATTAGTAATTAAATATGTTTAATTACAACTATATTATTTGGTCCTACTGGGTCACACAAGTCAGTGCCCTGTAACAATGTATGTAACCTAAGTAATACTGTATTACGTTTAGAAAAGTTGGAAACTGATTTCTGTGAGAAATCAGCCCAACACGGACCGAATTGGGTTCAACACGGACCGTGTTGACCCAACACGGTCCGTGTTGAGACACCACGGTCCGTGGTGTCTATGGGCCGAATTAATGAACTTTCTGGAGGTCAACACGGACCGTGTTGGGCCTGAAAAATTCGTCGTTGCGTTAAGTCAGCCCTTTAGGGTTTTGAACCCTTTCCCTAGGTTTTCTAAACACTATATAAAGGGGTCTCTGTGAGAGATTATTCAACACCAACTACCTGAGACTCTTAGAGAGATACCAGGGTGATTTCCTGAGTTCCTCTCTCTTTTAGTTTCATAGCCCAGCCAGAAACATTATTTGTTTCCGAAACAATCTCACATACATCTTAGATTGAGATTCGTCTCGATCGGGTCGATCTAGCAGTCGGGTTCCCGGAGTGCTGCGTAAAGATTTCCTGAGTTCCTCTCTCTTTTAGTTTTGCAGTTCCAGTTTCAGGAAACATTATTTGTTTCCGAAACAATCTCACATACATCTTAGATTAAGATTCGTCTCGATCAGGTCGATCTAGCAGTCGGGTTCCTGGAGTGCTGCGTGGACTTTCAGTAGAGGATTTCAGCATTGGAATCTCGGAGGTCAACCTCTTCATCAGCCGGATTAGCGATCAAGTATAATTACTAAAGCCTCTGCAATTGTTGTGATTAATTGTTTTATAATTTTTATGAATATTCCGCCAATTAATCTGTATCTGTTTAGGAAATAGATAACCTAAAACCTAACAGTGGTATCAGAGCCACCAATTGCATGCTAAAGTATTGTACTTGTATTCATAAGTAATTTTGTCAATAGTTGAATTATATTATGAATATGCTAGAGTAGATTTATGCCTAAATTTTGAATCTTTATGAAAGTTTTAATCTTTACTATTCATGATAATAAATCAGGAATTTTATTGTAAAATTTCATGCTTTGTTATTATTTATTTCTTATTGCCTTTATTTAATCGATTTTATGTTTGTTTAATCGTTAAATATGACATAAACTTTATTCAATTTTGAATGTTTTAGAAACAATGTTGTTTAATATTTTTAAACAGTAGGAAATACATGAAATAGGTCAAAATTCGCAAAATAGGGTTTTGTAGAATTATTTTCTGATTTAGTTTATTTACAGTAAATATTAAAAATAGAAATAAAACATCAAACGAATTCGAAAATTTCTGAAATTTTTACTGGAGATGTCTGGAAGTGGTTTGAACTTTCCATAATTTTTGTCAATTTTTCCCAATTAAAATGGATTTTTAATTGAGTTTTCAGATCTAAAGAGAAATAAAATTCGTTTATTCTCTGAATTTTATAAATTTGTAAAACTTCTGAAAATTTTACAGTAGGTTACTGGGTAACCATACTTTTAGGGAAAATATTTCCGTTAATTTATCCGTTCAAATTATATTTTTTAATTTAGATTTTTAGATCTGAGAGAAATAAATTTGTTGCTTCTCTGAATTTTGTAAATTTATAGAAATTTGCAAATTTTCTGAAACTTTAACAGTAGGTTATTGGGTAACCATTCTGTTATGGATAAATTTTTCGTGAATTTTCAAAATTGTTAACTAATTTTTCTTTAATTTACAAACTAACAGAAAAGTAAAATTGTTTAATTCTCTGATTTTTATTCTAATTTTAGAAATTTGATAAAAATCTGAAATTTTTACAGTAGCATATTGGATGAACCTACTGTATGAAAAAATTATAAAAATTTGATTTTTAAACTTATCGGATTGTTATTATTTATTTTCCTCTTAAACGGAGAATTAAAATGTTTAATTCCCTAAAATTTTACAATCTTTTGAAAATTGTTAAAATTCTGGAAAATGTTCATATTGGGTTATTAGATAACACTATAATATGACATTATTAAATTCGATAAGTTATGATATTTTTTATTTAAGTTTTTTATTCACGAAATTAACCGAAACTGGAAAGCAACACGGACCATGTTGATCCAACACGGAACGTGTTGCCAGCAGCTTTGGTGAATTCGTGTGTTTTAGGGTTTGTAATTAATTTTAGAAATTAATTATTTTATCCTATTACTACTAAATCAGTTCATGGGCATAAATCTATTAGTTTGTAAAGTTTAGGAAACTTACAATATCTTTAAAAAATATAGTATCTTTTAGATTCCTTAATTTTAGGAAAGTCAAGTATTTTGTATGTATGAGTATAAAATCCTAAATCTGTTTAGGTAATTAAGATAAAATTTGGAATTTTGTTTATTTTATCATGCAATCTTTTAGGAAACCATATTTAATAATTGTTTCCTTATTATGTTGTGTTGCAATTATATATGCCTTTATAATTTGTTATTTAAGCATGTTTTATATTTGATATAATTATTGCAATATTACATGTTTTGCATGTGCTTCTAGTATGACCATAGATAGTCGGTTTTACCGGTCTGCGTACCGGGTTGGGTGAAATACGGCATGCATGCTGTCGTTAAATTAATTTAAATTTAAATTTTCAGTTAAGTTATTTTAATTCATGTAAGGTCTCTTTAAAGAGGTCCACTTTGTAAATTTGTTGTAATTGGAGACATCAAGTTGAGTGGGAGCCCAACAACAATGAAGGTGGTGATTCGAGTGGGAGCCCATCCAAGGAAGTTGCAAAACCCAAGAAGAGTTTCTTGAAGACTATCAAGGCTTAATTAAAATTAGTTTGATTAAGTACTCTAGGTGGACATACTAGGGGTTTTATTTATGCTTTAAGTTTGTTATAGCATGTTGTTTTATTATGCCTTTTATGCTTTTCGAAAGAGTTCACCTAGAATTGCATGCTTAGGATAATAAAACCTACTCTCAAAATGAATTATTGCTCAACCTATCGAAACACCACTTAGATGGATAAATAAAGAAAGCCAAAGCAAATTATTTGTCCATCATTAATAAGTAGGGTGGGAGCTAGGTCAATTCAAATTGGCTATCAAAATACTTTTGGGCGAAGAGCAAAGGAAGAGAAATATTGTATTCGATACAAATTTCTTGCTAAGAGTCATTTTGAATGATCAATCATAAGATGATCCACCAAAGATAACATGCGATCGAGTTTTATTGGGCCAAAGTCCACTTGAGCCCATGAGTCTTGTGGGTCTTGGTAAATTAAAACACCAAGTGAGAGTTAATAAAGTGTTTTGATTTGAAATTAAAATTTGTTTAATTTCTTTTGATGAATAATAACTAAAAATGAACCAACTTGTCTCGTAGAATTATTTATGTCTTTTCACTCAAACATCCACCACTAATAAAATATTGTTTTCTCCTTGAGAAAGAGAAAAACAATTAACACCAATTCCTTAATTGGCATTGTCATCGCAAGATTGTCTTGAAGGCGATTAAAAGAAACATGTCTTTCATATAACATTGAGCTAGGCATCAATATTAAGAGGTCAATCAAACCAAATGAATACATGTAATGTCATAGTATTCATACAATTTTAACTTCAAAATGTATGAAGATTAGTGGAAGGATTTCAATATTACCAACACAAAACCAAGTTCATCAAACTAGTTAGAGTTGATAAATATGAAACCAATAACCAGATAGTCTCGGTTGAGCTAGATAAGCGCCAATTGATGGCACTCATGTTCTAAAATAATTTGACTATTTTAAAACATGAGAAACCTCGGATCCTCTTGAGCCAAAAGATTGGCGACCAAAGATAGCCTTTTAGTGAAAGGGAAAATAAGATTTAAGAAATCTATCAAAGACAAGAAGTCAAAGGAAAGGTAAGGACAAACAGTTGTATATACCCAACCAACAAAGAATCATTAACAACCAGATCATGTATGACACTGGGAGCGTGAATAACTATAAGGAAGACTTGAGATATGATTTCAATTCTAGGAAAATGCGTATATGATACACACTACCCTTATTAAACCCACTTTGAGTATAAGATACCGGCTGTGTGCAGGATCTACAGCAAAGTAGATGTGCTTTCAAATAGGAATATGCAATTAGTTGTAGTTCCTTATGAAGAGTTGGTTGTTTATCCATTTCCTCAAGACTTATAAGAGAAATATATAGGTGATTCTATGTTTTCATTATAAGTAGAAATTTAATTTCTTACTCTCAATTAGAGAGAGAGAGAGGATCACGGATAAACACATCCAACACATCGAAACCAAAAGGTTTAAAAGGAATAACTCATGTTCAAACATAAAATTTGCAACTATCTATTAAGTCATGAAAATCAGAGCGCATTCAGAAGCGTCATAGTGATAAACTTTTGAATGATAAGACTTTGAAACATGTGATGTCTGCAAAGCATGACTGTACCTTTTACAAGAAAGGGTAAACGTACCAACAAACACTCATGCATATGGATGTATGTAGTCAAATTGAGCACAAATACAAGGGATGGATTACTTCAAATCTTCAAAGATGAATAAAATAACACATGGTGATTCATGTCTATGAGATTCATCTGAAGCTGGAATGTAAAATAGTTTAATGATTTCCAAAATGAAGTAGTCTTGGCGAAACAATGAGAGCACTTGGATACGATTGAATAGATGCTAATGGTTGAGCCAAGAGTTTGACCAAATGACTCAAATAAAACATAATTCTAGCACTATAGGCTTAAGTCATATTAATCAGAAATGCATTCAGAAACCTGCATAGTGCATGATTTTGGAAAACCTAAACTTTGAAAAGTTCAATGATTATAAAGCATGTCTGATGGGTAAAATGACCAAAACCACCTCTTATTGGAATTGGTGAACAAGCTAATGACTTATTAGGATGCAAATATATTGATATATGTGGGCCCATGAGCACTAGTGCTAAGAAGAAGGTTTACAGTACTATTTCATCACTTTCAGTGACGATTTTTTTTTAGTAGATACGGGTATATCTACTTAATACGCCACAAGTTCAAATCCTTTGAAAATGTTCAAAGAGTTTCAAAGTGAAGTATAAAACCAACTTGGCAAGAAAATCAAAACCCTTCAATTAGGTTGAGGAGGTGAGTATTTGAGCTAAAGATTTCATTGACCATTCCCTAGAATTTTGAATTGTTTCATGACTCTCTCCTCTAGGAATACGACATCTCAATGACGTATCTAAGAGGAGGAATCACACCTTATTAGATATGGTGCGATCAATGATGGGTGAGTCAACATTGTCGGTTACTTTTTGGGGATACACGCAGTTAACCATAGCTCTAATTACTGAACAAAGATTATCTGAAGCACTAAAGAAGACACCACATATGATTTGGAGAGGAAAAGTCCTTGAACTGTTTTCTGAAAGAAAGGGGTATCACTTCTACAAACTGTTGTAGACGATAGCGTTTGTGTCTCAAAATGCTTTCTTCTTAGAGAATATGTTATTATCTAAAAGAAAGAGTGGGAGAGAATTTTGAACTTACCGAAGTTCAAGAGACACAAAACACTATAATCATCACCTAAAACTCCACTACTTGATCCTAGTTCAAGTTTTCCTATTGGTCGGGAAATTAAGAACGAGGTTGAGGCAGTAGAAGTGCCTCAAAACGTTGAGGAGGAGGTGCCATGAACGTTACTCCAAGCAAGGTTAGGTAAACAACTCCGTCATCCACAAAGATATCGATCTTCTATAGATGAGCGTAAGATGTTACTTTTAGAAAGTAATGACTCTACTTACATCAATGAAGCTTTAGCAAAACAAGATTCCATAAATTCTAAAATGGACTCCATGTATGCAACCAAGTTTAGAACTCGATTGATTTGTCTGAAGGTGTGAGCCATCAGGCATAGGAGGGTTTTAAGGCAAAACATGGGTTCATTAAGACATCAAGACTGACTTCAAAATCAGATTTTGAAGAAAGGTGTGTACTTGACACAATTGAGTGGTCTTTTGTTGGAATACTTGTAAACTTCAAGAGACCATTTGTGGTCTTAAGGAAGCATCTAGGAGTTGGAATCATTGATCTTCTTGACCAGGATATCAAAAAGGTTTGTCATACTGGGAAGTGCCAAAGATAATATTGTGTTTACAAGCAGTTCAGTGGGAGCAATGCGTTTTCTGATATTGTATGTGATTGACATACTGCCTACTGAGAAGAATATTCCAATGTTGCTTCTACTGAGGTTGACTTGGAAATAATTTTCAAAGTGAAGGATTGGTGGGGCTAAGAATTTTCTTGGAGACAAGATCTATAATGATAGATTAAAGATTTTGATTGTTTGAATCAAAGTTGACTAGGCGTTGAATAGTTCAACCCACTTCGAGAAATGGATTAATTTTCATAAATCATGGGATATCCTTACCGAATTTGATTGTCTCAAAACAATCAGAAGTTCTAAGAAGGATGAGACATATAACTCATGCTTCAAGCGTGAGATTAATGTATGCCATAAGATGTTCAAAGTCCAACATAACATATACATTGTATGTAATAAGCAAAACTAAGGATGTGTCCTAAGTCTAAAGTGGTTGATAAAAGCTAAGTGTGAAGAGTTGCATTGATACTACACTTATGACAGAGAAATATAATTATCTGAAAGGTCAGAGAAAATTATACGATCTGTTTGAGTGGTATTGAGGTGAGTTGGAAGAAGTTCCTAACATGACATGCGTTTAATACTACCAAAAAAAAAAAATAAGACAAGCATGACACTACTTTAGAAGCTGTGATAGAAACTGTTAGGATTGCGAAATTTGTTTCAGAACTGGGTGATGTTTCTAGCCTTGCGAGAGAAATGGAGCCTTGTTGATAGGAGCCATCACTCAAGCAAAGGAACTGAAGCTCACTATGAATCCAAACATAAGTTCCGGAAATATATCCCTGTATGAAAGGTCATTAGTGAGATGGTATATGTGCAGGGTTCATTGCAAGTATTATGTACTCAACCCCTATTGTAGTTATGGTCATTCATGGGCAATAGGTATTGAACACATTCCGGAATATTAACAAGTCAAACTTACATGAATTGTTCATGAATTATGACCTTGTTGATTCATCATTAAGAATAAGATTCCAAAAATTTACATTAATTGTGGTTTAGAATTATGTAAATGTCCAAAAAGGTTAGCGCATTCAAAATGGGAAATTGGATGAGGTCCAATTTCTGAAACCCCATTAGTGAACTTAATAACGCTAGTCTTGGTCGACAGTCGACCTAGTTCCTAATTGTATTATCACGTAGGAACAATGATAATATCAACACAATTAGCATGTAGGATTGAGGTGATGATCAAGTTTCGTGATCATAGTGATGTGATGACATCATAAATCAATCACATAGGTATTGTTGAGAACAACTCCGAACTGACCCGCAGTGGGAGCTCTTTAAGTTGGGAATTGTCATAGGAGCTCTCACCACTCAAAATTCCTGAATCCTGAGTTCGCATACGCATCGCGTATTCATCGTGACTTTGGAAGCGTCAAACACCTTTCGTAATGAGGCTATAAAGGCGGTATGCAGGTTCTGATTGGATCATGTGAGAATGTGTGTCTGAACAAGATGGCATTGTCTTCCCTATTAGGGATAGTTGTCTTATTGGCCACTCGGTGAGATTGGACTGAAAATGCTTGGCCGAGCTCAGTTGAATCAATAGTTGATCATCTGCTTTTCAAAGTCTAAACTCGGAGATCGAGGAACGTTTCGGGTCTTATGTAAGGATGACATCATCTTACCTTATCCGAACATGAGACAGTAAGTGACAAGGGAATTCAAAGAGTCGAACACTTGTGGGACAAGTGGGAGATTGTTGGGAATGTCCCGACAATGTTCGATATACACGGAGATTAAACCAAAGTAATATAGTAATTATATGTCTTGCTAGAGACCTCTATAATTAGTAATTAAATATGTTTAATTACAACTATATTATTTGGTCCTACTGGGTCACACAAGTCAGTGCCCTGGAACAATGTATGTAACCTAAGTAATACTGTATTACGTTTATAAAAGTTGGAAACTGATTTATGTGAAAAATCAGCCCAACACGGACCGTGTTGACCCAACACGGTCCGTGTTGAGGCACCACGGTCCGTGGTGTCTATGGGCCGAATTAATGAACTTTCTGGAGGTCAACACGGACCGTGTTGGGCCTGAAAAATTCGTCGTTGCGTTAAGTCGGCCCTTTAGGGTTTTGAACCCTTTCCCTAGGTTTTCTAAACACTATATAAAGGGGTCTCTGTGAGAGATTATTCAACACCAACTACCTGAGACTCTTAGAGAGATACTAGGGTGATTTCCTGAGTTACTCTCTCTTTTAGTTTTGCAGTTCCAGTTTCAGGAAACATTATTCGTTTCCGAAACAATCTCACATATATCTTAGATTGAGATTTGTCTCGATTGGGTCGATCTAGCAGTCGGGTTCCCGGAGTGTTGCGTGGACTTTCAGTAGAGGATTTCAGCATTGGAATCTCGGAGGTCAACCTCTTCATCAGCCAGATTAGCTATCAGGTATAATTACTAAAGCCTCTGCAATTGTTGTGATTAATTGTTTTATAATTGTTATGAATATTCCGCCAATTAATCTGTATCTGTTTAGGAAATAGATAACCTAAAACCTAACATGACCTCCTCTTGTGGAAGCTCTTGAATTGGCGCCTCCTCCTTTAAGAACTCTCCTTGGACCTCATCAAGCTCAAGGAGCTCTCCTTCACTTGCCATGAGATGGACTTCTTCCATCCCCTCTTGTTCTTTCTTTTTCTCAGCCTCGTCAAACTTTTCAAGTGGGGAAGGAAGATTTTGCTCATCAACTTTCTTCTTCATACCATATGTTTGCTCTTCCCCACCAAAGGATTCTTCAATCCAAGCCGTAACCATAGCCATTGTCGGACATTGCAAAGAATCGTGTCCCACATGCCGACATTTGACACACTTCTGGGACGTAACGGTCGTTAGTGGGGAATAGTAGAATGGCTCCTCAATAGTGTCCCGTCGACGATGGCGTCGAAGCGAATCTCTATCATCGTCACTCGACTCGTAGGAGGGAGGAGGACGGATAGGGATACGAGTGGACCTCCTTCGTTCGTCACGGGGTGGACCTCGACATTCTTGGATGAGATTGTCCAACCGCGCAATAAGTGCTTCCATGTTACGCTCGACGGTAGAAAACCGATTGTCAAGAGCGGCGGTGAGTCGGTTCCCGAGAGCTTGAAATTGAGAACTACGGTGTCGGCTTGATTCCTTTCGATCGGACCTATTGTCACCATCCATATCGAAGGAAGGGTGAAGGACGAATTGTGTTTGGGATAATTTTGAGGAGTTTGGGGTTTTTTTTTTGTGGTTGGCTTGTATTTGGCTAAGGGTTCTTTGTGTTTGTCTTACTTGGGCATTTTATCGAACACCTTGCGGGCACAAATTTTCCAACTCTTCCTCAAAGCTCCAATATGCATCAAATTCACAAACACAATAGCAATAACAACTTCTCCAACATAGTTGGAGGCACAAGGGATGGGGAACACCAATATTTCAATCAAAATACCAAAATCCAACAATAGAGAACAAACTAGCAAGAACAATGGAATGAACTCAAGCTAGATGAAAAACTTTGAGCTCTGATACCAACTGGAGCGTGGCGCGGTGGGAGAAATGATGAATTTAGCTTAAGTTTGAACCTTGAAACAACAATTGAACATAACTTGAGCCCCAAGTGAAGGATATGACCTTGAGCTAGGTAATCCACAACTCTAGGCCTCACACCCCACCATGACTATCATAGGTAATCCACTAGATAATCAATAAAGGAATGACTTGCTAAACCACCATTAACAAATGGATAAAGTAACAATAAGATTTTAGGAGAGAAAAGGGAGAAACCCTAACATTGGATTAGCAAATCATTCATAAACATAAGCTTCCTGGAAAATCATGCTAAACAAGCTATTTATACTAAACAGGAAATTAGGTTAAAAATAGAACAAAATTATGAAACAGCGCGTCTGTCACAGAAGAGTGGCTCGGGCGAGCCAAAACTGACTCGGGCAAGCCAGGCGTCTGGGCAGCTTTTCCCTACCGACTTCAAACGCGCATAACATCTTCATCCGGACTTCGTTTTAAGCCCGTAAGATAACGTTGGAAAGCTCTCAGTGTGTACTTTAAACTCCTAAAAATTTGAGACCAATCAGAGTTGTAACGAAGGAGTTATGACCCAAAGAGTGAAGGCACGCGTATTTCAAACCTTTGATCGCCATTATTACCTTGTGTTTATTCACCCAGCTCACAACCGAACCATGATGCCAAATATTCATGACATCTTGGGATGAGCCAACATCCCATAGGCCCTCTTGGTTATCGACAAGTCCCGAATCTCTTCCTGGGCCGTTTGAAACATCCGCGGGGAAGTTCGGACCCGGCAATGGACGTCTCGCCTTAGCCAAGCTAAATTGATGCTCACCACCCCGCTCTTCTTGAAGGTATAGTGATTCTTGAGAACAAGCGGATGAACGTACTTAGCACGGTGTTTCCGGCTAGCTCCTCTATCCATGCTCTCATCGAAATCCCCGCTAAAAGCATCACAAGAGAGTGCAACTATCGGCGCTTGCTGACCCGTTGGCTTATCCTCGGGTGTGAAAGCTTGGACCCGATCCTGACACAGTCCAATCTATGTTCATGGATTTTTCTATGGTTGGATTTCATGGCCTACCGCATGTTTTCATCTCCGTTCTACGTACCCGAGGATAGGGAGTATGAGGTATTTCTCAAAGAACTTCAAGGAAGGCTATGAGTGTAACGCGGGGAGAGAGGGGACCAAATGCTTGGTGATGTAGGGTGCATCCCACAAGTAGTGGCCCGCCCGCTCTCGAGGGAATCACCTAGGTATAACTTATCTGTCGCCTTTGTGCTAACGTGTCAAAAGACGCGATTAGTGGCCCGGTATGCAAAGGATGCCTAAAAAGAAGAATTATAAAGTCGCGAAATAAATCAACTTCTCCCTTTTACAATTTCAATTTAATTCGATTTTTTCAAGTTTTAGCCTCTTTTTAAGTTTAAGTCCCCGGTGGAGTCGCAAATCTATAGGATCCCGGGAAAAAGGGTGCGCCCCTTTTCCTCCGTGATGCGCTACTTAAGTGATCGGGAGCCGACTAAGGTTGCTTAATCCTTAAATAAGGATATTTTTATTTTATAAAATTCATTTTCGGGGTGATGAAACTTTATTTATTTTACAAATCTGTTTTTTATTATTTAAATATTGAAATTACACCAAAAATATATTAAATATAACTTACAATTGGCCCAAACAACAAATTCAGGCCCAAAAGAAAGCAACCGGACCGCCAAGGACTGCAAACACCCGCGCGGGTTTTGGCCAGACTTGGACTGGGCCATCGCTTTCCTGGGCCAGAGAAAGTGAGTTACGAACAATAAAACCCGCAGTTTTATCATTTCATGGGCCACTTTTTCTCGGCTTTAGCCTTGAATGTGACGAATGGGAAATGTTAAGTCATTTTTAATTACATTTAGTGTAAATTCAAATGTTAAATAATTAAACGGATTATAAAAAGAACAAGAGTCGCCAGCCAATTTAAAGAAACCGACAAACCATAAAATTAATAAAAATGACTCCGGTCTACAAAACCCGATTCTAGGTCCGGGGGTAAGGTTACGAATCCGAGAATTATTTTAATTCTCGAATTCTCCTGTTAGAAAACATACTTGATGTATAATGGGATCACAAGATCTCATTACACAAAAGGGTTTAGGATCTTTAAGAGCGAAGATGAAAATCTCCTTTCTCAAAGTTCTTAAGAATCGAAAATGGGATGGAAAACGAATGGAAAGATAGAAAGAACTATGAAAGATGATTACCAAATGGGTGATTGATGATGGACGAATGGTAATGAACGATTGGATGAATGAAACGAATGTGTAAATGAATGGAATGAATGGAATGTAAGTTTCTTGAATGATAGAATGATATTCAAATGAATCTTGAATTTGAAACAATGTAGAAACAAAAACAAGATCAAAAGAACTAGAAACGAAACTCACGATTGATATGAATGATAATGGCTTTGAAGACTCCAATGAGGATATAGGCACACCACCTCAAAGAACTCTCCAATTCTACCTTTCTCTACCAAGGGATGCCAACCCAATGCTAGAAGTAGGGATATTCGAAATTCCCTCAAGAGATTCAAAAACTAGCACAAAAGCTAGAGAGAAAACAACACCATGTGTTTACTTTGTATTTGATATATGAATGAATTGAATTTACAAGAGGCCTAAGGGGGTATTTATAGTAATCTCAAGCCCCCTTGGACGTGTACAAATCAAGAATCTAGGCCCCTTGAGGCTTACATCATCCTACACAAGTATGACATCATAAAGAACCAAAATGAACTAAGCTAGATTAAAACAATGATAACTTGCTCGTTTCAAATCCAAATTCCAAGATTCAAAAACCATTGGAAAGCTCTTTGAATAGTCTATCTTTGATTCTAGGATGACTTTTTCAAAAGCTTTATGGTTCTTGAGATATGGAGCAAATTACCAAGCTGCCCTTGTTGAAGCCATTCGTTTGTGTAAGAGACATGAGTGAAAGGTGCTCCTTTTCTATGTAATCAAGTATTTAGCTCCTTTGGTGTGTATTTGATGTCTCTCTTGATGACCTTGATGTATATGGCTATCAAATATGCATCATACTCCCCCGGTTGAAAAAGTTTGTCCTCAAACTTAGACAAAACTTGTTCTAAACCGTTACATAGCACTTCTTCTAAGCTCATCCTTCTTCTTATAAGAGATCTTTCCAAAAGTATTGTTCACATCAACTTGGTTCTTCCTCTTGCATTCCTTGAAGAGATTACAAACTCTCTTTTTAAATGCTTTGAAATCATCATAGATCCCTTTGATGAACTTCCACTTTCTTCCAAGTTTTCTCATGAATAATCCAATGATATCATGGTGCTTCAAATCTCATTTATTCATGGAGAATGTAGAAATCTCATATAACTTCTCAACTTCAAAGTATAGATTCACAAGCTTGTAACTCATGATTCCTCCAAGATAATATTCTTTTTGCTCAAATACCCTCATGATAGCAACAAGTATGAATGCTAAGCCATAAGCGTGAAGCTTCTTCTTTTCTCCACTTAGTATGTCACCAAAATAATCCATGGGACAACTTCCTTGAGATAGGACTTCACCTTTCTCAACTCCATTTGTAATGAACAAATATGATGCAAGAATAGGGAATAAAAGAATATGATGATCTTTAGCATTCTTTAAGAGACATAGTACCTCAAGTATGGATGTAAATATGGGCCCTTCTTGAATAATTCCTTCTTTCCTTTTGTCCACTTGAATTACTCCATTTGATGAGGTATGTTGAGATAGCTCATTCTTGGACGAGAGGTAAGGACAATTCTCTAAGTACTTCTCCAATTCTCCATGTGGCTCCTCATGCTTCGTCAAGACTAACTCCAAAGGATTTACATACTCCTTTCTACTTCTACTACATACAAAAATGTTATCAAAGTATACACATACATTCTCTTTACATTGCAATGGTACATACTCTTTCGAAATATGTTGTATACTATGAGAATCAAAGCCGTTGATGTAGTTATCCATGAATTGCGCTTGATCCTTTGCATAGACCATTCGGTGATGAATCATAAGATTTGGTGGCAGCCTTTGATGCATGATAATACTCATGGAAGAGAAACGTACCCAAAGAGATAAGTGAGAGAGGTCACTTGTTGATGGTGCTTATCTTTCATCCAAATATTCACAAATGAGAACAAGTGATGGCATAGGGTCTTGATCCTTTATAGGCTCACGGTTTCCAACCTTCATTAGTGTAAGAATGAGACTCCTTGGTTCTTCAAATTCATGATACTTATTCTCCATAAGTGTCATAAGAGTACTTTGATCCTCCTTGAGCCGTGAGACACAAGGTGGTAATAAGGACGCCTCTTGGAGCATCATACTCCTATCATACAATTTTGATTCTTCCAACAAAGTATAACTAGAATCCATAGAAGTAATATTACAATATAATGAACTTTTGCAAATCTTGTAAAAAGCAAGACTTACTAAACTTCTTGGATCCATATGAAGATCATTGCCATGGTGTGAATAGCTCTTCATTTGCAATTCTTGGACATTTGTTGTAGCGAGGCTAATATCTTGGTCAAGATCAATGTCAACGTCAATGATGGCACAACTTTCTCCTTCTTGGATCAATGAACACATTTCATCACGTAGTTCTTCTCCATTTAATTCTTCTACTTCCTCTACTTCAAGATCCTCCTCTATGTGTACCTCATTTACTTCTTTAGCCATGCTACTACATACTTTTTGAACTTGCTCATTTTCAACAAAAACATCACATTCGGCAAATTCAACTTCTTCATTCACGCCTTTCTCCTCATACAATGGGTTGTCATATACTCGAAACTCATCATTATTCTCCTCATACAATGGAGTGTCATACACCTTAATCTCATCTTTAGGCACGCTACATACTACATTAACTTCCTCCTTTGTGCCAAGGTTATCACATACTTCATGAACATCCTCATACACGTCAAATACATCAAATGATTCACTTTCAAATTCTGGTTGCTCATAGGATGACGTTTGACATACACTTTCAACATGATCAAAACTTTGGCAAGATAGACTTATACTTTGGTCAATGATTTCCTCGTCTTGGACAATAGGAATGGGGAGGTTTAGGGGCTGTTTTATGGAGTGATGGACAATAGGTTGTTGGGGTTGTTTTGTAGGCGTTTGGACGAGAGGTTTGGGACGAGTTTGTGGCTTAGTTTCAAGGTCCTTGGCGTGGGATTGTTGGGATGGTTTGTGAGGTCTTTGTTGTGTACGGGTTTTGTCCAAGAGTTCTTTACTCTTTACTTGTATTTCAACATCAAGAGCTAAAGAACTTAACTCTTTCAAGTTTGCGTAAGATTGATGTACAACAACACGCCGAATGTAATCATTAAGACCAAGAGAGTAACATACCAAAACTCGTTGATCATTCTCCTTAAGAGCATATTTCCATAGTTGTCGCCTGAATTCTATTGTATATTCAACCACGTCCTTGCTCCCTTGCTCCATTCTTTCAAGTTTGTTGATGTAGTCTCCTTTGTAATTGAATGGCAATATCTCTTCTTGAACATTATATCCATTCTTCTTGCTTGAACATTTACTCCATTCATAAGATGCTTCATATTCAACCTTATAAGGATGTATCTCACGTGAATTTGCTCTTCTTGATCCCTTTTGAAGGATACCAAGTTCTTCCATTTGTTTGGTGAGATCATCAAGTTGTCGTTTCATTTGTTGCATATCACCTTATGAATCCATTAGAGAACTCACACACGCCATGTAACATCAATCTTTAATGAAGAAAGATTTGCAAGACTCTCGGTTTTGGGGTTTGGGGGGTGAAGGACGAGAGGGGTTTGTGTTTAGGTGGATTTTGTGTTGGATTTGGGGTTCTTTGTAGAGTTTATGGTTCTTGATGAGTTCTTGTTGAGTTCTTGATAAGTTCTTGGAAGAACTTAAGGGTGGCGTGAGAATGGTGGGATGGTGGGGGATGGATTGGTGGAAAAATTGTAAAAAGATGGTGCAAGAACTAAGAGAATCAATCTCCTAAGCTCTGATACCAATTTTGATGTATAATGGGATCACAAGATCTCATTACACAAAAGGGTTTAGGATCTTTAAGAGCGAAGATGAAAATCTCCTTTCTTAAAGTTCTTAAGAATCGAAAATGGGATGGAAAACGAATGGAAAGATAGAAAGAACTATGAAAGATGATTACCAAATGGGTGATTGATGATGGACGAATGGTAATGAACGATTGGATGAATGAAACGAATGTGTAAATGAATGGAATGAATGTAGGAATGAATGGAATGTAAGTTTCTTGAATGATAGAATGATATTCAAATGAATCTTGAATTTGAAACAATGTAGAAACAAAAATAAGATCAAAAGAACTAGAAATGAAACTCACGATTGATATGAATGATAATGGCTTTGAAGACTCCAATGAGGATATAGGCACACCACCTCAAAGAACTCTCCAATTCTAACTTTCACCACCAAAGGATGCCAACCCAATGCTAGAAGTAGGGATATTCGAAATTCCCTCAAGAGATTCAAAAACTAGCACAAAAGCTAGAGAGAAGACAACACCATGTGTTTACTTTGTATTTGATATATGAATGAATTGAATTTACAAGAGGCCTAAGGGGGTATTTATAGAAATCCCAAGCCCCCTTGGACGTGTACAAATCAAGAATCTAGGCCCCTTGATGCTTACATCATCCTACACAAGTATGACATCATAAAGAATCAAAATGAACTAAGCTAGATTAAAACAATGATAACTTGCTCGTTTCAAATCCAAATTCCAAGATTCAAAAACCATTGGAAAGCTCTTTGAATAGTCTATCTTTGATTCTAGGATGACTTTCTTAAAAGCTTTATGGTTCTTGAGATATGGAGCAAATTACCAAGCTGCCCTTGTTGAAACCATTCGTTTGTGTAAGAGACATGAGTGAAAGGTGCTCCTTTTCCATTTAATCAAGTATTTAGCTCCTTTGGTGTGTATTTGATGTCTCTCTTGATGACCTTGATGTATATGGCTATCAAATATACATCAATACTCTACTAAAATCGACATTAAAATGAAAAGAGAGCGGGGAGAAGTTTAATAAATTTCGCAAATTTATATTCTTAATCATGCAATATAAAGAATGGGGTTTTTGGTTTACAAAATATGCACATATAATGTAAAGTAAAATACGAATTACATGAGTAAATAATAATAACGAAAAGGAACAAAAAGCGAACCTCTTTGATTTAGGAGCCCGAATGCGCCAGTCGAAAAAGAACCTTGACTTTGCCTTGACCTTTGGACCTTGATAGAAATATGGAAGTGGTTTAGAAAATTGGTATTAGGATGATAATATGGAAGATAGGATTTTGAGAGAGTTTTGGTATGAAATTTGAGTATAATGATGATGGTTGATGAGAATTTAGTAGAGTAAGGGTAGTAGAGGGGTGATTGTTGATGGAAATGAATGGAATGGAGGGGGGTATTTATAGGTGAATGAGGTGAGGTTTAGGAGGGAAATGGAGGGAAAATCAAGGGGACACATCCCCATGATCATGCCATTCAATCACAAAAGTCAAGGGAAGAAGTCAAATGCATATGGGGCTAATATCATGGGAGGGTGATCAAAGGATTTTGGCACCGGATCATTGAATATAAACCCGACGGCTTTTCTCAATCTGGCACACGGATTGCTGACGTAAGCAACGCCAAAACGACGCGCTTCAAGGAGTACAAAACCCGTGTGGGTTTTGTAGTGTCTGGGTCGGGAGCGCCTTGGGCCTGTTCTGGCTCTAGGCCGACTACTTTAACTAAATCCCGTGCGGGTTTTCCTTTTGGTACTGGGCCGGCTTGGGTTTGGTTTGCTTATTTTGCTTATTACATGGCCCAAATGATTTATTGATAAGCCGGAATTATATCAATGCAAATCCCGGTGTCTACAGGGATATGTCACTGATAGATTACTATTGAACTTCAATTTTGCTGTAGCGATACCTGATGTGCTTGTTAAAATAATTTTGATCATATTTCAAACATCAAGCATTGATCATATTTTTACTTTATTAATTTTAGTTCTAAATACCTCACCCGAGAAAATTGGCCACAACCATGGAAAAAAGGGCCCAAAATCACCGAATCCTTTTTACAAATAGCAAGGCCACGGGGCCTTGCTCACCTTCAAGACATGCCCAAAACGCACGCATGGCCCATCAGGAAATAGGAAGGTCACGCGACTTTCCTCACAATCACAGCCCACCGATCAACTGCCACGATGGCAATCCGTGTGATGCAATTTCACTGGCCGCGAGGCCTTGCTCATGCATTCAGATTCTGACGCCAGTTTTTTCCCTCCATGCAATTGCAATCCCTTGATCTTTTCTGTTTGACTCTTGACCATTGACTTGAGCAAGGCCATGTGGCCATCCTATTTGCATGGAGGGCATGATCTTTGGATCATGCCTCCTCTCCTTCCATCTTTATCAACCCCTCCTTCACCTATAATTACCCCTCCCCCCACTTTTCCACTCATTTCATCAACACTTCTCACCAACAACTCTCAGAAACATCCATCATCACTCTCTATTCTACTATCATCGATTCCCCCTAATTCTCTTCCACCAACCATCATCCATATCCCTCCATAAACTCCATTCTCCACCACCCACAAATAGCCATCACTCCAAGAGCCTCAACTAAGCCATATTCAAGTGTTCATCATAAGGATCTCAATCTTCCTTCCATCGTCTATCTTTCGGTTTCAATAATGTAATTTATTTTCATGTATCACTCTATTTGTACATTCGTTTTGTAAAAACCTTCATATTTTATTCTTGCATGATTCGGAATATAACATCGTGAAATTCATTAAACTTCTCCCCGCTCATTTTTATTTCAAGTTCGATTTTAGTAGAGTTTGTTTTTTAAACAGGCGCATTCGAGAATTCTTTAATTCTCGAATTCGTAACCTTGCCCCCGAATTCAGAATTCGGGTTCATAAACCGGAGTCATTTTTTTCTTTTGGTTTGTCGATTTCCTTAAATCGGTTGGCAACTCTTCCTTTATACCTTTTTTTTATTATTAAGCACACTTGTTTATTACATCAAAATATCTATAAAATAATTTATATACTCCCATATTCTAATCCAGAGCTAGCTCAAGAGAAAATGTTGAAGAAATTATCATAGGCTCCATGGCCTATGAATATTTCCAAGTATTTTCTATTGGGTCAAGAAGCACAAGCCCAACAGTGGCAACATCACAGGCCCCGTAGCTAATGATGGACCCTGTTGACCCATGTGCTCTCTTCTTGGCCCGGGTTTGAATTGAAATTTGTATTAGGTCATTTGTAAATTAACTTGGTGTAATTTCAAGTGTGTAAATAATAAAAATTGGTTCTTAAACAAAAAAGGCCTCTTCTCAAAAACATTTTCATAAAGTAAAAATATCATTATTTAAGGATTAAGCAATTAGGGGTGTGCATTATTCGGTTTTGAACCGAATAAACTAAAAACAGAACCGGGTAGAACCGGTCTGAACCGAACCGATTTTTAATTTGGTTCGGTTTTCGGTTTGGACTTTAGGCCTTATTCGATTTTCGGGTTATTCGGTTCCGGTGAAAACCCATACAAATGTGTGTACTATTCGTTTTGAACCGAATAAACCGAGAACCGAACCAGTTTTATTCGGTCCTTTTTTTTCGGTTTGGACTTTTCCTCTTATTCGGTTTGGTTTTGAACCGATGAACAACCCTAACCTTAGTCGGCTCCCGATCACTAAGTAACGCACTTGGCGGTGAAAAGGTTGGAACCCTTTTCCCGGGGTCCTACAATATGTCATGTTGAATTAGAACTATTCTTTAATTTTAGGACTTTTGTGACCATCCCTTCTTTCTATAAATGCTACAACTAATTTAGGAGTCTGATTTATCGTTGAAAAATTAAAAGTGCAAATCATAGCTTTCATAATCGTTCCGTCTCCAAAAAAAATCTACGAGCTTCCAACTAACCAGAACTAGATTGACATTTCACAACCTTCTAAGAAGAATGAGAGCATGCTTAATATTATATCCAAAACTGTAGCTAATTGTAAATCAACTAATTTGAATTGCATAATTACATTTTTGTTTTAGGAAACGAGATTACTAATGGATTAATTACCTTCATGAGAGTTAAGAAAGCTAGTATTCAATGGTACATTTGGCACAATCTTGTAACAAATATTCGACATCTATGATATCCTCCTCGATCATCTATAGAAAGAAGAGTTGGACAGTTGGTGCTAATGTTAGAAACCTCATGAAGGATTCATCAACTTCAACTGTGATAGATTAATCGTAGACATGAGGGGTGGTGGCTCCAATATTTGTGATTGTGTTAGGATATTTATTTATCTTTGAGCTTTCTCATTTAAGGTCTAGATCAATTTTAATGGCACATACATCCACAATTCATATTAGAGTGAAGTAGTTCAAGCAGGATTCCAAAAATCTATATTAAGGGAGACTTTAGAATATAATCAGAGATATTCTATGGTTCTATCTATGTACCTTATGAAATTGAAACAATAGTTGAATGTATTACTTACTAAATCATGCAACTTGGTATCACTCAAACACATCTTTAGATAAGGTAATCGGGCCAGTGAATAGCTTGCTAAATTAAGACATTATTTCATAGTTATGGAAACTAGTGTGAAGTAGGGGACTTTTAAATCAACAAATAAACTAGCATACATTTGCCATGTCATAACTCAGAGTAAAGCATAGAGGAATAGACAAATATAAATTAATATTAAGATAAAAAATTTTGGGACTGCGTTAGCAATTGCAAATAGCAAGTGAAATTTCATAGCCCCCTCCCTTTTGTTACATACTCCATAACAACATTTCTATCTTTATTAGTTGGTCCTACAATTGAAATGTCACGTTTCTTCATAATTGTTTTTGGGATTTTCCACACGACAACCTTTTGTTTTGATTATTTCTTTTAGTTCTACTTTTTAGTTTTACTTTTCATCTGGTGCACATTAGTTTTTGCACTTTTCATTAGGTACACTTAAATTTTTTTTCCCAAAAAGTACACCTCTAAAATATATTAATTCTTTCTATGAATAATAAGCGTTGAATTTGAATACTACCTCACTAAAAATAAAGCAAAAACAAAACCAAAAATGAAATTAAAAGGCCAAAATTAAAACAAAAACAAGATCCAATTTCATATTATTTTGTGACTTTGTAAACTTTAACTTTTAATATTTACATAAATGTCATAATAAATCTTAGAGGGACAATCCTAAAAGTCTAAAAATAAAACTATACAAGTGTACCATTAAAAGAAGATTAAAAATGGAGCTAATGAAAAATATAAAAAGACCCATAGTAACTAGATGAATTGTTATTTTATTTTTATTTTTAACAAAGGGTCTTTAAAATTGCTTATCTAAAATTTAAAAACTTTATGAACATACTTTACATAAAAAGGTTGAAAAATTCGAAAAATATCCTACTTGTGTTGAAAACTTCGGATACAATGCACCTCTAGTTATACAATACCTATTACGCTCCACAAATAGAATT
Organism: Portulaca oleracea; assembly: GCA_029582165.1. Lineage (NCBI taxonomy): Eukaryota > Viridiplantae > Streptophyta > Magnoliopsida > Caryophyllales > Portulacaceae > Portulaca > Portulaca oleracea. The sequence continues at coordinate 17,595,934 of CM055878.1, read as the reverse complement.
TAGAATAACGTGCCCAAGCATCAAATCGACAAAATATTGATGCCCAACTTTTCCGTCCTTCCATACTCTCGTTGATGGAAATCTTCCATAGTGGTATCCATCACTACTTCGAAGATCGAAATGCCATGCCCATGTCATGTCGAAATAATCTATTATGCCAGTTACTAATTTAGCTGCTCGTAATTTTTCTAATAGGATTCTATTGAATGTCTCCATCTTACTCGGATTTAATCCCATGTACCGAATATAACTTGAGCTTGCAACAGTCGATCTAAAAATAAAATTTGGAATCTCCAATCCTCTCTTCTTAACTCCGTCAATTATCTCTTTCCAAACCGTGATTGCATAGTCCACTCCAGTAACATATTGATTAAGGCGACGCCAATAACGACCATCATGTAATCCTGAATTGAAGAGAACTGTATCAGGCACATTAGACCTATTGAAGAAGCCTTTGAGTGAATTTCGATAATATTTATTTGTTAATGTCTTGAGGCCCAGATGAGTTTGACTATCATTCCAATGAGCATTCCAAAATTGTGTCATCCTCACAAATTGAGACTTATCATTAGGGTTAGTAAATGTTTTATCAAAATGTCTAGTGACTACATCTAATTCTTTGAGGGGAACACCAAGAGTGAAGAATAACATGTTACGAATAGTGTCAACATTGGTTGAGTCACCCCAAAAGAATATCCAACGGTTGTTTAAACAATTCCAAGCATCCACAGCTGAAAACAATAAAAAGGAACAATGAGCAGAATAAATCCAACCATTACTCTCTAGTAACCCTAATGAGCCACTACACCATGGGCTTTTGCAAGGGTAGTTGGATTTCAAACATTGATATCGCCCATCATTGCTTATTTTGCATGTTTCATTTTTGGCGAGCCTTGTCCATCTCCCAACCCAAAGTCCTCGATTAAAATCTGACTTTTTGCATATTTGCAATTCAGGCAACATAGCTGCAGATTTAAACAATGTTAAACGAATATTTCGAAGCGTTTTGTCATAGAATAATCGAAGAAATAAGAACTCTAGCCCGCCAAAGTTTCGGTAGAGCAAGGTAATTGTAAGGTTATAAATTCCAGCAAAATCAGGATGAACTTGCAGGATGAATGAGTATGTACCGTTGCCCAAATCCCTAGTTGGAGGTCGCGATCTCCATTGTTCACCAGCAAAGTCAATCTCAAAATAATCTCCTCCAGAACTACGATTGTTTCCCCACTCATCCAATGCTTGAAAAAAAAGTTCATGAGCATTTCCAGTTGACAACTTAATTGGTTTCCCTTCATCGATGTTAAGAAATTTGACATCAACTGTATTTGGACTATTACTAGGTGCATTCTTCTTTCCCAACCTAGTTAAAAGATTTGTTGTATAGTTTTGCTCAAGTTCATCTAAGACCCATTCTGTAAGAACCTCAACCCTTGTCGAATTTTGCAATGAACTATTTGAAACTTGATAGGGGTCACTATGTCTAGTAAAAATATCATTCTTATTATTATGAGATCTAGTATGGGTATAATTTAGATCAATCGGGAATGTTGAGATATGTGGTAGTTGTGAAATATGGTAAGGTCGAACCATGCTGTGTGGAGGAAAAATAAAAAGAGTCTGGTGGAAATTGTCAATGATTTGGGAGGAAGACTCTAATGGGCACCTCCAAAGATCAAAAAAGAGGATAATTGTAGATTGATTGGAGCTCCAAAATAACAAAATTGACAAAAATGTAATTGAAGCTAGGACCTTAAAATGCTGATTTAACCCACAACATGGCCATTTTGCTCGTTTTTTGAACATCGTCTGGTTGGATTTGTCAATATAAAACAAGTAAAAAGGTAGAAGAGGATTCCAAGAATGATAAAAATATGTGCATTCACCAGAAAATTTCTTACAAATAAACATACCTTCACAAGTACACTGCATATGAACTCACAATTAATATAACATTTACAATTCATGGACGTTATTATATTATTCAACATATATGAATTCATTTAAACAGGATCAAAGGATCTATTAAACAACCGTTTTTGAAACATACAAAATTAAAAATCCATATTAATTAAATAAAAATTACAAATAAAATGTATCTAAGTAGGCCTATACATTTTAATAGGATTGAAAGTTTGTCGTCTCTTTTCGGTTTCGTATAGATACAAATTGGATATAATTTGGTTTTGTATAAATATAGGTCGATTCTATGAGTTAGATCATGTTTCTTTTTTTTTAAGAAAATAAATGCTCTCTAAAAATTCCAATATGTTTACTACATACTAAACATACATTATTTTCTCATGCCATAAATTAATATAAATATATACAGGAGATTAGAAAAACAATATTTAATGGAAATTCATTGGTGATCTAGTAGCCAAGAATTACAATCCAAAATCACTACAATATATAGTATTTAATTATTTTTGCTAACTTGTTTATAATACTATTCTTGAACCCGTATGATGCACAATGTATGATAAAATAGTTTTTTAATTGGAAAAAAGGAAAATTAAGCATTAAATATACATAGAAATCAGAAAGAATAGAACTGAATCATGTTGCCAAGAGAAAACATATGGTAATAAATTGTTCAAATAAAAAATACATAAAATTTAATTTTAATTAAAAATAAACTAATACATTAGAAAGAGCAAAATATAAATGATATGATCGAATGAAAAGATACCATGATAAGTACTATAACCCGCAACAATGAGTTTGAGTTTGGTTAATTGGATGACGTGGAAACTGTGGACCCCTATCAAGAGAATCAAATTTAACCCTTTGTTTAGTTAGTTTTCCAATGGTGAGCATGAGTTTTACTCATATTAATTAAAAAAAAGTAAATGGGTCCTACTTAATAATATAATTATTTCGTATATATTTATAAAAAATGAGGTAGAGAAGGGGAGAGAGAAAATATGATTAAAATATTAATGTGTTAAAGTCGCGTTCAAACTCGTCTTGTGAGACTGACGACGAGATTCTCGCGAGATGAGTCTCATTCTCACCACTGAAATGTCCTACACGACCTCATTCCATTCTCATTTCATGTCACGTCAGCAGTGAGTTGAATTGAAACTCACCATTCCAGATGACCTAATAACTTGTCAAATAATAATACACACAAATAAAAAGAAACATGCAAACCGAACAATTGATCAAGTAGAAAATCAACCAACATATTGAGATAAATTCATTCAAAGTAATAAGTAGCTGTCTTTTATATAAGATGATAAATTTATAATTTTGAGGATAAGACAATTGTCTCTTGAGATAGTATTACTTGATGAGTGGCGATTCTACACTTGCAAGAGAGATTTGTCACATTTCTCAAAATTTTTCCGTTCTTCGGTATAAACAATCTCCTCTCATCTTCTAAGAATTTGATTAAACGTTCTACACAGTGATGGTGTAACTTGACTAACAACACATTAATTCTGTCTATGTTGCAATTAATATCAAATTAGAAAAATGCTAATAACTTTAGATATCAATATTGGTGAAAGCGACATAAGTTAAAAAGTACTATAATGTATTTTACCAGTCGAAATGATTACACTACAAATTTTTGTTTGACGTATCCATATGTAGTATGAAGAATGTAATCATTGATATTATAATCTAATTTTATTTTTAATAGTGTGGTATATGAAATCCAAAAATCTGTAATCTTAAAATTCAAAATTGTGTGTTAAACAAAATTGTGTGGTAGTAAAAAGTTGTAAAAAAAAGCGAATTTGGAAAAATGATCTCTCAATAAACAAAAACATTGAATTTCCATCAACCAAATGAAAAATAAATTTTTTAAAAAGAATTATCTTAAAGCTGACTGTCTCAAATTCCTACTTTTAATCTCGTTGCACGATTCTGTGGGACCCACAAACTTTAATAATGCAGATAAGATTATGTACTATAAAATTGGTCAATCAATGATTCTTGAAAATATTACTTGCGAAATAGCACAAATTCTAGCGTAAAACCGTCTCACACAAATTTATCGTGAGACGTACTCTTTTTAGAGTGACATTTTTAATATTTTACCATGACTAATAAGTGATATTAGAATGACTTTTTAACACAAATATGACTAATAATTTATTATGGGGTGACTTTCACCTAAGTCAGTTTTTTTTTTTCGAAAAGTTTAGGCCAATGGCCCATTTATTAAAAAACAAAAAGTGCCCAAGAGCACTGAACTTTAGAGCACCACCAGCATACAAACCATGGGCTTGAAGTGTCCCATAGCCCAACAACCAATCACAATAGGGCAACAAAAGATGAAAGAAATAGAATTGAACCCTATTGCTCTTATATCTCCCATAGCCTTCTTTTCCGCCACAGCAACACCATGACTGTCAAAGCTTCTTGCCTTCATGCTGCTTCCTTTCAATATATTCTTATGTTGAGTTTGCCTTGCCAACCAAAACCATCTGCACCATGATTGAAACCATTAAATTACCAACTATGATCCATGTGATAGACACCAGTGAGTCTATCCCTGTATGCCTTCTTAACCTCTCTCCATGCCCCTGCCTCCTGCATCAAATCAAGCAAATGTTTTCATGAGTCCCCATCCTTTTCATGACCTCACCCGGGAGGCTCCATTAACAGCACAATCAAAGCCCTTGCAGGAGGTGACTATCATCAATTGCAAGTCATGTAGGCAACATGCAAGTCTTCTTCTGGATCAAATTTCTAATTGAAATTTTTCTTGATCAGTAGTACTACCACTACTGTGACCAATACTCTGCATATTGTATGTATGACGACATATTATGATTCTTTTTTGGGTGTCAACTATTCCTTTTCTGCTGCTTCTGTGCCTCGAACAATCCAAGCCTTGGCCCTCATTTTAGGCTCTTATCCTTCTGGAGTTGTTCTTATTCTTTTTTGATCTCTTTTTGCCTGCACTTCTTCTCCCTTTACTTCTGCTAATTGCTTCTTCTAATAAATCAACTTCCTCGTCGAAATCTTCAAGGACTTTAAAGCCAATATCGTCTCCAACTGTGGCAGCTCTGGCTTTCACCTTTTGGTTAATTTTCTCCGAGTTAAATTCATCATTGGGCTGAGTTGTTAGTTCAATAACTCCAATCTGTTTTGCATTAACTAGATTGTCACTTTGTTCTATGTGCACAGAATGTAATTCCAAGTCCTCTTGTCTTGCAAGAGCTCCCTTCTTACTGTGGCAGCTCTGGCTTTCACCTTTTGGTTAATTTCCTCCGAGTTAAATTCATCATTGGGCTGAGTTGTTAGTTCAAGAACTCCTTTCTGTTTTGCATTAACTAGATTGTCACTTTGTTCTATGTCCACAGAATGTAATTCCAAGTCCTCTTGTCTTGCAAGAGCTCCCTTCTTATTAATGATATTTGGAGTTCCTAGGGCTCTAATATCTATAACATTCCCCTCTTGAGCAACCTCCTCAACTACCAAATTGTTCATTCCCAATGCATTCAATACTTTCCCCCTCAACTCCTCAACCTCCTCGGCCAAACATATAACCTCATTATTGAAGTTGTTGCAACTTAGTTGTTGCTCTCTCAGACTGCTGCGTGGTGGTTCCAAGATGTTCAAGGCTTGATTTGAATTATGTACAACTTCTTCATCTTCTTCCCTATAGCTATCCGCCCCCAGATCTTCACATGGTGACTGTTGCGATTCTTGAACGACCTCAGTACTATCAGTATTATCTTGAACTTCTCAACCATGGTGAATTGAGTTGAATTGGGTGTCTTCATCATCATCGCTCTCTTAATCACGATCCACATGATCAGGGCCACGGATACCATCTTCGAACTGTTTATGGACCGGAGTGTGGACAAATGAGCTATATTCTTTGATGAAGACTTTGTATGTGCAATCATCAATTGTCAGCAAAACCATTCCATCAATCCTTGAAAAAGCTCTTGTTACAATCTATGCCCGCATGTTTTCAAAATGCTCCACCTTACTGATGTCTTGTCCCAGACTTACAATTCTACCCCATTGTTTCACACATTTTTGAAAATTCTCCATCTTCCAGCCATGAGGGGAACTCCATGGATGTCCACCAAGACTCTTCTTTCTTCACAAGTCTCATACTTTGACCCGCTCCTTATGTCTTTGAACCACACTTCCAAGTCTTCAGGATTCTTGATTAATTCCGCAGCTTCTTCCTCTGTTGGCAATGTTACTATAAACTTCGATCCACTTAATGTCGTTACCCTCGATACAGGGCCAATTGCTTGTGTTATGGTTGAGGTTGTTGAGAGTAGGTCCCTTTGATATAAACTGGTGCATATTATGCTTCTTGAAAGCCATTCTAAAATCTCGTCATTCACCTCACCTTCTATTCTCCCTGTACAATCATTTCTCTGAATTGTTTCATCAGATTCTTTCATTTGCCTTTTCTCTTTTCTCACCCAAATTTGTCTCATCTTCTTTCTTCCAACTCTTGATCTCCCACGGGCTTTTTGGAAAACTATTTTGTGACCCTTTATCATCTTTTGATTCATCTTTTTTATGTTTTCCTCTACCTTTTCACTGCTCCAAAAATGGATAAACCCATATCTTCCATTTATACCCCTTTTCCATGGAATGACCGACTCCTTCACCTTGCCAATTTTGTTGAAGATTCCTCTTAGTCCATGCTTATCAAGTTCTTCGGGTAGGTTTCCAACAAAAATGGCATGTTCCTCCATTGGAAACCCTTTTGAACCTGCTCTTGCTCCATGGTGCTGCTTGAAGAGGCTGAATAACAGAGAGTTAATTCCTTCTTTTGTTTTCTCTCTCTACCATTCCCATCTCTCTCTCTCTCTCTAGTTGAGAGTTTAATTAGTTTACCTAAGTCAGTTCAAATAAATTATTAGTCACCCCTCTATTAATAAATAGTGACCATAAAATTATACGCCTTACGATAAATTTATGGTAAGACGGTCTTACATAAAAATTACTAGCGAAATAATTGGCAAAGATATTAACAAATTGATTCATTTGTATTATAATCTTCCAAATGAAACAGAACATGTTGAAAATAAATGCATGCAAATAATACCACCAAAAATCTTATTAATCAACTTAATAATATATATGACACTAAAAGATGGAAATTAGGTTGCATAAAATCGACTAAGAACATCAATATGCGAAATTTAACACATAGTATATGAAAGCATATCAACTAGAGATTACAATATTTAAGTTTAGAGATAGCTTGATTGATTCGAAGCGTATATGGAGCACTATTCTAAGAGAATATATATCCTCACAGCATTGGGCAAGTTTGATCAACAAAAACTTCTCCTAAGATACGACCAACCTCGAAACCTTTCTGTAGAGTGAAATTGAAATACCTTAGTGCAGAAGCGATTAGGATCGTATTGTTGAATCTTGTCCCATGAATACTGCAATCTCCTTTCTTGAGTCCTTAAGGGAACACCTTGGAATGGTGGCTACTAATTACGGAGTCATCAAAAATATTCACACCCCAAAACCCCTAACCTCTGATGGTGGTTTACCGGAGATAGAATAAATTAGATTCGTTGTTTCTTATGTTGTGGTATATCCTACATAAGTATATATTTATAGGTTAGTCTTAGAGACATACCCAAGTACCTAGTAGGAATTCTAATCAGATAGGAAGTCTTATTCCTAGTCTATTTATGATTTCTTATTATGTAAAAACTGTAATCTAGATAAATTGAGCCTATTAATTAATTAACTAATAATTAACTAACTGGTCGTTAATTTACCAACAGCTCCCACTCGACCACGTAAGCCGAACAGAGAAATTCTAATCTCATAGTTCTTCTCTCGTCTCAAATGAGGAATGGGGTATGCGATCAATAGTAACAGGTAGTGTTATATCAAATCACCATCTGACCAATATAACACTTTCAAGGAAACTGACAATGCCCTAAACCTTCCAAGACATCACCAATGGCATACAAAGTCCCTTTATGCCTGATATATCAAAAGATTATACTCTCAATACAATCACCCGGGCTGATATGGTGAATATGAAACGATTTTCTTTAGCTACTCAAGGCCTTATATCTCAGTAGGACTGCTTTCCCAATGTGTTCTGCTGGACTGCATACATCTATAGTCCTTGGAGTGCACACTAAAGTAGCATCATCCAACCTAGATTTCATGTCATAACACTAAGTCTAAGGGAATTGTATAGGTAGACAACTAAGTCTACAGGGATCACAAAGTGACAGTGAAGGGAATCACTTGTCACTCCACTTGATCGACTTTTAGCACACATAATATGAAATGTGTGTCATGGCATAACTCCCACTAAGGTAAGTTTGTCACTTTTCTTTATGCCATGCGGATCATGAGTCTAATTTTACCTCAAAAACTAACTCATTTTGCTAGATCAACGTCCACAACGTAACCTAGTCACTCTTAAAATCCAGTTTAAGGCTTCAATAAAAGGTTGTATTGTATTTGATTACCAAAATCTCATTTTGGACTTACCAAGGAGGCTATTTTCCAAGTATAAATAATCAATATTGTACACCTAATACCAAAATGATTCAGCCTCATCTTATTCGCTACTCAAGCATTAGGGATGATTATCTAAGTGACTAGATAATCATAAGCCTAACGACATTTAATGTGCCTAATTTAGACAACCATAAAATATTATTAAAACTTTAAGGAAAAGAAACATTATTCTTGATTCCATAAGAGTGCATTTCATTTAAAACATGTCCATTATATGCGATACATGCATACAAACAACTTGAACTGACTTTAAAGGACTTACCTAATCAGTTGAGAACAAATCTCAAACACAAGTTCTAGTATATATCAACATGTGTTTCATTAATCAATAGTACTTACTTATTACACACACTGATCCGTGACATGTTTTATATCACATAGGTTTTGAAAAACACTTCTTTTGCGCAAGACTTAGACATATCCAAATAACCACCACTCAAACCCAAAAGCATTATCTTTTTGGATCAAGAATGTGAATCTTACTTCATCACAATGGTAGCGTAGTAAGATTCTTGCTGCTTTTGAGATGGAAAATCCCCAGGTTATCTACTGATCTAACATGAAATAATGTTAAAGTAACAAAGCTTATAACATTTGCTTTGGGACATTACTCAATTTCCACCGTCCACATATCATGTATAGCTCTTACTTACTTAAGAGGTTTAAAGCTTTACATTCGAAAATTTTGATATTCCTCAAATTTTTCCCTCTGGCATAGTTTAGGAATATCCCAGGACTATTTCCAAATACTTCCACATCTAGGACATACCTAACTTCACCAATGTCCTAATCTCAAGATAAGGACATCAACTGGTGATCATACGTCTAGCTAATAACGTGTGGAAAACATATTCTTCCACAAAGTTCAAACTACACATAAGAGTTTTATGAACATAGTATTAGGGCAATGTCAAGCTCTCCAGGCTAGCTCTAACAGATCTTCGAGAGGTAGAAGAAGATCTCCCGGCATACCGGAGTTCATGGTGGAAGATTGCTCAGAATGTAGTGGATTCCAGGGTTCAATGGATAGGGTGCCTAACCATGGGTGCCTTAATATCATCCTCACTCGATCGTTCCTTATAGCTAGCCTCTGGCTATAGTAAGAGCTATCCAGGCACTGGTCCTTATGACGTGCCTTTGAGCCAGTTCTTACCCAGTCCTTCTGGTACTCAAGACGAATCCCAGCTTAGCTCCTTTGCCGATGCCGCGTTTAGGAGATTTTCGACAGCGGTAGCTCCAACGGGAATTGTTAGGCATCATCGACAGTGCTTCTTTTTTTGTTTTAGTAGAGTTAACTAATGCAATGTATGCGAACAATTATATGCACAAAGAAATGCAATGCAGATAACTTGATTACTAAATGCAACATGCATGCCAACCCCATTTTTTTTTATTACACAGATCAACCTCAGGCTGTCATAAATAAAAGTACGGAAAGAATTAAAACATAAACACAACACTTAGCTAAACTAATAAAAATAAACATTACAAATGTACCTTTTTTTTTTCTTACAACAATACTAATTACACACCTAAGCTAGTCTTGTCAACAACTATGCATGCGCGTACGTTGAGTGTGAACTCTCAAAACTGTGGTTCATCTGAATGCGCGTCTGATGGTGTCATCAATCCCCTATATAGTCCGATAGGACTTCACACACATGGGGTGTATTTGTATAAACTTTTGAGGTTCTAGAAATCACTATTTAAGCGTGACCTTGTTGCCATATTATGTCGCATTCTGTCTCTTCTCTTCTCTTCTCTTCAAACATGGCTTTCAAAAGAAAACTCAACAACAGGATGAACACCTTAACCAAAACCGAGAAATGACTTCTCGCATGCTATAATCTCACCCTTATTCTGAGCCTAAAACAAGTCAAGATGAGCTGGATTTCCTAAAGGTTGCCTTTACGTTTTGGGATCCCAAATTCCATGTTTTTCGCTTTTCATGGAACGAGCTTTGCCCTCTCCCGGAAGAATGGGCTTGTATCTTCGGGTTTGATCTTTATGCATCTCCTACAACTCCTTCACTTGACCACAATCACCGGGAGAAGTTCGAAGAATTGACGAATTTCAATCATCGAGCTTTGGGGCACATCTTGGTGGACAATGTGGTCGATCTATAAGCATTGGTGGAATTCTTTCAATCTCCCAATACACTTAGACTCTGATTGACATCAAAGGTTCGAGGTTTTGTATTCTGTATTCTCGCTGAATTTTTATTTTATCACGGGGGTTCGGGATTCACTCATCTTTATCTCATTCATATTGTTGACGCAATGGCTCGAGGTTATGACCCAACTCCCATGATGATTGCGGAGACCCTCCTTGGCCTTGACTCATGGAATACCAAACAAGTCTTTGGGGGAAGTCTTCTTACTCTTCAAGTAAGTATCGACACTTTCTTTAATCATTGTTTATTTATTTATTTATCTATCCATGTTGAATTATTTGCCGATAGTTCTCCTGGTTGTATTTCCTTTCTTTTTTCGTGCAACCAGATTTTTAATTTTCTTCCCTCCTTTTCGTTTGTAGATCTAGCTTATAGACCACTTAAGCATGATTTATTCCCCCATCACGGCCTCAAAGTTGGCTAATTTTTGCCAACGTAAGAGAAAATATGACACTCATAGAAGCTTCGAGGAATGGATCTCTTTCTTGAAGAATCATAAGGAAATTCAGTGGTGGATCCAATGGTGGAATGTACCATGCTTTTCTAACCATTCCCGCAAGGCCACCCACATCACTTTACTAGGCCTCACGGAGCTGACCTATTATTTTCCTGACCGGGTCATGAGGAAAATGGGTCATCTTGAAGGTATTCCGCTTTCTCCTTGTGAAATTCCCGACCTCACTTACCTTCGTGGGTCGGTCATCGAATCGTGGATAAAATATTGGAGGAAACGCTTCGGAGTGGAGGCCCTTCTTCTCATCGTGTTATCACCTCTTCGACGGACTCTTATTGGAGTTGGCTCAAAACCACCATCGGTGCAAGCCTTTGGCACAACAGCAAGCAATCTCGCTCACCTCTCCGAGAAATCCCAATATTAAAAAGCGTCACACTTCAAAGCGTTACCATTAAGGATCCGGGGTCCAACTCTACTCGACAGGAAAGGATCAACCCCGAGGAATGAAAAGCTAGCAAGTTCCAGTATCGACAAGTGAAAACTAGTGGGTCCAAGGACTCTGACTCAAACAAGGATCGACACGACACAACTGACAATAAAGATGGCGTCAAAGAGATGATATAGATGTAGGAAGGAAAGGAAATGCGTATGCTATGTGAAGAGTTTCGGGTTCAATTCTCCGCGCTTGTGATCTCCGCCAAGTGAGCCGCCTCGTCTATATCAAACCTTGAACTTCAATTCTCGTTAACTCCCGGAGTTGCAAGGTTAGTCTCGGCCATCTAATGGATGGGCCCCGGGACCTTCTAGGAGGGCTAGTTTGATGCACCGACCCCGGAGGCCTCGGGACCGGACCGGGCCGTCCTGAGAATGGAAGCTAGCAGGTATCGGGGTAAGGGTGTAGCCCCGAGTTCAATAAAGCTCACGGAGGGAACAACGCCAGCAAACAGAAGGTCGTCGCGCCCGAGACAAGTGACGTCGTGCCTGTGACATCAATCTGACCGAAGTGCAGTCACGCACAAAGCAAGCTGTCGCGCCCGAGTCGGCTCCATCACACCCGCGACTTTGCTCTGGCCTGATCTTCGCGCCCGTGACACTTTTTGTAGCGGCCGCGACACACCACAGCAGGACCAGGCGAGCTTTGAGACAGAAGGCGGTCGTGCCCACGACATGCTTCAGCAGGCGACGGATTGTTGGGGACAGAAGGTTGTCGCGCCCGCGACAGCTGGCGTCGCACCCGTGACGGTGATGCGATGCGCGTGTGCTATTTTGTTTAAATGCTGAGTTTTGACTTAATTTTGCTGCTTAGTATAAATACCCTGTTTTCACAGTTCCCAAGACAGCTTATGATATTATGAAATGAAATGAATGAGTGCTCCCAAGCCTCTTTCCCTAAAATATTTTTTACTTTATCCAAGCAATGTTTGGTGGTGTTCAAGTCTTCCCTTTATTGATTATTTGGTGTCTTCTTTATGATAATCATGGTGGGTTGTTAGCTTTTTGTGGGGGAACCCTTCCTTTATCCAAAATCCCTATTTAATCTTATGGTGTTCAAAGCTATTGTTCATGGATGTTTATAAAGTTAATACTCAAGCTTGTTATCTCCCTCCACGCACACACTCCATTTGGTATCAGACCTCAAGGTTTGCATTAGCTTGAGTTTTGTTCATTATTTTGCTAGTATACTTCTCTATTGTTGGATTTTGGTGTATTGAATGCAAATATTGGTGTTCCCCATCCCTTGTGCCTCCAAGTGTGTTGGAGAATATTTTCTTGTGTTCTGATTGTGAATTTTGAAGCATTTTGGAGCTTTGAGGTGAAGTTGGAAATTAGTGCCTGGAAGGTGTTCGATGAAATGTCCAAGTGAGAAAAACACAAAGAACTCTTAACCAAACACTAGCCAACTACAAGAAAACCCCCAAACTCCACAAAATTTCACAAACACATACCATCCTTTACCCTTCCCTCGATATAGACGGAGATGTTAATTCCGATCGAGACGAACCTAGCCACCGGAGAAGCCCTCGAGCTCTAGATGTCGAGAATCGTCTCACCTCCATTGAGAATCAGTACTCCACTATCGAGCAAACTCTTCGGGACCTTGCGACCCAAGTGAACCACATGACCGCGTAACGTCAAGGTCAACCCCAATTCGAGCGTCGGAGGCGTGATCAAAGCCCTATCCGTCCTCCTCCCAACTTTGAGTCGAGTGACGATGCAAGAGGGTCCCCTCGACGCTGACCTCATCGGGAAATGTATGATAGGCCCCCTCGAGACGATTTCCAAGATGTTAAGATCAACATCCCTGAGTTCAATTAGGCGTTTGAAACCAAGGAATACGACGAAGATCGCTAGTTTGAAGCTCACCAAAGCCGCTTCACTTTAGTTTGAGAATGTGAAATCGCAACGAGCTCGAGAAGGTCGGGCGAGAATTACTACTTGGACATGGCTCAAACAATGGATGAACTACCATTTCTTGCCCAACACTTACAAGCAGGATGTCTTGAGAAAGTTATATGCTCTCACCCAGGGCAAGAGGTCTGTGAGAGATTATATTCAGGAGTTTGAGTAGCTCCTTATCAAAAGTGACCTCCAAGAACCGAAAGAGCAAACAATGAGGCGTTTCTTGAATGGTTTGGATCCCGCAGTTGACAAGAAAATCGAGATTCAGCCCTACTATTCCATGGATGACTTGTGAAGTTTGACACTCCGGGTTGAGCGACGAAGGAAGGAAAAGGCTATCTCCAAACCGGCCCCACGGTCCTACCTTCCACCGACTAGCCGACCCCCTCCTTATTCGACCATCCCGAAATCCGTTAATACTCCTCAATTCACTTCAGCACCTAAAACGGACAAAAGAAAGGGTATTGCTACGTCCTCTCCGACTGAACCTCCACGTCGGATGGAAGGGGAAAAGTGTTTCAAGTGTCAAGGGTATGGCCATTTTCAGGCTGATTGTCAAACCGTCGTACTTTTTTTTTTTTTTTTTTTGAGAAACTAGTGGAGAACCACCGGGAAGGAATTCATTAAGCAACTAGCTGCTCCGAAGCTACCAAAGAGGCGACTTTAGGAGGACAAACATCTAAATATTTGTGTTTTCAGCTACAAGAGCTAGTTTCGCTAATGTATGTGCGACCTTATTACAACACCTTCTGCTAAATAAAAAACGGACTGAACTGACACAACAAATCATATCAAGGCAATCTTTTAGAATGTTCCATGTTGAGGGCTTTACTTTCCTCTTCCCCTTTAGCCCCTCAATAACCTGGAGACAATCGAATTCAACTTCAATGTGCTGCAGTCCCTGCTCCATAGCCAGCCTCATACCACTCCGAATTGCACCGGCTTCCATTGCTTCTACACACCAAGCTCGCTTTCTGTAGATAGCCTGGGCCTCCTTGACTCGTCCCTCGCTGTCTCGAATAATTACTCCCCATCCACCACCTCCTAGCTTGTCAACACCGGCATCCGTGTTTACTCGCCACCAATGGCCTTCTGGCTTTTTCCATTCTTCCTAACGATCCTCACGATTCGAAATGATACTCCTATTTTCCTTCATCTCTGTGAAACGATGATGTAGTGTCAGAGCTTTGTTTGTGAGAATCATGGGATCAGTGGTCTCCCCAAGATGTACTTTGCGGTTCCTCGCTGTCCAGATGGCCCATATCGTCGTGATAAAGAGACCACTTGTGTCCTGGCCCGTCTCCAAGCGTAGAACACTGCACTTCCAAACCCTTTTTACCCATTCACGTTCAAGGAAAGTGTGATTATTGGTTTCATACTCCTCCCCACACATCGGACATATAGGGTCAACTTACATTTTCTTCTTTGATAGATTAACCCGGTTCGGTAGTATGTCACCCCAAACCCTCCAGGCGCAGTGTTGCACCCTCGGGATTACCTTTGCTTTCCAAATGAGCTGCGCATTTCTTCCCTCCCTCCTTGAGCATGATCTTGAGCATGTGGATTGTTTTCTTTCCACCTCCCTTGCTATATGATATGCTGATCGAACCGAAAAAAAGCCATTGTTTGTGGGGGACCAGAACAGTTAATCCGGACCACTTCCAAAACTGAGTGGGATCGAAAAAATGGCTTGTTGTGTTTTTGTGTCGAAACACAAATGCACTAAGTCTTCCTTCCAACAGTGACCTTCATCATCAATAAGTTCACATACCTTTGCATCGCTTCCCAACATCACCGGTGGTGTCGGGACTGTTCCACTTCTGACTCCCGGTATCCATTTATCCCCCCCAGATATTAACTCTTCTCCCATTGCCAATATTCCACATCGCTCCTTCTTTGATGATGTCCCTTGCCCCGACAATGCTACGCCACGAGTAGCTAGGTTGATAACCCAACTTGGCTTGCCAAAAATCTCCTCGTGGGTAATATTTTGCTTTCAAGACACCGGCCGCCAACGAATTTGGTTCATTAAGTAATCTCCATCCTTGTTTGGTGAGGAGGGCTTTATTGAAACATTGGAGCCGCCTAAATCCCAGTCCACCCCATGCTTTGGGTTCACAAAGTTTCTCCCAATTAGTCCAATGAATTCCTCTACTGTCTCCCCCATTACCCCACCAAAACCTTCTGAAATAACTTTCAATGCTATCGCATATTATCGCGGGGAGCTCAAAGCATTGCATAGCAAAGGTTGGGATGGCCTGTGCCACCGCTTTTAGGAGGATTTCTTTACCAGCTCTAGAAAGATGTTGCTCCTTCCACCCCTTGAGTTTTTTCCAGACCCGATCTTGGACAACTTTGAAGACCGCCTTTTTTGAGCGCCCAATAAAAGTGGGCATGCCAAGATAGCGGTCATGAGTTTCTACAGCCTTAAAACCCAATCTCTCTTGGAGCAAATTTTTCTGGTGTTCGCTCACATTTCGGCCAAAAGAAACTTCTGATTTGTCCACATTGATCAGTTGTCCCGATGCTAACTCATAGGTTTTCAGGATCTCCAAAACCTGCAAAGCTTCATCCTCCGTTGCTCGCACAAATAGCAAACTGTCATCAGCGAAGAAAAGGTGTGAGACCCTTAGAGCCTCCCTCACCACTTTTATTCCATGGATATCGCAAGACTCCTCCTTGTGTCTAATAAGCGCTGATAAGCCCTCTGCACACAGTAAAAACAGATAAGGTGATAACGGGTCCCCCTAACGAAGCCCCCTATGCGGGATGATTCCGTTGGTAGGTCTCCCATTCACAAGCACCTGGTAGCGAATAGATGAAATACATCGCATCACAAGAGCTACAAAATCGGCATTGAAGCCTAGAGCGATCATCATTCTTTCAATATAGACCCATTCCACTCTATCGTATGCCTTGCTTATATCTAGTTTCAAAGCCATGTAACCCTTTTTGACATTTTTTGGCCTTTTCTTGAGATAGTGGAAATGTTCAAAGGCCACCAAAATGTTGTCAGTAATAAGTCTCCCTGGAACAAAAGCACTTTGGGTCTCATGGATAATATGGGGAAGGACATTTTTCAAGCGGTTCATAATGGCTTTTGAGACAATTTTATAGACGACATTACATAGGCTAATGGGTTTGGAGTCCTTAGTAGACACAGGAGATTTAACCTTTGGGATGAGCGTAATATACGTTTGGTTAACACTTTCCGGTGATCTACCATTGTTCAAGACATCCAACACAAAAGAGATAACATCATTCCCTACAATATGCCAATAATTTTGGAAAAAAAGGGCGGGCATACCGTCAGGTCCTGGAGCTTTTGTGGGGTGCATTTGGTTTAGCGTTGTTTGTACTTCCTCTGCCGTGAAAGGTTTCCGAAGGTGCAAGTTCATCTCCTCAGTTACCAAAGGCTTTATCAAAGATATTACCGGGATTGTATCAACCACCTCCTGTGAGCTAAAGATGTGCTCAAAGTATCGTACAAAGACTTTCTCCACTTCCACACCCTATCTCTCCAAATCCCTTACTCATCCTTCACTCCAGTAATCTTATTTCTCCTCAGTCGTTGGCTTGCTTTCTCTAAAAAAAAAATGGTATTTTGGTCTCCATCTAGAAGCCAGTCTTGTCTGCTCCGCTGCGCCCAATAGCTCTCCTCCTTCTCCTCTAGCTCTTCTAATTTTCGGACTAGGCCATTTAATTCAGCCATCTTCCCCGTCGTGGCTTCATGTTTTTGGGTCGTTTCGATGGCCTGCTTAGTCTTCTGTAGTTCAACCTGAATGCGCCTCATATCCATCCCCACAAATTTCTTTACCGCCTTACAGCACTCCTCCAATCTGGTTGAAATATTCGAAGGTTGACCCATGCTCCAAGCATTCTCAATAATTTGTTCGCAATTTTGCTCCCTGGTCCATCCTTTTTCGAACCTGCAGGTCCTACATTTTTTGTGGACTTTCCAAGATGTCTCCACGTGTCTGGAGCCTTTAATGAGGATTGGTAAATGGTCCGATCTCCGTTTATGAAGATGGATGACATTATTCCATGCAAACAGACGTCGCCATGCATTGTTCCCCAAAAACCTGTCTAACCTCTCTTGGATATTTTCCCCTTCCTCTCTTCCATTATTCCAAGTGAAAGGGTGTCCTTCCCAGCCAAGATCCTGAAACCCACACTGGTCTACCGCCTCCCTAAAACCCTCCAGTAGCCTTTCAGCTTTGGCGTTCCCCCCCCCCCCTATCTTCTCCTCATGATTTAAGATATTATTAAAATCTCCCCCACAAAGCCAAGGGATCCCTTCATCATCCTTCAGTGCCTTTAGAAGGTCCCAAGTTTTATGCCTGTCTTCTTCATCAGGATGGCCGTAAATACCTGTGAACCTCCAAAATCTCTCGCTATCTTGTCCCAAACACATCACATCAATATGATTGAGCGACTTTGAGACAAGCTGCAAGTTAGTATCCCCTTTCCATAACATAGCAAGTCCCCCTCGGCGTCCTCGCCCCTCTCCCACACAGCTCTCAAAGACTCCATTCTCCATACCCAGTCTGGTCTTTAACTGTGCAAACTCCCCTTTCTCGCTTGGAGCATTCTGGTTAATATTTACTGTGCCTATTTCCACGCCCACATTCTGCCCTTCAACAATTTTCGAGTTTGTTGTTGGTTGTTCCTTCTCACTTTCTGCGTCTGCATGCTTTATGCTCTCTTCAACAGTACCATGCACATCCTGCCCTCCCCCATTCTCTCCTTCCACCCGATTATCTCCATCAATAACTTTGATATTCTTCATGCCTGTGAGAACATCTTCCACCGTCGCACAAGATCAGCCTTTTCAGTTTTTTTTGCCGGGAAAATTATCTTTCTTGCAGCGCCCTTTGACCCATGTTGTTCCACTGTACTCAGTCCTCTTCTAGCCTGCCACGGGGAGGCTTTCATCCAATCACCATACTTCAATTTTATTTCTCCATCCTCTTCATCCTTCGCCTCCCAATCCCCTTCGTTGTGCCCTATCTTCTCGCAGAAGTAACATAGCAGAGGAAGCCTCTCATATTTCACTTTCAGCGTCGTCATCTTCCCGCTCTTCTTCTGGATCGGGATCTCGGTGGGAAAGGGTTCCCTAAGATCCATAAGCACTCGAAACCTTAGTGATCTCTCCCACTCACCATAATCCGAATTATTGACCTTCATTGAAACACCCAGGTGATCTGTAAGGGCGGCAATATTGCGCTCGTTTCGTCCCTTGAAAGGCGGGTCATACACCCGAACCCAGAAGGGGGTATAGGAAGTCGCCGCTTCTGAGGGCTGCATCTCTCCAACAACCTCTTTCATGCAAATAACCATCTTGTCAAAGGTCCATGGCTCCCCCTCCAAAACCCTAGCCTTATCTTTCCAATGAAAGAATTGGAGTATAAATAAATTCTCTGCAATCTCCTTGATTTCTATTCCATGCCCTAGATTCCATATTTTCTCGATGGTTTTCATGAAAGCGAAAGTGTTGTACTTCTTTGTCGTCCATAATTTCCCAATCAAACACAGAGAAATTTAGGACTCTTCATCATTTGAGATCTCGTTTTCCCAAAGAACTGGAGTTTTTTCCTTCTCCTTCAGTTCTCCCAACTCCTCCCTTTCCGTCATCGCAGCAGACAAACCGCCGGAAACCAGCCGGACACAATCCACGGATCAGCCATTGACCAAACCCTAGCAAACTAGGACATAGAGAACTCTCACAAGGAAACCCTAGGAGAGACTTGCCATTCAAACCGTCGTACTTTGACCCTTCAAGAAGTACAAGAGATCGATGAAGAGCTTCAAATGGCTCGAGACAACTCCGAAGTGGTGGTTGAGGATGCAGTTACTAGTGAAGAGGAGAACGCCGCCCCCGTACCCCCCGTACATGGAGGTGCACTTGTTTTGAGGAGGGTTTTGCATGCTCATGAAACCCTTCTCGACAAGGCTCAACGGGAGACAATTTTTCAATCACGATGTTTCATCGGGGGCAAGGTTTGCAATCTTATTATCGATGGAGGGAGTTGCACCAACGTCGCATCTACTTATATGGTTGAGAAGCTTGGATTGCCGTTATTACCTCACCCTCGTCCTTGTTCTCTCAAATGGCTCAACGACCGAGATGACATCAAGGTAACCAAATAAGTCCTAGTGAATTTGTCTTTTGGTACTAATTACGATGATTCTGTTGTTTGTGATGTTGTTCCTATGAGCGCATGCCAGTTTTTGTTGGGTCGCCCTTGGCAATTTGACAAGCAAACTGTGCATAACGGGTTGAAAAATACCTATTCTTTCATCCATGAGGGCAAGAGGGTTAAGCTATTACCACTAGCATCACATGAAATTATTCCTCCAAAACCCAGGGTGGGAAGTGAGGAGCCTAAACACTTGAGCAAAACACGCGTTGAGTGAGCCCTAAGCAAGGGGAAGGCCGTTTTTACCTTGCTCCTCTTAGAGGCAAACACAAGTGAGGTGGTGATACCCAGCACCCTCTCGTTGCCCCTCTTCTTGCCAAATTCCACGATGTGTTCTCCGAAGATCTTCCACCAGGTCTACCTCCTACACGGGGCATTGAGCCTCAAATCGATCTTATTCCTAGAGCTCCACTCCCTAACAAGGCGGCGTATCATTGCAACCCACAGGAAACCAAGGAGTTGCAATGGTAAGTGGACGAACTTATTTCTCGAGGCTATGTTCGAGAGATCATGAGCCCTTGTTCTGTCCCGGCCCTCCTGGTTCCCAAGAAGGATGGTACCTTCCGGACAGTCGAGCCATCAACAACATTACCATCAAGTATCAGTATCCCATACCAAGGCTCGATGACATGCTCGATGAGTTACATGGCTCTTGTATCTTCTTCAAGATCGACCTTCGGAGTGGTTATCATCAGATTCGCATGAAGGAAGGTGATGAGTGGAAGACGACTTTCAAGAAGAAAGGGGGATTGTATGAGTGGCTCGTCATGCCATTCGTGCTCTCAACGCCCCAAGCACATTCATGTGACTCATGAACGAGGTATTGAGACCTTTCATCGGGCAAATTTGTGGTGGTTTATTTTGATGATATTCTGGTGTATTCAAGGAGTGAAGCGGAGCATCTTTCACATTTGGAGTTGGTGTTTGGAGTTTTGCAGCAACAACGACTTTTCGGTAAACTGGAGAAGTGCGAATTTTGCACTCCCCAAGTCACATTTCTTGGGTATATTGTTTCCGACCGGGGTATTTGCATGGATCCCTCGAAAGTGGAGGCCATTCGCTCTTGGCCCTCTCTCTCTACTATCACGGAGGTGAGGAGTTTCCATGGCCTTGCTTTGTTTTACCGACGGTTCATCAAGGGCTTTAACACCCTCACCGCCCCTATCACCGAATGTATGAAGAAGGGCGCCTAAGAGTGGACCCTAGCGGCCCAAGGGGCATTTGAGAAACTTAAGGCTCGACTATGTGCGGCTCCGGTACTTGCTCTCCCGGACTTCTTACAAGTCTTCGAGGTGGATTGCGATGCTAGCGGGGTAGGCATTGGAGCCGTCTTGATGCGGAACCAACGCCCCATTGCTTATTTCAATGAGAAGCTAAGCGGGTCAAGTAGGAATTTTTCTACTTATGACAAGGAATTCTACGCTCTCGTGCGATCAATCATTGGTCTCACTACTTGAGACCTAGCCAGTTTGTCCTTCATTTGGGTCACGAAGCTCTTAAATATTTGAATGGACAACACAAGCTTAGTTCTCGCCATGCTAAGTGGGTTGAGTTTTTTCAAAGTTTCAACTTTGTGGCAAAGCACAAGAAGGAGAGTGTTAACGTGGTTGCCGATGCACTTTCTAGGAGATATTCTCTCCTTTCGGTGGTTGAGGCAAGGGTCCTTGGATTCCAACACATGAAAGAGTTTTACAAAGAGGATGAGGACTTCAAATCACACCTTAATGGTGGTGATGGACCCTATTTGCTACAAGACGGGTTTCTCTTCAAAGGTAACAAATTGTGTGTTCCCAAATGCCCGTTGAGGAAACTACTAGTGCGAGAGGTTCACGGGGGTGGACTTACCGGTCATTTTGGCATCAATAAGACCATCGACATGTTGAAGGAACACTTTTACAGGCCGAAGATGGGAGGCGACGTGTATGATGTGGTATCCAAGTGTGTTAATTGCTACCATGCCAAAAGTCAGTTCCACCAAGGGCTTTATACACCCCTTCCTGTTCCAAATGGCCCATGGGAGGACTTGAGCATGGACTTTATTGTGGCTCTTCCCCGGATCGTGCGTGGTAAAGATGCAATACTCATCGTCGTTGATCGCTTCTCCAATATGGCGCATTTCATTGCTTGTGAAAAGACCGTTGACGCCACTCACATCGCTACTCTCTTCTTCCGGGAAGTAGTGTGCTTGCATGGTATTCTGAGGACTATTATCTCGGATCGTGACACTAAGTTCATAAGTCATTTTTGGAGGTCTTTATGGAAGCTCCTTGGGACGAAGCTTCTTTTTAGCACGTCGCATCACCCTCAAACGGATGGTCAAACTGAGGTAACTAACAAGACTCTCACTACTTTGCTTCGGGGTCTTGTGAGCAAGAGTTTAAGGGATTAGGATACCAAGTTGTGTCACGCCGAATTTGCCTACAACCGAGCCCCTTATTTTGCTACGGGTCATTCGCCTTTCGAGACTTGCTACGAGGTCAACCCTAATACTCCTATCGATATTCTTCCTCTTCCAATAGAGTCGAGGGCTAGCTTTGAAGCAAGTGAGAAGGCCGTCGAGATCCAAAAGCTTCACCGGCAGATTTGAGAGAAGATCGAGCGCACCAATGAACTTTACAAGGCCCGAGCCCACAAGCATGGCCGTGTGTGGACATTTTTCCTCGCCGTTCAGGCTTCCGAACGTCCACGTTTGGATTGAGGTGTGATTTAGTGATTTATGCTGGGGTTTAAACCTTTGAAAAAGAACCTTTAAGGAATTTTAATTATACCTTTCAAGAATAATATTTATAAAATCACTTTCCCTTCACTTATGTATTTTATGAGTTTATTGGAATTAAACCTTTAAGAGTGAACATCCGCTTGTTCCAAACTCTTCTAAATTTAATCTAATTTGCTCATTTAAATGTTAGGCTCGGAAGGAAGCAATTTATGCAAGCATTATTTAGAAACATATAAAGAAAAGCCTTAAAGTTGCATTGGTACATTGTAAAGCCATGTTTTACCACAGTTTATGCAATCCGATGTTTTTTTAGCTCGAAATGGGAGTCGCCACCCGACTTTTTAAGGGAAAAGCCAAGACAAACCAAAGAAAAAAGAAAGAAAAACTCCGCCTGCGAAACCCAAGAGTGGATTCGGGGGTAAGGCTATGAGCTCGAAAAGTAGGAACTTTAAGAGTTCGCCTCTCACAAAAGGAAAGACTCTACTAAAAGTTTAAGTGTGCTTTTATAAGATTTGGAAAAAGAATAAATAAGATGTTTATAGAACCATTTCATTGAACATGCAACATGAATTATAAAAAAGTACAGCATGTATACTTTATTTACATAAAAGAGAAACAATTAAAAGCTTACATTGTGACTTTTCTTTAGGGAAGCCTTGCCTAGCCTTTGTAGAAGCCTCTTTGGATGCCTTTGAAAGCCTTGAATACTCCTCTTGAAGATGCCAAAATAGTACCGAAGGTGGATGGAAAAGATAGATGAAAAAGCCGTGAGAAAAGGGTAGAAAAAAGGCTCTTTTGTGGTGTTTTGGGTAGTAGAAAGGTTAGGCTTTTTGTGGAGCTTTTAGGGATTTTATGGAAGATAGAATAAGAATGGAGATAAGAGTAGAAAGATGAATATTATGATGGTAAGAATATGGTAGAGGTTAGAGATGAAGATGATAGGAAAAAGGGTAGGAAATAAGGATAGGAAGAAAGACTCTTTTGTGGGATTTTGTAGTGTTTATGTAGGGACAAGGGGGATAAGATGGAGACGAATATTTAGAGGTCTAAGAAGGTGGAGTAATGGAGATGATAATGGTAGGAGAAGTGATGGAAAAGGATAGGAGAATGATAGGGAAAAGATGCTCTTTTTGTGGGTTTCTAGGATAGTTTTGTGATGTTTTTGAGATGCTTTATGGGAGATTTATGTGAGGATGGTAGGGGATAGTATGAGAGTAGGTATTACAGGTTTAGGAGGATGGAGATATGAAGTTTAGAATGGTAAGAGAATGGTGGAAAGATGATAAGAAGAGAATGGTAATATGATGATAGGGATGGAGAGATTAGAGAAAATGAGAGAATTGAGAGATGGAGGAGGAGGAGGAGAGAGTAGGAGGAAGAATAGGTGAATGATTGAGTGAGTTTGTCTTTTGAGGGAGGAGGTATTTATAGGCTGAGAGAAGGCTTAGGATACATGCATATATCATCACATACATCCACTCTTGCAAGTCGTAATCAAATGCACAAGTCACTAGGCAGCAAGGGGGAGTGTCTTGGAGTGGACGACAACACGTGGTTAATTGACCACGTGTGGTAAACCCTCAAGGCCGACCGGCCACCAGGCTGAGGGGGGTGAATCCGAGTGTTGTGTGCATTCTTTAGACGATGATGTATGAATGAGATGCATGAGAAAGTCAGCTTGTTCACACTGGACGGTGGAAGCTTGAATTGATGTGTATGAGATGATTTTGGATGTTTTTGCTAGGATTTGATCTTGAGACCTCTTGGAGCTTCTTTTTATGTCACCTTTATGTAGCTCATGCATGGCATGCATGGTTGATTTTATTATTTTAATTACATAAAAGTTGTGCATGCAATATCTAACATAATCTTGAGCATGTAGAGTGCATACGATCAAGTCTTCCGGCTTCGGCTTTGGCTTTGGCTTTGGCTTCCTTATTTTACTAATTCTAACTAAAGTACATAACTAAAGTACACAAAGTGGAAATAATAAAATATACATTCAAAAGCATATAAAATCTATGCTAAAATCCGATGTCTGAACTAGCTCATCGATCGGCTTCTTCTGCTTTGTTTATAAAGGAATGTTATATATTTATGTGCCAAATCCCGGTGTCTACACCGTGGTATCACATTCAAACCCGGGGACTTGGTTTGGCTTCACTTAAGGAAGGAACGATTCCCTTCCCGAAGAAGTAGTAAACTTATGCCATGAAGCGAGGGGTCGTTCAAGATCTTGGCCAAGATAAACGACAATGCTTACAAGCTTGATCTTCCGGGTGATATGGGTATCTCCTCTACTTTCAATATCGGGGATCTTTCGCCTTACATCGAGGATGTTGAACCCGACGTGGATTTGAGGGCAAATCCTCTTGAAGAAGGGAAGGATGAAGAGGTCCGGGTTCCATTCTCCGTGCTTGTGATCTCTGCCAAGTGAGCCGCCTCGTCTACATCAAATCTTGAACTTCAATTCCTGATAACTCCTGGAGTTGCAAGGTTAGTCTCGGCCATCCAGTGGATGGGCCCCACGACCTTCTAGGAGGGCTCGTTTGATGCATCGACCCTAGAGGCCTCAGGACCGGATCAGGCTGCCCGAGAATGGAAGCTAGGAGGTATCGGGGTACGGGTGTAGCCCTGGATTCAATAAAGCTCAAGGAGGGAACAACGCCTGCAAACAGAAGGTCATCGCGCCCAAGACAAGTTACGTCGCGCCCGTGACATCAATCTGACCGAAGTGCAGTCATGCACACAGTAAGTTATCGCGCCCGGGTCAGCTCCGTCGCACCCGCGACTTTGTTCTGGCCAGATCTTCGCGCCCATGACACTTTTTGTAGCGGTCGCAACACACCACAGCAGGCTCAGGCGAACTTTGGGGCAGAAGGCGGTCGCGCCCAATGACACGCCGGCGACAGATTGTTGGGGGACAGAGGTATATTACGCCGCGATGGTCTTGCTATCGCTGCGTGTCTTTATTTTGTTTAAATGCTGAGTTTTGGCTTTATTTTGCTGCTTAGTATAAATATCCTGTTTTCACATTTTCTAAGATAACTTATGATATTATGAAATGAAATGAATGAGTGCTCCCCAAGCCTCTTTCCCTAAAATCTAGTTTACTTTATCCAAGCATTGTTTGGTGGTGTTCAAGTCTTCCCTTTATTGATTATTTGGTGTCTTCTTTATGATAATCATGGTGGGTTGTTAGCTTTTGGTGGTGGAACCCTTCCTTTATCCAAAAGCCCTATTCAATCTTATGGTGTTCAAGGCTATTGTTCATGCATGTTTATGAAGTTAATACTCAAGCTTGTTATCTCCCTCCACGCACACACTCAACTATGTATTTTAATTATTTGATGCTTTACTCTTTTGAAATTAGTAGAAATAAAATGTAACAAAAAAGATGTACTTCTTTTATTGATATTAGAAGTAATATATATTACATTTTATTTTACAAGAATTACACAAGCTATGGTCTTCTTTTCTTTTTCTCGGTCTTTCACCATCTTCAAAAAGAATATCCTCCAACCGGGATGTTTATTCTCTCCTTTTACCTAACTTTCCCTGAGGGGTTTTCAAGTTAGTCACTCATTTTTCTCTTTTTTTTTCTTTTTTTTTTCTTTTGTGTACTCTCCTTTTGCCTGATTTGTCTCAAAGAGATTTTCAAATCGACACCTCTATAGTTTTTCACTCTTTTTGCTTCTCTTTTTTCTTCTTTTTTTTCCTCTTAGAAGCAAGTGCCATGTTGGCAGTTCGGTTACTTGCTTTTATAAGATAATACATGCTTAAGTGGCTAAGGATATAGCAACCCTTAGTAGCTTAAACATAATATCTTTTGAGTTGATCCAAATTCACACGCTGAATGACTTCTTCTCCCTCTGGTGTTGCCAATCGAGCAGTACCTCCTGGAGAGATAGAGATGATGACATAAGGACCCTTCCAGTTTGGAGCGAACTTTCCTTGAGGGTCTTGACGTGCAGCTCTAACCTCTTGCAATACTAAGTCTCCTTCTTTTAATTCCCAATCTTTAACCTTCTTATTAAACGCTCGAGAAATCAGACTCTGGTAAAGTTGAATGTTGTGTGTAGGGCACGGAGCCGCCGTTCATCCAACAAGGTTAACCCCTCATACTTAGCTCGAGCCCATTTAGCTAAGGAGATCTGACTTTCGGCGATAATTCCCAGGGAAGGGACGACGATTTCCACATGCAGAACTACCTCCATTCCACACACCAAAGAATATGGCGTAGCCCCAATTGCAGTTCGAATTAAAGTACAATACCCCTATAAGGCAAAAGGGAGTTTGTCAGGCTAGTCCCTGTAGGTGACAGCCATTTTCTTGATAATTTTCACCAGAGTTTTGTTCCCAACTTCCATTGCACCATTAGTCTGCGACCGATACGGAAAAGCATAATGATGTCGGATCTTGTACTTAGCCAGATGAGTCGCAAACTCGCCCATAAGATGGCTTCCGTTGTCACTAATCACCTCATGTGGCACCGCATATCTAAAGATGATGTTTGTCAACATGAATTTAGCCACATGCTTCGAAGTGATTTTTACATATGAAGCAGTTTCTACCCACTTAATGAAGTATTCAATTGCCACTAATACGTATTCATATCCTCCAGTACCTTGGGGCGAAATCTTCCCAACAATTTCAATACCCCATACTAAAAATGGCTAAGGCGAGGCCAAAGAGATCGAGTAAGATGATGGTTGATGCTTAAGATCAGCATACTCCTAACACTTCGGGCACTTCCTCACAAATTGGAGACAGTCTGACTCCATAGTTGACCAAAAATACCTTTCCCGTTAAATCTTTTTTACTAACATTCTTCCGTTCATATTTGGCCCACATTCACCCCCATGGGTCGACTTCATTAGTTCGTTAGCCTCAATTTCATCCATACATAGAAGATTAATCCCCGTTGCAGTCTTCTTATACAAACGATCTTGAATGATACAATATCGTGAGGCCATCAATCGGATAGCCCTCCGAGCTCGACTTCATGCATCTGATGGATATGCACCGTTCTTCAGAAAAGTGTAGATGTCGAAGAACCAAGCATCAGGATCGATGGAGCTCACCATCAAGGATTGGTGATGGGTAGGCTCAGCTATTCTCTCTACAACCATCATTAGGGATTTATCTTTTTCTGGCATAGCTACCATATATGATAGTTTGGCCAACGCATAAGCCAATTCATTGTGACTTCGAGGTAGGTAATTGAATTCAATGTGCCCGAACTGACTAGCCGAGTTGGACAAGTGTTGCTAATATAGTGTCAAAGATTCACTTTTCACCTTCCAGACATTAGTGGCCTAGTTAACGATCAAACTCGAATCTCTGAACACCCACAATCGTTCAATACCCATTTCCAAAGTAGTACGCATTCCTAAAATGCAGGCTTTATACTCAACAGTGTTATCGGTGGCGTCGAAATCCAGCTTGACTGCCAAAGGAAAATGTAGACCTTTCGGAGAAATTAGTAGAGACCCAGCTCCACATCCCATTTAGGTTGGAGCACCATCGAAGTATAGCTTCCAAATTCCCTCCTCTACTTGGAAAACTTGCTTGTCACTGAACTCCAAGCCCCCAGTGTCAAAGTCTTCTGCTGGAAGATCAACCAAAAAATTGAAAACTGCTCGACCCTTTATGGACTTCTGATGTTGAAAATGGAGGTGAACTCGGATAACATAACCATCCATCGAGCAATTCGGCTCTTGATGGTAGGTTGTTCCATGACATACTTAACTGGATTGCATGCTGCGATCACATAGACAGTGTGTGAAAGCATGTAGTGGCGAAGCTTCCTTGTAGACCATACCAATGCTAAGGTAATCTTCTTGATTTTAGAATATCGAGACTCGCATCATGAGAACTTCTTACTTATGTAGTATATGGTCTTTTATAACCCATCGACCTTCTGTGCTAGTATAGCACCCATGGCATTTTGATTGATAGTGAGATATAGCAACAAAGGCTCTCCCAGAACAGGCAGAACGAGTACTAGTCGATTGGTCAAATCTCCCTTGACCTTGTCGAATGTTGCTTGGCATTGGTGTCCCATTCAATCTTCACACCCTTCTTTAACTTCTTGAACAATGGCTCACACGTCATAGTGAGCTTGGATATGAACCTACTCAGATACTGGACCCGCCCCAGGAAACCACGAATATCCTTCTCCATACTAGGCGGAGGAATTTTCTGAATATCCTTGATCTTGGATGGATCAACTTTGATTCCCCGTTGACTGATGATATATCCTAGCAACTTCCCTGAAGTTACTCCAAATGCGCAATTCTGTGGAATCAACCTCATATTGTACTTGTGAAGTCTAACGAAGAACTTAAACAAGTTGGGAATATAATCTTCTCGCCTCTTGGATTTAACGATCATATCATCCTCATATACTTCTACCTCCTTGTTTATCATGTCATGGAGTAATGTGGTTGTTGTGCGCTGGTAAGTAGCACCGACATTCTAAGCCCAAAAGCATAATCACATAAAAAGGTTCCCCACGGGGTGATGAGTGATGTTTTCTCCATATCTTCTTTAACCATCTTGATTTGATTATAGGCAGCATACCCATCCCTGAATGACAATAGCTCTTGTCCACAAGTGTTGTCAACTAGGACATCAATATGTGGCAAAGGAAAACAATCCTTCGGACTGGCTTTGTTTAAATCCCTGAAATCAACGCACATCCGAGCTTTCACATCTTTCTTTGGTACTAGGACAATATTAGCTACCCACTCTGGAAATTCCACGATCCAGATGAATTTGGCTTCTAACTGCTTCTGAATCTCACCATGAATCTTATCTGACTATTCATTTTTTATTCGGCGTGGTCGTTGTGGAATTGGCTTAACATCAGGATAAAGCAGTATTGCATGCTCAATGATCTCCCTGTCAATCCTAGGCATATCCTCATAAGACCGAGCGAAGACGTCAACAAACTCCTTTAGAAGCTCGGAGAACTCCTTTTTCTCCTTCGGGGTTAATGATTTGCTAATTTTCAATTCCCAGAGAGTTTGAGGTGTCCACACATTGATGGTGATGGTTTTTTCAACTGTTGCCATATGATTCTCATACTCGTTCATAGCTTGTGTTAATTCATTAAAGTCTTTGAAAGGTTCAGAATCAAATTCATAATTGTTAGCACATCAATTTAGGGGAAGGGAATGACAATGAGGATACTCAGAAAGGTTCACTTCATTGAATGCAGGAACGGATACAAACTGATTCGAGATGGGGCTAATCCCAGCTGACTCAGACTCAAGTATAGACTCACTAGTGCTCGACTCAAACTAGACCTTACAAGGTTCTCCTAACACTATGGTACATTTTTTGTCGGCAATATCGACCCATGACACTTCATAGAGACCCCCATCATCAGAGATCATGGTGCTTGGATCAAATTCAGGATTGGACAACACAGCAACTACTGGGTCAGCTTCTTTTCCTCTTTGGCTTCGGGGCTTCTTCGTCGATATAAGCCCTGATGTGGTGAAGCTCTCCTAATGCGTCATTTAAGGCATCATGTTGTTGTTCTATCTGTTGATCTTGACGCTCAAAGTGTTCTCGGATCCTTGCATCTTGTCGGATAGTTATTCGTATGAATAGATCGTGTACCTTGTCCGATAGATCATCCAAATGTTGAGTTAGGTTTTCACGATCGTTGCTACATTCTTAGTCACTTGCCCATATGTCGTTGACAGTGAATGTTGTCAAATCTTCAATGGGGTGTGCAAGTGCTCCCTTATTGGTGATACATTCAGATGGATCAAAAGTACCCTCTCCTACGAAAATGGCATGGTTTGGGAGAGGATTGCTTTTGTTATTGGGCTTTCTCGCTGCCTTGGGTAAAGGTAACTCATTAGAGCGGATCATCTTTTCAATCAGGTTCTTGAGCGTCCAGCACCGCTCAGTGTCATGGCCCCTCATGCGGTGAAATTTATAGAACATAGCATCATTCCACCCATGTCCCTTCTCTACAGGCTTCGGCCTAAGTGTTGGTAGTTGGATCTTATTTGTTTTCAACAGCCACTCCATTGCCTCAGCATAAGTTATGTCAAGCAGAGTATAAGTCTCATACGTCAAGGGTGATGGCCTTGGGAAAGGACCACGGTTCACGTTCTGGATAACATTAGCTTCAGTTACCTAGGGAGAATTAACAGTTCTTCCCATACTGGCACCCTTCCATCCTTGGGATGCAGCGTTTCTCTCCTTACGTGCCTCCAGCTTAGGGCACAGCTTCTTTAGATACTCAAAACTCTCAACTACATGGAAGTCTAGTTGTTGCGCCAGACTTAGTTTCAACCCACGAACAAAGGTATCCAGCTGCATTTCAGTAGGGATGATGCTAGTCACTTGAGACAACTTAGTATGCCACCTCTCATAATAAGTCTAAAATAGTTCATCATATCCTTGGCGGATGGCCATGACATTAGATAAGGTCACCTTATCCTTTTGGATCTTGCTGTAGTGTTCGATGAAAGCTCTTCGTAAGGCAGTCCAATCTTCCCGAACTTCCAAGGGGAGGGTATAGCACTTGTCTAATGCTTCATCATTCAGCAATGATGGAAAAACTTGCTTGTAATGTTCGGTACTGATGCATCGGAGCGACATTACCCGGTTAAATCCAACAAATGATGAGTTGGATTCTCGGACAGACTGAACTCCTTGAGTGGTATGTCCATATTTCCTGAAACATTAGTGTTAACCTCAGCAAGAGGTTCAAACTCAACAAACTAGTTAGGGAATGCGGGCAATTGGACTCATAGCATTCTTGAACTCGTTCAATTATGCCTTCATCTCTTGGATGACGCAGTCATCCTACAGCTTCATCTCAGTCTTAATTGGAACAGCCTGAGGGGTAGCTACTGGAGGTGCTAGCTTTGGTGTCGGGTCATTTGTCACGTGGATGACCACTCCCGTAGTGCGACCATCCCCTAGCTTACCTTTACCTTTGTCAATAGGAGACACCTGGTTTGGGACAAAATTTTCAAGGTTCTCTTCTTCATCATCTCCCATCCCTACATGCACACTGATATATTGTAGAGCTTCTAAGACCCCATTCAAGGTCTCTTGTTGTTGTTCAATCCGATTGTTCTGTTGTTCGATGAGTTCCTGCTGCCTAGCGATGTGCTCCTCAACTTTCTTCTCTTGTTGTAAGGTAACAAAGGTAATTGACCCTTCCACCTTGTTGAATTCTTTTCCAAGTACTTAGCCAACGCAGAATTGACGTAGTCATCGCCATTGTTCTCATTTGCAAACATGTCCAATTGTAGTCAGCGAGAGGCTTTGGGCTTAAGTGTCGGTGGGATGTAATTTGGGTTGCGGACTTAACGGCCTGACGGTCCTAGGATCCAAGCTACACCATGGTCTCCTATTATGACTGAAGAAAACAAACATATAACTCAGAGATTGACCCTAATATTAACAAAACCCAACCCGATGGATGTATGACCTTATTGACCTATATGAAACCACCTAAGATGCAAGACCTACATGCTGACTCAAGGAAAAGACTCACCCGGGACACGGGTTTACATGACCTAACTCTACATAACGCTAAGACAACATAACATTATAAAGGGCCGAATAAAGTCAAATATAGCAAATCAACATAAGTCAGGAAGCGCAAGTGAGTGTTCTCAATTCAGATGGGCTCAAACCACAAGCCGACCATTTTAAGGAGAATCTGTCACTTGAACTGACGAACTTGGGTTGACTCGAGCTACACTGGCTATTATGCGAACTTAAATAATGTTCAAAAGGACTGGCAGCCCACACTTTCTACACATTTTTTATTTATTTACTCGACGAAAATGGATATTATAAAGGACTTAATAAAGCCAACAATAAGCGAGTTATAACTAAATTACAGGCTTAATTGCCAAATCCAGTATGGTTGGGCCTAACAACGGGTCGGACATAAGTGCGATGGATTCAATAATTAAATCGATAAACTTAATTTACTCAAGCCCAGCAACTATTATGCAGTCTAAGACATTATCCACTAACTTTGTTTTGATTTTAGTCAGATTTTGGACCTTTTGTTAGGAGAATATTGTAAAGGGCCATATTGGATCATCAAAGGAGAGTCGAGTTTACTTTATGAACTAGGATAATAAAATTTATACATAAATGGGCCCAACCACCGGGTTAACCATAATATTTGAGGTTAATTGTCCTAGTTTGTAAACATGTCTCTTCTCAGCCCAATGATACTTACATGGACTAAAACAAGACCTCTAATCAAGGGTCGACTCTTTACAACAAAGGAAACACACATTCATATATCATACAATATGAAAGAGGGTAACCTAAACCAAGGCTCTATGTACAAAGGGTTTATTAGCTGGATAAAGGCTTATGGGCTCATGTCTCGCCCCGGTGCATTCTCGTTGTATAATTTCAACTTAAATGTATGGGGTGTTTCTCTTGGAGGCTCGAGTGGAGATCTCGTAGAGTGATGCATGAGTGGATGTGGTGACTAAGGCTCAAATCGGTGTAAATGCACCATTCTGAGTATAGCCGGTCTGGCATCCCATGGGTTATTTTTTGTGGGTTAAAAAGAAAACCTAAACCGCCGCTTTTAGTGCACCCAAGCCAAGATACATGGCAAAGGAGTAGCCCGTTATATGTAATGCATTTAAGCCTAAAGAATTGACTAAATAAAAAATTTATTTTCCTTCCAAAAATTTTAAAGCACACCAAACTTTTTTTAAGTTTTACCGACTTTAGAAAACTCCCCAGAGGAGTCGCCAAAAATCCTGTTGACATTTTTTCTCGCCGTTCAGACTTCTAAACGTCCATGGGATAGGGGGATTTGTGCTGGGGTTTAGTTTTGAAAACTCTTTAAGGATTATTCATACATTTCATGAATAATAGTTGTAAAATTACTTTCCCTTTACTTTACGCATCTTGTGAATTATTAAACTAAACTTTCAAGAGTGAACATCTGCTTGTTCCAACTCCTTTAAGATCAATTCAAGTTGTTCACAAGATGTTAGGCTGGGAAGAAAACAATTTATGCAACCATTATTTAGAAATACATAAAATCTTCTTAAAGTTGCATCGGTACATTGTAAAACCATGTTAGACACAGTTTAGGCAATCCCGATGTATTTTAGTTCGAAAAGGAGTCACCACCTGAATTTTTAAAGAGAAAAGCCAAGAAAACCAAAAAAACAAAGAAAGAAAGACTCCGCTTACGAAACCAAGAAGTGGATTCGGAGGTAAGGTTACGACCTCGAAAAGTAGGAACCTTTGAGTTCACCTGTCACAACAGAAAAGACTCAACTAAAAGTTATAAAATGTGCTTTTAACAAAGTTTGGAAGGAAATTAAATTGAAACTTTACATACTATTTCATGGAACATGCAAAAGTATTAAAAGAATTACAACATACACACTTTATTTACATGAAAGAGAAAGCTTACATGATGTCTTTCTTAAAGAAGTCTTGCCTAGCGTTGAAGAAGCTCCTTTGAATGCTTAGAATCAACCTCTTGATGATGCCAAAGTAGTGCCAAAAGTATGAATGTATAGATTATATAAAAATAAAAAAAAAGTGGATGAAAAAGTGTATGAATAAGGTTCTTTTGTGGTGTTTTGGATAGTAAAAAGGGGTAGGCTTTTTTTGTGGAGTTTTTAGAGTTTATGGAGGAATAAGATTAGGGATTTAAGGGAGTTGAAAAATGAAGATTATGATAGTAAGAATGTAGTAGAGATTAGGGAGATGATAGTAGGATGGAGATTAGAGATAATGAGAGAACAATAGAATGAGAGAATGAGAAGTGCGGGAGTAGAGAATGAGTGAAGGATTGAGTCAGTGAAGAGAGAATGGGAGAATGAGTTGGTGAGTTTGGCTTCGACTTAGGGAAGTATTTATAGGCTAGGATATGCTTCAAGGTTCATGTACATGCATGTATTCATCCATTTACACAGTCAAAGCTTTAAAGTGTGATTGGACTTCAAGATGGTCAAGGGGTTGTATCTGGTGGTCGGCAACACGTGTGTAAACGAATTTGGTGTGGATGCATTAAAGGCCAATCGACTACAGGGAGAGGGGAGGATGAACCTCCACCTCGTCCATGAAACTATGGTCGGCAAGTGTGAGTGGAGAATGCTCGAGAATAGCTTGTACACACTTTGGACGGTGGGAGCTTTATTTTGAGCTTAAAGAGTGTTTTTGTGAGGCTTTGAACTAGAGACCTCTTGCATGTGTTTTACGTAACCTTTGCATGACTTGCTTGGCTTGCATGAAGCTCTTTTTTTAAGTAAAATATATGTATGCAACTAACTAAACTTTCACATGTGATAATGCATGTGTCTTGATACGAACCCATGCATGTAGAGTGCATGCAAGTAAGCTTTTCGACTCGGCTTCTCTTCTTTATTTATTCACTTCTATATTTATGTGCTCAAATAACTGGTATCTACACCCCCGACTTGTTGTAGCCTCTTGATGATACGATCCTGCTTTTGTGTGCACAATAAAGCATTGTTCCTTGTGTCGCACTAATCATGAAGGTATAATATGCCCTTAGCTATGAGTCTCGACCTTTTTTTTATTTTCATATTTTATTTTCTTCTTTTTTCCTTTCCTTTCCTTTTATTTTTTTCTTTTCTTTCTTTTTCTTCTTTCTTTTTTTCTTCTTTCTTTTTTTTTTCTTTTTTTTTTTTTGAGACCACTATTTGGATGTTAATGAGAATGAGGATTCAGGATCTTGTAGGATAGGGAGTGGATATCCCTCTTGAATGTTGTCACAAGGGCAGGGTGAGCCCCTGGTTTAGAGTAGCTTGTCCATGAGTCCATTCATTATCGTGTTTGTTGTTGCCAGTTAGCTGCTTTTGATGTTGACAGATTTTTGCTCTTGTTGAGAGGTGAACCCACTCAGGTGTGCTAAAATGGGCATTAAGAAAAAAATAGGCTAGTAGTGCTCCATCTAAGGAAGGCTTCTCGCTCAAAGATATATATATATATATATATATATATATATATATATATATATATATATGTATGTATGTATGTATGTATGTATGTATGTATGTATGTATATATATATATGTATGTATGTATGTGTGTGTGTGTGTGTGTGTGTGTGTGTGTGTGTGTGTGTGTGTGTGTGTGTGTGTGTGTGTGTGTGTGTGTGTGTGTGTGTGTGAGTGATAGCATTTTTAAAAATATTTGAGCGAGAAGCCTTCCTTAGATGGAGCACTACTAGCCTAATTTTTCATGAAAAATGTGATAGATGCAAATGACAATATCTTTCTTGTACATTATAATGTGAGGGCATCAAATGAACTTGGAGTTGGCAACCATAAGTAAACCATGATCTATGCAATAAGTTGTGTTCCTTTGTGCTAGAACACATAACAATATCACGAAAATGTCACTCATACTTGACATATATATTTGTATATATTATTATCATTTGGATGACTTTTATTATTAATTCATAGGTTGGGATATTTGTCAACTTATATTGCTTAGTGGGATTGTAGTATTAATTAGATTTTACAGCTATCTCAAAAGTATTTATAAGTACCCATCTTATGATTAAGACAAATGGGAAGATTATGTTACCATTAGGGATGACAGTCAAGTCCGAATCCGAAGGGAATCCGATTCGCTCCGACTAAAAAATCCGAGTCCGAATTCGACAAAAAAAAAAAAAAAAAAACTCTGAATCCGAATCCGATTAAAAAAATCCAACTCCGATTATAATTGGGGCGAGTATGGAGGTGACCACTACCGATCCGATTAAATCCGATTAAGTCCGATTATAGTCGATCCGATTAAGTCCATTAACTCCGATTATAATAATTAATATAAAAAATTTAAAAAAACTGAAAATTAAAGTGTCCGATTTTTTTTATAATAGATTGTATAAGTTTTGGAATTTATGGTTTTGGAATTTCCCATGAATATTCTGATGGTTTAAACTATTTTTCATATGTTATAGGTGATGTATATTTGCCTAGCTATATACATCAAGGCCTAGCTAAAGAACCTCAATTCAGCTAGAAGCTACAAATGTCGCCTTGGGTATCAACAACTACAAGGGTTTATTAGCTCAAGGAAGAAAGCATGAAGGACCTTGATGGTATTCTAGCTTACATGGAGTTACTCTCACATTTGGAGGACATCAATGAGCATAAATAACTCTCAAGTCCTTATTGAGAAGTCATCTCTCACGGCAGCAAAGGACTCCATCAAGTACAGTTCGATATTTTGCTCTATAACTCTAGATCCATACATCTATTGAGGAAATCATCAAAAGACAGATTGGAGCTCTTTCAATAACCTTTCTAATGGTTTTTGCATCAATAAAAACGGACAAGTATTGAAGGAGTTATAACAATTTATTTCCAAAAAATTACTTAGGGGTACCCTAACTTTTGGTGAAATGTTTTTCTGGTACCCCAATTTTTAAAAACTAATTTTGGGGTACCCTAACTTCTAGAATTAGAAATAATTAGGTGAATTTTCGGCCAATTATTTGAATTCAACGGTGAGTTTTAGGCGGGAAATTGATTAAGTGTTTTTGTGGATGAAAATGTCCTTTGTTTTTGTGGACGAAAATGATTTGAATCAATCGGAATTTCGCTGGAAATTCACCTAGTAATTTCTAATCCTAAAAGTTAGGGTACCCCAAAATTAGTTTTGAAAAGTTAGGGTACCAAAATATTGTTTCTTCAAAAGTTAGGGTACCTCTAAGTAATTTTAGAGTTTATGATGTCATAAATAGGATATATGATGTAATAGTTGATTTTTGGTTTCTTGAACCCTAGGTACACGTCCAAGGGGTCCTAAGAGTAGTATAAATAGACCCCCTAGGGTGCCATTGTATTAATTCATTACATCTTATATCAAATACAAAGTAAACACATTGTGTTTTCTCTCTAGCTTGTGTGCTAGAATTGGTTCTCTTGAGGGAGAGTCTTTTGAATCTCTTCTTCTATTCTAAGATTGGCTATCTTAGATGGTGATAGGAAGAGTTGGAGGATTCTAGGAGTGGTGAATCTGTATCTCCTTAGAAGATCCCAAGCCGTTTATCATTCGATCAAACAATTCATTCTTGTTGTAAGTTTCAATCTATTCTTTTGAATCTTTTGATTTCCATTGCATTTTCATTCCATTCTTTTCCATACCAACCAGAATACATCCCCATTCATTCGTTCATCCATCCATCCATTCATTCATCATCCATTATTCATTCATTTGCACTCCATTTCCATCTTTATTGATTCATTTTTGTGATCAAGAATCAATCTATCCAACCCCAAGTTTAAAGATCCTTATATTGTTGTGTAATGTGATCATCTTTGATCCCATTATACATCAAAATTGGTATCAGAGCCTAGGAGATTGATTCTTGTGGTTCTTGATATCATCTTTTACAATCTTTCCACCACAAATCCATCCCCCACCATCCCCATTCTCACGCCACCCATAAGTTCTTCCAAGAACTCATCAAGAACTCAACAAGAACTCATCAAGAACTCATAAAGAACCATAAACTCCACAAAAAAAAAAATCTTAAACCAAACTCAAACCTTGCCTAAACACATTCCCCATTTCGTCCCCTACATTCCCCACTAAACCATGAGTCTTGCTTGAAGTCTTTCTTCATCAAGATTCATATTCTATGTCTTGCAAAAGATCTTTTCATTATTCACCAAGTGAATTGAAACGCTTGGAGCAACAACTTGATGATCTCACCAAACAAATGGAAGAACTTGGGATCCTTCAAAAGGGATCAAGAAGAGCAAATTCACGTGAGATACATCCTTATGAGGTTGAATATGAAGCACCTTATGAATGGAGTAAACGTTCCAGCAAGAAGAATGGAAATAAAGTTCAAGAATAGTTCTTGCCCTACAAATACAAAGGAGATTACATCAACAAGCTTGAAATAATGGAGCAAGGGAGCAAGGACGTGGTTGAATATACCATAGAATTCAGACGGCAACTATGGAAGTATGGCCTTAAGGAGGATGATCCACACGTTTTGGTATGTTATACTCTTGGTCTTAATGATTACATTTGGTGTGTTGTTGTACATCAATCTTACGCAAACTTGAAAGAGTTAAGTTCTTTAGCTCTTGATGTTGAAATTCAAGTAAAGAGTAAGGAACTCTTGGACAAAACCCGTACACAACAAAGACCTACAAAACAGCCCCTAAACCTCCCCACACCTACTATCCAAAGCTCCACAAAACAGCCCCTAAACCTCCCCATTCCTATTGTCCAAGACGAGGAAATCATTGACCAAAGTACAAGTCTATCTTGCCAAAGTTTTGATCATGTTGAAAGTGTATGTCAAACGTCATCCTATGAGCAACCAGAATTTGAAAATGAATCATTTGATGTATTTGACGTGTATGAGGATGTTCATGAAGTATGTGATAACCTTGGCACGAATGTGGAAGTTAATGTAGTATGTAGCGTGCCTAAAGATGAGTTTAAAGTGTATGACAATCCATTGTATGAGGAGAATAATCATGAGTTTCAAGTATATGACAATCCATTGTATGAGGAGGAAGGCGTGAATGAAGAAGTTGAATTTGTCGAATGTGATGTTTTTGTTGAAAATGAGCAAGTTCAAGAAGTATGTAGTAGCATGGCTAAAGAAGTAAATGACGTACACATAGAGGAGGATCTTGAAGTAGAGGAAGTAGAAGAATTGAATGGAGAAGAGCTACGTGATGAAATGTGTTCATTGATCCGAGAAGGAGAAAGTTGTGCCATCATTGACGTTGACATTGATCTTGACCAAGATATTAGCCTCGCTACAACAAATGTCCAAGAATTGCAAATGAAGAGTTATTCACACCATGGCAATGATCTTCATATGGATCCAAGAAGTTTAGTAAGTCTTGCTTTTTACAAGATTTGCAAAAATTCATTATATTGTAATGTTACTTCTATGGATTCTTGTTATACTTTGTTAGAAGAATCAAAGTTGTATGATAGGAGTATCATGCTCCAAGAGGCGTCCTAATTACCACCTTGTGTCTCACGGCTCAAGGAGGATCAAAATACTCTTATGGCACTTATGGAGAATAAGTATCATGAATTTGAAGAACCAAGGAGTCTCATTCTTACACCAATGGAGGTTGGAAACCGTAGGCCTATAAAGGAACAAGATCCTTTACCATCACTTGTTCTCATTTGTGAATATTTGGATGAAAGACAAGCACCATCAACAAGTGACCTCTCTCACTTATCTCTTTTGGTACGTTTCTCTTCCATGAGTATTATCATGCATCAAAGGCTGCCACCAAATCCTATGATTCATCACTGAATGGTCTATGCAAAGGATCAAGCGCAATTCATGGATAACTACATCAACGGATTTGATTTTCATAGCATACAACATATTTTGAAAGAGTATGTACCATTGCAATGTAAAGAGATTGTATTTGTATACTTTGATAACATTTTTGTATGTAGTAGAAGTAGAAAGGAGTATGTAAATCCTTTGGAGTTAGCCTTAGCGAAGCATAAGAAGCCACATGGAGAATTGGAGAAGTACTTGGAGAAATGTCCTTACCTCTCGTCCAAGAATATGCTATCTCACCATATCTCATCAAATGGAGTAATTCAAGTGGACAAAAGGAAAAAAGAATTATTCAAGAAGGGTCCATACTTGCATCCCTACTTGAGGTACTATGTCTCTTAAAGGATGCTAATGATCATCATATTCTTTTATTCCCTATTCTTGCATCATATTTGTTCTTTACAAATGGAGTTGATAAAGGTGAAGTCCTATCTCAAGGAAGTTGTCTCATGGATTATTTTGGTGACATACTAAGTGGAGAAAAGAAGAAGCTACATGCTTATGGCTTAGCATTCATACTTTTTGCTATCATGAGGATATTTGAGCAAAAGGATTATTATCTTGAAGGATTCATGCTTAAGCTTTGTGATTCTTACAAAGTATTGGAGTATGTTTCATGTGATAAGGAGATCAAGCCATCATTATGCTTTGAGATGAAGTACTTGATTCGTTCATCAAAATTAAGTCACTTGGAGGAAGCAAGTCCTTTGACTAAAGGAAGTTTTCTAACGAGGAGATACATGTTTGATTCAAGAGTACTTAGTCTTGAATATATCCAGGAGTTGTATGAAGATGATGATGATTTTAAAGAAGTATACAAGGTATGTGAGAAGCATCCTCAACAATCCTTTTATATTGATCATGGATTTCTTTTCAAAGGGAATCAAGTGTGTATTCCAAGGAGTTGAATTCGTGAAATCTTGATCATGGAAGTACATGGAAGTTCTTTTGATCATTTGGGTCTACTGAATACATATTTCAAGATGAAGGAGTATTATTTCTGGCCTAGCATGATCGTTGATATCGAGTATAAGCTGCAATATTGTGACATTTGCAATCCTTCTATACCATATGGAGATGAAAGCTTGAATTTTATGGTTGAAGTGCCAAGGATTCAAGGAAGTCAAGATGATATTAAGATCGTTGAAGGTCATCCTTCAAAGATGGAATACCATATTACTATTGTCTTCATCATGAGTTACAAGCTTGTGAATCTATACTTTGAAGTTGAGAAGTTATATGAGATTTCTACAATCTCTATGAATAAACGAGATTTGAAGCACCATAATATCATTGGCTTATTCATGAAAAGACTTGGAAGAAAGTGGAAGTTCATGTCAAGCATTAAAGGAATCTATGATGATTTCAAGGCATTCAAGAAGAAAAGTTGTAAACTCATAAGAAGGAACAAGAGAAGTGATGTCAATAACACATATGGGAAGACATCTTATAAAGAAGGAAGGAAAACAAGGAAGAAGAAGTTTTGTCTAAGTTTGAGGACAAACATTTTCAACCGGGGGAGAATGATGTATATTTGCCTAGCTATATACATCAAGGCCTAGCTAAAGAACCTCAATTCAGCTAGAAGCTACAAATGTCGCCTTGGGTATCAACAACTACAAGGGTTTATTAGCTCAAGGAAGAAAGCATGAAGGACCTTGATGGTATTCTAGCTTACATGGAGTTACTCTCACATTTGGAGGACATCAATGAGCATAAATAACTCTCAAGTCCTTATTGAGAAGTCATCTCTCACTAAAGAAAGGACTCCATCAAGTACAGTTCGATATTTTGCTCTATAACTCTAGATCCATACATCTATTGAGGAAATCATCAAAAGACAGATTGGAGCTCTTTCAATAACCTTTCTAATGGTTTTTGCATCAATAAAAACGGACAAGTATTGAAGGAGTTATAGCAATTTCTTTCTAGAGTTGTATTTTAGAGTTTATGATGTCATAAATAGGATATATGATGTAATAGTTGATTCTTGGTTTCTTGAACCCTAGGTACACGTCCAAGGGGTCCTAAGAGTAGTATAAATAGACCCCCTATGGTGCCATTGTATTCATTCATTACATCTTATATCAAATACAAAGTAAACACATTGTGTTTTCTCTCTAGCTTGTGTGCTAGAATTGGTTCTCTTGAGGGAGAGTCTTTTGAATCTCTTCTTCTATTCTAAGATTGGCTATCTTAGATGGTGATAGGAAGAGTTGGAGGATTCTAGGAGTGGTGAATCTGTATCTCCTTAGAAGATCCCAAGCCGTTTATCATTCGATCGAACGATTCATTCTTGTTGTAAGTTTCAATCTATTCTTTTGAATCTTTTGATTTCCATTCCATTTTCATTCCATTCTTTTCCATACCAACCAGAATACATCCCCATTCATTCGTTCATCCATCCATCCATTCATTCATCATCCATTATTCATTCATTTGCACTCCATTTCCATCTTTATTCATTCATTTTTGTGATCAAGAATCAATCTATCCAACCCCAAGTTTAAAGATCCTTATATTGTTGTGTAATGTGATCATCTTTGATCCCATTATACATCAATATGTATGTTGTGTGTTATGCAAACATTTTTAAGAATTATTGGTGGTGTTTTATTTAACAAGTATGATATATAATCAGAGGTAATTGAAGTTAGAAGTAATCGGAGTCGGAAGAAATCATTTTATGGAAACGTATAAGAGGTAATCGGAGTCGGAGATAATCGGAGTCGGAGTTGGAGTTGGAGTTGGGTACCTCCAATTAAGTTAGGATTTGGAGGTCTTCCCACCTCCGATTAATCGGATTTGGAGGTGGACCTTCACCTCCGATTATTAGTTGGAGCAAAGGTGGAGGTACCTTCCTCCGATTAAGTTTGGATTTGGAGATCTTCCCACCTCCGATTAATCGGATTTGGAGGTAGACGTTCACCTCCGATTATTAATTGGAGCGAAGGTGGAGGTACCTACCTCCGATTCGCCTCCGACCCATTGCCATCCCTAGTTACCATTGTCTAATCTAATCTTGTAATATAGACCCATGAATTGTATAAAAGCATTGGTTGAAATACATAAAAGAGACATCTATGGCGAGAAAGAAAACATGTCATAGATAACCAACTTTCTACGACGGGAGAAAAAAAATGTCTTAATTACCTTCTACGATGGGAATTTGCACATGTCATAGATGACATAACATCTACGGAATAAATACCCGTTGTAATTGCTGTAAACTACATCTACGATGGGTTGGTGGTAAAATATCATTTACGGCGAAGCTTTCTACGTATGACGGGTGTTGCACCCATCGTACATGTGATTTTACGACAGGATTGGACACCTTTTACGACGGGATCTCCCTTTGTTGTTGAACATTTTTCTTGTAGTGTTTGGCAACTCCACTGAGGACTGTTCTTTTAAAAAGAGGGTAAAATTAGAAAAAAGGTTTGGTGTGCTTTAATCTTTTAGAAGGAAAATACATTTATATCTTTAAATCATTCACCCTTATGCAAAGCATTGCATAGGCTACTCCTTTGCGATTTATTAGTGTGGGAGCACTCAAGGTGACGATTTAGGATTAACCCAAAACATAACCCATGGGATGTCAGACCTGCTACACTTAAAATGGTGCATTTACACCAATTTGAGTCTTAGTCACCACATACACTCATGCATCACTCTAAGAAGCCTCCACTCGAGCTTCTGCGAGGAATACCTCAT
Source organism: Portulaca oleracea (assembly GCA_029582165.1). Classification (NCBI taxonomy): domain Eukaryota; kingdom Viridiplantae; phylum Streptophyta; class Magnoliopsida; order Caryophyllales; family Portulacaceae; genus Portulaca; species Portulaca oleracea. Next base: position 17,552,419 of record CM055878.1, on the reverse strand, counting down.
ACATTTGAATTGTAACACTCCTATAATGAAAATGCATCGGGGTGAGACATGAGCCGTGAAGCCTTTATCCAGTCAATCAACTATTGTACTTAAAAAGTCTTGGTTTAGGATACCCCATCATGTTGTATGCTATATGTAGATATGTGTTTATGTATGTTTGATAAGTGCTTCTTGTATATATGAGAACTTGGTCATTTTGATGTGAATTTGGGGAATATTTGATTTGGTTATGTATTTCTTATACCCGAATTTCCCATATTACACTTGGTTTGGAGTTTGGTGAGTTTTGTAGGGAATTTGTGAAGAATCGATGTAAACCGAGCCCAAAAAGCAAGTGTAGATCCAAGTTATGAGCTTAAAGGACCAAGAAGTAAGGTGTTGGATCGCCCAAGGCCCAAACAATGGCCCAAAGTACTCCTAGGCTCGAAACAAGCAGTGACACGGGTGCCCCAGGAAGAGCACGGGTCGTATCTATGGCCAGAGAGTGAGAAAATTAAAGAGGGAAGCTGACACGGTCCGTGTCATAGGGAGCACGGTCCGTGTCACATGGGGCACGGTCCGTGCCTACCCTGGCACGGTCCGTGTCTCTCCTGTCTTTTCATTTTCGGCGGTTTTGAAGTGATGTTTGCCTATATTATGCGGATTTCTGGCCGAGTAAGGAAGGGGGAAGAATCATTCCACCATCATCCATTTCATGCCCTAATCATATCATTCATCATCCATATTCCATTCCATCATTGAAGATTGAGAGAAGATTGAAGATCGAGGAGCAATTTGAACATACTTTGAAGTGGAGGAGCAAAAGTCCTCCATTGTTGATTCCTAGCAAGATTTTTCTTCACTTGGGTTTATTTCTCATTCTCTCATAGATTTTCATATGCTTTCCAGAATATATTTCATTTGCTTTGTAGTTTTAAACATGAATTGTGAGTAGTTCTTTTTAGTTTAGGGGATGAACCTTTGAAGTTGCTTGATGAATTGACTTTGTTGGATTGAATTATCATGAATTTAGTTTGTTTCAATCTATTTGGTATTTGAATTGAATTGTTATTGCTTTTGCTTGATCACCAATTGCATGTTAATAGGTTTTTGAATGAAGTACCGAAAGGAGAAGTTTGATTGCCCGAAAACCTAGATTGAACTAGTTAAAATTATCTAGACATAGAAGTTTTAATTAGGGTTCTTGAGATAATTAGATCTTTAATCTTGACTAAATCGAAATAACCACGAAAGTAGGTGCTTGTTTAGTCTTGGCAATTCGCTCTAGTGGCAAAATCTCATTGCGAAGTATTCTATGCGATTATCGAACCTTGATTGTGCAAATTAATGAAATGAGCGTTCAATCCACATCGTTGTTTCGTTATTTGACTTAGGTTTCATCCCCTGAACACCTTTTTCCCTTGATTTCATCTGAATAGTTCGGTGAATATTCGTTTGTTTAGACCTTGATTGTGATTAGAACTAGATTTAGTTGATTCAAAACAAAAACCCGATCGGCTTAGCGATCAACTAGGAGGCTAGTTCTGTGCGTTGAAAGGAAAAGTCCCTGTGGGATCGACCTTGATATTTGCTACACGTACACCCGTGCGCTTGCGGCCTATCAATGTTAATTCTTCATTAGAGTCAGACCTAATATGGAGATATTATCTTAATCTATGTAATAATCATTGGGTTAGAGAAGAAATGAATTGATAAACTCAGTTAATTAACCTTGAATTTCATGGTCAACTCGGTTGTTAGGCCCATCCATTTTTAAGGTGAATTATCCTTGTTTATCTATTCATCTTGACTCACCTTTGATGATTTTATTCGGCAATTTCAATATTTTCGTAGTTAGGGCCCAAGAAAAATTGGCTAATAACCAAATCAAGTTAGTGTATGTTGTTTTAGCCTGCATTATAGTCATGAGGCTAGAGAAATTTGATTATAAGTTCAGTTATTAAATCCAAAAGTCCATGGTCAACACGTTGTTAAGCTCATCCATGGTAGATTTACTAATTGAGTTTATAAACCTATTTTAACTCGCCATTTGTTGGCTTTCTTTGGTCCTTTACAACATCCATTTTCCATTGACTAAATAAATATGTTGCGTTATAATGAAAGAAAAAGAGTGTCTACATAAGAGTCTCATCGTCGGTTTGCCAAGCATTATCTTAGTCCGTATAATAGCCAAGGCAGCTTGAATTAATATAAATTTGTTAGCCCAATTGATAAATTCTCTTCTAAAGTGGTCGGCCCGTAGTTTTGGCCCATCCATTTTAAGAATTGATTAATTGTGCTTTCTAATTCATTTTAGCTCACCGTTTTTTGACTTTGTATGGCCCTTTGTAATGCTCATTTTTGTAAACTCTTGTTGTAACGAGTCTATCTTAGGACCATGTAGAATTTAGGACATGCAACCTCGTGTCACGAGTGAGTGATTTTGTGAGTCAGCATGTAAGTGTTTCATTTTTAGAAAATCCCAAGTAGGCCAGTTAGGACATACAAACTCGTGTCATGGGTAAGTCATTTCTTGAGTCAGCATGTAAGTGTCTTTAATTCTTAGGAAGTCCCATGTAGGTCAGTTAGGACATGCAAACTCATGTCATAAGTGAGTCATTTCCTGAATTAAAATGTAGGTGTCTTTCATTTTTAGGAAGTCCCATGTAGGTCAGTTTGGACATACAAACCAATGTCATGGGTGAGTCATTTTTGAGTTAGCATATAAGTGTCTTACAATTTTAAGAAGTCTCATGTAGGTTAGTTAGAACATGCAAACTCGTGTCACGGGTGAGTCATTTCCTAAGTCAGCATGTAAGTGTCTTGCATTTTTAGGAAGTCGCATGTAGGTCAGTTAGGACATGAATGCATCGAGATAGGTTTTCCTTTGTTTGTCTAGTGTCAAGGTCAAATCCCGAGCCAACTGATAAGCCGCAAGTGCACGGGTGAAATTGTAGCATAAATCAAGGTCGTTCCCACAGGGACTTTTCCTTTCAACGCACTGAACTAGCCTCCTAGTTGATCGCTAAGTCGATCCGGTTTTGTTTTGAATCAACTAAATCTAACTCTAATCACAATCAAGGTCTAAACAAATGAATATTCACTAAACTATTCTAATTTAATAGGTAAAAACGTGTTCAGGGGATGAAACCTAAGTCAAATAACGAATCAACGATGAGGATTGAACTCTCATTTCATTAATTTGCACAATCAAGGTTCGATAATCGCATAGAATACTTCGAATGAGATTTTGCCACTAGAGCGAATTGCCAAGACTAACCAAGCACCTACTTTCGTGGTTATTTCTATTTAGTCAAGGTTAAAGATCTAATTATCTCAAGAACCCTAATTAAAACTTCTATGTCTAGATAATTTTAACTAGTTCAATCTAGGTTTTCGGGCAATCAAACTTCTCCTTTCGGTACTTCATTCAACAACCTATTAACATGCAATTGGTGATCAAGCAAAAGCAATAACAATTCAATTCAAAGACCAAATAGATTGAAACAAACTAAATTCATGATAATTCAATCCAACAAAGTCAATTCATCAAGCAACTTCAAAGGTTCATACCCTAAACTAAAAAGAACTACTCACAATTCATGTTTAAAACTACAAAGCAAATGAAATCTATTCTAGAAAGCATATGAAAATCTATGAGAGAATGAGAAATAAACCCAAGTGAAGAACAATCTTGCTAGGAATCAACAATGGAGGACTTTTGCTCCTCCACTTCAAAGTATGTTCAAATTGCTCCTCGATCTTCAATCTTCTCTCAATCTTCAATGATGGAATGGAATATGGATGATGAATGATATGATTAGGGCATGAAATGGATGATGGTGGAATGATGATTCCCCCTAAACTCCGTCGGAAATAAGCATAATATAGGCAAATATCAACTCAAAACCGCCGAAAATGAAAAGACAGGAGAGAAACGGACCGTGCCAGGGTAGGCACGGACCGTGCTCATAGTGACACGGACCGTGCCCCCCTAGGCACTACCCGTGTCGCTTCACTGCACACAATTCTTCACGTTCTGGTCATAGGCACTACCCGTACATCGCAGACAAGACTGTGCCATTGTCTTTTTCAGGCCTAGGAGTACTTTGGGCCATTGTTTGGGCCTTGGGTGATCCAACATCTCACTTCTTGGTCCTTTAAGCTCATAACTTGGATCTACACTTGATTTTTTGGCTCGGTTTACATCGATTCTTCACAAATTCCCTACAAAACTCACCAAACTCCAAACCAAGCGTAATATGGGAAATTCGGGTATAAAATAATATAATCAAATCAAATATTCCCCAAACTCTTATCAAAACAACCAAGTTTTCATATATACAAGAAGCACTTATCAAAATCCCCCATGCTTAGTCCTTGTTTGTCCCTAAGCAAGTCTAAACTCAAAAGAAAAGGCAAAGAAAGAAAATGAAAGAAAATAAAAGAAAACGGGACAAAATGACTCAAAGAACTCAAAGCAAAAGTAAAAAGACTCAAAAGTAAAAATTAACCAAAAACGAAACCTTTTTATATAATTACAACTCTTAAGGATGGCAAAGATAGAACATTCAATCAACCCAATCTAATCTAAAGTACAACCCAAGAGTGAAAAAGAAGCCAATTTACACAAATAAATGAAGACAAATTATTCAAGAATGGTACTCATCAAGTTCAACCAATCACCCTTAATCACCGAATGAGATAAGAAGGCACATGTTAAGCATGAAACTAGGTAAGAATGAAGAGCAAACTCACTTTCTGGGAATGTGGAAACACTCCTCTCATGTGTTTAAATATGAAAAATCATTCAAAGTTCGCTCAAATACTCAAACCAAAGCCACAACCAACCACGTATTTGCTAAGAATCTCAACTCTCCACCGCAATTTGCAAAGCAACAATGACAATCAAGAGGGCTTTCAAGGGTTGTAACGGGGCTAGGGTTAAGGGTAAGAAGTGGATAATACTTGGGAGTCGTGGAGCTAAAAGCCAAAGCTTGAAATTATTTCGCACCAATTCAACATACATTCATCTCACCGCTTATAATCAATCCAAAGCAAACCCACTATCAATTGGAAACTTGCCTCAAAACAAAAGAAACACAATGTCAAACACTTTATTCTTTTTTCTTCTTTTTTCCGAAATTCTCCGATTTTTTTTTTCGCTTTTTTCTGTTTTTTTCTTCTGATTTTTTTCTTTTTTTTTTCTTTCTTCTTGAATGAAACATACACACTTATAAACAACACACACTAGGCAAGCTACCAATTCCAACCAACAACCTCAATGCACATAATTGGGGAATCAAATCAATATTTACAACTCAACCCAATCCCCATCACAAACCAAACCACCAAAGTAACCATAATCAACCCAACTTAATACTCAACACATTTCAAGCAATGGCTTAAGGGTAGGAAATATATAATCGGCCAAGGTTCATAATATGGGTTCAAGAAAAGAAAAAGTCAAGGCAAGAAAGGGCTAACTAAGGATATTCTGATGTAAACGGGTGGTTAAGGCTTGCGGGTTCAAATCCTAATGTCTCTATCATCTTGTCAATGTACAACGCATAGCAATTTCAAGGAGATGCAAAGCAAATGAAGGAGGATGCCACAATGGTGAGTCACTCATGGAAGTTAGACTAATAAAAATGATTAGTCTTTTCTTTAAGGCTTATGTGAACTCACGGGTAGTGCTCAACAATCATTTCCCAGTTTAAAAGATATGCATATGCACAACTCACTCTTAAAATAGTGACAAAAGTAAACGGTCTCATTATCCTAGCACAATTCTCACAATATTTAGCTTAACAACTCATGTCAATTCACAGTCTTTCACAAACGGGCTATACAAGATCAAATCAAGTCAAAAGAAAACTATCACGCCAAATTAATTTTCTGATTTTTTTCAATTTTTTTAAAAACTTTTTACAAGCCTCAAAATGAAAATAAGAAAACGAAACGAATCGCGAAAGAGGAAATTAAAACTACAAGCAAATCTAGAAAACAAAGAAAATAAAAACAAAACAAAAGAAAAAGACTCAAAACAAGTTAAAAACGACTCAAAACACACATATCCACAAAAAGATTACACAAATCCCCCCATGCTTGAACCGAGCATTGTCCGCAATGCGAAACATCACCCAAGAAGCAAAGGAAGAAAACACAAATCTATAAGAATCAAAAATAAAAAGAAGAAAAATAAGGAAAAATTTTAGAAAATTCTAAAAAAAAAATAAAATAAAATCGAAAAAGCTTGGGTTGCCTCCCAAGAAGCGCTTGTTTAATGTCCTAAGCTGGACAAGGTACCTCTCAACCCGGTGAATAGTCCATAACTCCATAGCCAAGGGCTTTTGGAGCTTCACATTGCATAGTACCTCCAAACATCTTCAAATTGACCCCACAGCTTGGGTCAAACTCATCACCTCCTTCAAAAATGGAGGGATCTCCATCATCAAACCTGAAAATCTCATCCAATGTACCCTTGTTAATAGCATAAGGAACGTTCTTGATGATGTTAGGTGGGAGCAAAATTTCTTTTATTCCCACTCTTGCGTCGCCAAGTTCATGGCCTTTATCAATAAATAAACCACAAGAATTTGCAACAAAATGGTCACGAGATTTCTCAAGCTTTTCACTCTCCACTACATGCACACAATCATCTTTCTTTTCATAAATCAGACCATCAACATTCTTATCCTTCTCACCAAACACATCAACACCAAAGCAAGGGGAAACGCCACGTGGCAAAACATCACGGAATAAATCAAACTCAAGTTCATGTTCCCCTATCCTAAACTTCATCTTTCCACATTGTACATCTATGACACACCCTACGGTAGCAAGAAAAGGTCTCCCCAAAATGATTTGGGTACGGAAATCTTCGGGAATATCAAGGATGACAAAATCAATCGGCACATAGCAATCACCCACCTTAAGGGGAAAATCCTCCAAAATACCCTTAGGGTACTTGATAGAACGATCCGCCATTTGCAATGACATGGTAGTTGGTCTCAACTCTCCTAGGTTCAACCATTCATACAAAGAATAAGGCATTAAGCTTACACTAGAATCCACATCACACAAAGCTCGGTCAACGGTTAAGCTACCTAGGCCACATGGAATACTAAAGCTTCCCGGGTCCTTAAGCTTAGGAGTAAGCTTGTTAAGAACCACAGAACTACATTCTTCAGTCAAAGCAACTTCCTCAATTTCATCAATTTTCCTCTTTTTAGAGAGGATTTCTTTCAAAAACTTTGCATACAATGGCATTTGAGATAAAACATCCAAAAACGGCACATTCACATTCAATTGCTTTAACATATTAAAGAACTTGCCGAATTTTGCATCAAATTTAGCCTTAGCATATCTTTGAGGAAAGGGTAACGGTGGTTTGTAAACTCTAGGTGGAGATGAAGGTCGGGTTTCGGTGTTCTCTTTTGAATGCTCTCTCTCAAGGTCTTTCTCTCTTTCAAAACCAACAACATTCTCACTAGGCCTCTCAACCTCTTTCTCAACCACAACTCCCCCATGCTTGGTATTTGGCACGCTAGGTCCCTCATATTGTGTCCCACTCCTCAAAACAATGGCATTACATTGTTCCTTAGGGTTAGGTTCGGGCTTTCGAGAAGCATTCCCGAGGGTAGTGGAGGTACCACTGAATGACAATTTGATTCTCAAGCATTTGAGTGTGGGTGCTCATAAGGTCAACTTTAGTAGCTAAGGCCTTAATCACCTCATCTTGTCTTTGTTGATGCTCAAGTTGCCGTTGTTGATGATGTTGTTGAGACAACATCAAAGCTTGTATCATAGCCTCTAGGTTAGGCTTTTGGGGAGCTTGTGGTGGAGGTGCTTGGGGTTGTCTTTGTCCTTGGGGTTGACCCATTTGGTTATTATTCCAGTAAGAAAAGTTCGGGTGGAACCTAAACCGGATTGTAAGTATTGGAAAAGGGTCAAAGTTTTGCCTATTAGAAGGGTTACCAACATAGTTAACCACTTCGGTCGATTCATTGCTAACCAACCCACTAGGACAATTCAAGGTCTCATGCTCATATGATTGACACGACGCACATGGTTGGGGAGGGGGAGCATTCACATTCAACAAATCCATCTTCTTAGTCATGGCATCCAACTTAGCATTCAACATAGAAATAGCATCAACTTCATACTTACCTCCCGTCCTCTTGGAACGGGGCTTTGACCACTGGTAGCTATTGATCGCCATCTCCTCAATCAAAGTTTGGAGTTCCACCACTGTCTTGGACATGATGTTGCCTCCCGCCGCCGCCAAGATGTTGGCCCTCAAGTTGTCATCCACCCCGTTGTAGAAGGCTTGTATCGGGACCCATGGTTCTAAACCATGGTGGGGGCATTGAAGCAAGAGGTCCTTGAACCTCTCCCATGCTTCATAGAGGGACTCATCCGGCTCTTGGACAAATGTTGAGATTTGATTCCGGAGGCTCGTCAACTTGCTAGGAGGAAAGTACTTCGCCAAGAATAAGCTAGCAAGTTGGTCAAAAGTGGTGATGGCAGAGTTTGATGGAAGAGCATCCAACCACTCCCAAGCATTCCCTTCAAGTGAGAAGGGAAACAATCGCAGCTTGATTGCATCGGGCGTTGCACCATTTACCTTAAAGGTCTCACATGCTTGGTTGAATAGGCGAAGGTGCCGGTTGGGATCTTCATTGGGGAGGCCATGGAATGGGTTGGCCTTCACCAAATTGATGAGTGAACTCCTCAACTCAAAATCGTCAGCGACCACTCTTGGAGGATTAATGGCGGAGGGTTGATTTGTGACATTTGGCATCACATAGGAGCCAAGCGTGATTCTAGGCTCTTCGCCACCGCCACCACCGGACATGGTGTTCTTTTAAGCAGTTCTCTTCTTGTCTTCTCCGGGCGTGCTCTAACTTTTGCTTCTTTCGCCGGGAGCGAAAGGTTCTTTCGATTTTAGGATCAAGCTCAAAGAGTGGAGCTTTTTGCATGCACGTAGAGTAAACCTCGCAAGACAAAAACCAAAACACCAAGGAAAATCAAAACAGAAAATAAAAGACTTAGGCAACCTTAGGGTATTCGTTCAGTGGCTGGCTAGGGACAAAGTCCCCGGCAACGGCGCCAAAAACTTGATAAGGCCGCAAGCGCACGGGTGAAATTGTAGCATAAATCAAGGTCGTTCCCACAGGGACTTTTCCTTTCAACGCACTGAACTAGCCTCCTAGTTGATCGCTAAGCCGATCGGGTTTTTGTTTTGAATCAACTAAATCTAGTTCTAATCACAATCAAGGTCTAAACAAACGAATATTCACCGAACTATTCTGATGAAATCAAGGGAAAAAGGCGTTCAGGGGATGAAACCTAAGTCAAATAACGAAACAACGATGTGGATTGAACTCTCATTTCATTAATTTGCACAATCAAGGTTCGATAATCGCATAGAATACTTCGCAATGAGATTTTGCCACTAGAGCGAATTGCCAAGACTAAACAAGCACCTACTTTCGTGGTTATTTCGATTTAGTCAAGGTTAAAGATCTAATTATCTCAAGAACCCTAATTAAAACTTCTATGTCTAGATAATTTTAACTAGTTCAATCTAGGTTTTCGGGCAATCAAACTTCTCCTTTCGGTACTTCATTCAACAACCTATTAACATGCAATTGGTGATCAAGCAAAAGCAATAACAATTCAATTCAAAGACCAAATAGATTGAAACAAACTAAATTCATGATAATTCAGTCCAACAAAGTCAATTCATCAAGCAACTTCAAAGGTTCATCCCCTAAACTAAAAAGAACTACTCACAATTCGTGTTTAAAACTACAAAGCAAATGAAATATATTCTGGAAAGCATATGAAAATCTATGAGAGAATGAGAAATAAACCCAAGTGAAGAACAATCTTGCTAGGAATCAACAATGGAGGACTTTTGCTCCTCCACTTCAAAGTATGTTCAAATTGCTCCTCGATCTTCAATCTTCTCTCAATCTTCAATGATGGAATGGAATATGGATGATGAATGATATGATTAGGGCTTGAAATGGATGATGGTGGAATGATGATTCCCCCTAAACTCCGTCGGAAATAAGCATAATATAGGCAAATATCAACTCAAAACCGCCGAAAATGAAAAGACAGAGGAGGCGCGCGGACCGTGCTCATAGTGACACGGACCGTGCCCCCCTAGGCACTACCCGTGTTGCTTCACTGCACACAATTCTTCACGTTCTGGTCATAGGCACTACCCGTGCCACTGCAAACACCACCCGTGCCACTATCTTTTTCAGGCCTAGGAGTACTTTGGGCCATTGTTTGGGCCTTGGGTGATCCAACATCTCACTTCTTGGTCCTTTAAGCTCATAACTTGGATCTACACTTGATTTTTTGGCTCCGTTTACATCGATTCTTCACAAATTCCCTACAAAACTCACCAAACTCCAAACCAAGCGTAATATGGGAAATTCGGGTATAAAATAATATAATCAAATCAAATATTCCCCAAACTCTTATCAAAACAACCAAGTTCTCATATATACAAGAAGCACTTATTAGCAACAATAAAGGAAATGTTTGTCTAGTAGCACAAAGGACCAGCTAGAACATGGACTCCCCAAACGAAGGCAAGGTGGCCATCGCCTCAAAGGTTCTTTAGAATAAGGTAGGGTCCTGGTTTCAAGCATTTTGTTTCCAGAGTCTATTAAAGTTAAGTTTAGAGTCAGTTCTTAATTCATCTCTTAAATTCAATAAGATGAGTTGCTCTTGTTACTATATGACCAGACAGAATCTCATGCGTGCACTTCTAACTTGAGTTGAAAAGCTCGCTCACCCAATTCTGACAAATTCCCCTTCTCTTATCCTTTCGTTTTTGTCATACACCTTGTTCTCTTCCTTTAATGTTTTGAATCCATAGAGAGATAAAGAGAGAATTTTTAAAAAAAAAATTAAAAAAAGATAAAAATAATAGTAAAAAAAAAAAAAAGAAAATTGAAGAGAGAAGTAAGCCTACACCCCATTGAACAGGCTGAGGAGAAGGAGAGAACATCATCAAAAAAGACCAAACGTAGTAAACTCTCAGAAGTGAGCACTCCCCATTAGGAACTTCGCAGCTTAAGCAAATGTGTCGAGGATAGGGGGCTTCAACCTCGCCTTCATTTCACCACCTACATTACCTCATCTTTTCATCAAATCTCGACTTGCCACCTACCACTTACATTTTGCTCTTGCCATCAAACCTCACATTTTCAAGACCCTTTCATCCCCCTTATAACCATTTGTCCTTGAACAAAAGCCAAAAGGTATGTTGTGACTAATATCATTTGAAAGGATAACAGGAGTCAAACCCATGAAGAAGAAGGTCGAAAAGAAAAAAAGCTAGAAAAGGAAAGAGTTCCTAGTTGGTCCACTAAAATGGGTCGACAAGAGTGGCATGACACTCTTGTCCCTTTCACAATGATTGATATGCTTTCATTTCCCTAGCTACACACAACAGTAGACAAGTGGCAGAATAATGCATTTGGGGAGTTAATTTCAGCAGGCAGACACCAAGTTATGCCAATAACACACATAGCAACACATATACACCGTGCACGACAAGAATAGTATCTGCAGTAGCACACAACAGAAAAATGGGGCCAAAACTCACGTATCTTCTCCAAGACTAATCCCATAATAATAAACTCAATGGCCTTATGTTGGAATATATCACAAGATAAACACTCGGATTTGAACCAAATATGCATAAAAATATACCTAAACTAGGAAAGATAGTCAACATGCCTTTAGTTTTGTCTATTAAGACCTTGATCCATTGAAGAAGAATTGGTATGTCAAGATGATCCAATTGAGTGAAACTATTCACATATTATGAAACTTAGCTAGCTAGAATAGTTCAATTACTTCTTTGTTCATGTTATTATCTTTCAAAAGTAATCAGTTCAAAGATATGAGTGTCAACGGCAATAAATCAGAAGGATCATGTTCTTAATTGGAAAATCTAAAATGCATATAACTAATTTAGGTTGCTAATAAAAAGATCGCAATTACCAAGATCCTTGGACTCCAATGTACCATACCAAAATGCATAATATTTGCAATAGCTAAGAAGCCCTTATTGATGTAAATTTTAGAATCGTTACATGTTTTACTACCTTGATGGCACGTTCTAGATTCATTACATAGCAAGGTTGATGTATGCAAGGTCCTAAGATCAGAGTATTGACCTCACAGTACACCACATTAACACAACTCGCAAACAATCTGGCCTCAAAACAAAGAATCAAATACAAATTCACCCAAAACAGACCTCAACACAAAGAAACAACTATAACCTCCTCCAAAACAGAGTATGAACACCAATGAACAAATGGATGAAATGGATGATGATAAGATGATAATCGGATGAACAAACTTATAATCAATCAGTAACCGAGATAGTCTTGAGGCTCAAGCTGATACAGACCCACCACAACTAGAACATCAAGGGCAATGGACTGGATGACCTCAATGGATACAGGCACACCACCATCGAGATTATCAAGCTCTACACCCACCACAAGGATTGCCAAATCCTTGCTACTGTAGTAGAATTAACCAAAATGAGAGTTTAACGTCACTCACAAACAAGAGGCTCAATCATGGCGCTCAAAATGCTATTAATTTCACTGATAGATGATCACCTCAAGCTGCCAATTACAAGCTATATAAAGCTAGGGTTGAGCTAGATGATTAAGGGTTTCCCCTTGCTCAAGAAACTCACTAATTAAGTTTAAGCTACTTAACTAACTTAGCAAGCTAATTAGGCCTCATTACAAACTGGATAACTTCAAAATAAAATAAAATAAAACTCTAACAAACGCGTTTTCTTTATTACAAACGGTTATATCACCTCACAATCTGGAAATGACCTCAACAGCTCGGAAGTGGGCCTTCATGGAGGACCTCAATGCTGGATCACCTCACAGAACTGGAATATCCTCAACAGCTCCAGAAGTGATGTCTTCATAGAGGACCTCAGAACTGGCAAACATCTTCACTGAGCTGGAAAGTCCTCAACAGCTCTAGAGTGAAGTCTTCAAACATGGGTGAGGACCTCAATCCAAAGATATGGAATTGAGAAATAACCTCACTGGTTGGTTGCTGCTGTTGGTGATGATGTTGCTGTTGTTGGACGACCTCATGACTTGTTGGACCATCATGAAACACTCCTGGATGTCAGTGTTTGATGCTGAAGATGGTGAGGTCGTTGCTGCTCCTGATGCTGGCTCCTGCTCACTTGATGCTGAACTTTGGATGCTTAATGGAGGACCTCCATCATCCTCCCCAGGTTGAAGAAAGTTTGTCCTCAAACTTGGAAGGTCTTCATGTTCTGGAAAGTAAGGCCTCAAGTCTGCAACGTTGAATGTAGCACTGCCTCCATAGTCTCCAGAAAGGTCTAACTTGTAAGCATTGTCTCCAATCCTCTCTAGCACTTCAAAAGGTCCATCTGCTCTTGGGGTCAACTTTCCCTTCCTCTTGCTTGGAAATTTGTCCTTCCTTAGATGAATCCACACTAGATCTCTTGGATTGAAAACCATCTTCCTCCTATGCTTGTTTGCTGATGTAGAACTTGCTCAGAATACTTGATTATCTTCTCCCTGACTTGCTGATGAAGCTTCTTGATGTCCTCTGCATGCTTACCTGCTTCATAACTAAACCTCACAGAATTTGTTAGTGGGGATAAATCCAATTGAGTTATAGGATTTCTACCATAGACAACCTAGAATGGTGAAAGGCCAGTTGCCTTTGATGGTGCTCTATTGAAAGCAAATTCAGCATGAGACAAGAGGGTGTCCCATCCTGTTTTGTTTGTGGATATCAGTGACCTCAATAGTGTTCCAAGTGTCCTGTTTGTGACCTCTGTTTGCCCATCAGTTTGGGGGTGACAAGTTGTGCTATACTTCAATTGTGTACCCAACTTCTTCCGAAGAGTAACCCAAAAATGACTTAGCAACTTGACATCCCTATCAGAAACCATACTCCTGGGAACTCCATGTAACCTCACTACCTCCTGGAAATACAATTCAGCTACCCTCACAACATCATAAGTAGTATGGCATGCAATAAAGTGAGCCATTTTGCTGAATCTGTCCACAACTACCATGATTGAATCTTTTCCCCTTTGAGTTCTTGGTAGACCAACAATGAAGTCTAGGTTGATGTCCTCCCAAGGACTGTTTGGTACTGGCAAAGGTGTATATAGCCCTTGAGGTAAGCTATGACTCTTTGCGATCTGACATGTAGCACACCTCCTGACCCAATGCTCAACATCCTTCCTCATTTTAGGCCAACAATAATGTTCTTTCAGCATAAGAAGAGTTTTCTCAATACCAAAATGTCCTGCCAAGCAACCTCCATGAACTTTAGAGATCAACAACTCTCTAAAACTGCTCCTTGGAACACATAACCTTGTTCCTTTGAAAAGAAATCCCTGGTCTATGTGGTATAGACTTTGAGGATGTCCCTGACATTTCTGGTACAACTCTCCAAAATCTTCATCATTCTCATACAAAGCTTTCAACAGTTCAAAACCAAGCACTCTTGTATCCAAAATTTGCAACAATAAGTACCTCCTGGACAATGCATCAGCTCCTTTGTTAAGCTTCCCAGATTTATGATGGATCACAAAATGGAATTGCTGCATGAACTCCACCCAAGTAGCATGCCTAGTGTTGAGTTTATGCTGCCCCTGAATGAATTTGAGGGCCTCATGATCACTGTGCAGAATGAATTCAGCTCCAATCAGATAATGCCTCCAATGTTGCAAAGCTCTAATGATGGCATAGAACTCCTTATCATATGTACTGTACTTCCTCTTGGCCTCATTGAGTTTCTCACTGAAATAAGCTACTGGTTTTCCTTCTTGAGTCAACACTGCTCCAATGCCCACACCTGAGGCATCACACTCCACTTCAAAGACTTTGGCAAAACAAGGTAATGCCAACACTGGTGCTGAGGTTAACTGCCTTTTGACCTCCTCAAAAGCTTTCTGTGCAACTAGTGTCCAAGTAAATCTCTTCCCCTTCACTAATTCTGTCATAGGAGCCAAAATAGTGCTAAAGTTCCTCACAAACCTCTTGTAAAAAGATGCTAACCCATGAAAACTTCTGATTGCTGGATTGATGTTGGAACTGGCCACTCTCTGATGGCTTTAACCTTCTCTTCATCCACTTGAATACCCTCTGATGTCACAATATAACCAAGGAATATAACATGGCTGGTGAAGAATTGACATTTCTTGAGGTTTCCATACAATTGCTCTCTACTCAAGATCTCCATAACACTCCTCAAGTGATTCACATGATCCTCCTCACACTGGCTATAAATGAGTATATCATCAAAATACACAACAACACACTTCCCAATCAAAGGTTTCAAAACTTGGTTCATAAGCCTCATAAATGTTAAAGGTGCATTTGTCAAACCAAAAGGCATGACTAACCACTCATACAAACCTCCCTTAGTCTTAAAGGCTGTCTTCCACTCATCTCCCTCATAAATTCTGATCTGGTAATATCCACTTCTCAAATCAATCTTTGAAAACACAGTTGAGCCATGGAGCTCATCAAGCATATCCTCAAGTCTTGGGATAGGATATCTATACTTGATAGTAATTTTGTTGATGGCTCTACAATCAATACACATCCTCTGACTTCCATCTTTCTTAGGAACCAACAAAGCTGGCACTGCACAAGGGCTCAAGCTCTCTTTGATCATCCCTTTCTCCAACAACTCATCAACTTGCCTCTAGATTTCATTGGTTTCAGTTGGGGTCATTCTATAGGCTGGTTTGTTTGGTAAGATAGATCCTGGGATGAGGTCAATTTTATGCTGGATGTCTCTTTTGGGGGTAAACCTGGTGGCATTTCTTCTGAAAAAAAACATGTAGGTACTGGTTTAGGATGGGTTGGAATAAAGGATGGCTATTTTGTGGGGCTGGTTCATTTTGTGAGGCTGGTTCTTCATCAAGATCAAGCAAAAGTAACTCTTACATTCACGTAACTCATGATATTCAGCAAGTAAAATCACATCAAGGGATGGTTCAACAATCAGGTTCTTGGTTCTTTTTGTGAGCTGGGATAGTTTAAGTGGGGTGAGGACAATTTTCTTGTGGTTTAGGTTAAGGGAATAAGTATTGGCTCTTCCATCATGGTTAACACTTCTATCAAACAACCAAGGTCTTCTCAACAATAAATGACATGCATCCATTGGTATAACATCACACCACACTTCATCTTTATAAACAGAACCAATTGAAAAATTCACAAGGCATCTAGATGAGATTTTGATACCTCTGCTTTGACTTAACCACTGTGATGTATATTTGATGGCCATATACATCAAGGTCATCAAGGAGACAACCCATACACACCAAAGGAGCCAAATACTTGATTACATGGAAAAGGAGCCCCATTCACTCATGTCTCTTACACAAACGAATGGCTTCAACAAGGGCAACTCGGTCATTTGCTCCATATCTCAAGAACCATAAAGCTTTTGAAAAAGTCATCCTAGAATCAAAGATAGACCATTCAAAGAGCTTTCCAATGGTTTTTGAATCTTGGAATTTGGAGAAGAAACGAGCAAGTTATTCAAGTTTTAATCTAGCTTAGTTTATTTTGATTCTTTATGATGTCATACTTGTATTAGATGATGTAAGCTAGGAATCCCTTGTATTCTTGAAATAGGCACGCCTAGGGGGTCCTCTTATACTATAAATAGACCCCTTGGGAGGCCTTTGTAATCATTCAACTCAATAAATCAAATACAAACACATGGTGTTGTTTTCTCTCTAGCTTTCGCTAGTCTTTTCGTTTCTCTTGAGGGAGATTCGATCCTATCATCTTCTTCTAGCTTAGGGTGGCGTCCTAGGTGGTGATAGGAAGATATTGAAGCATTCTTGAAGGTGGTGTGGCTGTATCCTCCAAGAATCTTCAAAGCCATTATCATTCATCATTCAAATCGTGAGTTTCTTTCTAGTTTTCATTTGATCTTGTTTTTGTTTCTACATTGTTTCAAATTCAGGATTCATTTGAATATCATTCAATCATTCAAGAAACTTACATTCCATCCATTCCTACATTCATTTCATTAATTTCATTCATTCCATTCGTCCATTCCATTCGTTTATTCATCCATTCATACATTCGTTCATTCAATCTTAAAGAACTACTTAAAGATCATAGTCTTTTGTATAATTTGATCATCCTTGATCCTATTATACATCATTTCATTCAAATTGGTTGATCTTTAAGAACTTTGAGAAGCAAGATTCTTATCTTGGTTTTTAAAGATCCTGATTTCTATGTGTAATGAGATCTCTTGATCCCATTATACATCAAAATTGGTATCAGAGCTTAGGAGTTGATTCTCTTAGTTCTTGATCTATCTTTTACTATCTTTTTACCATCTTTCCATCACAAATCCATCCCCCACCATCCCTCCATATCACGTCCACCAAGAACTCCACAAAAAACCCCGAAACCAAACACAATCCCACCTAAACACATTCCCCATTTCGTCCTCCACACCCCCACACCAAAACCGTGAGTCTTGTTTGAATCTTTCTTCATCAAGATTCATATTCTATGGCTTGCAAAAGATCTAGCATGAATTCACAAAGTGATTTACAACGTTTGGAGCAACAAAATCATGATCTCACCACACAAATGGAAGAGCTTGGGATCCTTCAAAAAGGAGGATCAAGAAATGCATGTTCACGTGAGGTACATCCCTATGAGGTTGAATATGAAGCACCTTATGAATGGAGTAAACGTTCCAGCAAGAAGAATGGAAATAAAGTTCAAGAAGAGTTCTTTCCATTCAATTACAAAGGAGACTACATCGACAAACTTGAAAGAATGGAGCAAGGGAGCAAGGATGTGGTTGAATACACAATAGAATTCAGGTGGAAACTATGGAAGTATGCCCTTAAGGAGGATGATCCACAAGTTTTGGTATGTTGCTTTCTTGGTCTTAATGATTACATTCGGCATGTTGTTGTAAATCAACCTTACAAAAACTTGGAAGAGTTGAGTTCTTTAGCTATTGATGTTGAAATACAAGCAAAGAGTAAAGAACTTTGGGATAAAACCCATTTACACAAAGACCCCCATTTCCCACAAAACAACCAAACACAAAAGCTCCACAAAATCAGCCCCCATCCCATCTTAAACCTCCAATCAAAAGCTCCTCAAAACAGCCTATAAACCTTCCCACTCCCATTGTCCCAAGTACATGTCTATATTGCCAAAGTTTTGATCATGTTGAAAGTGCATGTCCTAAGGAGAAAGAAGTACCTTTGGTTGATTGTCAAACATCATTAAGCATGCAACCAGAAATTGAAAGTGTGGTATTTGATGTATTTGACGAGCATGAGGATGTTCATAAACTTGGCATGAATGAGGTATGTAGCGTACCTCATGAAGTACACGAGGAAGAAAAAGAGGAGGATATTGTACTAGAAAAGATGTATGTAGAAGAATTAAATGGAGAAGAGTTGCTTGTTATAAGTAGACTCTTGAAAGAGGCTAGTGTACCGCAAGATCAACAACAAAGAGAGCTTATTTCTTACTCTCATTATACCATTCAAGAAGAAGTATATTCATTGATCCAAGGAGGAAAAAGTAGTGCCATCTATGAGGATCTTGACGCTAGCATTGGCGTTGATAAGGATCATGGCAATGGTATTGGCCTCGCTACAACAAGGGTCCAAACATTACAAATGGAGAGCTATTCACATGGTCATTCATTTCGTGACAAGGACATTCATTTTGATCCAAGAAGTTTAGTAAGTCTTTGTTTTTACAAAATTTGCAAAAATTCATTATATTGTAATATTACTTCTATGGATTCTTGTTATATTTTGTTGGAAGAATAAAATTTGTATGATAGGAGTATCATGCTCCAAGAGGCGTCCTTATTACCACCTTGTGTCTCACGGCTCAAGGAGGATCAAAGTACTCTTATGGAACTTATGGAGAATAAGTATCATGAATTTGAAGAACCAAGGAGTCTCATTCTTACACCAATAGAGGTTGGAATCCGTGAGCTTACAAAGGATCAAGATCCTATGCCATCATTTGTTCTCATTTGTGCATATTTGGATGAAAGACAAGCACTAGCAACAAGAAACCACTCTCTCTTATCTCTTTGGAAATGTTTCTCTCCTATGAGTATCATCATACAAAGTAGAGGTAGAAAGGAGTGTGTAAATCCTTTGGAGAAATGTCCTTACCTCTCGTCCAAGAATATGCTATCTCAACATATCTCATCAAATGGAGTAATTCAAGTGGACAAAAGGACGAAAGGAATTATTCAAGAAGGGTCCATACTTGCATCTATATATGAGGTACTATGTCTCTTAAAGGATGCTAAAGATCATCATATTCTTTTATTCCCTATTCTTGCATCATATTTGTTCATTACAAATGGAGTTGAGAAAGGTGAAGTCTTATCTCAAGGAAGTTGTCCCATGGATTATTTTGGTGACATACTAAGTGGAGAAAAGAAGAAGCTTCACGCTTATGGCTTAGCATTCATACTTGTTGCTATCATGAGGGTATTTGAGCAAAAAGAATATTATCTTGGAGGAATCATGCTTAAGCTTCGTGAATCTTACAAAGTATTGGAGTATGTTTCATATGAAGAGGAGATCACGCCATCATCATGTTTTGAGATGAAGTACTTGATTCATTCATCAAAATCAAGTCACTTGGAGGAAGCAAGTCCTTTGACTAAAGGAAGTTTTCTAACAAGAAGATACATATTTGATTCAAGATTACTTAGGCTTGAATATATCAAGGAGTTGTACGAAGATGATGATGATTTTAAAGAAGTATACAATGTATGTGAGAAGCATCCTCAACAATCCTTTTATATTGATCATGGATTTCTCTTCAAAGGGAATCAAGTGTGTATTCCAAGGAGTGGAATTCGTGAAATCTTGATAATGGAAGTACATGGAAGTTCTTTTGATCATTTGGGTCTACTCAATACGTATCTCAAGATGGAGTATTATTTCTGGCCTAGCATGATCGTTGATATTGAGTATAAGCTGCAATATTGTGACATTTGCAATCCTTCTATACCATATGGAGATGAAAGCTTGAATTCTATGGTTGAAGTGCCATGGATTCAAGGAAGTCAAGATGATATTAAGATCATAGAAGGTCATCCTTCAAAGATGGAACACCATATTACTATTGTCTTCATCATGAGTTACAAGCTTGTGAATCTATACTTTGAAGTTGAGAAGTTATATGAGATTTCTACATTCTCCATGAATAAACGAGATTTGAAGCACCATGATGTCATTGGATTATTCATGAGAAAACTTAGAAGAAAGTGGAAGTTTATCAAAGGGATCTGTGATGATTTCAAAGCATTTAAAAAGAGAGTTTGTAATCTCTTCAAGGAACGCAAGAGGAAGAAGCAAGTTGATGTGAACAATACTTTTGGAAAGATCTCTTATAAGAAGAAGGATGAGCTTAGAAGAAGTGCTATGTAACGGTTTAGAAGAAGTTTCGTCTAAGTTTAAGGACAAACTTTTTCAACCGGGGGAGTATGATGTATATTTGATGGCCATATACATCAAAGTCATCAAGGGAGACAACCCATACACACCAAAGGAGCCAAATACTTGATTACATGGAAAAGGAGCCCCATTCACTCATGTCTCTTACACAAACGAATGGCTTCAACAAGGGTAACTCGGTCATTTGCTCCATATCTCAAGAACCATAAAGCTTTTGAGAAAGTCATCCTAGAATCAAAGATAGACCATTCAAAGAGCTTTCCAATGGTTTTTGAATCTTGGAATTTGGAGAAGAAACGAGCAAGTTATTCAAGTTTTAATCTAGCTTAGTTTATTTTGATTCTTTATGATGTCATACTTGTATTAGATGATGTAAGCTAGGAATCCCTTGTATTCTTGAAATAGGCACGCCTAGGGGGTCCTCTTCTACTATAAATAGACCCCTTGGGAGGCCCTTGTAATCATTCAATTCAATAAATCAAATACAAACACATGGTGTTGTTTTCTCTCTAGCTTTCGCTAGTCTTTTCGTTTCTCTTGAGGGAGATTCGATCCTATCTTCTTCTTCTAGCTTAGGGTGGCGTCCTAGGTGGTGATAGGAAGAGATTGAAGCATTCTTGAAGGTGGTGTGGCTATATCCTCCAAGAATCTTCAAAGCCATTATCATTCATCATTCAAATCGTGAGTTTCTTTCTAGTTTTCATTTGATCTTGTTTTTGTTTCTACATTGTTTCAAATTCAAGGTTCATTTGAATATCATTCAATCATTCAAGAAACTTACATTCCATCCATTCCTACATTCATTTCATTCATTCCATTCGTCCATTCCATTCGTTTATTCATCCATTCATACATTCGTTCATTCAATCTTAAAGAACTACTTAAAGATCATAGTTTTTTGTATAATTTGATCATCCTTGATCCTATTATACATCATTTCATTCAAATTAGTTGATCTTTAAGAACTTTGAGAAGCAAGATTCTTATCTTGGTTTTTAAAGATCCTGATTTCTATGTGTAATGAGATCTCTTGATCCCATTATACATCACACTGGATGGTGTAAGGTGCTGGATGAGGACAGGTTTGCAAGTTCAGCTTCTGCACCATAGTCTGTGAGGCTGCATTGGTATAGCTGCCTCCATCAATAATCAATGAACAAATCTTCCCTTGCACTGTACATCTTGTGTGAAAAATGTTCTCCCTCTGCTCAACTTCCTCATCAACTGTTGTACTGCTAAGGACCCTCCTGATCACCAACATTTCACCTTCATCAGGTCTGGCCTCAACTTCCTCTTCATCATACACAGGATCTCCTTCAGGTTCATCAAACTGTTCCTCCTCAACAACTGACTCAGGTTCAACAAACAATGCTGCTTGGTATTCTGCTAAGGTCACTGCTCTTCTATTTGGACATTCTGAGGCTAGATGTCCACGACCTTGACATCTAAAGCACCTCCTCTCAGGGAATGGTCGATTGGTAGGGACTGGGGTTCTTTGTGGGGGGTTTTGGGATTGTGTTTGAGGTGGTTTAGGGGCTGGATATCTGGTTTGTGGTTGTGGGGATGGATAGGTTCTTTGAGGTGGGTTATGGGATTTATGGTAATGGTCTGATTTGGTTTGAGGATAGGTTTTGGCTGGATACTTGCTCCCATACTCTTTCCTTTGGGTCTTCTTCTGCTGTTCCACCTTATGAGCCAAAGAACTCAGCTCATCAAGTGAATTATACATCTGAAGCTCAACCACATTTCTGATGCTTTCATTCAACCCTGCAAGATACCTCACATATGTTTGCACCTCATTTTCCTTTATGTTACACTTCCACAGTAGATGCTCAAACTCCTTGGTATACTCCTCAACAGATTTTCTACCCTGGTCCAAGTGTTGAAGCTTGAAATAATTCTCCTTCATGTAACTTTCAGGTAAGAACTTCTCCTTGAGCTTCTGCCTCATTTCAACCCATGTACTGACTTTAGGCTCATTGATCTCTTCTCTCCTTCTTTGCAAGTTGTTCCACCATGTAGATGCATATTTCCTCAGTTTCAATGCAACCAACTTCACCTTGTTCTCATCAGACAACTCCCTCAAATCAAACACTCTCTCCACTGTTTGCAACCAATCCAAAAATACATCAGGATCCAACTCTCCTCCATATTCTGGAATATCTATTTTGAAATCCAATTTCTCAACTCTTCTATTTTCCCTCCTTTCTTCCCTCTCACTCCTACTCCTGGATTCACTAACACTACTCCTAGGTGACCTCCTTACATTCCTCCTTCTTCTGTGATACCTAGGTCTTCCTCCTCCCCCTCCAGGCCCACTAAAAGGGTTCTCCTCTTCTTCTTCTTCAGCCTCCACATCAGATTCTCCATTGATTCCTCTCCTGTGCAACCTCATGTAATATTGTAACTATTCTCCCATAATTTTCATTCTCCCTTCCATTTCCTCCTTCTCCCTCAAGGCTTGTTCTACTACTTCCTGAGGTGTTTTACTACAACCCGACATTATAAAATGCACAAATAACTCAAACAGAACTTCCTCCAAGATGTTACTCAGCTCTGATACCAATTATGATGTATGCAAGGTCCTAAGATCAGAGTATTGACCTCACAGTACACCACATTAACACAACTCGCACACAATCTGGCCTCAAAACAAAGAATCAAATACAAATTCACCCAAAAGCACTTCAACACAGAGAAACAACTATAACCTCCTCCAAAACAGAGTATGAACACCAATGAACAAATGGATGAAATGGATGATGATAAGATGATAATCGGATGAACAAACTTACAATCAATCAGTAACCGAGATAGTCTTGAGGCTCAAGTGATCT
This sequence comes from Portulaca oleracea, assembly GCA_029582165.1. Taxonomy (NCBI): domain Eukaryota; kingdom Viridiplantae; phylum Streptophyta; class Magnoliopsida; order Caryophyllales; family Portulacaceae; genus Portulaca; species Portulaca oleracea. The sequence continues at coordinate 17,529,037 of CM055878.1, read as the reverse complement.
GCACCCACCACAGCTAGAACATCAAGGGCAATGGACTGGATGACCTCAATGGATACAGGCACACCACCATCGAGATTATCAAGCTCTACACCCACCACAAGGATTGCCAAATCCTTGTTACTGTAGTAGAATTAACCAAAATGAGAGTTTAACGTCACTCACAAACAAGAGGCTCAATCATGGCGCTCAAAATGCTATTAATTTCACTGATAGATGATCACCTCAAGCTGCCAATTACAAGCTATATAAAGCTAGGGTTGAGCTGGATGATTAAGGGTTTCCCCTTGCTCAAGAAACTCACTAATTAAGCTTAAGCTACTTAACTAACTTAGCAAGCTAATTAAACCTCATTACAAACTGGATAACTTCAAAATAAAATGAAATAAACTCTAACAAACGCGTTTTCTTTATTACAAACGATTATATCACCTCACAATCTGGAAATGACCTCAACAGCTCGGAAGTGAGCCTTCATGGAGGACCTCAATGCTGGATCACCTCATAGAACTGGAATATCCTCAACAGCTCCAGAAGTGATGTCTTCATAGAGGACCTCAGAACTGGCAAACATCTTCACTGAGCTGGAAAGTCCTCAACAGCTCTAGAGTGAAGTCTTCAAACATGGGTGAGGACCTCAATCCAAAGATATGGAATTGAGAAATAACCTCACTGGCTGGTTGTTGCTGTTGGTGATGATGGTGCTGTTGTTGGACGACCTCATGACTTGTTGACCATCATGAAACACTCCTAAATGTCAGTGTTTGATACTGAAGATGGTGAGGTCGTTGCTGCTCCTGATGCTGGCTCCTGCTCACTTGGTGCTGAACTTTGGATGCTTGATGGAGGACCTCCATCAAAGGTCCTAATAACTTTGGATTAGACTTAGGAAGCCATGAAATAGGCCACCTGGAGTATCTTTAAAAAATTATAAAAAAACAAGCAAACAAAAATCCCTAATCTCTTTCGTCATTCACAACAATGGTCAAAGCTGTCAGAAGGCACAAATACCATCTCATTCTCAGTCATCAAACAGTCATACGTAGATGAAGCAATAGACTAGTATGTCATCAAAAGTACATTAGATATTTAACATGTCAAGGTAAGAGGAAACTTTACATAATTGACAAGGCTACATGAATAGAGACTTGCCAAGTATACTTTCCCAATTGCAACGTAATGATCGTGTCGACATGATATCTAAGAACCTTTCACAGTTACCAAGATCAAAGTCCGCCTAATGAAATATCTATACTTTTGGAAACTCGGTAAATCCTAGAATCAAACCTAACCCCATAAAATAATAAAAGGTTCCAAATTAGCATTGAAAGAATGCAAAACTGAGTCATCTCAATAGCAAACTAACTCAATACATACACATGGAGATAGGTTAGAGGCATGATTATTTGATTTGAGCAGGAAGTAGAATTTCAGATATGCTATCGAGAGAATACCATATGAATGGAGCCAAAATTTCAAGCAATCAATTGCAAGAGATTCAAAATTGATCAATTATCAGAACAAAAATTAGCGAAAAGAAAGAAACTTGGCAATACTTTCAATATAAGCAAATTTTGGGTGCTTGGTCAAACTCATGAGATTTCATATAAGCACTAGAACAGAGCCCCATAAACTATACACAACGACTTAAGTTACGGGCAAACTATACATAGTAAGATATGAAAGTAATTAACTTAGAGAGCCAAATTTTTTATTTTTTTTTGGGGGGGGGGGGGGGGACTTACCTAAATTCATGATTTCAACATCTACTGTTTGAGCAGAGATCGAATCGGCCATGTATCCAATCTGCTTGTGGACAAATGGGACAAATAAGGAAGAAAAGCCATCACGATAACCTATTTCATTTAAACGGCACACCTTCAATCCTAGTCCTTGCAAGATGGATCTTAAATAGAACTTTCCCCCCAACTTTATCACTTAATATGAGTACTCCACTAATATATCTCTTCAATATAAATATCAAGGGGCATAAATACATCAAGTTAGCACAGTAATCCTCAAATTAAAACCAAAACACTTGTGAATCTTTATGCAAATATAGAGCATTAGTGATTCCCATGCTCAATACATCCTCACATTTAAATAATAAGAGAGAGAGAGAGAGAGAGAGAGAGAGAGAGAGAGAGAGAGAGAGAGAGGAAGGAAATGGCAGGAAATCACTGAGCATGGAGAAAATCAGATGGCAACTCAACACCCACCAGTGCTTAAACCATTGAGAAACAAAAAAAAGGTTCAAAGATTTTTAGCACAAGAATTACATAGGTACCTAAATCAAACAGTACATTTCATTTCTATACATGCATGAACAATGGGAGTGTACACACTTCATCGGTCACAAATCAACTCCCTAAGTTGAGCATTGGACTTGGTGACGGTATACAAAACTAATTGTCTCCAATTATAAAACGTACGTAGTTAATAGTTTTGTTACTTCTTCAATAAGGACTATCAGTATACTGTGAACCTCAAGTAGGGACCACCCGACTACAAAAATCATAAAATAAAGGAGAATGATGGCCACTTTATTCTCCTGCTGTTGACCCCGTCTACACAAATTGAATTATAATTCCACTTCTGCAACTAATATTTTCATCAAATAATATACAGATTTTTCATTTCAGGAATACAGCTATAGCAAATGCTAATCTGAAAGAAAATTGAACTTCCTTTTAAAGATCAACTAATAAAAAGCCGGTGCAAGGTCAGTGCACCACAGATAAAAAATGACGCACCCCTAAGTTGACATCTCCCTCATGTACATGTAAATCCCACATCCTCTGCGAGCTGTCCACAATATCCGCTTAGTCAGAACACAAAACCCAGATCAAATCCAATTATCCTCAAAATCTGAAATTTTACAGCGCTCCAACAGCAGTGGTTTCTTCAGAGACAAGAAGTGGATTGGCAATCCCCCCGCCACAACAGATGACGAGAGTGGTATAACAAAATATGCACAGATAAATAAGCCAACTTTCAGTTTAGGGGTTGGCTTCAGTCCCTCATATATTCAACGGCGAACTCCTTTATCCTCTGCTTAAGATGCTGCCAAGTTATAGCATATATATATATATATATATAAGTCAGCAAACTGCTGTTAAAAGAGAAGGAGAAGAATAGATGAGGATGATGTAGATACTGAGCGATGGCAGCATACCTTCAGCTCTTCATGAAGGACAACAAATATTTTCTTGAGTCGTTTATGCCGCTGCAGAGTGACGACCAATTATTACACGACAATCAGAAGGCGATTCATTATTTTCATTATTTGATTTGCAAAAATATTAGAAACAGAAAATAGAAACTTTGCTGGTAGCGAATCATCTATAAATGCAATGTCCCATGTGCAATAAACGAAAAAAAAAAAAACTGGCAATGACCACTGCGTTTCCCCTACCAGAGGGTTGTATTCCTTCATCCATCTACCTAACCTTCAAAAGAGGGAGAAAGCAAATACTGGGAACCAAATGAAATATCAGACCAGGGGTTTCCCAGGAACTATTCATGTCAAAACATCAATGCAATGTCTAACAAGGATGTCACATTCAATAACAAGCAGAGATGTTGATTTCGGGACACCAAATTACCAACAAGAACATTTCTCTTTCAAAGCCTAAGTAAAGTCTTGCAATGAATAAGAACCACAAGAAAATTCTGGCAGCTCGATAGCATATGGCTGGACGGATCTAATTGCTGAGATTTTCATTTCATACTGCAGTCGTCACAACAGGTAAGGATAAGGTAAGCCTCTACACAAAATACATACCATGCCACATCGGCGATAGCTTTCTCTCAACTCCGTCAAAATGTTGTAATATCTTTCCATATCCCTGCCTTTTGCACCCTCAAGATCCATCCCCAGCTTCTGAAAATCATTCCTGAATCAACACGAGGCAAATAACTACTATATTTAGAAGGATTGATTCAAACTGTGACCAGAATTTTGGATATCATTCATCACTAGAGAAGGTAAAATTGACATGGGCAACAAGAGGAGGAAAAAGAGGCAAGATGATAAACCTGTAGTTCTCAAGGATCTTGTTCAGGGAACAGTAACTTTCATACTTTTCACAGTACTCTTGGACATATTCTTTATACCTGAGTACATCATTCAATAAGAAAATGAACATAAACAGCAGGATAAAGCCAAGAAAATATAACAAAACAAATTGCATTCATAGTGAAGCTTTGAGAATTCAGACAATGAGTATGACCACAATTTATCAAACAAAGGACTAAACTACTTACTGAGGGAAACTTTTAATTGGACCCTTGAGTTCAGGCTCTTCCTTTTCATACTTTGAATATGAAACATCTTCATCGAATGAGGAACCACTTTGTTTTCTTTTATCGTTGCGCCCTTCTGTAAACAAAGCATCTTTCCTTCTATCACTAGCATCTGTCAATGAGTTAGATTTAACTGACTTATTGCCTTTGACCTTGCGAGAACTAGGATCTTGTTTGGATGCCTCTAGTTGTGCACTCACTTGTGACTTTTTTTGTGATTCTTCACAGCCTTCAACATAGGTCCCCTGATTTCCAGCACCTTCACTAGGTCTCGATCTGTTAATGTCAGCTATTTTATTCAAGAGCAACCCATCTTCAGAGCGAATAACCCTTGACTGTTGCTGCTGAGACCCCAGAGTCTGGTGAGAAGATCGACCAGTATCTTCAGCAGATGGCTCGGGTGACCTCCTCTTTGACCAATTATTCATGTTCTTCGGATAACCTCCTCTGGAGTTGGGTACAGAAGGGCTCGTTTCAATGGCTGGCCTACCAGCAGCCCTGCCCCTCAAATCATTCTGAGAGCCAGAAGTGCTTGATTTAGTATCTGACTGCTTGAACGAACCTACTCTCTCAAACTGCTTTTTTGTAACCTCGGGTTCCTCAGGAGAAGGCTCACGGAATTCACCCAACTCCAGCTCTGACAGCTCTCTTTGGAGCCTTCTCCTATCAACGGAAGCCCTGTCATAATCAGCCAGGCCACCATCATTTGGTGAGGACCCGAGTTGTAACCTTGACGAGTTCCCCACTGTAAAGGATTTCTTACCCTCTTCATTATGCTTTTCATAATGAGGCTCAGCTCGTACATCCTGTTTTTGATCAAAAAGACCTCCTTTGAACTTCCCATTGACTTTCTCGTTCAAACTAGAATCTCCGTCTCGTATTTCTCTACGCCCCTTATCTCCCTGCTTCAAAAAACCTTCACGCTTGTGGGCATTTGTGTCTTGGTGTTTCAAATCCAGCCCCCGACTCCGAGGGTTTCTCCCAAGCTTATCCTGCGTTTCCGTATCATGAGAACGTGTAGGAGGCCTACCCCCTGATTGTAGCAAATCTGGAGAAAATGTCGCCGGGGCAGGATAGTTGTATCCTCTATGCATTTGCAAATTAGAATTATCATTCTTGTCATAAGAATCTAACATTTGTAAGTTATGGTTATCTTGATGGTCCCCATTTGTTATATCAGGAGAAGATTGGGGCGAACTGGCCCCCATACTTCCTGATTTAAGCCTTTTAAAGTGTTCTGAATTTTCTTCAAACTGAATGGCATTGAATCCCCTTTTAGATTTGCCTTTCAACTTGGCTGAACTCTCAGTATGTTCATGTTTGAACGTCTCTTCAACATCATCTAGCTCATTGCGCACAGCACTGTCAGGATCAGGTGAAACAGATTTAAACTTCTCAGTAGATATAGCAGGAGCATGAGATACTTCAGCTAGTTCAGCTTCATTATCACCAAGAAAATCCTTATCAATGTCAATATCTTCAGAAGCATAGCCCTCTTTATCTCTGAGGTTTTCATCCTTTAAAGGCCCAGCTTCAGGCATGCTCCATGGAGCTGTTGCTTTGGACAACCCTTGTTCAGCATCAAGCAATTTATTAGGCTCCTTGTCATCGTCATTAAGAATATCAATTTCCACATCAGATCCATCCTTGCTGTTGGAATAAGAATTATTTTCGCTATCACTGCCACTGCCACTTGCGGTTCCAGCAGGGCTTCTGCTTCTACTTCGGCTTCCACTATCACTGCCACTATCACTACTATCACTATCGCTATCACTTCCACTGTCTCTAGAACTGGCTGCCTGTCCACTATTCTCAGGGGGTTCCTCATCACCAAAAAGCTCCGAAAAATGCTGTGAGCGATCAATTTTCTCATCCGTATTTGACTCATCCACTGGCACTCGATCTTCCAAATCCTCAAGAGGGGATTTTATAGCAAAGTCTGAGGCTGGAGCCGGTAAAAGATTGTCTTCTGGAACGTACTGCTTTAGTTGGTTGTCCTCCAAAGAACTGAGCAACTGAAAACATCAGAAGGGCATTTCTATGCACAAATGCTACACTTTTACATACAAGCAACATAAACAGTCAACCAAAATTTTAAGTCATATATCCACAAGAATTCTGCTTTGCGACTTTATAGGTAAGTGTAAAGAAACCAATAATAGCCTTAAATACCAAGGTGTACGCTGCTAGCTGCAGATTAACTGAGAGAACATTGTGTTATATGATATTTTGACAAAAAGATCAGAAGCGCCTAGAAGTCAGATGAAAATAGCTGAAATCATGTGACCTGGATCAACCAAAAACCAGACAATAAATGATTAAAGATCTAACATGCCTTCTATATTTTCTTCCTTGTTTGAAAATGAAAAACTCTCTCATCAATCAGTTTCCAGAAGATGTTTCAAGAAACAAACTACACATGATGTCTGTGTCACAGTGCCAGACAAATGACAAGTTAATAAGAACTCAAGACAAAAAGCATCTGAAGGTACCTTCCACTGTCGGAAGATGGACGCTTCTGCCTTCCTGACTCAACCCCTGACTTCAAGATGTATATCCCCAAAGGCTTGGAAATTGCAATCTGAGGAAGTATATCTCATGAGAAAACATCACAACAGCAGCCTCCTTCAAATCATTTACAGCAACTATTCTGCTTACCTTTTCAAGAACAGGCTCAATTTTGCCAGAAAAATTGGAAGCTCTGTCTGCAACAGCCTTTTCCAAGGTCTAGAATAGCCAAAAGTACAGAGAAGATTTTATCAAGTCTAGTCATGATGACGCCAGGAAATAGAAAATACTAAGGATGTCAGACCACCAGAGTTGGAAACAAACCGACGGGCGATAAGGAACCTTCAAAAAGGGTGGAATAATATTCAATTTTATATACCTTTATGTTCATTCCTTTTGGGTTCTCCTTTAACAAAGTTATTAGAAAGTTCTGCACATCCTTGGCTCCGTCTGCTTGACTATCCCTGCACATTGTAGCTTCCTGCATACCGTCAGAAAAACGGGCATGTAAATCCTTGTCCACACTCAGAGAGGTTTCCTTTTTCCTTGCTTGAACGTGCATTGTATCATCTGTAATGGCTTGGCTTTCAATAGCATTTCCTTTCACTGATGGAGATGCCAAAGAAACTGACTGGTTTTGGGGTGATGGCAGAGGTGAAGCTGAATGCCTCCCCTTTGCTGCACCAGTTGCAGGCAATCCAGATTTATGAGCAGGCTTAGGAGGCCCACCAACTAATTCAAAAAATGAGAAAAACGAGAAATATTAGGCAGTCATTACATATCGGAAAGACTTGCAAGAATATGCGAGCCAACACTGGATAGCCTCCTTACCCTGGGGTGGCTCAAAATTTCTCTTCTTGAAAAGTTCTTTCTTATGCTTAAGTTTCCATGGACTAGCTACAAATAAATGAAATGAAATATATCAGAAATTTTATCAAATAAAACAACCAAATTGGATATAAGTTACTTTTAGGAACCAAGTGACCTCAATCGGAGCAAGCGAGAGGCACAAGAGGTGAGAGATGAGACATATATAAATAAAAAACATTAAGTAAGAACTATCCATTAAGAAGGTTGTGATCAGATTGTGAGCATCATGCATTTTCTTCCGTTACTGTACCTCAAGGTGACATAAAAATCAATGAGCTACCTTTTTTTTTAGGGGGGGAAGGGGGGGGTTGTTACTGGGACTCACCCTCAGCAGCAACTAATGCTTTCATTTGACTCTTCATAGAAGCATTGGATGGGTCCAAGAATTTGGCCCTGTGACAAGCAGATAAATCAAGGGAAATGTGAGACGAAAGATACAGAAATGGAACCAAAAGAATATAAGCTGTGAACATCGCACACCACTAAGGAATAAGGATGCATAAGAGTGAGAAACCCAAATCACTACCCCCCTCCCCCCCCCCCCCCCCCAAAAAACAAAAACACCTCGACAATAAAAAAAAGAAAAAGAAAACTTAATCCCCGAGTGCAGAAGTTGACCTCAGAAGTAATAAGGATCTTAGTTTTAAAAAGCGCGCCTGATCCCCTCTGCGCCTTATGGAGCTCTTACTGTGCAGCTCATAAAAAAATATGAAATGTTTAGTGCATTTTCAAAAATTAAAAAATAAACATTCAAGGCTGTGAGGAAACCTAGACCGCACCACGCCCTTCTCTTCTTGCTCTTTTCTTGCGCGACTATGCTTGTTTTGTTTCTTCTGAAGAATACTATTTCGGAGTTACATCTTATATTAAAGACAATTGGCTTGATTTTTCGTCGTATTACTTGTGTCTAATGAATCCAGCAATTGATGCCCTTTTGAGCTTATTGCCTGAAAATATACCTTGGACAAAACTGTGCTTTGGTGCATCTCGCATCCGTGCACGCCTTCTCTCTGCGCTTCTCGTCTCAAGGACCTGTGCGCTTTTATGTGCTCTTTTAATCTAAGATAAGGATTGAAGCAAGCAACAAGAATCCAGAACGCACAAATTTGCATTAGCCCAAAGTCTTGATCAGAATGTATCTAGAGCACCAGGGAGGCATTGCACACCTGAAGAAGACTCTTCTATCGCTTTCTCCCAAAACATACTACTCAGTTGACTATTTACATATACCTCTTGCACTTTAGAATGTGAATCCTCTCCGATATCCTTCCAGTAGCACCTAAAGTCCTCTTGATGCGATCAATTCCATTCATATGTTCCAGAAATCTAACGGATCATCCTCATCTCTACTAATATGATCTTTTAAATTGGGGACTCTTCTTTACCACCAAACATGATTAGCCATATAGCAGAGTTGGTGAATAATTTTTCTCTCTTGGTTAATTGTTGGGTCTATGGTCAAGGACCTTCGTCTATAGTCTGCTAACCGGACGTTTTAATGAAAGACAAAATAGACGAAAGGATCAAGAAAGATAGAAGATTGGATGAGAACAAGAAAGGCAGAAGGACATTAACTCATAGCACCTCAAGGACGTCTACCCACAGCATCTCAAGGTCATTTACCTCAGGCGTGAAGTTCTGACGCGAAAGTCAAAGGAGCAAATCAAAACAGGGAAATTTTTCTGGAAAGATTGATATCTGTTTTCTCTATCCTTTTCTAACCGGACTAATTGATTGTAACTATTTTATTTGTAGGAAACAATTGATCAAGAATTTGGAAAGAAGACAAGATTGCAAATTTCCGGAAATCTCGCAAGATGGAAAGTAGATCACGAGAAAATTGGAAGGCAAGGCAAATCACGAAGAAGGAAAGAATTGCGAAGAAAACAATCCCAACGTCTCTATGTTGCTGATTCAATACACTTATAAATAGAAGACTTCAAGATTGAAGAAGATCAACGATTACATGGAAGTAATCGGGTGTGAGAAAAACAGAGAGCGTTTTTCTTGTTCTAAAGTTTTCTTCTTTGTGTTGTGAGAAGAAGCTTTGTGTGAGATTTGTGATTGAGAGTAATTGAATCCTAGACAGACTTAGGTTCGATTGGTGTTTGCACCAAAATAGTGTTTGGCGTGTGTGTTTACTCAGAAACCATTTTCGAAGAGCCCTCTGCAAGGCACTCTGTTCGATTGTAAACCTAAGGATGTTTACCTTAGGCAATTTTCATATTCAGTATGTATTCTGTTCCAACGAAATAAAGGAGGTTATTCAGTTATCTTTTTATTGTCCTTTATTTCAGTCTACTTTGGTTTATCTAAAGTTGAATCTTAATCTAAAAAGATTAAGACCCTTACGTCCTTTACCACTGAGTATTTGTGCAGAAATTTTCATAACCCTATTCACCCCCCTCCCCCCTCTAAGGTTCTTTCAGACCAGTATCTTCTTGTCATACAAAACTTCAAAAGGGCTTCTTCTCTTCTGCCACCCTCCCCTCTCAGGATGGACAATGTCCTCATCATGCCCTTTATCTTGTATATACCGCCCAGGTACCTAAGATTTTTCAAACCAGTACTACAATATTGCCCGTAATGACTTCCCCCAATTGTTTTTCCCTCCATGGAACTTACCCTCTAAATACGCTGTTTTTAATGTACCAGAGTCCAACTTTTGTCTCTGGAGCCCAAGTACCTAAACTTTCCAAACCTTCAGAACCACAATATTGCCAACATGACCACCCCCCGCTCTTGCATCCTCCACTGAAATTACCTTCTAAATACTCTGTTTTTAATGTACTGATTCCAACACCTTTGACGTGAACTGACCGATTTACTAAACGGGTTCAAAAACTCAACCCAACCCAATTTACCTTTTATCCGTTAAGTGTAAAATTGCCAGACAACAAGTTCAGGTTTATCAAATTACCCAATTACCATTTCAAACTAAAGCATGAACATTAACCATCCAACCCAGTCTTGGAGTTCCACATACCACCACTACCCACAAGGACCACAATCCACAAAGTAGATCTTGAAATCTTTCATTCGTAACCATAACACTGAAGTTGAAAACTTTAAATTGTTAGGGAGATGCCAAAGGTTCTAATTTGTTACAAAGAAATCGCACATTTGCTACATTAGTATGCAAACCTGCTAATTCGATTGCAAGATCCACAACTACAGAAAGATCAATGACAGAATAGAGAAGCTGGGAGAGGGGGGGGGGGGGGACATAAAACATACTTGCGAGATTTGAGCTGGCGCTCAGCTTCTTCTGATAGCCTTTTCACATGGTTCTTAGCAGAATCATCCAAGACACGCTGCACATTCAGCTTACGCCATGCACATCCAGATTCAACAAGCAAGCCTCTACCATCCTCACCACTATGAAGCTCTTCATAGATATCACAAAGGTCACCTGTTTCACGCGACCATGTGAATCGGAATTCCTTGCCACCTACATCAATTACCTGACAGAGCAAATAGTTTAAAATTCTGAAGGAGACAGAAGGCCTTTTCAAGAGGACCCCCAAAACAAAAAAAAAAAAAAACACAACAAACAAACAAAAAAAAAACAAAAGAACCCCAGCAACCTAAAAAAGGGCCACTCCAAGACTAGTAAAGATGCATTTGTGTAAAAGCTACCATGATGCAGTATAATGCTTATGTCAGCTCACATTATGGCAAACTAAAGAAAGCCAATTGAACACACAGATGAATAATAATGAAAGAAGAAACCCAACTGGCAAAAGAAATATCAAACACCCTGTTTTACCATCCCCACAAATAGTATAAGCTTAAAAGCTAGACCCCTTTTTCACCCTGTTTTACCATCCCCACAAATAGTATAAGCTTAAAAGCTAGACCCCTTTTTCAGGACTTCAATAGCATCTCCATTTCAAATAATTTCTTATACAAACTTCTCTTGGCAGTTTCCTTTAAAATAAGTAAAATTCAGAGTCCATGGCTTTATAATAAGAAAGCACAAAGCCTGAAAGCAATCTTTACGACATGAAGTTTATGACATAAAGCAAAACTGATAGAGACTTGGTTAAGAGCATAATCATTAGTTCATTACAATACAGATGATTCTCACAATAATGTGTTGATAAGGACAAAAATTAATCCAATGTAATAGAATAAAAGCCCCATATTCAAGAACTTGCAAGTGCAAGCAAATGTCCAACCTCAAGCATTGATAAGATTATTTGGAGGACTTTTGAACCTAATGGGTCCTTACCTATGAAGTGTAGTTAAAAGGATTGCTACGGGTAATGTTCCTCCAACTACTCTGCTAAGGCCCTTTCGAAGTCTAAAGCTCCTATGAAATGTTGTTTACTACTTGGACATCTAAGGGTATGATTCCCAAGGAGACTATGATGTAAAGAAAAATAAATAAATAAATTAGTGCACATCATACAAATGTCCAATATGAGTGATGTGCCCTTAGGAGGGAGAATCCATTGATCACCACCAACATTGTTAAACTCGCAATTCGGATCGGTGGATAATACGATTCTACGATCCAACTTTACCTAAACAATCCGGATTGCATTAGGATTGTCCAATAGTTAGACTCGTGCCAGGATCGGTCTAGGATCGTATGGACTCTTAGACTCGTACAATCATGGTCGAGTCTCACAATCCTATGTTTTCCTATAAAATGGGCTCAGTTTAGTACTAAAAACCTAAATGGACAAAAGTTTTGTTGTAATATCCTTTGCAGCCGACCCATTAAGAGTTAAGACAAGACCTATGAATTTAAAAAAAAAAAAGATAAAAAGCCAATTAATATTATTGATATGTTATTTTTTGATTCACAATTCACACAAGTACCCCCCCCCCCCCCTTTCAGGCCTTCTTCTTTTTAGCGTTCGACTCAGCACCAGCCACCAGCTAGCCCGCTCTGTTTTTCATTCAATCTGTGATATATGAGATGATTTTGGATTCTTGTAGTTGTTACTCAGTAGTCGATGCTCAGCAGCAAGTCAGCCCCCTCACTCCCTCAGCTTAGCAAGTCGACGACTCGGCCCTCAGTTCAAAGTAAGTTCAAAGTTCAATTGTTCAAATCATTGAATAATTTTTTAGGGTATTGCAATTCATGTGCAGCAGTAGTATTTTTGTGCTGTCAGTAGTATTTTTATGGCTATTTGGATTCTCAGAAATCGCAGACCCAGTCACCCAGCCCCCTCTCTAAGTCTCTCGTTCAGTCGTTCTCTGTAAATTTTTATGCATAATTTGGCTGTTGTTATTGTAACAGTTGAATACTTTGGTGAACACGAACTAGTTTGTAAAATATGATTTTTGATGGTTAATTTCAAGTTTAGGGTTGTGATTTTTGATAGACTCATGGGTAACTAAACTCTTGCACAAAATATACGGCACGCCTAGTTCTTCCTGAATTTATACAAGCAACAAGAAGCTACTGCCCTTCTTCCAGGATTTATATTGTATTTCATGGAGTTCTGTAGTCAAACAATGTATATAGCAAATTGAGTTTCTAATGTTCAAATTCCCATAGGCCATAGAACTATAGCAGTTTCGAATTCCCATAGCACTCTAGCAGCATTGTTTGTGTGATCTTTGTACTGGGCTTTATGTTATGAATTTTTATTGGAATACATTCTGGTTTCCTTTTCATTTAGTTTCTATTTCATCTGGTCAGGACTGAGGATATGGGTTCAGGTTCTAAGAAGACTAAAAGAAAGAGCAAAACAGCTTTGTGCCAGAGGACAGATCGAGGATGGCAGCATGCTGATGATATGAACAATGATCCAAAGCAGGTCAAATGTCGTTATTGTAATGTTACTCAATTTGGAGGTATATCTAGATTGAAACATCATCTTGTTGGCACTCACAAAAATGTTGAACCATGTTTACAAAGATGTTAAAATGAAATTTCTAAAGCTTTTGGAAGTTAACACACAAGAATCCTAAATGAAAAAGGGACAATGTTTAGCATAGGGGATTGGTCAAATGAAGAAGTTCAGAGTCGGAAAAAATGGAAGGGTAAAGGCCCCATGGATGCTTATGTCAGTGGTGGTGAACGAGTGACACTTTAATTTAAGCAACTCTTATTGTTCAATTTGAAACTGCTATTTAAGTAACTCTTAAAACAGATTTGTTCATGTTTGAGACATTATTGTTCAATTTGAAACTTTAATTTATGTAGCTTGGTAAACAAAGTAGCATGTAATGATTTGGAGATGCCCGCAGTCAAGGGGTAAGTGCTTATGACACTCAATGAGTGGCCATTTATCAATGAATCTCCTTCAATTATGTTGCTTTAGCCCTTTTTAAAAATGACAATGAACATGCAGATGGTAAAATAGCTTTGTACGTAGACTTTTACGATCCTCGATCCGATCCTCGAATGGCCAACTAGACTCCCGATCCTAACACCCTTGATCACCACCTTTCTTGCCACTAGGTGCTCCAAACTTTGGCATTTATCTCTAGCTTTGATGGGCTAGTGACCTTCAAAAATCAAAGGTGTTTTGGTTGCATGAAGGAGAAGATTGAATAAAGGTTTGGGTTTTTCTTTTAGAATTTTGAAGCTGGTTTCTTTGGCTATTTGGCAATACATGGAAAAGAGCGCCCCACTTGTCTTTCAGGTCAAAGCTAAGAATGTGGACCCAAGCACTAGATTCTAGTACATAGAAATCTCGAAGTTTTGTCGATAAAATTATGCATAAAAGATTGATTTTGGTACTTGTCCTCTTTCATATAAGAGGGGGGGAGAGAGAGAGAGAGAGAGAGAGAGAGAGAGAGAGAGAGAGAGAAATTATCTTGGTATTGTAGGCTTTTAAGAGCAAAGTCTCACCACCACATAGTTATAACATTCTCCATAATCCCCCCACTCCATTAAAAAATTGGAGGGACTAACCCTTCTATCAAATGTAACAATTTAATCCAATTCTACCTTCCTATAGGGCACAACCAATTCCGCAATTATATACATTTCCTAACACATAATCATAAGAGGAAGATCATGTTGATGTTCACAAAACCTTACAACCTTATTACTTGAGCTGAAGCCAAGTCAAATCCAAGTCACTCAAGGTCAATGTCAAAACTTAGACAAGAAATTTATGGCCATCACCAAATTTGTTCACATCAAACAATTCAGACAAGGTTTGTTCAATAGATTTAAGACAAATATTGTGTCCAAAGCTACAGTCAAGATTGAAATTCGAAAGAAAAATCTATGACAATACTAGGTTTTTCTTTAGTTGGACAAATTTTGCCACCTCTACTTAATACTCTTCACAAATTTTGCAAAGCACAACAAACCTAACTGCGATCAAAGTATTGCCACCTACACATGGCAAGGAGCAAGTAATGGCTACAAGACAATACCAGGATGATAATGTCATATCCCGACATAGCCGCAACATTTATGCAACTTTACGAGCTTGTGTTGAGGCAGATGCTCCATGGAATATCATATTCACCACAATCAAACTATACGCTTTGCACCAAGCTATTCACCCTACTAGCCAACTATCCATTAGGCTACCACACCAACCACGTGTCAATTCTACCGAGATAAACCCTTAAGTATACAAAGTCTCCTCAAACACATACTCAGAGACATCATTATTCCATAGTCGCCAAAACTCCCTCAAGCAAACATCCAATTCAAAGCACAAACTTAGTGACTTAGCAACAACAAAAGGCATCAAATGCAAGTTATATAGTCTTTATCTAGTAAAGACGGAGGGGATTGAACCTCTTTTTAAGATTACTAGCGCATTTTGCGTGAGCATCTACAACTCTTTGCCATCACAAGAAAGTTTTTTTTTTTAAAAAAAAATGCTTTGTTTCCTTTTAATACATAGTATGTCATGACAGCCCACCCCCCCCCCAAAAAAAAAAAAAAATTGAAAATAATAGCAGCATCTTCAAAGGAAACTGACATATGTTATACATATCATATTATGATCAAAAGACATGTATGTACACTGCTCACATCCCTACGGATGGAACCAACATTAAAAGCATACATAATGTTGGGCAACATAAGTGGAACAACTGCATGTTAATACACCCACAACTTCGAGACTAGAGTACTAGACTCTTGCCATATTGTCCTTGACACTCGGTGGCAATGATCAATCTAATAGAAGCAAAACACAATGCGAAGGTGAGCTACATGTCCCACACCCTTGCAAGACATACCTTCAGCCTAAACCTAATCTCTGACCCTCCGACTAAACAAGGTAGCTTTCCTATGTCCCATAGAAACTGTTGTGCAAGGGGAACCTCACACAATGAATTAATAATACTGATTCTATCATATGAACTAAACTATAGATAGGGTTTCCATTCTTGGACCCAAAGGACTCATAAAAGTATTGGAGAAAAGGCAAATAATATTATACAAATAATTAAGAAGTTGCCACCATGTAATCACACCCATTACGTATGAGCACTTGTGAAAAAACGACTATATACCATGAGTTTTCCATTTAGCCATTGTGTCACACAACAACCACGCTTAACGGTTCAGCTCCTTCCACCAAAGTAAACAACAGTTTACTTTCTTGTAGGAGAACAATGAAACTATCAAATGCGCTGGCTTTCCATGAGACTTCTCGAAATATCTAAGGCACCAAATTTACCAAAAAGGAAACTAAAGCAATGCCCATCTGCCCATGAGACTCGTTTTAGATAAAAAGGAGTGGCACTTATATGGGTACTATCAGATGCTCTCTCATGATGGTTTCCTGAATATTACCCCAGAGAAATGGGCAAACATAACATTCTTGATATTCATCCATTATCCCTAGATCTCTCAAAGTTTAATCAAAATGGTTATCATCCCAAACCTAACCATAAATTAGACCAGTTGGGTTTCAATTTTCAACTTGTTTAATTAAATGGGTTAACAAGGGTAAAAGGTTAGGTTAAGGTTGAGACTTCTACCTGAAAAAGTAAATGTATGCCCCATTTAGTTAAACAGTTTAATAGGTCAAGCCTACAATCCGTCACTATTTCTTGGCCTGAAAATCTTAGAAACTTGGTCGTTTTATAGATATGTATTTATGGATTGTTAATGTCACTTTAGTTAAATGGAAAAGATAGTTTCTTAATCTTGGTACATGATTTTAACCCACTTGAGTTAAATGGGTTACTCAATCAAAATCAGGTCAACCAGTTAGACATCAGCAAACTTCAACCCATTTAAAAATTTAGGTAGGTTCGGGTTCAACTGCGTCAACAAGTTTAAGAAAAACCTATATTTACCTAGTTCTAGTAATCCCAAATAATGTCCAAACCTAATCGTTCATGAACTTGATCCAGCAACCATTATTGCTAGATGTGGATGCCCCACCCACCTATAAATTTTTACTAAAAAATCACCGAGGTGACTCACAGCAAGTATTTACCCAGCAAAACTGATCACTTGACGCGTAAACAAGATGAAAGTAAAATCAAGATCAAAAGAACAACTCTAAAAGCAACTAAGCAACCCGCGATCCCCATTCTTAAGCCACTGTAATCCTTCATATGAGGCAGACAAGAACATAACAGAGAAGATGAAACAGATTTGGGCATAATCCCCAAGAAAATTTGGAGAGATTTGAATGTGTAATTGATTAAATAAAGAGGAAAGATAGAGAAACGTACATTTCCGAGGGAGTTATTAGGGTTGGAATGGAACTTAATCTTAGCGGCTTGACCTTGGGACTCAAGGCGGATGATCTCTTCAATAAGGTTGGGAGCGAGGCGGATAATAGCGGCAAAGGAGAGGGGGTTACTCCCGGGGAAGAGGCTGAAGGTCTCCTCAGAAGAAGAAGATGATGATGATGAAACAGGCGGTGTGGGGTTGCGTGAGCCACCGAGAGAGAGCCTGCCGGAAGACATCCGGTGCTGAGGAGGTGGTGGACCCCCCAACACATTCCTCTTCCCACCACCAAGGCTGCCGCCCCGCCCCAATTTCTTGTTTCCGCTGTACATCGCCGCCCTTCTTTTCTCTTTCGTCTTTCCAACTCTATTTGGGATACTCACTCTGCTGCCTGCAACTGCAATCACCAATCCAACACAATAATCATACGGGACAACTCCATTCTATTTGCTTTTTACCTTTTTACTTTTTATAATAATTTATAGTTAACCAAAATGGAAAAAAATTGGACCCCGTTTGGTAAATGACTTATCAAATGGTTTATTATAAAAGTTGGTTTATTTGGATATCAAATAGGTTGATCATCTATTTGGTGAATAATTTATTTGGTTGAATGTTTTGCCCCAATCCGTCAATGTTTAGTAGGCTGGTTAGAGCAGCCTATTGAAAATGACTTATTGTGAAAAAGATATTTTAATCCAAAAATTGTTTAATATTACATAGATATCATATTAAAAATATTATTTATAAAAGGCATAAATGAAATTTCAACAAAACCTCTTCAAAAACATCTAACTTTACAAAACACATATTTTTCCAAACAATCAATACGAACAGTTAATGCAAACAGTTAAGCCAATATCCAAAAGCTATTTACCTAACGGGGCCTATTTGAACAAAAATTTACCCGGATATCACCTGTGTTTTTTGAAAATGATAATGAAATTGGCGTATTTCTTTTTATACTTAAAACACCTTATACTTTGAATTTATTGGTACAATCTAGCCAATTTGAATGATTTTTAACAAGATAATGAGAGGGAGATGAGGAAACTCTTTGACTATTTCCCCTCCTTTTCGCTTGTTATATATTTGGATGTTCCCTTGTTCAATGGTTTAGAAGTCAGACCTAAGAGAGACGAATGAATTCCAAGAAAGATATTTGTTTGAGTGTGATTAAAGAAGACAAGGTCAGCAAAATTTGTGTTTTTGAAAGTGAAGAATGTCAAGCAAGCATGCGTTGTTCTTGATTAGTTTAAGTTTCAGATGCAGGATTAGGTTATGGTATACAACGTTAGAGTTTCATTGTTTTGAATATGGGGTTTGTGTGGAGATTTGCTAATTCAGGATTCTTGTTTGGCAAATGTTAGGTAATTTTCAAGTTGAATGCAAGCCAAATTTTGAATTTGTTCATTTCAATACATTTATCAAGGAGGCATGATTTATGTCAATTATAATTAGGGTTTGTTAGCTTTTGTTTGTTTGAACTCGAGAATTGACATGTATTCTTTTAATGTTAAGTCAATTGGGAACAGGGTAAATCTGTTCACAATACAACTTAGATGGTGTGCTAAAAATACCAAGGAGTAGTGAGAAATTGGGAAGAATGTTCACTAAATATACGAGCCAATTGTGTGGGAGGTTTTTGGGTTGGATGAATCAAGTGAAAGAGTGGACAAGCCAACAACATCCAACTAACATGAACATGAATAGGCACCTATTGTTGATGTTGAGCTTCTAGAGTTGATGGGAAAGGTTACATAGGTTATTCTCTTGGTGTACTACTGCAATAGTGAGGTATAGAACTTGATCATGTCTCTGCACAACCTCACTAAAGAGGTGGCTTGACTAAAGACAAACATGATTGCAAATGTGCTAGAGCTCAGTGAACAGTAGGAGGCAGTTGTTAAGCTCAGAAGGAGGTTGTGGCATCACTGAAAAGTTCGATGATTTGAGGATTTATGGGAGAAGAATATGGCATTGACAACTCTGTGTGGGATGGACATTGGCATTATGATGTTTTTTGGTTCCTTTTATGTTGTTTGTTGTGATACTTAAGTAGGGTTTTTGTGTAGGGAGTGTTCCGATAATGTTTAATATACTTAAAGCTGAAGCCAAAATAATATAGAAATTATATGTCTTGCTAGAAACCTCCATATTCGGTAATTAAATATGTTTAATTACAACTATATTATTTGGTCCTATTAGGTCACACAAGTCAGTGCCCTAGAGCAATGTATGTAACCAAAAATAATAAAGTATTATTTTCGAAAGTGTTAGAAGTTGATTTCTTGGAGAAATCAACACAACACAGACCGTGTTGGGCCTCAAACGTTATTTTAAGAGAAGTTGGTTACTAGGGTTTTGTTAACCCTTCTCCAAGCCAACCAACATTATAGATAAGGAGTCTATCTGATAGATTAATCAATCAGCTGTTTGAGACTTCTAGAGAGATACTAGGGTAAGTTCCCGAGTTCCTCTATCTCTTAGTTTAACATTTTGTTTTGGCAAGAATGTGAATATCACTTCATTACCAAGGCCTCCCAATGTGGGAGACCCAACGAATACAACCTATACAAAGATCACAAAACAATGTGATTAGGAACTTACACTAGAATGAAATCTGTACATTCTTCATACTTTCTAGACTTTTTAGCTAGATACAAAATTATGTACAACAATTATTGTTTAATCTTGCTAACAATTGATTTCGGAGTACAATTTATATCTTAGAAACGTAGAAAGTTCCTCGCATCCCAAAGAGAACATAGTATGTTATTCACCGATTTTTGTTTATGGATATGTCCCCATTGTTTTACCCATTGGAGTAATGAAGAGTCAGTGGAGGCAATCCCCTAACCAATCCCCAATACACTTCCTAACCTCCATGGAAAATGGGCATTGTAACATCATATGTTCAACAGATTCATCCGCCCTAGAGCACAATTTACATTCCATATCAACATTCACACCATGATTTTATAACCTAACCACCACAGGTAGTCTTCCAAGCATTCCCAACCACGAAATAAATGATTGCCTAGGCTGAGCAATGGGGCACCAAATAGTCCTGGCCCATGGAACCTTCTGCAAGTCCCCCCAGCAAAACCTTGTAATGAGATGAGATTTTGAAACTCTGGTGTTAAAAAAAATTATCACACCTACTAGTGAGATTATTCTTGATCCAACAAATACGCTTCCAATACCAACAAGAATCGATTTTGGCGCAAAATTTTTTTCAATATGTTCCGATGATGCGTTTCGAATGAACCCATTGAATCCATAGACTATCCTTTTTATATTAAATCTCCCAAACAAGTTTGCTAATACACGCCTGATTCCAAAGAAGAGGATTTCGCAAACCGACACTTCCATATTTCTTAGGTGTGCAAAGAGTCTCCTAATCTACCAGAGGGGGCCTCTTATAGCAAAAATCTCCACTTCAAATAAAGTTTCTACAAACTTGAACAACTTGGTCTATCACTGATTTAGGGAGGAGAAACACCTGAGCCCAATACCCATAAATTTCAAGTAACACCGAATTAACCAAAGCAATACGTCCAACATAGGAGACCTTTCTCAAAGTCCATCCACGCACCCTAGAAACCATTTTATCCACCAAAGCAGCACAATACAACTTAGACAACCTATTAGAAGCAATGGGATGCCCAGGTATCAAAAAGGAAGTTGCCCTCCCTAAAACTGAGTAATATTTGCAAGCTTTTCATTCAAAATCATAGAACAACCCGCAGTAACCAATTGAAATTTATTTCAGTTTGCTTTCAGACTCGTACATAAAGCAAAGTGCTCAAACACCTCCATAATTCCCTGGACAGAGGACTCATTTGCCGCACAAAAAAAAAAAACCAGATCATCTGCAAACAACAAATGATTTATCTTCATGCTAGCACATCCACGATGGAAAATAAAATCTGGATCTACCCTCAAATTATTTAACAATCTAGAGAGATATTCCATAACAAGAACAAAGAACAAGGGGGATAGAGGGTCCGCTTGTCTTAAACCTCGACCACCCTTAAAGTAACCCTGGGAAGCTCCGTTGAGCTGGATGGAAAATAATGTGGATGAAACATACATCATAATCTATTGAATGAATAAGGGCGGGAATTTGAAAGCAACCAACATTTCTTCAATACTTTCCCAATAGCTGGAGTCATAAGCTTTTGACAAATCAATTTTTAACATGCATCTAGGGGAAATATTTTTCCTACTATAACCCCAGGCCAACTCCTAACATAGTGTTCGGCCTCGTTTCGAGCCGAATTTCTTCTCTTTTATAAGGTATATTTGCTTGTTTTAACCCCTATTTATATATTAGATATAATGATTTGGTGTTTTGTAGGAAAATAAGGAGTTAGAAGAAGTTTGGGCCTAATTGAAGGTTTTTAGGGAATCCCGAGCTATTTCCCGAGTCAAACCAAGTCAACCCGAGCCGAGACCCGAGTCAAACCAAGTCAACCCGAGCCGAGAGCCGAGGCGAAACCGAAGTTGGAAATTCCATATCAAGATTGGCGCAAACAGGGGAACGGTACAAACTTAAAGGTTTGAAATACGTGTGCCTTCACCCTTTGGGTCATAACTCCTTCGTTACAAATCCGATAGCTCTGAAATTTTGGAAGCTTAAAGTACACACTGAGAGCTTTCCATCGATATCTTACGGGCCTAAAACGGAGTTCGGATGAAGAAGTTATGCGTGTTTGAAGTCGGCAGGGAAAGCGCGAACGCTTGCTCGCCGAGCCAAATTTCTCGCCCGAGCAAGGGTTCTGGAGCAACAAAACACCAGCCAGCTGGCTCGCCCGAGCCAAATTTTTGCTCGCCGAGCCACCTTTGTCTGTGACAGCGTCTGCGATTGTTCTAGGGTTTTGGGGTTGTATTTTTCCTTCTTCTATAAATACCCACTTGTATTAATCTAAATTATCAATTAGCCTAGGTAGTTTAGGAGTAGAATTAGATTTAATTGCTTTCCTTTATTTGCTTTAATCTCTCTTTAATTGTTCTTCAAGTTTTCAATTGTTCTTCATTGTTCTTCAAGCTTTCATTGATTTCTAGCATTTGTGTTCAAACTTTCTCAAGCTTTCTCAATTCAAGCAAGTTTCCATTGAAGTTTTACAAGCTTTCTCTCTCTCTCTCTCTCTCTCTCTCTCTCTCTCTATAATTGCCATTGTTGACTTGTTTCCCAAGCTCTATAGTGTTAGCCACAATCAACTCCATTTTTAGTGGGGAGGAGGGTCAAGGAACTCCAATTCTACTTACTAGTGAGAATTTGGGGGATTCTTGGTAATCCAAACCACAATTTCTTGTTTGTTCGGGTGAAATTCAAGTGTAGATTGAAGGTTTATTGAAGATTAGTCATCAAAGGTATAATTTCTCATTCCCAATTTCATTGTTCATTCATTGTCTTCATTCATGCCTTTTAATTGCTTTCATCTTTAAGTGCTTTCTTTTAATTGTTTTCTTTATTATTATCATGTCTAGGTTAGATTTAAATGCTTTCTTTACATAATTTATCGCTTTCCGCATTATGAGAAAACCCCCTTTCCACAAACTGATTACCCTTAATCAAGCCTCACACCCATCCCTGAGATCGACAATCCTTACTTAAAACCACAAAAATTACAACCGAACACATAGCAGAACGTTGTGGACGATATCTCATTCTTGAACAAAAGCACCCTAATTCAGCTGAACTAAAGAAGGTAATACTAATTTCAATCTATCACACAAGAGCTTTGATAGACACTTATAGATCACATTACAACATAAAATTGGTCTAAATCAGCAGGGCAAGAAGGATTAGCAATCATTGGAATCAAAGTTAGTGTAGTACTATTGATAGAGGAAAGAATAGTACCTCTATCAAGACTTTCCAAAGTTGCATCAGTGACAAAATCTCCAATATCATTCCAGTGAAAGTGAAAGAACGAATTGGTGTAAACATCCGAGCCAGGAGCCTTAGAAGTAGGAATATAAAAAATGGACTTGCGAACATCCTCCTTTAAAAAAGGTTGAACCAGACTTAGGTGTTGGGCAATATTTAGCACATGATTCTGCTCACAAATTGCAATATCAATAGGGATTCTTTCATAAGATTGGTTTCCCAAAAGCGATTGAAAATTATCCACCATAACCTGAATAGTAGCATTAAAACCCTCCACATTCTACCCCATACCATTTTGAAGAATATACACATAAGACTCCAATTGTCTCTTCTTAATTTTAGAGAAAAATAAAGTACAAGCATCATTGAGTTGAATCCCTTCAATTTTTTATTGTTGTCTAATCATACTTTGAGTAGAACGAAGAAGTCTGCTATATATACTTCCTTCTCTCTTCTTCAACTTGTTCTTTCAGCATATAATCCTCCCTGTTGCTACAGAATAACCTTTGTTTTTCTTCTAATAAGCATCTTCCAATCTCCACTTGAGTATATATATCTTAAAATTTTTGTCGATGAAGGGATTTGAGAGGACCCTTAAGATCCTTGAGGGTTTTACATAATCTGAACATAGTACACCCATTTTTATGTTTTTGGAGTCCAGAATCAACAATATCATTATAATTCTCATCCAATTGCTACATCTGACAATACCGAAAAGATTTTTATGGATGAAGATTAGAAGGAAAAGAAATATGGATGGGTATGATCTGAAACCCCAAAATCTCTGAAATTCACTTGAGTAAAACCCATAGACTGACACCAATCAGAATTAGCACATACCAATCAGAATTAGCACAGGCACGGTCAATTCTTGACCACGTATGGCCATTAGACCAAGTGAAATATTGTCCTTGAAACCGGAGTTCACTCAAACCACAAGAAATGAGATAATTTTGGAAATCTTCAGTTTCAGAAAAACTCACATCTGTAGCCCCAAGCCTATCCTCCTCATAAAGGATAGAATTAAAGTCACCCATTACCAACCAAGCCCCCTCCATATTTCTACTAATGTTCATAAGCCCCTCCCATAAACTTCTTCGTAAATCAAGAGAATTAGCACCATAAACAAAGGTAGAGAAACATTGAGAACTAGTGCTTAGGCGAGTCAACTTACAATGGATATATTGTTCTTTAGTATCCAAAACCTCCACATGATATGCACGGGAATTCCAAGCTACCAACAATCTCCCTTTCCTTCCAACATGAGCATTAGTATGAACCCTCCACCCAGGAAATGAATTTCTAGCCATAACGTCTTCATTATCCTTCTTCATCTTGGTTTCCATAAGAGAAACAATACCAATATTATGTTTAAGCAAATAACATCCATTTACTTAGAAGGGCTATTAAACCTTCTAATGTTCCAACTTAACAAATTATCCATGACCATTCAAGACCGCCCCTACTACTTCCTGATTAACAACCCTTAATATCTCCTCCGAAATCCAACGTTGAATCTGAGCATATAGTAGAAACTCAAGCTTATCTAGCAGCCCTTTAGAGGGGGTAGCAAAGGTACCAGCTCCATCCAATTAAGGTGTAGAATCTATCAAAGTAGCATCCTTTGAAACAACTTGAACACCAATAGCCTGTCTAACTAACCCATCCTGATTTGGAGGCATTTTCTTCCTGCATTTATCCTCTACATGCCTATACATTTTGCAACAATTACACTTCACAGGTTACCAATTATATAAAACTCTTTGAGATATCACCATCTCCCTGTCATCAATAAACTCAATATGATTCGGAAACAAACCATTCAACTTCATCTCCACAAGCACACATACAGATGCTTTCAATACTCTATCCTTTGTATTTTAATCCGCCTTCAGAGGGATACCCAAACTACTAGCAATTCTACTCAGATTATCAGCATTCCAAAAATTTCTACTAGTTTAGGAAATTTAACCCAAATCGATCATGAATCAATACAAGCTAAATTCATCAATCTTTCCTCGTTCCAATCTTGAACAATAAAAGGTTTCTTGCCATAATAGAACAACCCCCTTCGAAGAGCATCATATTTGTAACACTCCCCAACAAATTGAACCCCAAAAATACCTTTACCCACTCTTTCCACCCGAACTACTTTACCCTTCTGCCATAATCCTCGCACATACTCTTCCATGATTCGAATAGGAGGATTATCTCCCAAAACTCAACACAAAATGGCCTTGCCCCACATAAGATTTTCCTTTAAAACTCCCATCGATAATTTTGCATATTTTATTCCATTGAAAGATTTAGTAGGAATAAAATGTAAAACGACGTCGGAAGATGAGTCAACCAGGCCTGAAAAAGAAGAAGAAATTAAAGGTACTTCCGATGCAGTAGAAGTAATGGATACATCTGTCTCCTAGTTTAACGGTTATCTTTATTGTTTGTTGAAACAATCTATAAATTACCCTAAACACATACATCTTAGATTGGGATTAATCTCAATCGGGTCGATCTAGCAATCGAGTTACCGGAGTGCTGCGTGGACCTACTGTAGAGGATTTTTGCATTGCAATCTCAAAGGTCAACCTCTTCTTCAGCTGGATTAACGATCAGGTATAATACTAAGCCTATGCAGTTGTACTCTTTCCTGGGTGATTAATTGTTTTGTAATTTTTATGAATATTTTGCCAATTAATCTGTATATGTTTAGAAAATAGATCACCTAAAATCCAACATCTTGTAGGTGATAAGTGATGACAGAAGTTCTCTAGACCAATATTTACAAGGTTGGTTGGTTGTGATGTATGTAGTTGACTCTATTTTTGTCTCTAATGGTTGGTTGGTTGGATGAAATGTTTGGACAATGGTTCCATAATCCAAGCTTCTCAATGAAGCTTGTGAATGTGATGTAAACCACTAGTACTTCCATGATTATTATGTTTGAAGTAACATTGGATGTTAATTAAATGAATGATTTCATAAATAGGGCAAGTTTCTATGATTTGTTGTGACGTGTGATATATTTTTTGATACTCTCATGTTGTGTGTTGTATGTAGTCTTGCTTAAAAACAGGGCTCTTAACATCAACGAACCCTAAAGCATTTAAACACCATAAGAAATCCCCATATCACTATAAACGCTTAGTCCATTATTGTAATCCCTCTCAAACACAATAAAACCATGCAATTTAACAAGCAATTTCACTCAACACAAGCCTTAAGTACCTCCAAAAACAAAAACAAAAAAAAAACCCTAAGTTTACATACAATTCAATAACAAATCACTTGCATTATAAAGACTATGTTCTCCAAGTGTCTGATTTCCTACTAATATTACCCTTTAATATTGGAGAGGAGAGAGAAAGGAGTGGGAGTGAGTTGTTGAATACGGAGAAAAGTTGAGAAGTCCATCCAAGTAAAGGCAATCTTTCCTGGGTTTAATGAAGGGACTTTTTGTAAAACATCATTTTTGGATGGAATTAGTTTTAACTAGAATGTACCCTTCTAGTTAGTAAAACCAAAACTCAGGATCTTTTTAGTGTAAAAAAAATATAGGGGCCTTGTTAGGATTGTTGGAATTATTTCAAGAGTATAAGAATTTTATATAGCATAAGGAATCGTGTAGAACAAGTATAAGGATCATATATTAGATAAACGTCAAGAATATGATCAACATGAGTCCATAAGAGACCAACACGGTTCGTGTTAGTCTCGAGAAAGCAAGAAAAACGATCCTGGGCTCAACACGGGTCGTGTTGAGGCAACACGGACCGTGTTGGAACCTATAATATGTTTTAAGGGCTAACGGCTATATAATCTTATGTATTAAGTGTATGATATCAATATTAAGTCTGATATTATATGTATTCCAACAGCTATATTAGTTGACCAAGTCAAGGTCATAATCCATCATTAAGAACCTTAGTTATGTCTTTGATTAAGGGGTGTAATTAGGGTTGGATTAGGTGTGGAAGTCTCTTATAAATAGGAGACATTCCGAAATCATTTGAGAGCGATACAAGCATCAACTCTTTCATTCTATAATCACATCCTCTCAAGTGTAGACTGCTGCTGTACTTGAGAGAATCAAGTGAGAAACCTATGTCTTGAGTGCAACAAAAGCTAAGTTTTATCCCTTTGAATATTTACGGTATAGTAAATAGTTCTTAAGAAAAATGAGTACGAAGCCATGACTCTTAGCAATATCCAAACAAGATAACCGTATGGTTATTAAGTTCAATCTCCATCTTGTCACATATACGCAAGAAGATCAAGAAGCCAAACCAAGTGAAGATGAAGATTCATGTCGGTCAAACATCATTTTCCAACAATTTGAAGCTTGAAAGCATAATACTCACAGCATGAGATTTTTTTGGAATCTTGTTCAAAAAATTCTTGCTCAGCTACATATATTTCAAAGAATAATTAAATGTCAGAGAACATCAATATTGTGTGTTTCATTCTGGATATGCATATATTATCTTAAATAAAAAGGCTACATGATATGATTTTAAGGCATGTATTATATATTTATTATTATTATTATTATTATTATTATTATTATTATTTTGATCAATATATATTAATTTTTGTTTTTCAAAAGTGAAATGTACTTTTCCACTACCATAATTGAAAAAATTTTCAACTATGATATAATCTCCCAAAAAAAGAATTGTATCTCAATAAATAGCATTACCTGTTGCAACAAGTCACTTTTGATATTGATTTTGGCTTTTTAAATATATATATATACTTTTTAACTACAACAGTAATTAAAAAAAAAAATCAACTATGTAAAATCTACCTAGAATCAAACGGTTGCCATGAATACAAGTATACAAGTAGCACTGACAACAACTGATATATTTATTCTATGGACCATGCGTTATACCGCTAATTTAAGAGGATGCAGAAACTGACCAAAAGCATAAGCAATGTTGGGATTACTCTAATTTCTAACAATTCAGTCTCCTTCTGCATATTATTATTATTATTATTATTATTATTATTATTATTATTATTATTATTATTATTATTATTATTATTATTATACAACCAGGATCAGTGTACAAGAAAGATTTATCATGAATTGACATCAAATACTCCGCATGCAAATAATTTGCAAATTTTAAGTCAAATATAATCCGACAAAATAAATAAATAAATATGTTATCTTTGATTTCTTTTATTCTAAGTAATTATTTCAACAATGTCGGGCATGAATATATAGAAATTGGATAAATCTCAAAGAATAATTAAATGTCAGAGAATATCAATATTATGTGTTTCATTCTGGATATGCATATATTATCTTAAATAAAAAAAGGGTACATGCTATGATTTTCGAAATTAGGGATGTGTTTGGAATATAAAGCAAATAAAAGCTAAAGGACATTTCAACAAACATGCAAAAAATTACTCGGAGGTACCCCAATATTTGGATAAACTATTTTTCGGTACCCTAACTTTTCAAAACTAATTTTGAGGTACCCTTACTTTTTGGGTTAGTAATTATTTGGTGCTTTTCCGGCCATTAATTTTATTAAGTGACCGAAATACCCTCATTCTTCTTCTTCAAGGATATTTCTTCAATAAGGGATGAATAAGGGTATTTTGATCACTTAATAAAATTAATGGCGGAAAAAACACCAAATAATTACTAACCCAAAAAGTAAGGGTACCTCAAAATTGGTTTTGAAAAGTTGAGGTACCAGAAAAATATTTCACCAAAAGTTAGGGTACCTCAGAGTAATTTTTTGCAAAACATGCTATGTAAATTAGCACCAGTGGATTGATTACTAACCTGTAGGCTCGTTTAATAGCACATCTCGTTCAATGTCACGATCTACAACTCCTTGAGTATCCGCAAATTGCAGGACTCTAACATTCTAAGCAACTTTCTTCAGGCTTGGATACCATCCACAATCTCCCAAGGGAAAAATAATTACATATTGGAGAGGATCATAACAACCATGATAATGTTTAATTAGGTGACTATGGTTTGATTTCCCATGTACAAGTGGTGTGGTCCTCCAAGACATGTGCTAGATCCCCTATCCACCCATATTCCAGCCACTTCATTGGATGTTGGAGCATTGTATGTTCTCTAGTCAGGCACTGCATTTTGGCTTATTACCATTTGTGTGCTATCCTCTATAACAAATGCCTGAAGCGATTTGAAAAACTGTGTATATGGATTCTCTTTCACGACATTGATGAGTGTAGCAACTATATCAGGCCTTAATTCATTTAATGTAGTTGTTCTATTGTGCAATTCATTTTGGGCATCATAGAAGTATAACTGCAAATATCTTGGAGGTTGGCCATCTTTTGGCTTTAAGTCTGGAACATAGTGGTATATATAGTTGTCCTTGGAACTTGAAAACATAAACCCCCTTTTCAGTTTTCCCCTCGTGATTGCCCCCAAGCGAGCTGAATGCAAACACATTGTTATAAAGTCTTACAAATTTACGGAAGTGAATTGCATCCTCAGAATCCGCTGTCAACAAGCGAATGATTTCAATGCTCATGGGATTGTTTGTTATCTTGACAGATCCTCGCCTACAATAAAACGTCCTTGGTTCGTACTAAAAGAGTTTAGCACCACAATGTTTCAATGGATTGCACTCAATTAATTTTATAGGACATGTTGGAATGGAGTCAGTCCTCAATGCGCTACACTCATCTGTCATATGAAAGAATATAAAATAGTGTCATCTTGTAAGCACTGTTAAGCTGCATGATTCAGGGACCTTCTCTTTCTCTCTCTCTCTCTCTCTCTCTCTCTCTCTCTTCTCTCTCTCTCTATATATATATATATATAAATATTTATATATATATATATATATATATATATATATATATATATATATATATATATATATATACATATAATCTATATAATCTACCTACTGACATGAGCCATGGCGAATACAAGCCCTCGCGGCCGTTCAGGTGGTTCGAAAAATGCTCAGAAGAACAAAGGTAAAGGTGGAAATAAAGATGAAGATCAACTACAAAACAAAAACAAGGCCAACAATGAGAACCAAACTAGAAAAGAGCCTTCAATTGCTCCGATTGAAAAACCAATTAAACAAAAAGTTGGCACCTTTGCGTCTTTATTCAGAAAAGATGATGGCATGGTGCTCAAATATGTGGAACCAGTGGAAATTAATGGGGTGGCATGTGCAAAACTGGAACGAGAGGATGTCATGTAATCAATCGAGTACTAGAAGAATTCAGTTATCTGTTGCATATTGGGTGCAAATCCTCCGCTTGAAGTAATGAAGGGCTTCTTGGGAAGGATATGGAGACACTTGAGTATAGAATCTATATCTGATGTGAAAAAGGGCTTGTTTATGGTTCGATTCTCATCTATTGAAGACAGTGGTAGAGCTATGAACCAAGAATTCCACTTCTTTGACAGTAAGCCCCTCATTGTCAAAGAATGGAATGAAAATCTTGAGATGGATATAGAATCAATTGCTACGCTGCCAATATGGATCACAATGCATGATCTACCTTTCAAATATTGGAGAATAGATGGGCTGAGTAAGATCACAAGCATGCTGGGGATACCTTTAGAGACAGACATGCAGACAATGGAGAGGATGAAATTGGGATATGCAAAAGTCCTGGTGGAAATGCCTTTGCAAGGACCTTTCCCAGACCACCTTGATTTCTTTGATCATCATGATAACCTTATCAGACAACTATTTAGACCCAATTTTGTGTCTAAACACCGCCTAAATCCTTAGGCTTTTGACTCGTTTTGTGGTTTAATTTAATAACTTTAATATGTTTTTGGTTATTTTGTAGGTTTTGGCGTTTTACACAAAAACATAGCAAAAAGGGGTATTTTAGAGCATTTTTGATGATTTCCCGAGCCGAGCCGGACCGAGAGCCGAGGCGGAGTTGACCCGGGACCACTTTCCCTTCATTTGGTGCGAAAGAGTGAAGTAACACCCGCTACGACCCTTGTAGCGGGCGTTACGTGCCTTGGAATGAAGGAAGAAACAAAGGGAAGAAAAGTCATAGGGTAGCCCCCGCCACCCTCATGGTAGCGCCCGCTACCACAGGCTGGCCGAGCAAGACCGCAACTGCGGTATTGGAGCACCATAGCCACGGTCTCTCGAGGATGAAAAATCACCAAGCACTTCTTCGCTGGTCGCGCCCGCGACCCCCTGGTCCAGCAGCCGTACCGCACCTATGGTGTCTTGAACGTTCAATCGCCCAGTTTTCTTCGCTCCATGACCGCACCTGCGGTCCACGGTCGACCGCACTTATCCGCGCAACTTGTGCTGCGTTTTGGGTAGGTTTTTATGCTTTGTATAAATAGACTCCTTAGCTAAGTTTTTTAGGGGGCATCTAGGGATAGACTTAGATATTTTCCAGCTTGTAATTAGTGGATTTTAGAGAGAGTTTAGTGAGAGATTAACCTAGGGTTTGTGGTGTTTGTGAAGATTTGGAGATTCAAACAATTGAAAGATTGTTGGATCATCTTTTATTGCTTTCTCTTGTTCATCTACAACATTTTGATAAGTATTCTCTTCCCTTAACTCTTTTATTAATTACTTTGCTAATTACTTTCCTGCTTGTTTAATTGTTTTGCTTGTTATTTCATTATCTTGCTTGTTTATGGTTGTTTGATGTTAGAAATCATGTTTAGGGTTGGTTTGGATGTTGTTAGCATAATTTTTATCATGATTAGTGGCTAGAAACCCTATAAGTTAGGGGGTAATTAAGGGCGTGAATGGGTAATTAGGTTTGGGTTAGCAATATTAGTGGGTAATTAGTTGGGAAATCAATTTCCCACTCATTTCCTTCCCTAAAGTGGGATGTTTTTGGGTTCGAAAGTCCCCAAACACATCCAACACTTGAGTCGGAAGATTGGAATTGGGATAGTTAGTACTCTACTCACGGAAGTGAATAGAGAATAACTAGGGAATTCCGTTTCATTAACTCTCCGGGTCCGTGGTGGACTTTGGGAAAGTTAATCTGGACTATCCTCGAAAGAGGAAGCTCAGTGGGTATTTTCTAACGGAATTGTCACTTGATTCTCCATCCTTATTATTCTCTTGTTGCAAAACCCATTTCCTCATTCCCGTTTGCATCGCGAAAAGCCTCCGAAGCCCATTTCCTTTCCTTGACCGACCTTAGTTTTATTTCTTGCATTGTGACCCTTTCAACCAAATACCTTACCTTAGCAATCTCATCCCGACCATTAACTTAGTTTCTATGTCCAAGGCCGCCAGCTCCCTGAGAGAGAACGACAATACTGAGGTCTCACAAACCACTGTTACACAAAATGGAGCCGTTGCCGGGGAGCCAGCGCCCCTAGTTTTAGTTTCTTGGTTTTTGGTTATTTGAGTTTGCTTTCACGCTAGAAATCAGTTTGTACCAATCCAAATGAATTTGATGCTTCATTTCTTGTAGGAGTCTTCGCGTTCTAATGGGTGAAGCTTAAGCTGGTTCACCTCGTACCCTTCTATCATATGTCATTCCATCATTGGGTACGGGAGGCAGTCATATCACATTATCACCATTACCACCCGATGCTGTGTTCGAGTTTAAACCGCACTTACTTGAAGTCTTCAAAAGAAACCCGTTTTGTGGGGACGATACTACTGAAAGTCCCATTGCTCATATTGATAAGTTCGAAGACCGGATTAGCTTTATACACATTCCAAGGATATCATCAGAATATTTGAAGTTGAAATTCTTTCCTCTCACTCTTGCGGGGAAAGCGAAGATATGGCTACAAACATGTCCACCTGGTTTTTTATTCTTCATGGGAGGCACTCAAAGGAGATTTTCTTCACCGTTTCTTTCCGGCGGAGGAGACACACCGACTTCGAGCAGAAATTTTAAGTTTCAAACAAGGGCCGGGAGAGAGTCTTATCGACGCTTGGGGGAGATTTAAGAGTCTTCAACGACAGTGCCCTCATCATAATTTACCGGATTCGATGTTGCTTCAACATTTCTATCATGGGCTCCGTGGTCCTCTTAGAGAATCTATTGATAATGTATCCGGAGGGATGTTTTTGAAGAAGACCGTGGAAGAGGCCAATATTTTCTTACATGAGCTATCACAACACGCTCCTCATTGGGGGAGTGGCCAAAGTTCAGGAAACAGAGGCAACTTTTTGGAGGATAACCCGATTATAAAGTTTCTTTTGTCTATCATTTGTGAAATGCAAAAAGAGAAGTCGAATGAGGAGGTTTCAAATCAGTTGAGAATTGCCCAAGCAATGCAATCCTTTGCATCCACTTCTATTCCGAATGTTCATACTTGTGAGTTTTGCTATGGTCCACATCCTACCCAACAACGTGCAAAAATTCAACAATTGGTGCAAGTGAATGTTATCCATTCTCCCTACGACAACCAAGATCCTTTTCACATCACCAACCATCACCCTTCTACTTCTCAACCCCATGAACATCACTCATTTATTCAAGAAGAATCCTTTCATCAAACCCAACAAGATATTTTACAACCCCAAATTTCTTCACCACCCCAAGAATCCTCGATTTAGTTGATGCTTAAGCAAATCATGGAGAATCAAGAGAGAGATCGAGCTTACATCCGAAGTCTCGAACTTCAAATAGCTCAAGTCAACCAACCTCAATCTATGCCTATCCAACCTCAACCTGTTCAAGAGGTGAAGGTGAATGCTATTACTGTGTGGAGTGGAAAAGAAGTTGAGGGACCCAAGTTGGTAGAGGAGGAACCTTTTAGAGAGAATGAGGGGGATGATGAAAATATAATTGAGAGAGAAGATATGGAGGTAGAGCAATCCGATGATGAGGTGAATGATGATTTGGTGAAACCCAAGGAGATTGAGAAGGAGAATGATCTTGATAAACCCACGAGGCAGTTGAAACCATATAGACCACCAGTTCCGTTTCCCAGAAGATTGGTTCAACAAAAGAATGACGAGAAATTCTCCAAGTTTATTTTGATGATGAAGAAACTCTAAGTTAATATACCATTTCTAGATGCCATGTCGGAGGTCCCTTCATTTAAGAAACATCTCAAGGACCTTTTGACAAACAAGAGAAGAATCAAGGAGTCATCGACCGTTCATCTCACGGTTAGTTGCAATGCTATCATGGGAAGCAAGACTCCCGAGAAACTAGTCGATCTCGGTAGTTTCTCTATTCCTTGTTTAATTGGCGATATGAGGATTGATAATGCATTATGTGACTTGGGGGCAAGTGTGAGTGTCATGCCACACTCTATATGTAAGAAGATGAACCTTGATGACTTGACCCCTACAACTATCAACTTGCAACTCGCAGACCGAAGTGTTAGGAAGCCCTTGGGAATATTAGAAGACATCCCGGTTCAAGTGGGAAGTTTCCTTATCCCTTGTGACTTCGTTATTTTGGAGATGGATGAGGATAGGAGAAGTCCCATTATTCTTGGTCGACCCTTTTTGGCTACCGCAGGAGCTACCATGAATGTGAAAAGAGACTGTTTGTCTCTTCATGTGGGTAGAGATCATATTGATTTTGACATTGACCCTTCAAGAATGAAATCCCACAAAGAATCTCATTTTAAGGCCAATGCGGTGGTAGGCATCTTGGATGAACCCCAAAAGGAGTCTTATTTCCTTGAAGTTGAGCCCGATGATTGGGGAGAAATCAAATATCTAGGGGCTTCGCATCAAATTTCAAGTGAATTTGAGGACATCTATCATGATCATCCTCTTAAGATCATTCCATGGAGGAAGGAGATTTCTTTGAGTGAGACCTATGTTGAGTGCAACAAAGTCAATGATTTGATTTTCAAAGGTCCCAGGTCCGGTAAACCACCAAACACCAAATTGAAGTTACTTTCTACTTCTATCTCTTCATGGCCTACTAAGCTTTTAAGGAAGCGAGCTCCATTTTTGCCTAAGGCTAGGAAGTTTTGGAAGAGAAGAAGGAAGCGTTGGTGGAGGAAGCCAAAGAAAATGCTACCCGGATATCCTAGGCGGATGATTAGACCACCGGAAGAGTATCCCATGTCAATCACAACTCTTTTTGAGAAGCGTTGGAAAAAGAGGAAGAAGAATTGGTGGAAAAGATTGATGAGGTTTTTGGGTTGTGTCCCAAGGATTCCAAGAATCAAGTAAGTAATTAGGTCAAGCTAGGGACCTTAAACAAGCGCTCTATGGGAAGCAGCCCATAAGTTTTGAGCTTCTTATTTCAAGTTTTTAGTTTTTGCTTTTTTTCTAATTTTATTTCTTTTTCTTTTTTTTAATTTTTCTTTTTAGTTTTTCTTTAAGTTTTTCTATTTTTCTTGTCTTTTTGATTTTCTTCATTTCTTTCTTTTGTAATTTGAGGTATTAGTTCTAGGTTTAAAAGAAAAAGTTCGAAAAAAAGAGAAAAAAATGATGTGAAAAATAGAAAAAGTTGGAGTTGAAAAATAAGAAAAATTGAAATTGGGAGTGAAAGAAGTAGTATGAGTGTTGAGAGAGTTTGAAAGTTAGAAAGATTTTAGAGTGAATGTGAGGAAGGATAGGAAAATGAGTGTTGAAGTGTTGGATTTTATTTTGCATCGTCAACAAGGGTAGCAGGCGCTACCCAATGTGTAGCACCCGCTAGACAACGCCACAACAGCAGCAGCATACTACTCTTCCCGTAGAATACCGCAGCTGCGGTAAGACATACCGCACCTACGGTATCTAGAAGTTTTATTTTTCCCAGGGTTATTCCCGCAGGACACCGCACCTGCGGTTAGATATACCGGGCCTGCGGTACCTCGATTACCAGCGCATGCTGTCGGGGCTAAACCCCTTTGCTCTCTCATTTTCTTTCACTTCCCTCCTTTCCCTCTCACTCGAAAACCTTCTCTCCAACCTCAAACCCTAAAATCCTTGCCTAAATCACTCAAATCCGTCACGAATTCATCATCCCCACTCTCTAATTTTCGCAAATTTTGTGCCCTAGCCGCGCTCTGCACCATTTTCGCACCTTCTAAGGAGCTTCTCAAGTGCAAATTCTGGGTTTTGTTCGTTGTGGGGTTCGAAAATTGTAAGGGAGCACTTCCAAGTCTTCGACTCAGGTACCTCTTGCTATTTGGTGCATCAAATTTCGTTTTCCTGCTAATTTTGAGTATTTTGTGCACAAGATTCATCATTTGCTCCTTGGACATTGTTGAATGCTTTTAGTTGAGGTGTAGGGGGGTGTCGAATTGGGTGTGATAATTTGTTGTTTGGGGTGTAGTTGGTGAAGTACTCGGTTGAATTAGGAGTTCAGACATATTGTTATTGTTGTTGGGTGATTTTGGATATTGTTGTTGCTATTTGGTGTGCCCATTGCTGTTGTTGTTGCTCATTGTTCGTTCCAATGGGTCGAACCAAGCGTGCTCGAACTGAGAAAGAACCGACCCCTCCTCCATCTACATCGAAAAAGCCCAATAAAACCCGTTACAAGGCCCAACCTGCCTCATTGATCCAATGTGACCTGAAGGTGAAGGTCACCTTTAGGGATGATATGCACAAGGAGAGGTACGCACGGTTGAAGAATCGGAAAATTTGTGCTCCTGATATGTATCATGAGGAAACGACAAAGGATGTATATTGCAAGCCGAGCATGGACTACTTCATTAAAGTCATGGGTTGGGAAATTTTTGCCACCATCAATGAGCCTATTGTCGACCAACCGGTGCTCGAATTCTTGAGCTCTTTAGTGGTTAGGGAGGATGGCACATCCAATGCCACTTTTACCTACCTAGCTAGTTGCCAAGAAAGAAATGGAGTGTTCGGTTCAAGATCTTTGCAACGCTCTAGGTCTTCCTTTGGATGGGCTTTTCTATGGTGAGCGTGTCAAATTCGACGAGCAAGAAGCGATGAAGGCTCTCACCTGTTGGCGGAGACGATATCCCAAGTCTCGGACTCTTAAATTGGAGGTCCATAGCCCGAGCAATTCAAAAGCCCGAGATTTTTACAACTTGAGTGTTCGCCTCTTCCACCGGATCATCTCGAGTTCCGTCTTCGGCCGCGACACTGGACGGTCAAACATTCGCAAAGACGATCTCTTCATTCTCTTCAACGTAATCCATGGTTGCCGTGTAAACACCGGCTCTTGTATCCTTCACTGTCTTCGGGAGATAAGCCTTGAAACCCAAAACATGACCCTTGGCATGGGACACATTATTTGCCATTTCCTCAAGAAGTAAGGTTTTGAGTCCCATCTTGCCAAATGGACTCCGTGGTACTTTCCCGATCCCATCGATGGTGTTCGTTTGCGGAAGCTGGAATTCTTGGAAAAGAACAAAACACAAACACTTTACCGCCACAGGTACGATTCCCATAGCGTCGTGGTTCATTTGGCTGACGATCATGCCGAAGAGCGATTAGATGTCTCCGATCGATGAAATTGGTCTTGTGGCCAAGAGTTCGGGGGCCGCTATGTGGTGGGTGGTCTTTGGGAGCCCGAAGAGGAAGGTGACGAAGAAGCAGAAGAAGATGAGGAAGGTGACGAAGAAGCAGAAGAAGATGAGGAAGGGGATGATAAAGGAGAGCAAGGAGAAGAAGCGGGGCCTAGCCAAGCAAATGATGACACCTTAGAGCGCATTAGTGATCAACTCTAAGAGCTTCACGATGAATTTCAAGTGCAGCGAGAACTCATCCAAAACCAACAAAGCCTTATCGAGGATTTGCAAGGTATGCTCGAGGCCTAACAAGAGATTCTTGCATCCAATCGCAACTCCAACCCCGTCCTCCTCCGGGAGGATCCGCTTGAGGACCGTTTGTAAGCGTTCCCGCCCCCACCCGATCTTTGTCATTAGTTTTTACATACTTTATTGTGTGAAATATAAGTGTGGGGGGATGCTTCATCGGGGTTTGGATGCGAAGGATTTGTGGTTTTGGTACGTGGTGTCTCAGTTTCTTTTGGCATGGTTTGGTATTGTTTCTAGGATGCTCGGGTTTTGGTTGATGCAAGCTGTCTTTCGGTTGTAGTTGGGGTGTTGTTTTTTGGGTTGTATGATGATATGCTTTGTTTGGTTGTATATTGGTTGTGAATGATCGATTCTGGGGAATGTACGAATTGTTTGTCCGAACGAAATGAAATGAATCGAGTTGTTCTGGTTAGTTTGTGTTAAGTTTCACCCTTATTTCCCGCCTCAATGAGTGAGATTCAGGGATAAGGTATGTCATTGGCAATGTATATTTTGTTTATAGTTTTCCTTTTCTTCTTTTTAGTTCCTTTTTGTTAGAGGTTTGGTTGGTTAGTTTTCTTTGATTTTGTTTTCGATCTCGTATGCGGATTTTGTCATGTGATTCACTTGAACGATGACTTCGGATCATCGCTTGAACATTTTTGAAGAGCTCAAGGTAATATCTTTCCACCTTACGCTTTCTATGTGAATTATCTTTATGATCCATCGCATGCTTGTTTTTCTTTTAGGTGGCGAACCCCCTTGAGTGTTTGTGTTGGGATTTTCTTGCTGTTGGAGCCGTGTGGGCTCGGGTCGCCACCGCTTTATTTGTTAGTTGTGTTCTTGTTTGTTTTTTTTTGTAGGTTCTCTACCCCTTTCATGTGACACCCCTTCCCAGAATGAGGACATTGTGGTGTTTTAAGTGTGTGTGTGTGGGGGGGGGGGGGGGAGGGGGAGATAATTGCTTCAAAGGGTAGATCACCTAGATTTTTGGTTTTTGTTTTCCCAGTTTTTTGCTTAAAATTTGAAAAACTTTTGGGTGAAAAAGGAGAAAAAAGGGAGTGAAAGCTTTAAAAGTTTTCTTTCAGTTTTCGTTTTTGCTTTGTTTTCGCTTTGTTTCTTGGATCTTGTTGTCAAAATTGAGAAGCCGTTCTTAATCTTCTTTAAAAGAAACCAGTTTGAGCATTCTTCGACCTTTTCTTGGGTACGAGTCATGAGTTATCCCTTTAGATGTCCTTCATCGAGTGTCTAGTGAAACCCCCGATTCCTTTCACGTTCTAGTTGAAGTCGAGAGATTCTAGGGGTTTGTGTCCGAGCTTGTTTTTTTTAGCAAAAGCAAAAGTATAGTCGAAATGAAAGAAAAAGAAAGCAAAAGCTACAATAACCGGATTAAGTGGAGCGTGTCGCTGAATGACATCAACCACAATACACTTAGCCAACCTACACGGGCCCGGTACTAGCGGCACGGCGCTATTACCCCTTAAGCTCCTTCTATATCGAATTCTCGACGGAGGTGTGTATGGAAAAGATTGTGTTGGGAGGGTAAACCTCATATTTGGGCCGTCCAATTCCCGAAAGTAAGGCTAATACCGACTATAAAAAGAAAAAAAAAGAGAAAAAGAAAAAGCAATTTCGTTGGTGAAACCAACCAAAAAGAAAAAGAAAGTTTGTGCTTCTAAAAGCGTGGGGCCTATCCTTGCATCACCTACGGCCCTCACCAAGCCAAGGGCGACCGAATGCGGGGAAGGGCAACTCATGCCTTGTTTGTTCGTTGTTTTTAGTTCAGACATGAGTCTTTGGAGTCTTTTGGATTTGGTTGGAACCCACTAGCACTTATGCAGATGGGGTTTTGCTTGGCATTAGGTGTAGGAAATCGAAAATCTCAAAGACTGACTTTTGCTTGGGATAGGGGATTGTGAGATGCTCATAACGGTTCCTTTTGGAGGCTTAATAACGTTTTCTTAGTTAAGGTTGCAAGATCCTTTGAATCGAAGTTTTTGTTTCTCTTTCCTTTTGTTTTCTTCAGTTTTGTTTTCACTTTCCCTCTCTCCTTTTCCTTTGGCTTTTGTGGGTATAGCCGCTACAAACCCTC
The DNA here is from genome assembly GCA_029582165.1 of Portulaca oleracea. Taxonomy (NCBI): domain Eukaryota; kingdom Viridiplantae; phylum Streptophyta; class Magnoliopsida; order Caryophyllales; family Portulacaceae; genus Portulaca; species Portulaca oleracea. The sequence continues at coordinate 17,489,088 of CM055878.1, read as the reverse complement.
ACGAGTCCATCTCGTCCACCCGGGCTGCCGGGGGGTTCAAAGGGCTTGGTGCATACGCTAAATGCACTCGTTTCTCTCCCACGACAGAGGAGTTTGTGTTAGTTTAGGTAGTTTTTGTCTTGTTTTGCTCGCGACGAGCAAAAGTTTAAGTGTGGGGGGGGGTGTTTAGACCCAATTTTGTGTCTAAATACCGCCTAAATCCTTAGGCTTTTGACTCGTTTCGTGGTTTAATTTAATAACTTTTAATCTGTTTTTGGTTATTTTGTAGGTTTTGGCGTTTTACACAAAAACGTAGCGAAAAGGGGTGTTTTACAGCATTTTTGGTGATTTTCCGAGCCGAGCCGGACCGAGAGCCGAGGCAGAGTTGACTCGGGACCACTTTCCCTTCATTTGGTGCGAAACAGTGAAGTAACACCCGCTACGACCCTTGTAGGAGGCGTTACGTGCCTTGGAATGAAGGAAGAAACAAAGGGAAGAAAAGTCATAGGGTAGCCCCCGCCACCCTCATGGTAGCGCCCTCTACCACAGGCTGGCCGAGCAAGACCGCAGCTGCGGTATTGGAGGACCGTAGCCACAGTCTCTTGAGGATGAAAAATCGCCAAGCACTTCTTCGCTGGTCGTGCCCGCGACGGGGGTGGTCGCGCCCGCGACCCCCTGGTCCAGCAGCCGTACTGCACCTGTGGTAAACCAGTACCGCATCTGCGGTGTCTCGAACGTTCAATCGCCCAGTTTTCTTCGCTCCATGACCACACCTGCGGTCCCTTGATTCTGCGCAACTTATCCGGATTGTGCGCTGCGTTTTGGGCAAGTTTTTATGCTTTGTATAAATAGACTCCTTAGCTAAGTTTTTTAGGGGGCATCTAGGGATAGACTTAGATATTTTCCAGCTTGTAATTAGTGGATTTTAGAGAGAGTTTACTGAGAGATTAACCTAGGGTTTGTGGTGTTTGTGAAGATTTGGAGATTCAAACAATTGAAAGATTGTTGGATCATCTTTTATTGCTTTCTCTTGTTCATCTACAGCATTTTGATAAGTATTCTCTTCCCTTAACTCTTTTATTAATTACTTTGCTAATTACTTTCCTGCTTGTTTAATTGTTTTGCTTGTTATTTCATTATCTTGCTTGTTTATGGTTGTTTGATGTTAGAAATCATGTTGAGGGTTGGTTTGGATGTTGTTAGCATAGTTTTTATCATGATTAGTGGCTAGAAACCCTATGGGTTAGGGGGTAATTAAGGGTGTGAATGGGTGATTAGGTTTGGGTTAGCAATATTAGTGGGTAATTAGTTGGGAAATCAATTTCCCACTCCTTTCCTTCCCTCAAGTGGGATGTTTTTGGGTTCGAAAGTCCCCAAACACATCCAACACTTGAGTCGGAAGGTTGGAATTGGGATAGTTAGTACTCTACTCACGGAAGCAAATAGAGACTAACTAGGGAATTCTGTTTCATTAACTCTCCGGGTCCGTGGTGGACTTTGGGAAAGTTAATTCGCACTATCCTTGAAAGAGGAAGCTCGGTGGGTATTTTCTAACGGAATTGCCACTTGATTCTCCCTCCTTATTATTCTCTTGTTGCAAAACCCATTTCCTCATTCCCGTTTGCATCCTGAAAAGCCTCCGAAGTCCATTTCCTTTCCTTGACCGACCTTAGTTTTATTTCTTGCGTTGTGACCCTTTCAACCAAATACCTTACCTTAGCAATCTCATCCCGGCCATTAACTTAGTTTCTATGACCAAGGCTGCCAACTCCCTGAGAGAGAACGACAATACCGAGGTCTCACAAACCACTGTTACAACAACCCATTCACTATGAATGGACGCCGATAAAATGCACTTTCTGTCATATGTTTGGTCATGATTAAGGAAACTGCAAAAAGAAAACAGTGTGCTCCTTTTGCAAGAAATCAGGACATGAAGAGTCAATTTCTAGGAAGAAGCTTGCACAACAGGGAAAAAACAAGGGAATCCAGCCCAAGACATGCACTGATGATGAACCGAGGGTGGACAAACACGGTTTTATCAGGCCAAAGCAATCCCTCATCTGGAAAATAGTCACAAATCAGGTCACTACATCTACGACAAATAAATTTGAGTCTTTTCAACTAATGGGAGACGAAGAAGATGATCTGGATGAAGTGCTGTCAAAAGCAACAGCAGCTAGCACAGATGAACCCCATGATGATGAACATCATAAGCTGGAACATTAGAGGGCTTAATAGCCCGGAGAAACAAGAAGCCCTCCGAGTCTTCTTGCATATGCAGGGGGCTGGTATTGTTAGTCTCTAGAATCAAAAGTCGCACCCGAAAACATTGATGTCATCAATCAGAGGGTTTTTCAGAATTGGGAAACAACTACTAACATTACTCACTGTGCTAAAGTTCGAATCTGGTTGGCCTGGAATCCGAGATTATACACTGTTGAGGTCCTCGACAGCTCCAGTCAACACATAAACAGTAAGGTACTATTAGTGCAAAATTCATCTTATTTTTTCATAACATGGGTTTATGGAAGTAATGATATGCAAAAGCGAGAAAACCTTTGGCAAGCTATACGCTTAATTGCAGATCATATGGATGACCCATGGGCAGTCATGGGAGATTTTAATGCAATTGCCGCAGAAAATGAAAGGATAGGTGGGGCAGATGTCGAGGCTTTCAAGACCTTTTGCTTAATGCATCCAAGATTGTTCCTTGCACGAGCCAAATTACACAGGTGCTTTCTATACATGGACCAACAATCATGTTTGGTCTAAGTTGGATAGAATGTTGATCAACCTTCGATGGCACATGATCTCATATCAACAACATGTATATTACAAATCCTTAGGTCTCTCTGATCACTCAGCAATTGTCATCTGTTTCCCTCATAGTCCTGATATGACGCCAATGTTTCGCTACTGCGACATGTGGGGGACACATATAGATTTTCAAGATGTCGTAAACCAAGCTCTTCATCAAATGCCTAGGTCACAAGCAATTTCAGCTGATGGAACTGCTCAGATCGCTCCAAAAACCATTCAAAGCTATGCACAGAGGGAGGTTCCATGATATACATCAACAAGAAATCATTGCTCGAGAAGCGTTGACACAGGCCCAAGATGCTTTAGTAAAAGATAGGGAGAATGTTTATTCAAGGAACATGAAGCAAGGACTCAATACTTTGAAATTTTGCACTCCGCTCTACTTGTGAGGCATCAACAAAGCAAGGTGGACTGGACAAGCATGGGGGACACCTATTCCAAATTGTTCTTTGCTAAACTGAGACAAAACCGAGCCCACAAATTTGTGTATGCTCTAGAAAATGCTAATAGGGAAATGGTGTACGGGTTTAAGGAGGTAAGTAATATACTTACAGATTTCTACCGCAATCTTCTTGGCCCTGACCATAGCAACGTGACAAGCATAAATCCCGAGGTCTTTCAAATGGGCCCAATTCTTACTATCGAACAACAAGTTGCTATCAGCAGACCCATCACCAAGCATGAGCTCAAAGATGCAATTTTCTTAATTCCGAATGATAAGACTCCAGAGCCAGATGGATACACAAGTGGGTTTTACAAAAAGAGTTGGAACATCATTGGTGATCTTGTCTATGCAGCGGCTCAAGAATTCTTCAGTACTGGCAAACTCCTTCATAACATAAACTCAACTAACCTCGCTCTCATCCCAAAGGTTTCAAATCCTTCAAAAGCTTCAGAGTTTCGGCCTATTTCATGCTGCAATACTTTCTACAAAGGAATCACAAAGGTCCTGACTTCAAGAATTAGAGAAGTTTTACCACATTTAGTAGACATGAGTCTTTGTGCTTTTATCCCTAGGAGGGAATTATTACACAATGTTCTCTTATGTCAAGAAGTAGCCCGCGGATATACTCGCTCTACCATTTCAGCTAGGTGTATGATGAAGCTAGATTTGAAGAAAGCTTTTGATGCAGCCCACTGGTCGTATGTAACTGAAGCTTTGTCGGCCTATAAATTTCCTTCATGGCTAATCAAGTGTATTGAGACATGCATCACCACCCCCATATTCACGATTTGCGCAAATGGCCTCCAGTCTGACAGTTTCCGTGGTGGTCGTGGTCTCCGTCAAGGAGATCCTATGTCCCCACTATTATTTGTCCTGACCATGGAGTACTTGTCTCGTTCTCTCAAATATTATGTGGAGGGGAACCCAAACTACAAATACCACCCGAATTGCAAAAGGCTGAAGCTTACTCATCTAATGTTTGTAGATGACTTGATTTTGTTCACTTCGGCAAACACTTCATCTGTCAAAACCCTCATGGCTGCCTTTCATCATATCTCTGAGGTAACAGGTTTAACAACGAACTTAGCCAAGTCTGAGATGATCGTTAGTGGCAGAACTACAGAGCAAGAGGCCAAGCTTTTCAACATCACTGGTTTTGCCCCTGGATTCCTCCCGTTCAAGTACTTAGGGATGCCCATTTCAGCCTGCAACTACACCAAAGGAGATTGTGCAATCCTTGTGGAAAAGATTATCAATCGTATCAAAATATGAAGCTCTCGCAATATCTCATATGCAGGAAGAACAACCCTCATCAACTCACTCCTCTTGGGGGTTTATGGCTTCTGGGCAAGAATCCTGATCATCCCTAAATATGTTATTGATGAGATAGAGAAGTACTGCCGTAACTTCCTTTGGGGTGCCTCCCATAGTTACAAACGTCCCCCCTTGATTTCCTAGGAAGCTACCTGCACTCCTAAGAAATCAGGCGGACTGGGGATTCGGAATCTCGCAATTTGGAAGAAAGCTGCTGTTTCTACTCTGGTTTGGGACATACAACACAACAAACAAAATTTATGGGTCAAATGGATCAACACTAGATACATCAAAGATAAATCTTGGTGGGACTGTACTCCTCCCTATGATGTTTGTCCTTATTTCAAGCGGTTGTGTGAGATTAAAGATGAAGTAAAATGGAGCTGCACTCCGGGCATACCTTGGCATTGGGAGGACGAAGATCGACCCACAGTAGCGACGACATACAAATGGCTCCTAAATGCTCAACAATGTTTGACATGGACTGAGATCCACCCAACTTTTGGACCATGATTTTTGATAAAGTCATAACCCAGCTTGATACTGTATTCCTTACCCTCCAAAATTATCTGCTAAAAAAACGGGAGTAAAGAGTCTCTAACCTTCAAAAGCAAAAAATTACTTAGGGGTACCCTAACTTTTGGTGAAATGTTTTTCCGGTACCCCAACTTTTAAAAACTAATTTTGGGGTACCCTAACTTTTAGAATTAGAAATAATTAGGTGAATTTCCGGCCAATGATTTGAATTTACCGGTGAGTTTTAGGCGGGAAATTGATTAAGTGTATTTGTGAACGAAAATGTCGTTTGCTTTTGTGGACGAAAATGATTTGAATCAATCGGAGTTTCACCTGAAATTCACCTAGTAATTTCTAATCCTAAAAGTAAGGGTACCCCAAAATTAGTTTTAAAAAGTTAGGGTACCAAAAAATTATTTCTTCAAAAATTAGGGTACCTCTAAGTAATTTTTTGCTTCAAAAGTCTACTCCAGTACTAGCTTGAATATTGCTTTAAATCACAGTCCAAAATAGGGCCTTGTCGAATATATATATAATGGATCCACCTTACCCAAAGAGTTTCCTTATGGCAGTATAATTGCCACAGTAGCTTACCCAAAGCTGCCGTGTTCCAAGTGTGGGCACCACAGTAGTTTACCAGTTCTATTCTACCAGTAAAGGTGAGCTTTCTCACAGCCCAACCAGACATCCATTTAGACATCTTCTCAATTAGAATAGCATAGTCATGCCTGTTAAGCCGGAATGGTTTTATTGGAACTCCCAAGTATTTAAATGGAAGAGTCCCCTCCTTAAAGCCAACTTCTTTCAGGATATTCTGCTTCTTCTGATGAATGGTATTTGCAAATATAACCTCAGATTTCTCCTTGTTTGGTATCAAACCTTAAGCTTCAGAGAAGTGAGTCACAACTGAATTGAGGATTTTTACACTCTGTGGATGTCCATGACAGAACATAAATAAATTGTCAGCGAAGTATAAATGAGTAAGGTTTAAAGGCCCACAAAGCTGGTGGAACCTAACTCAGAAGATTGTATTGCATTCTTAATGGATATATTCAAGTAATCCATTACCAAAACAAATAGTAATGGAGATATTGGATCCCGTTGACGAAGACCTCTTCCACTTTTGAAAAATCCATAAGAAGCTCCATTAAATCCCACTGAAAAACTTGCTGAAGAAACACAAGTCATTATGCGATCTACAAAAACACTAGGAAGGTTTCAAGCTAAAAGCAGATTCTTCAGAAGCTCCCAATCAACTGTCATATGCTTTCTGAATATCTACTTTTAGAAGACAATTCGGCTTTGCCCCTTTCCTATTATAAAATCGAACCAAGTCTTTTGCTATAAGTACGTTGTGAATAATGGAACGATTTTCAATAGATGTTGACTGTGATATGTCTACCAAATCACTCAAAACAGACAAATAATGACAAATAATGGCAACAACTCAATGTGTAAAAGTCACACTTTGTTCATTTTGGCTTGATGAGTTAGATTGCAAACCTGTGTTCTTGCTTCTTGCAACCCTTTTCTTCCTCCTTTTGTGTACCACAGGGGCAATTGACAAAACACTCTTCAGGGGCGGGAGCAGAATCTTCAGTACTAATAAAAACATATTCATCCAAATGTACTTCCAAGGAGGATGTGTGCGCATCATGACATTGTTTGTGAAGTAGGGCGCTTCATTCTGCTAGTTGTGTGGCGCCCCGAGTTTTCCGATGACCTCTCCTTTTAGTTTATGATGTTTGAGGTATACCTTTTGTTTCACAAGCAATATTTTATAAGTAAAATATAGATGTTAAATATATACATATTGATTTAGAGACAACGCAAGATAAGATCAAACTTAGGCATTTCTCAGGAAATTAGTTAATCAGTAACTAAAAATTTGACTTTAGCGTGTATTAACAACGAAATAAGAAAATACAACATAACTGATGGTTTGGGATATTTTTAAAAAAAAATTAGAATTGAGTGTTAAGATAGGGAAGACATCACGGTCATCAAATCAAACATAATTCATCAAATTATATAATAGACTAATTGACAGTGATGTCCATAGGAGCATGCAACAAGTAACATATGTACACATTTATTAATATATATTTTTTCAATATCGACTCCATTTCAGTGTTATGTCTAAAGGGCTGTTACATTTTTACAATGAAGCATGAACACTTGCCTGTAACTTGATCCATCTTTTGTAAAGAGGTGTCAATAAAGAGCATGTTCCCACCTAAAAAAATGCAACAAAAAAAAGGATTAAAAATTTACTTGAATTAGAAGATTTAAATTATTAGATCAACAAGAGCTAACTGGAAGAACTTTATGAACACATATCAATGTTTTTGCGCAGCAATTGTAATAGAACAGAGCACTCAACAACATAGTGTTTGCTGCGTAAGCATTTTATAGGGAGTTCGTTCATTATGACAAATAATATGTCATAGTTTTAGTCTAGGTGGAAATTCATATACTTGATGAGAAGTTGGTTTAACATTCCCAAAGTCTTGTAGTTGATAACACCTTGAATAAGTTGGTTTAAGCCCTCTGGCAATGATCAACTTGTAATCACAATTCCCTCAAATTGTACCCTGTGCCAACTCAGCACGACTTTGTAAAAATAAACATTCAATAGCAACTCCTCTTCTAAGTCATGAATTCCAAAAAGTAAACAAGTGCATCTAATATTCTGATATAATCATATATCTACTGCCACCAAAATTCCTTCTAACTTGTTTCAACAAGAATAATATAACATAAATATTGGCAGATATTGAATGCAATAAAAATTTATAGACAAACTTCATAAACATAAAATAATGAAACGGGTAATAAAATTATGAAATACTTAATCATTACAACTATAAGAAACATACAAAAGTGAAGCCAAATGGATCAAATATTCATCATAAATCACAAAATAAAGCTCACATTCCATTCCCCCCCCCCCCCCCAAAAAAAACCAAATGGCAACGAAGAGTGGCCTCAACACATGTCCACTAAACGTTATAGGCCTTGGAGAAAAACACCAAAGTAAACAAAGTTATAGCGAGGAGGTTGAAAAGTTCACATATGAGAGCCATTTAAGATGCAAAAGAGAGGTTATCTTCTCATTCTATGCATCATTCCACATTGCATCTGAAACTTGAGCATCATCAATGTGGGTGGATGTTAACGGGTTGGATACAATAGTGGAATTGGAGGGTAGTTTTCTTTTTTTATGTGGAAAGGAAGGAGGGACTGTAGGTTCACTCATTGTTCCAGAAGGACCAGGAGACCAACCATCAACGACTTATTGTGCAGGAAACAAGACAGCCATCTTCCCTTCTTTGTCAGCCAATTTAGCCTCCGAAATCCTACATTTTTTCTGGAACATTGAATAGCGAGCCCAAGCACAAATTATAGTTTCATAGTTTACATCAAGAAAAGTAAACTTATAGTCATATTGCAATAGTTTGATGGCCTTTTTCGCGTCATCTTGTTCAGCTTGCATAACACTATTAAAAAGTTCGCCTAATATATAGTGAGGATTGTCTTGAGAGCCCGGATAACTAACACTACAACATGAAAGGCCTGCGGCGACCGACCTAGACGACCGATATGTATCAGTCGCTCCTATCGATACGGGTGACCAATAGGCAGTGACTATGGTATCGGTCGTTGCGTATTGGTCACTAGGCTCATTAATTTCATAACAGTCATATTTAAAAACTGGCTCAGTGATCGATATGCTATCGGTCGCTGCGTTTTGTTGGCCTCTTTTAATGACACAACGGCTAGATTCATTTCGATACCTTCTGCCTCTCTCTCTCTCTCTCTCTCTCTCTCTCTCTCTCTCTCTCTCTCTCGCACGCTCCTCGCACTCACCGACGCGAACCACCGCCCCAACCACCTTCACTCCGGCCACCACCGACTCATCGCGACTCACGGTGACATCTCCGGAAGCTCCATGACCACCGATGCCAACATCTCTGGCAACCAATGTGAGTCCCCTAATTTATTTTTATAGTTAAATTATTGATGTTTAATTGTAAAATTCATATATGTTGTTGTATTTGAGTAATTTATTTGAGTAATTTTAGTGTGGTTATGGTTTGAAATTAAAATTTAGGATAGTGTTTAGTGTTAGTCAAGTTTAGGGTTTGAAATTCAATTTAGAATAGTGTTTTGAATGTAAATTTTTAGGGTGAATTGTGAATATTTGGAGTTTATTATAGTATTAGGATGTTAGGGTTTGAAATTAAAGTTAGATTATTGTTATTTAGTAAAGTAAAAGTATATGTTGTTGAACTTGTTGATTTTTAATTGTAAAATTCATATATGTTGTTGAATTTGAGTAATTTATTTGAGAATTTTAGTGTGGTTATGGTTTGAAATTCAAATTTAGGGTAGTGTTTCGTGTTAGTCAAGTTTAGGGTTTGAAGTTCAATTTAGAATAGTGTTTTGAATGTAAATTTTTAGGGTGAATTATGAATGTTTAGAGTTTATTATAGTATTAGGTTGTTAGGGCTTGAAAGTTAGAATATTGTTGTTTATTAAGTAAGAGTATATGTTGTTGAATTTATTGAATTTTAATTGTAAAATTCATATATGTTGTTGAATTTGAGTAATTTATTTGAGTAATTTAGGGTTTATGGTTGATGAAAACCTTATGCAAGGGAAGCTGCTAGGATTAGTTGATGAACAAAACCTAGAAAAAAAGTACGTTTTATTAAAGTTTAGGAGAACAAAGACATTATAGAGAATATCATTCCAACTTGAAATCAAATAAAACATTGTCGATAAGTACCTTTTTCCATGAAATTCATTGGAGTTCGTCGCTAACAACATATTGAAAAGTTGGGGATTATCATCCTCAGTCTTTGAAATGTTGTTTTAGCACGCTTCATATTCATTTGAAGCTACGACATGGAAAACGTTAATATCTTACGTGTAATGTTTAGGGTTGAGCAGTAGGTAAGTCATTATTTATAGTAGCTTAGGAATGGTTGAGTTAATCTGGATGATTTTGGTTGTTATTAGTAAGTGAGTTAGCAATTATGTTTGGTTAGGAACAACGTTACGCGACTGTCAACTTCGTAGGCTAACTTAAATAAAGGGACGTCTTCAAACAGCAGATTCATACTTGTTATGGGGAACAATATGTCATAGTTTTAATAGGTCATCATGTGCTTGCGATGTATGAATGTTGGTCGTGATGCATTCAGTTTAGGAAAAAGTTATGGGATAAACACCCACGAAATCAAATCTTGATTTCGGGGGAGTTTATCTCACAGCTTTTTGCGAAACTAAATGCACCAGGACCAGCGTTCATACGTCGCAAGCCCATGATGCCTATTTATAAAACTCTGACAGATTGTTCTCCATAACAAGTGTGAATCTGTTGCTTGAAGACATCCATTTAACTAAGTTAGCCTATAAAGTTGGTAGCGTAAATTTGTTGCTAACCCAACCTAATTACTAACTTAATTACTCATAACTCCAAATGAAGACATAAATTGTAAATAATTATGTCACGTCCATTTACGCAATCAACAACAAGTTGCTACGTAAGTACCCAACAACCATTTAAGTAGCTTAGTTGTAGATGTCATAAAAAAGTGTGGAGTTTGGATGATTTTGGTAGTTATTAGTAAGTGAGTTAATTATTATGTTTGATTAGGAATGAATTTACGCGACAACCAACTTTGTTGGATAACTTAATTAAAGGCAGTTTCTAAATGCCAATTCAGCCTTGTTGTGATCAACAAGTTGTCGGAGTTATATGTACGGATGATCAACCGCTTGTGACATACCAAATGTCGATTGTTGTGTGTTTAGCATCCCAACCACTTTTAAAATGAACACCCAAGAACGCAATCTTGTTTTTTGGGTGTTCGTTTTATAGGTGGTTGGGATGCTAAATGTAGAACGATCGACATTTGCTACGTGACAACCGGTTGATCACCCGTACATATAACTCTGACAACTTGTTGATCACAACAAGGCTGAATTGGCATTTAGAGATTAGACTTTAATTAAGTTAACCTCTGAAGTGGATGGCACATGAAGTTGTGCGACCGCACGACTGATTCGGGGTACAAGGTCAGGACAAAAAAGAGGACGGATCCTGTATCGCATATGAGCGAAGAGGACCGTGAGGCATTGTTGGAGGAATCCCAAACAGAGGAATTCGTTCGACAGTCCAATACCGCCAAAGCAAACCGGAATTCGGAGAAAGCGGCCAATTGCATTACGCATGTCGGCTCGATTTCGGCAGCGACCTATATGAATAAGAAGGTGAACCCTATACTAACACAATTAATAAAATTATATGGATATATTAACTAATAAGAACTTTTTAAATAATTGTTTGCATTTACTATTCTCACTTTTAGATGGCCGAGGGGGTATTCCTGAAGCTGTCCGATGTCCACGCTCATATCCACTGTGGGCGAGATTCTGCAGGGAATCCAGTGTGGAGTTCCACACATGCCGCCACACTCGATGTAAGTTTCTTTTACACATATTCATAAACTTTTAGTTGTGTTTGGGTGCTTGTTTGAACTTTTATGTGTGTTTGGGATTGTGTTTGTGTATTCGACGTGTGGCCGTTGATCATATTTTGTGTTTGGGATTGTGTTTGAATTCCGGCGTGTGGCCGTTGATCATGTTTTGTGTTTGGGATTGTGATTGTGCATTCGACGTGTGGCCGTTGATCATATTAGTTGTGTTTGGCATTGTGTTTGAACTCCGGCGTGTGGCCGTTGATCATATTAGTTGTGTTTGGGATTGTGTTTGAACTCCGGCGTGTGACCGTTGATAATATTTTGTGTTTGGGATTGTGTTTGAATTCCGGCGTGTGGCCGTTGATCATATTTTGTGTTTGGGATTGTGTTTGTGCATCCGGTGTTTGGCTGTTGATCATATTATAAGTTGTGTTTGGGATTGTGTTTGTGCATCCGGCATGTGGCCGTTGATCATATTTTGTGTTTGAGATTGTGTTTGAATTCCGGCGTGTGACCGTTGATCAAGTTTTGTGTTTGGGATTGTGTTTGAACTACGGCGTTGTTTAGACCCAATTTTGTGTCTAAATACCGCCTAAATCCTTAGGCTTTTAACTCGTTTCGTGGTTTAATTTCATAGTTTTTGATGCGTTTTTGGTTATTTTGTAGATTTTGGAGTTTTCACTCAAAACGTAGGAAAACGGGCCTTTTTTATAGCATTTTTGGTGATTTCCCGAGCCGAGGCGGAGTCGACCTGGGACCACCTTCCTCACCTTTGGTGTCAATTAATGAAGTAACACCCGCTACGACCCTCGGATCGGGTGTTACATGCCTTGGAAAGAAGGAGGAAACAAAGGGACGAAAAGAGGTAGGGTAGCCTCCGCCACCCTTGGCGTAGCACCCGCTACCACTATGGTAGCGCCCGCTACCCCCTGCTGCTGTGCTCAAAGTCGACCTTGAATGGTCAGCTGAAGACGGTAGCGCCCGCTACCATTTGGGTCGCGCCCGCGACCACCTGCTCCCGATGGGGACCGTAGCTACAGTCTCCAAGACCGTACCTACGGTCTCTCGAAGCTCGAAATCGCCCGACCTTTCTTCGCTGGGACTGTACTCACGGTCTCCTAGACCGTGCCCACGGTCTCTCTATGCCCTGCACGTGTTTTCAGCCCTTATGTGCTGCGTTTTGGGGAGTTTTTAGTCCTTGTATAAATAGCTCCCTTTGCTATGTTTTTGGGACATCTAGAGTTCGATTAGAGAGGCATCTAGAGATAGACTTAGAGAATTTCCAGCATTGTAATTAGGACTTTTAGAGAGAGATTAGTGAGAAATTAATCTAGGGTTTTGGAGATTTGTGTTTGTTATTGAAGATTTGGGTATTCAAACAATTAAGAGATTGTTGGATTATATTTTTATTGCTTTCCTTTGTTCATCTACAGCACTTTGATAAGTATTCTCTTCCCTTAACTCTTTTATTAATTACCTTGCTAATTACTTTGCTTGTTCTTTAATTTCTTTGCTTGCTATTTGATTATCTTGCTTGTTTATGGCTGTTTGATGTTAGAAATCATGTTTATGTTTGGTTTGGATGTTGTTAGCAGATTTAGTATCATGATTAGTGGCTAGAAACCCTATGGGTTAGGGGGTAATTAAGGGTGTAAATGGGTGATTAGGTTTGGGTTAGCAATATTAGTGAGTAATTAGTTGGGAAATCAATTTCCCACTCCTATCCTTCCTTCAAGTAGGATATATTTGGGTTCGAAAGCTCCCGAATACATCCAACACTTGTGTTGGAAGGTGGGAATTGGAATAGTTAGTATTCTATTCACGAAAGCGAATAGAAGCTAACTAGGGAATTCCGTTTCATTAACCCTCCGGGTCTGTCGATGAACTTTGGGGAAGTTAATCCGGACTATCCTCCGAAGAGGAAGGTCGGTGGGTATCTTCTAACGGAATTGCCACTTGATTCTCCTCCTTGTTATTCCCTTTGTGCAAAACCCATTTTCTCATCCCCGTTTGCATCCCGAAAACCTCCGAAGCCCATTTTCCATTCCTTGACCGACCTTAGCCTTGTTTCTTGCGTTGTGATCCCTTCAAACCGATATCCTTACCTTAGCAATCTCATCCCGATCGTTGACCTAGATTCTATGATCAAGGCCGCCAGCTCCCTGAGAGAGAACGACAATACCGAGGTCTACAAAACCACGTTACACAAAATGGCGTCGTTGCCGGGGAGCCAGCGCCCCTAGGTTTAGTTTCTTGGTTTTTGGTTATTTGAGTTTGCTTTCACGCTAGAAATCAGTTTTTGTCAATCCAAATGAATATGATGCTTCTTCATTTTTTGTAGGAGTCCTCGCGTTCTAATGGGTGAAGCTCAAGCTGGTTCACCTCGTACCCTTCTATCATATGCCTTTCCATCATTGGGTACGAGAGGCAGTCCTATCACATTACCACCATTGCCACCCGACGCGGTATTTGAGTTCAAGCCGTGTCTTCTTGAAGTTTTTGATAGCAGCCCGTTTCATGGAGATATTTTCGAGAGTCCTATTGCTCATATGGAGAGATCCGAGAAGCGCATTAGTTTCATGCATATACCTGGGATATCTTCGGAGTATCTAAAGTTTATGTTCTTTCCTCTAACTTTGAAAGGGAAAGCTGAGATGTGGCTTGATATATGCCCACCTAGATTTTATTCTTCATGGGAGGCTCTCAAGAGAGATTTTCTTCAAAGATTCTTCCCGGCTGATAAAACATGTATACTCCAGCAAGTTATTATGAGCTTCAAGCAAGAACCCGGAGAGACTCTGTTTGAAGCATGGGGAAGATTCAAAGGTCTCCAACGTCAGTGCCCGCACCACAACCTACCCAACTAGATGCTACTTCAGCACTTTTATTGTGGACTCTTTGATTCTCTCAAAGAATCAATCGATATTGCATCCGGAAGGATGTTTTTGAAGAAAACTGCGGAGGAGGCCGACAAATTCCTTCATGAGCTCGTTCAATATGCTCCTGATTTTGGAGGTTGCAAATCTAGTAGAGGAGATTTATCTTTAGAGCAAGATTCCATTATCACACTTCTTTTAGCTTCTATTTATGAAATGCAAAAAGAGGAGGCGAATGAGAAAGCTCCAAATCAATTGAGAGTGGCCCAAGGTGTGCAAACCCTTACATCTACTTCTGTTCCTAATATACATACTCGTAAGTTGTGTTTGGGTCCACATCACGAGCATCAATGTGGGGAGTTTAATCAAGAAAAGCGTGTGAACACTATCTATCCATCATATTTCAACCCACTTTTCTCCCATTCTTTTGGAGAGCATGCTTATGACTATACCACGTTTATCAATCCTACGTTCAACCCTATTTCTCAACCTTATGATCACCACTCATTTATCCAAGAAGAATCCTCCCACTCAACTCAACAAGACATAGTACCACCCCAAATTTCTCAACCACCCCATGAATTATCGGCTGAGTTGAGGTTGATGAAGATGATGGATGACCAAAAGAAAAACCAAGCCTTCATTCAAAGTCTCGAACTCAAACTAGCTCAAGCCACCCAACCTTCACCGACTCCAATGGTACAAGTAAATTCTGTCGATCTAGGGAGTGGGGAAGAGGTTGATGAGTTTTCTTGGGTAGAGGATAGTGTTTTGGAGGAAAAATTAGAGAATGAGGTAGAGACAAATGTTGAAGAGGGAGTCGTTATGGTTGAGGAAGCAAAGGTTGAGGAAGAGAGGGTGTTGGATGAGGAAAAGGAGGAAGAACAATAAAGAGAAGAGATTTTGGGAGGAAATATCCATGAATGCTCCGAAGAGCAATTTGACTCCTACCAAATGCAAATTCCACTCCCCGAATGGTTGATACAACACTTGAAGGATGTAGAGCATATAGAACTAAGGCATGATGTTCCGATTGAGAAACCTTCTCTCATGCCACTTTGTGTTGAAGTCAATTCAATAACCACGGTTGTTCATGAGCATAAAGAAGAAGTTTATATTCTTGAAGTGGAACCCGACAATGGGCATGAAAATGATCATTCCAAGGCCTTATGTCCCGAATCCGAGGTTTTTGAAGATGCATCTCGTGATGATTCTCTCAAAATTGTTCCATTGAGGAGGGAAATTTCATTGGATGAAGTTTATATTGAGGACATAGATATTGAGATGATTGTTCCCAAGTGCTTGAAACTTGGAGAACCACTTGAAGAAGAGCTTGAGTTGCTCCTTAATCCCCATCACCAAATCAAACCACTGGAGGAGACCCTTGTTCTATTTGCGGAGGTGATGAGGAGGTGTTGGAAAAGGAGGAGGAAGCGACATTGGAAGAAATCGAAGACATCATCACCTCCTCCCCGCTCATGGTTAACCAAACGACCGGAAGGACGACTTGATTTAAGGTTGTTCAAAGATGGTAGGAGTTGGAAAGGAAGGAAGAAGAAGCGATCATGGTGGAAGAAATTGAATATGTACCTCTCATGTGC
Organism: Portulaca oleracea; assembly: GCA_029582165.1. Classification (NCBI taxonomy): domain Eukaryota; kingdom Viridiplantae; phylum Streptophyta; class Magnoliopsida; order Caryophyllales; family Portulacaceae; genus Portulaca; species Portulaca oleracea. The sequence continues at coordinate 17,473,043 of CM055878.1, read as the reverse complement.
ACCACGTCTCTCTAAAATCAAACGGGTATTTAGGTCGAGCTAGGGACCTAAAACTAGCGCTTTATAGGAGGCACCCCATAAGTTTTGAGCTTCTTATTTCAAGTTTTTAGTTTTTTGGCATTTCTCTAATTTTATTTCTTTTTCTTCTTTTTAATTTTTAATTTTTAGTTTTCTTTAGGTTTTTCTATTTTTCTTATCTTGTTATTTTTCTTTATTTCTTTCTTTTGTATTCTTGAGGTATTAGTTTTAGGTTTAAAAGAAAAAGTTGAAAAAAAAAGAGAAAAAAAAGAGGTGGAAAATAGAAAAAGATGGAGTTGAAAATAAGAAAATTGAAGTTGGAGTGAAAGAAGTAGTGTGAGTGAGTGAAGATTTGAAAAGAATATGAGTGTTGAGAGAGTTTGAAAGTTGGGAAGTTTTTGGATTGAATGTGAGGAGTATAAAAAAATGAGTGTTGAAGTGTGAAAGTTTTAGGAGTTGGATTTTGTTTTGCAGTGTTGGAAGTTTTGTTTGAATTGTCAGCAAAAGGGTAGCAGCCGCTACACTCAGTGTAGCACCCGCTACACTCAGCAACACAACAACAACAGAAGAGGTAGCAGGCGCTACCTTAGTCGTAGCAGCCGCTACGCAGCAAGCAACAGCAGCCGACCGCAACTGCGACCAAGAATACCGCGCCTGCGACCCGCGAGCAGCAACGCCCGACAACTCCCAGCGCCCTCCGCACGTAGCGCCCGCTACCGGACTGGTCGCACCCGCGACCTTTGCGCTGTTAGCGAAATATTTTTGCCCAAATTCCCGACTTTTCTCACTTCTCTCATTTCTTTTCCTCTCACACTCGACTCTCTCCCTTTCTAACAGCCATAACACCTGCGAAAAACCCTCACCCACACTCTTCAATCCCTCTCATTCATCAATTCAATCTTCATTCTCCTCCCCAATTTTCAATCCCATGCCCTAATTTCTTCTTCTCTGGTTTTGCGAATCTGCTGCTGAGGTCTTAAAATTCCGCCCAGATTCGTCCAAGTGTGCGACATTGTCAAGCATCTGTTCTTCATAGTTAAAGGAGGTATTTCTTGTGCCAATTGTGCAAAATCCTTTCCTCTTTCTCTTGCATTTTGTTCGTTTGTCATCCTTGTTGAGTTAGAAATCGATTTTGTCAATTTTTACACATGAATTTGCCCTGCTATGCGCTGAGTCCGAATGCTGTGACCTTGTATTAGTGTTTTGAGTGTTTGGTTGTTGCATTTCACCTGTCAAAGCACACATACACTTGTTACATTAAGAGTTCTTGTCGATTTTTTTGCACACACCTACACAGTGAATGATAATAGTGTGTTGTTTTTATGCTTCTTGTGTGTTGGCTGTGTATTTTGGTTCATTTTGACAAGCGAAATCAATCCTCCTTGCTGAATCCATGTTCAAGTGCTCCGATCTGAGGTAATCTCTTGTGAATTTCGTGCATAAGCTTTTCAAACTCATTCGTTTGTTGCTTGTGTCGATTGGTTTGTTTACCTTTGAGATTAGGCACTATTATTGCTAAAAGTTCTTGCCGAGCCTTGCTTTTGGTTCATCATGAGTGGAAGGATCAAGCGTTCACGAGTCGAGGAAGCTTCTTCATCGCAACCGAGACCATCTTTATCTGCAAAGGAGCGTTACAAAGCGCAACCGCCCACACTAATTCGGTGTGAACCTGATGCGGATGTGACTTTCCGAGATGAAGAGCATAGACAACGGTATGAAGCGCTCCAAGCACGTAAATATGTGCACCGGATATTTATGATGCGGCAACGATCGAAGCCATCCATTGCAAGCCAAGCTTCGATTATCTCATTCGTGTTCTTGGTTGGGAGGTATTCATCATGATCGATGAATCGATTGTGGACCAGCCCATCCTCGAATTTCTAAGCTCCTTGAAGGTTCACGACGATGGCAAGAAAGATGCGTATTTTGAATACTGGGTCGCCAACAAAGATAAGAAGTGCACCTTGAAGCGTTTTTGCCGAAGGTTGGGGTTGCCCGAGGATGGGAGATTTTATGAGCGATGCGCAAATTTTGATGAGCAAAAGGCAATGAAGGACTTAACTTGTTGGAGGAGGATGAATCATGGCACGAGAAATGGAGAACCACGTTATCATTGCTCCCGCAACTCTAAGGGGCATGATTTTTGCAATCCAGTTGTTCGAATCTTTAATAGAATCGTGATAGTTCAGTGTTTGGGAGAGATGATGGACGCCCCAAGGTTCGGAAAGATAATCTCTTTGTGATCTACAATGCAGTGAGGGGTAAAAAGGTAAACACCGGATCTTGTATTCTACATTGTCTTCGGGAGATTAGCATGGAACTCGACCTACTACTATTGGGATGGGGCACATCATTTGCCACTTTCTAGTTCAAGAAGGTTTCGGGAAATATTTGAAGAAGTGGACACCGCGCTATCTTCCGGATCCTATCGACAAGGTCCGATCGCAGAAAATGAATATCCTCGCCAAGCACCCAACTGACACAATCTATTGCCATGGACACGACAACAAAACGAAAATTCTCTTGGATCCGGACTATGCCGAGCAATGGTTGGATATCACTAAGGAGCATAACTGGTCTTGTGGTCAGGTTCCTAGTGACCGCAAGGTGGGTGGTCCGGATGTGTCCGATGGTGAGGAAGAAGAAGAGGACAATGAAGAAGAAGGGGAGGAAGAAGAAAATGAGGATGAAGAAGAGGAGCATACTGGCCATGATGAAGCTAGCAGAAGTGGAAGTCATCCATTGGGAGCTTCATTTGAGCATCTCAACTCTCAATTTGAACAAATGAGAGTTGATCTTCGAGAACAACGAACGATACTCCAAGGTCAGCACAATCTGTTGGAGACCCAACAAGAGTTCCTACGTGCCCAGCAGTCTACGCTCAACAATATACATGAACGTCTTCAAAGGCACGAGGAGTATTCTCGGCAAAAAAACCAGTATTGGCATGACTGGGGGTATTATCACTATTCCATTGCGAACAACCCCCCGGCACCACCAGAGTACATTAACCACCACTATCCTACGTTCTTTCCTTATCACCCATATCCTCCCCCGGGAGGATCTGAGCAATGATTTGTAAGTGTCCCTACCCCCATTTTACTCTCTTTATCGATTTTATTTACACTGTTAGTGTTAGATAAGTGTGGGGGGTGCTTTATGGGAAAGTTGGGAAGTGTGTCGGTTAGTTTAGTTTTGTTGAGTTCGTTGTTCCCATAGTTTAAGTTGTTTCCTTTCCATTGCTTCATCATTAGTTAGGCCGGTCATGAGATGTTTCACCTTCTATTCCCGCCTCAAGCTAGTGAGATTCGGGGTTGAGGTCAGCTAGAGTTAATGTATATATTGTAAATATTTTCGCTTTTCCTTAGTTTATAGTCCCTAGTGTCTTATTTTTATTTTTGTTTTGTTCTTTTTATTTTATGCATGCGAACACTCACACTTATTATGTTTTTCTTGTTTATTCCTAACCAAAGTGTGACGTTTTCTTGGATCGCGGATTGGGTTCGTTATTTATTTGAAGACCCCGAGGTAACCTCTTTCTGCACTCTTTGAATGTGTACATAATATTGATCCTTGTTGCATGCTTGATTTTTCTTTTGGGTGGCGAGCCCCTTGGAGTTTTTGTTTTGGGATTATATTGCTGTTGGAGCCGTGTGGGCTCGGGTCGCCACCACTTTTATATGCTAGTTGTTCTTGTTTGTTTGTTTTTGTAGGTTCTCTACCCTTTTCATGTGACACCTTCCCACAATGAGGACATTGTGGCGTTTTAAGTGTGTGGTGGGGGGGGGGGGGCGGGGGAGGAGATATTATGTTTCAAGGGTAGATCACCTAGCATTTTTGTTTTTGTTTTCTAGTTTTTGCCTAAAATCAGAAAAAAAATTTTGTGTGAAAAAGGAGAAAAAAGGGAGTGAAAACCTTAAAAGTTTTCTTTCGTTTTCGTTTTCGTTTTCGTTTTCGTTTTGTTTTTGCTTTGTTTCTTGGATCTTGTTGTCGAAATTGAGAATCCGTTCTTAAACTTCTTTAAAAGAAACCGGTCTGAGCGTTTTCGACCCTGTCTTGGGTACTAGTCATGACTTATTACTTTAGATGTCCTTCATTGAGTGTCTAGCGAAACCCCCGATTCCTTTCACGTTCTGGTTGAAGTCGGGAGATTCTAGGGGTTTGTGTCCGAGCTTGTTCTTTTTCCCGTTTAATAAAAGCAAAAGCAAAGTCAAAAAGAAAGCAAAAGCTACAATAACCGGATTAAGTGGAGCGTGTCGCTGAATGACATCAACCACAATACACTTAGCCAACCTACACGGGCCCGGTATTAGCGGTACGACGCTATTACCCCTTAAGCTCCTCCCATATTGAATTCTCGGCGGAGGTGTGTATGGGAAAGACTGTGTTGGGAGGGTAAACCCCATATCTGGGCCGTCCAATTTCCGATAAGGCTAATACCGACCTATAAAAAAAGAAAAAAAAGAGAAAAAGAAAAAGCAACCCCAAAAAGAAAAGTTTGAGTGTTAATAAAGTGTGGGGCATCTCCTTGCATCACCTACGGCCCTCACCAAGCCAAGGGAGACCAAATGTGGGGAAGGGAAACTCTTTTCTTCTCTTGTTCGTTTCGCTGTTTTTGAGCTCGGGCATGAGTTCTTGGAGTCTTTTGGATTCGGTTGGAACCCACTAGCACTTACACACATGGGGTTTTGCTTGACATTAGGTGTAGAACATAAAAAATCTCAAAGACTGACTTTTGCTTAGGATAGGTGTTTGTGAGACGCTCATAACGGTTCCTTTTGGAGGTTTAATAACGTTTTCCTGATTTAGATTTCGAAATCCTTTGAAGCGCAGCTTTCGTTTTTCTTTTCCTTTGTTTTCTTCGGTTTTGTTTTCACTTTCCCTCTCTCCTTTTTCTTTGGTTTTTGTGGGTATAGCCGCTACAAACCCTCACGAGTCCATCTCGTCCACCCGGGCTGCCGGGGGGTTCAAAGGGCTTGGTGCATACGCTAAATGAACTCGTTTCCTCCCACGACAGAAGAGTTGGTGTTTAGTTTTCTTATTTGTTTTGTTTTGTTTTGCTCGGGACGTGCAAAAGTTTAAGTGTGGGGGGGGGGGTGTTTAGACCCAATTTTGTGTCTAAATACCACCTAAATCCTTAGGCTTTTAACTCGTTTTGTGGTTTAATTTCATAGTTTTTGATGCGTTTTTTGTTATTTTGTAGATTTTGGAGTTTTCACTCAAAACGTAGCAAACCGAGCCTTTTTTATAGCATTTTTGTTGATTTTCCGAGCCGAGCCGGACCGGAAGCCGAGGCGGAGTCGACCCGGGACCACCTTCCTCACCTTTGGTGTCATTTAGTGAAGTAACACCCGCTACGACCCTCGGATCGGGTGTTACATGCCTTGGAAAGAAGAAGGAAACAAAGGGACGAAAAGAGGTAGGGTAGCCCCCGCCACCCTTGGCGTAGCACCCGCTACCACTATGGTAGCGCCCGCTACCCCCCTGCTGCTGTGCTCAAAGTCGACCTTGAATGGTCAGCTGAAGACGGTAGCGCCCGCTACCATTTGGGTCGCGCCCGCGACCACCTGCTCCCGATGGGGACCGTAGCTACGGTCTCCAGGACCGTACCTACGGTCTCTCGAAGCTCGAAATCACCCGACCTTTCTTTGCTGGGACCGTACCCACGGTCTCCTAGACCGTGCCCACGGTCTCTCTATGCCCTGCACGTGTTTTCAGCCCTTATGTGCTGCGTTTTGGGGAGTTTTTAGTCCTTGTATAAATAGCTCCCTTTGCTATGTTTTTGGGACATCTAGAGTTCGATTAGAGAGGCATCTAGAGATAGACTTAGAGAATTTCCAGCATTATAATTAGGACTTTTAGAGAGAGATTAGTGAGAAATTAATCTAAGGTTTTGGAGATTTGTGTTATTGAAGATTTGGGTATTCAAACAATTGAGAGATTGTTGGATTATCTTTTTATTGATTTCCTTTGTTCATCTACAACTCTTTGATAAGTATTCTCTTCCCTTAACTCTTTTATTAATTACCTTGCTAATTACTTTGCTTGTTCTTTAATTTCTTTGCTTGCTATTTGATTATCTTACTTGTTTATAGTTGTTTGATGTTAGAATTCATGTTTAGGTTTGGTTTGGATGTTGTTAGCATAGTTAGTATCATGATTAGTGGCTAGAAACCCTATGGGTTAGGGGGTAATTAAGGGTGTAAATGGGTGATTAGGTTTGGGTTAGCAATATTAGTGAGTAATTAGTTGGGAAATCAATTTCCCACTCCTATCCTTCCCTCAAGTAGGATATACTTGGGTTCGAAAGCTCCCGAATACAGCCAACACTTGTGTTGGAAGGTGGGAATTGGGATAGTTAGTATTCTATTCACGAAAGCGAATAGAAGCTAACTAGGGAATTCTGTTTCATTAACCCTCCGGGTCTGTCGAGGGACTTTGGGGAAGTTAATCCGGACTATCCTCGGAAGAGGAAGCTCGGTGGGTATCTTCTAACGGAATTGCCACTTGATTCTCCTCCTTGTTATTCCCTTGTTGCAAAACCCATTTCCTCATCCCCGTTTGCATCCCGAAAACCTCCGAAGCCCATTTTCCATTCCTTGACCGACCTTAGCCTTGTTTCTTGCGTTGTGATCCCTTTAAACCGATATTCTTACCTTAGCAATCTCATCCCGATCGTTGACCTAGATTCTATGACCAAGGCCGCCAGCTCCCTGAGAGAGAACGACAATACCGAGGTCCACAAAACCACGTTACAGGCGTGTGGCCGTGAACTTTTATGTGTTGTGTTTGAAGCCTGGCGTGTGGCCGTTGAACTTTTATGTGTTGTGTTTGAAGTCTGGCGTATAGCCGTTGAACATTTATTTGTGTTTGGGTGCGTGTATGAACTTGTTACAAATGAAAACTTGCTAAAAATAATGCTCAGCAAGTTGCCCTTATTGCAAATGAAAACTTATATGTGAAATTTTCATTTTTGAATGAATTAAATATATACTCATTCACGTATATAATGGCTACTTTGAATCGTATATATAACTCTTTGTATTTTTGCTACTTATGATACAATAATAGTATTATGGCTCTTTTAGTTTTGCTACTTATGATGCAATACATCCATCCCAATTTTGCTACTTATGTATGAATGCCTACAGGAAACTTTTCACCAAAAATGTGATGAGCGTGGTATTGTGGAGAACTCCCCGGAAGTTAGGGAGTTGTACCTCCAATTGGCAGGGGGTACAAACCCAAAGACCAAGTTGTCTATGGTCTTGATAGTGCGACATCGATGTTCTATGATACTCCACCCCCCGCCCAGGGTAGTTCTTCTTCGAGGCATGCCGGTGCAACCCCGTCCACCGATGTTATTCTTCAGGATCAAGTTGCTGCGCACTCATCCGCCCTCTCCCAAATTCAAAGCCTACTGGCACAAGTTTGGCAACAACAACAACAAGGCGGTAGTTCTTCTTCCCCATCTCAATATCTAAACTTATCAGGATCCCCTCAACTCCCTCCCCAACCATGAACCTTATAAACATTTGAACTTATGAATGTTTAGTTAGTATATGTACGTATATTTACTTAGTTTATGTATGAATGTTTAACATATGTATGAAACTTATGTATGAATGTTCAATACTATATATGTACAATTATGTTATGTATGAAACTGACAGGTGGATAAATATGCAGCTGACTATATATTTTCATCATCGACCATAACGTCAATTATTTGCATCGGTATTCCCATCTTAGAAGTGAGTACTTTTAGATAGGTGAGGAAATCTATCTGTACAACCTTAAGATGCAAGTTGTGGTTCGACTCAGACTTAGGAGCTTCTATTTCCTCTCCAAGTTCACGCAGACACTCAATGGCTCTGGATTCATATAATTGACCACAACATTTATACATGTCTGCTTGGTCACAATTAACATCACAAATTTGAACATTGTATTTTTTGCATAGGAATTGAATAGCTTTCTTTGATGTGTCCATAATAGAGCCTAAAGATGTTCTTTTCTCATCTCCCTGGAAATAGTGAGCTTTTGTGGGGGAGTTATTGCACCTCAAAAGCACATAATATGTTTTTCAGGAGATAATTCCAGTGCTAAAAATAGGTGGGGGCAGATTGAAACGTTCAGTGATTTTAATCAACAATGACTTGAAACATATCTCATATTTAGGTCCAATGACATCCATAGCCTGATAGATAAGATATAAAACTCAACTTATACTTGAAATTCATATAAACGAGACTCCCAAATACGATAGATGATGGTTTTGAGGTCATCAGTATATGTTACTTGTTAGTAGTTCTCTATCTAAGATTGGATATAGAAAGTCAATTTAATGGAAGTCAACATCATGATTCCTGATGCAACATATTCAGGTTAAAAGTACTATGGAAATTTCATATTAATTTAGTTATCTCTAGATCGAAATGACCATTACATGTACACAGACAATTGAGTTTAATGTAATTATGATCAACATATTCAAGTGCACTACTTCGCATGTCCACAATTGTATTTCTTAGTCATATATATACAAAAAAAAAAAAAACGCTAAACCCCCTCCCCCCAAAAAAAAATGATAATAATAAAGAAATAACAATGCAACAATAAGTTGGTTATTTCAACCATACTTAGTGTTAGCGTTTGGTAGTGTCACAATCACACATTTGAAGATTTTATTTTTGTTCAAATTCTATATCATTTGATGACCGAATAACTGATGCAATTGTGCCAAAAAAAGTAAACAATATAATGAAATGGTAGGGTTTACTATATACAAACCTCAACTTTTGTTTCCCAAAGTAATTGTCCCTGATATGTTGTCCAAATAGTCTGCATTATAGTCATAAACGCAACAAACAAGTCAATTGAAAAAAAAAAGAGTTCTGATTAGACTTAATAAAAAGCCAAGTCAATTGATCTACATATTAATAGAGTACTAAGTGATGAAAAGTGAATTTTGAAGACTCAACTAACAACAATAGTTTACGTGAGTGATTTTGAATGGGATGATGTTATATAAGTACTATCAGTGCACTGTTTTGTATTAGGTATAATTACTATGAATTGATAAATCATTGTTGTGCATTAAATGCATACATTTTTGCATAAGTATAATGCTAATAATTGTTAGAAATCCATGAGTTTTTCAAATGGTTGCACTTGTATAAAAAGGAGTATTGTAAAATTTATATTTAAAAGCAAATTCAAGTAAAATATTTATATGACATATGATGACAGTATATTTGAGAGTGAACAAACTACAATCAAATAGAAAGACTAGAAATATATGGAGTCAAATTCAGTTTGAAAGGAGATAAGCCATTTTAAATTATACTGTTTATTTTTCGGTCCATTATGATCTCTCTTTTCTTACATCATCACCTTAAATCCACCCAAAAATCCATACTCATAAAAATGGTTAGCAATTAAGGAAACTCATATACGATAATAGACAAAGCAACAAATAGTGGTTTTGTTAATTCGAAAATGATAAACATCTTGACGCAAGTCATCTTGCATTTCTTCTAAATCACTAATAAAGTTAAATATAAGTGTATTTATATCATTCTTGATAGTTTAATTAGGCTAGTTATTAAATAAAATGCGGAAATAAATTGTGGAACATAAAAGATAGACAAAACCCGGTAGTTGCTTATGACGTTCCTCCAAACTCAATTTCGGAGTACGTCACCGCCTAGAGTTCTCCAACTCTAGGATTTAACCTCGAATTATTATTAGGATGGATTTTAACAACCGATCTTAGAACCTTCTCTACTCTCAAGATCTCACCACTCGATATCGCCTCTCAATCAAGTGTGAAGAGTTGACCTCTCAACTCCTAAATCCTCTCCCTAATAATAATAATTTCAACAACTCAAATGAATAAACAATAACTCAATCCAATCTTCTTTTAATCTCACACTCAAGAATAGTAGAAAGAATAATGCTCAAGTGAGATGTTTGCTTGTCTCTTCTTGTCTCTTCTCTTGTGCTCTTAAATGATCAAATGCATGTTCCTCGTATTTATAGTGCAACAAGGTTGAAGTATCCAGGAGACAAAGGAATGTATCAACTCTTGATCTTGATATCCAAATGATCTTGATATGATTCTCACAAGATGTTGCATTTGTATTCTTTCACCTTATCATTTAGATATGACATTCAAATAATATTAGTAAGCAAGTGAATAATGTCATAATGTCATATCATATCATATTGATAACATATAATCAAACTCAATATTTAACAAGTTAAATAAGATTAATTGTTACCAAAATAATGAAGGATTTGATTCAATGTATTTGGACATTTATTGGTTTTGCATATTTCACTTTATCCAATATTCTCATAATATCAATCAAATTTCACTTCACAAATTTGTCCAATCAAATATTCTCAAATTAATATATTGGACTATCATAAGTATTATATATGAGTAATATAATAATTAAATCAATTCAATTCTAACCTCATATATAAAACTTGTTTTATGGTTTGTTATCATCAAAATAATTACATGTGTTATAAAGCCAACAATCTCCCCCTTTTTGATGATGGCAAACAATTCAATAACTAGTATGAAATTTATAGATGTACATACCTTAACGCATGTTCATACTTACCATCGATACATTCTTCTCCCCCTTTGTCATCATTAAAAATGGTTAAAAAATATGACATGAGGAATAATAGCATATCTCCCCCTTAATATGTACTTTCTCCAAGACGAACAAAGGGTTAAGTTCGTAAGTTCGCAAATTTATATGTCATCAAAACTATTCTTGTTCAAAATCCAATAATTATATGTTTCACATTTGACTCATTTCTTTGTAATTATTAACAATCTTATTAATTTATCAATATTTTGATACACCTCCCCCTTTCAAAAATAATTGTGACATATAAATCATTACCCGTTAGATATAAATATTTCACACATCAAATAAGTCTCAATTAACTTAAGGAAATTGAAGATGCATCCAATTATACTAATTTTTCTATATTTTACTTTTGATAATTAGATTGACACATTTTGGAAAAAAAGGAAATTTGGATTCTAATAATCCCTACTTTCACCAATTGGACAATGGTGGACCGTACTTTCACTTTGTATTCTGGTGGTCCAAAAAAAATAAAATTGGATTGTAGTGGGATATTTTCGAGGGAATCATAGATTTTGTATTGCATTTGATTCAAAACTTAGTGTAACACTTTACAATGATTTTTAATGAATTTACAGCGTTTCTCCCAAATTTTTTTCAAATTTTTACGATTTTTTCACTTTTATTATCTTTAAAAAATCATAATAATTATTTGGAGTCTCAAAAAAATAATTTTAAAAATGTTTTAGAAACTACAATTCATTAACTATCTAGGGGCAGGAACGAAAAAAACAAAAACAATATAATGTAGGAATGAAAAAATAAGAAGAATGTGGAGGTGGATTTGGTACCACTACAATCCAATTTTATTTTTTTTTGGACCACCAGAATACAAAGTGAAAGTACGGTCCACCATTGTCCAATTGGTGAAAGTAGGGATTATTAGAATCCAATTATCCAAAAAAAAAACACTCATCCCCCTCAATGTGTGCATCCAAATAAATATAAGAAGAAAAAAAAAATCAAACATCATGATAAATCATATTAGGAGGTTTAGTTCCTTTTGGAACCCCTATTTGAATAATCCTAGGAGTTTTATTTTTGTTAGGACAATAATAAGCATGGTTCCAAATTTTTAAACAATAATTACATCTTTTAGCGCTCGATTTATGCGATGTGGATTTAAAAAACTTGTTATAGCTTTTCTTTTTGTTAGATGGGTTAAAACCAATACCTTCTTTATTAAAAGATGCTTTTTGAGTACAAAGTAATCTATTAAAATTTTCTTGGCCTTGTGAAAATTTTAGAATAACATTTTTATAATCCTCACATTGATTTTGTAAATCAAGTTTTTCATTTTCAACAAGGGCAATTTTTTCTTTAAAAACATTAAAACTCTTTGACAATAAATCATTTAATTTTCGTAGTTCATCATTTTCTTGAGACGATTCAAAAATAACTTTTTTTTAAACTTTTCACTTTAGAAGTATGTTCCTCTTGACATCTAATATAATAAAACAAGATTTCTATTAACTTACATTTAGAGAATTTGTTGAGAGAGTAATATACCTCGTCTGACATATTGCACTCATGTATTTCCTCTTCTTCATCACTATCATCATTATCATCGATGCTTGTCTCATCATCGTCTTCAGATTCAGACTCTTTCGCCATTAAGCATAAATGACTAATCTCACTTTCATCGTTCAAGTTGCTAAGCGTATTGTCCTTTTTTGATCCATCAAGATTTTCCTCACTTGGTTGTTCATATATTAATAAGAGTTTTTCCCAAAGGCTTTTAGCTGTCTCACAAGAGCAATCACGAGTAAGTATATCATCATTTAAAGCACATTATAAAATATATAAAACTCTAGAATTTTTCTTCAACTTCTCAAAATCATCTTGACTATATTCATTCTTTGGTTTGTTGACAATGACTCCATCGTTTCTCATCCATGTGGGGCTAAATGGACCATTAATAACAATGTCCCAAAAATCAAAATCGATGGATTCTATAAATGATTTTATCCTGCACTTCCAAAGAGAAAAGTTAGTACCATCAAATGTTGGTGGATGACTGAAAGATGCATTTAATACACTAGCCATTGATCGATCCTACAGACGGTTAAGTCTAGCAAAGTAGGTCAGGCTCTGATAACAATTGATAGTTTAATTAGGCTAGTTATTAAATAAAATGTGGAAATAAATTGCGAAAAATAAAAGATAGACAAAACCCGATAGTTGTTTACGATGTTCCTCCGAACTCAATTTCGGAGTACGTCACTGCCTAGAGTTCTCCAACTCTATGATTTAACCTCGAATTATTATTAGGATGGATTTTAACAACCGATCTTAGAGCCTTCTCTACTATCAAGATCTCACCACTTGATATCACCTCTCAATCAGGTGTGAAGAGTTGACCTCTCAACTCCTAAATCCTCTCCCTAATAATAATAATTTCAACAACTCAAATGAATAAACAATAACTCAATCCAATCTTCTTTTAATCTCACACTCAAGAATAGTAGAAAGAATAATGCTCAAGTGAGATGTTTGCTTGTCTCTTCTTGTCTCTTCTCTTGTGCTCTTAAATGATCAAATGCATGTTCCTCGTATTTATAGTGCAACAAGGTTGAAGTATCCAGGAGACAAAGGAATGTATCAAATTTTGATCTTGATATCCAAATGATCTTGATATGATTCTCACAAGATGTTGCATTTGTATTTTTTAACCTTATCACTTAGATATGACATTCAAATAATATTAGTAAGCAAGTGAATAATGTCATAATGTCATAATGTCATATCATATCATATTGATAACATATAATCAAGCTCAATATTTAACAAGTTAAATAAGATTAATTGTTACCAAAATGATGAAGGATTTGATTCAATGTATTTGGACATTTATTGGTTTTGCATATTTCACTTTATCCAATATTCTCATAATATCAATCAAACTTCACTTCACAAATTTGTCCAATCAAATATTCCCAAATTAATATATTGGACTATCATAAGTATTATATATGAGTAACATAATAATTAAATCAATTCAATTCTAACCTCATATATAAAACTTATTTTATGGTTTGTTATCATCAAAATAATTACATGTGTTATAAAGCCAACAATTCTAAAGGTATGTTTCATTATTTTTAGGGTTACTACAACTTATAAATAATTTAAAAATAATTATTCATTTATATTTATTTCATAAATATAAAACTATGTATAAAATGTGCATTTTCTACTATGATTGATAAAATTAGGCTATTATTATATTTTTTGACCGAGCTAATAAGTATTATATTATTATAATTGATAAATATATATAATTATTAAAGAAAATATTAATAAAAGTTACAAAAATATGAAATATGAGCAATTTAAGATGGTTAAGAACCATCTTGAGTCAAGATGGTTATCATGGTCCTAATAAAATTTAATGTATAAGAAAGCTCACGTAACCAAGTTAAAGCCCAAAATAAAATTGCTGAAGAGACTTGACTGAAAGCTTTGATCACAACATAACAAAAACAGGGAATATTGTGATTGTGTTTTTGGAAATCAGGTAAATAAACGCTGAAAAATTATCTCAACGATGAATATATTTCAAAGAGAATATATTGTATAACAGCAGGTATTTATTCCAAAGGAAATTGTTAATATATGCTCCTACCATAAAAATAAACAAAGTAAATAATGTATGTTTATATTTTAAATGTGGAGTATGGACTAATCAAAGCATTCATGTAACACCCCGAGTATATGGTTAAGTGTGGCTTAAAGGGATTGAAATGACTATTTATATCACCAAGGTGCACCTTCTTTTATGGTAGTTCATTCGTTGGGAACTCCTTAGTTAAGCGTGTTTGGCTGAGAGTAGTTAAAGGATGGGTGATCTCCTGAGAAGTTTTCCCAGGCAGCGTGTGAGCGAGAACGAAGCACGCTAGAAAGATTCGTGGTGATTTGTGGGGCCAGTCAGCGATCTTTGAAGCAGTTATCAGTAATGTCTACGGCTTGGGAAGGGTTGGGGCGTTGTAATTCCTTTGACTTTATTCTAATAAGAGAAAATATAAGCAGTTCCTAATAAGAGAATCCAAAGAAGTTAGATGTCTATTGGTTGTTCTCGGTGAATATGAATATGAATATGCATCTATTTATAGTAAATAGGAGTTTTTTTTTTTTTTACAAAGGCCTAAAGAAATGCAAGAGCATTTTATTTAATAAAATAAGTGAACTTCGATGATATTTGAATGTCACCGAATTACCTTGTTCTTTTATATGACTGGCTGCGGTATGGCACGGTATGGTGTGGTGGAATTATGGTGGGTGTGGTGGAATTGTGGTGGATTGTGATAAGTTGTGATAAGTTGTGGTGAGTTTTGTTTTTTAATAGTTATAAAGTGTGTTGGTAAATGTGAAAAAGTAATTGGAAAAAGTGAGATTTTAACTTTTTAATAAAGAAATAACTAAATTTGAAAAAATTGATTGTGGTGGGTTGTGGTAAATTGTGGTGGATTAGAATATTGTGGTGGGTTATGGAAAAACGCAGTGTGTTATGGCACCGCAGTCAGCCAGCTGCATAAAAGAACAGAGCCTAAATTATCAAATTCTTTTAACTTCAGTGTCATGGTGAGAAGATAACAATGAATACGTAAGGTGGCTAAAAGCAGCCGATAAGAAAAACTAAACAAATATAAGAGAATGAGTTATTATAAGGCCCCTTTTTTTATGTGGCTAGTTGATTGCGGTCCACATCGCATCACAATTTTCCATATTCCACCACAACCCACTACAATCTACCACAATCTACCACAATCACTTTTTTCAATAAAAAATTTCATCTCACTTTTTTCAATAAAAAATTTCATCTCACTTTTTTCAATTACAATTTCAAATATACCAACTCACTTACAATTATTTACACCACCACATTTCACAATTCACCAAAACCTTCCATATTCCACCACAACTTCCCCAACCCACCACAATTTTCAAATTTCCACTACACCGCACCGCAACCAACCGTATAAAAGAACGTGGCCTAAATTATTTTTTGGGAGATTCTATCATAGTTGAAAATTTTCTCAACTATAGTAGTTGAAAGGTATATTTCACCTTAAAAAAGTTAAAATTAATATATATTGATTAAAGTCACTTGTTATAATTCGTAATGATATTCATTAAAAATTCTACCATAGTTGAAAATTCATAACCATAAATGTATCAAAAATAAATCACTACATTAAAAGTTTGTATCTCACTAAATAAGATTAATTATTGTAATAAGTTATCTTTACCAATATATTTTAATTTTATTTTGTTTATGATAGAATTAATGGTATTTACACTTTTCAACTATAATAGTTGAAAAAAATCAATTTTGGTAGAATATCCTTCAAATATTGAATTTTGTAAAAAACTAATATCTCAACAAATATGATTATTTTTGTAACAAGTTATTTAATCAATATATATTAATTTCCATGTCTCTTAGTAGATATTTTTTAGGGTAGTTATACACTTCAACTAGCACAATTTAAAATAATTTCAACTACGTGAATCTCCCAACATTCATTGAGGTACAATTTCTTTACAAAATTAATTACTTATAAAGATACTCTATCATAGTTAGAACTTTTTCAACTATCAAAATTAAAAAAGCATAACAATTATAGATTCTACACTAAAAGATTGAAATTAATATATTTTAATCTAAATAACTTCTTACAATAGTTAATCATATCTATTGGCACATAATTTTTTTTATAAATGTGATTTATCTTAGTCAAATTAATAATAAGGAACTTCCATTCATCCTAGCTGAAAAAAATTGAACCATGGTAAAATATTCATTAATTTTTACCCCTATTCTCCGTTTTGCAATTAAATAAGTTTTTCTA
Organism: Portulaca oleracea; assembly: GCA_029582165.1. NCBI lineage: Eukaryota > Viridiplantae > Streptophyta > Magnoliopsida > Caryophyllales > Portulacaceae > Portulaca > Portulaca oleracea. The sequence continues at coordinate 17,456,497 of CM055878.1, read as the reverse complement.
AGATCTCCCTATGATATGCGATCAAACTGAATGTCTGGATTTGGGAATGGATGTTACTCATGCAATGCACACCTCTTAATCTGACCACTCTTAAAGCAAATGTCATCTCACATTAAATGCATCCAATGAGTACCATCAATAATTCAACCTTTGTACGTGATAAAAGAAAATCTTTATATATATCTTTACATGTCATCTTACTCTATACTATGCAATTGTGTAAACAACTTTTAAAGCATGTATTATTATTATTATTATTATTATTATTATTATAATATTATTATTATTATTATATACAATCAAATCAATGTACAAGAAAGATTTATTATGAATTGATATCAAATACTCCACATGCAAATAATTTGCAAATCTTAAGTCTAATATAATCCGATAAAATAAATAAATGTGTATTGATTTCTTTTATTGTAAGTAATTGTTAAGGGTACGTTCTTTTATACGATTGGTTGCGATGTGATAATGGTGCAGTGCGGTGGCATTTGAGAATGTGTGGTAAATTGTGGTGATTTGTGGTAAATTGAGGTGAGAATTATAGCAAGTAGGGCGGTGAAGTGAGAGAATGTTAAAAGTAGAGGAGAACAATGAGGAGAGAGAAAAGTGAAGAGATATGTTGGTAGTAATTGTGGTGTGGTGTGGTGAAATGTGGTGAAATGTGATAGAAATTAAAGAGCTGTGGTACGATGTGATACCGCACCGTAATATACTGCATAAAAGAACAAGGCCTAAAGCAATGTTAGAGGTCATGTAAATATGGAAATTGAACATGTAAGTATGAAATAAATATCAGACATATACATGATTTGCAAACAAGTGTGCTATAATTAGAAAAAAAAAATCAATAAATGTATCTTTTATTTCGTTTCTGCTAAGTAATTGTGCCAACAATTTTAAAAGTCACTTAAGAACCACATTTATCCACTTTCACCAACTTTAACCTCTACATCCATACTTCGCTATTTTTTACATAGTACAACTTACCACACTATCAATATTTTACCCACTTAAATTTAACCATAATGATGATTTACCTACAATCGAAAATTGGAATTGGGTTTGGTTATTATTCATAGCATGAAGCAGGCGTCACTCTAAGCACTACTACTGATTAAACTTTATCCATTATAAATATTCCTTAATATAATTAGACAATAAATAAATGATCATAAATATCTTATATACAAATCTAGTGACATCAATAAGAATTTTACCATTTCTAAAAATTCTCATTTTCTAAAAATTTTGATATCTAAACACGATATCATGATTATTAATGTCACAAACTACCATTGTCCACAACTACTGTCAATAAACATAACCAAAGAATAAGTATGGTATGAAAATAAATGTGGTATGAGCAAGAAATTAATGCCAACATATAGGCCAATTTAATATGGAAAAGTCTCACATTGTAAGCTTTTTGGGTTCGTTACAATAATACTGGACAAATTAAGTGTGACCGTGATTAAATTGCACCATGCACTTTAATATTCCCAAATTCATTCTCATAACTAATAACGCTTAGAATAAGCTGATTTAACCCCTATTGCAATGATCAACTTGTAATCACAATTCCCTCAAAATGTACCTTTGTGCCAACTCCACATGGCTTTGCAAAAATAAACATTCAATCAGGGTTCCTCTTCTAAGTCATGAACTCCAAAAAATAAACAAGTGCATCTAATATTCTGATACAATAATATATCTCCTGGCACTAAAATTCCTTGTAACTTGCTTCATCACCAACCTAAGCTTGTTACTTATGCCAAGCCCTGACCCTTCAATAATTCTTGAGCAACACTCAAAATAAGATATCTTATGCCCTTAAACAACGTCCAAACACAATTTCCGTGAAAATGCACTTTCAATGGAGTCCGTATAGCTTGCAAAAATTGAACCCTCAATACTTGTTTCCCTACTAAGTTAGAATCCCCAAAATAGCCAGCAACAAACATTTTAATACAATCACATAACCCCTAGAACTAAAATTCCTTCTGGTGGGTCGGTAGAAACTTGTTTCAACGTCCACTTAAGCATGTTACTCATGACGAGCCCTGGTGCTGGCATAACCTGAACATAAAATTCCTTCTTCACAAGTAATTGAACCACCTCCTCAAAGAATCGCTCACGTTACTACATTAAAAATTAATAACCCATAAATCTTCAATTATAAATTGGCTATCTACCTCACCTAAAATTAAACCCTAGCGCGTGAATTATCCGAACAAAGTGCATGTGTATAAAAGAGGTTTTGACAACAAGATGTTGACATATAATTTAATATAAGGATATATAAGAAGAAAGTTCCAATACATGAAACATACTGAATATTGTTCCTTTCTTGCTTTTTTAGAGAAGATATATAATGTACTGATTAGATAGCTAAATAGTATAATGGAAAAATCTTGAAGAAAAGTCTTCAAATGCAAGCATAAATGGAGAAGAATAGTATGATCTCAACTAACATTTAAAAGCTTAATAGCATAGAATTATGTAAATTCAAGCTTATATATATGAGATTATTAATGACAAACATGAAAGTTCAAGGTTAGAAATATGCTTACTAAGTCTCTCAACTCTTTAGATCGCCACTCAACGGTATGTTAAATATCATCTAAAATTTAAAAAAAAAGTTCAAATAAAGAATAGATTGGTGAAGAAGTGTATACCTGATGTGACATGGAATACAAGCATTCGGCAACTGTCCCAAAAATTTTTTGGGCATCTTCAGTATAAGCAAATAACTTAACAACGTCTGTTTTGTCCGTAAACATGAAGGGAAGTGTCATCCTACAAAAAATGTTAATTAGCCAGGGAAATAGATTAAAAAATGAGCACAATCACCAAGCTAAATACATTAGTCAGGCATTAGCTAAGAATATGGAAAGACCTTGCAGTGGCTATTCGATTTTTGCCTTTGCAGTAGTTGCCATCACATGTAAATTCTTGGCCTTTCTCAATATATACTTTCTTGCCACAACCATCACAACCTATGTACAACCTAATTCCCGTCATCTCCAAGCGGCGAACATGAACATGTAACCATATTTTCTCTTCAAGAACAACTTCATCATCCTAAGAAATATTGAGTGACACCATGACAAGAGGTTAGGAGAATGATTGACTAAAAATTTGAAAAGATCCATAAAATTCTAATAATGCACAGGGTGCACCACAAAAACATAAAACATGGTAGAAGAAAAACAAGCAGCGGACATTAGAGGGGCCGGATAGAGAGAGAAAGTAGAGAGAGAGGGAGGGAGGAGGGGCAGGGCTTCCTGGTGAGTCACGCCATTTTTGTTGGAAACTTGCCAAAAAACCTGGACAAGCATGGACTAAGAGGAATTTTCACAAAGATTGGTAGGGTGAGGGAAACCTATATACCATGGAGGAGGGATCAAAAATACAGATATGGTTTTGTCTATTTCTGGAGGGAGGAATTTTCACAAAGATTACTAATGTCACAAACTACCATTGTCCACAACTACTGTCAAAAATACAGATATTGGTAGGTGTTCGTCACGGAGTTAGATAGAACGCCCCAGTTTACCCGCCCTTAGTCTCAAGATTGAGGTTTCCAGGAGTTAAGTAGGATCCAGGAGACCCCTCAAACACCGATGAATGTCGGGAATCAATCACAGGGATCACAATACATTGGGTCAGAGGAAGCCGATCATGAGATGAACTGCGAAGAACAGTCAGATGACAACTGTCACCATGAACATCAAGGTGGCCAGATTGAAAGTCAAGAACAGAGGAACAACCACCGGGATGAGGTGCTAGAGGGAGATGAAACATCACTAGAGAATGCAGCAAATGTGAATGGGCTGATGGAGAACCAAGGAGATAATGGCAATAATACACAACTCATGCATCAAAAGGAACTCAGGGAAATAAATGAGAAGGTGGATCAGTTGGAAAAGATTTTTGTGAAGGAGTTGGGCTCTCAAGAATGGAGAGAAGCCCTTGAGAGAGCCTCGAAAAATAGCATGGCCAATAATGAGTTGGTGGTTGCCCCAACACAGCATAGGAACATGGAGAACTCGTGCACCGTAGAGGATGAAGAGCAAGTAAACAACTAGTTAATGAAAACCAAGAGGAGAATGGTTTCCAAAGCCAGGAAAATAATTGCCAAAAACGCTGTTGGGCTCCAGGAATCAACAAGGACGGAGTTACAGATAAGTCAGAAGAAGGCTTATAAGATATATCTGAAGGTTTTGAAGAAGCAGGCAGCCATAGCAAAAAAGAAGAAAAGACAATCAACCTCAAAAAGTCAAGGCCTTGTTACAGCATAGAGGGCCAACAGTTTGACTCTTAATTACATTTCTATGAGGATTAGCCCGTGGAATGTCAGCTTCGTGGGTGGATGGTTTTTTGCTACAATGTGGTCTATCTGGATGGTGAGGAACAAGATAGTCTTTGAGAATGAGATAATGCATTTGGAGACATTACTATTTGCAATCAGATTGAGAATTTCGTTGTGGGCATCAACAGTAAAAGGGGTGGAGGTTTACTTTCCTTTAGAGTTGGCTCCTATCAGATTTAGGTGAAGTTTGGGTGTTTTTCTTCTCTGATTGTAAGGGGCTTTATACAGCTCAGCTGGTAGTCTTTTTGGTGGAAGGCCCCAGCTCACTGTTACAATGGGTGAAAGATAGTTGCTAAGGTGATCCTTGGTATTTTTTTGAAGGCTGTGGAATTTTGTTGATAATACAGTCAGGGGCTCCAATGCAACAGTTTTAGAGAGACACAGTTTGGGGTAGTGGGTTTTTTTTGGTTCTATTCTGTTTTTTTCTTTCAAATTTTTATATCAGAATCATTAATGTAGTTTTGGGGTTTTGGAACTTCAGGTGGTGTGAGGACCTTTTACTCCTTTGTAAAACTACACAGGAGGATGATGTTTTTTTTGTAGTTTTGTGGTGCCTCAATTTTGGGCTCTGTTGTATCTTTGGATGGTGGATGCCTTTTGGCATTGTTATAAAATTTTGGCAAAGGCTTTGAACGATAAAAAAAAAAAAAAGCAGAGGACATTATGATAAATGAATAAAGCAATCCTATTTGAAATGAAGACAATTGCACACACCATGTAAAGAATGTACGAAAACAGCAAAATAGCAAACAAAGACAACTAAAATTAAATACTCCAGTAATTTTTTGCAGAAGTCAATGTATGTAATGTTTGCATGATATATGTTTTGCATATGTTGATGTATATTTTTTGGGTAACATGTAGCTTATAGCATTTGTTGTATATTTTATGGGGTAAACATAGAGCAATCAGGTTTGGATTTAAAAGAGGAGCACATATCACATAAAGATTGAATTAAAATTGCAAAACAAAAATATGTATATAGCCAGGAGTGACACCTTTTGAGGTTGAGTTGGGTAACCGTCATAAACTTGGAATGCATCTTGGATAATCGAGCCTCCTCCATGGTTTTTCTTCTCAAATTAATTAATTCATCGTTGCTAGCAACCCTACAATAGCAAAAACATCATTCATTTACTAAATAATATGATCAGCTAACAGCAGAGTTTCCTTTAAAAATATAAAATAAAAAAGAAACGGACCACTCTGCTAATGCAACGACCTTCTCCCCTATCGGGTTTTGAACAAACTGTGTTGACAATAACATACCAAACGAGAACACTGCGAACATGTAATTAACTATAACAAACTGACTTTAGAGGCAGAAACATATTAACAATGGTTATACAAGGTCAGGACAAGAAACAACGATAAACGGAATATCAAATTACATAAAGGAATTTGATTCCATTCAAGTTCAAAGATTTTCTATTTTGGTGGCCTGATGGAAAGGTATTGCAAGTCATTTATAACAATCATGGCTTGATCCCAGTAAAAGATTTTATGTTTCAATGATGTAGTGTTACACTTAAAGTAAGGGTTAACTGGCATGAAAATTTCAACGTAGAGGTCAAGAAGGTAGAAATAAGAAAAGTCAATGTTGGTAGCTTAACATTGCAAGTCATGCCACTATGCAAATGGTAAAAAATAAAGGTGCAAGATACCTTTCCATGGTTTTAATAGGGTTTAACCTCCTTTCCAAGAGTCATGAAGTCCATAGGACTAGGGGTATGCATTATTCGGTTTTGAACCGAATAAACCGAAAACCAAACCGAATTGAACCGGTCCAAACCGAACCGATTTTTATTCGGTTCGGTTTTCGGTTTGGACTTTAGGCCTTATTCGGTTTATTCGGTTCCGGTGAAAACCCATAAAAAGTGTGCATTTTTCGGTTCAAAACTGAATAAACCGAACCGATTTTATTCGGTTCGGTTTTCGGTTTGGACTTTGACCCTTATTCGGTTCGGCCCGGTTTGGTTCAGTTTTAAACCGATGAACAGCCCTACTTAGGACACATGAAGAATAAGAGAGTTAGAAAGATCCGAAAAAAGATTGTAAAGGTTGAGGACCATAAACTGGTCGTACAAAGGAGATGTGTCACTCGACAATCCCTACAAGGCTAATTGATGAAGAAAGAAGAGACTAAAATCCATATCAGGTTTGAGACATTACTCTAAATCCAAAAGCGGTGAGATAAACCAAAAATGGAAATCACCAATATATAAATATGTACTACATAACAACGTAGTCTATACAAAGGAAAGTTTTAAAGTTACTAAAAACATAATGACATACTAAAAATTTCACATAAGCACAACGTGACTTCATGTCTCCATATAGTAAATAGCTTTGAATGCAATAGATTGGAAAGTTATTATGTTCGACACATTGGAGCTAATTGTTGAATATTTATATAATCAACCAAAATAATATCAATTTAGAGGCACAAACATATTCCACACTTGTCAGACTCATCCTACAAAAGAAATAATGACAAAATATAAGTATCAAAAGTATGGAATGTATACCGAACCTTTGAAGGATGACACTTTCAATGACATTATCCCAATAAAAGCTTTAGACCCAATGAAATCAGAAAGTTCGTGACATCCATCTCTTGCCAAATCACCCCAAACAGTGATTGTAATTGGACGGGCAACACTGGCATCCCAAAACACGGCGAACATAATTTAAGGCCAAAATTACAACCACCCTCCATTTAGACTAAATTTAAAATAATAATATTGTACTAAATAGCTTTAAATGTCTGAGCAAAATTTAGGCAAAATTTTAAATAATAATTTGAAAAACTGCAACGGCTAAGCAAATAAAAGGTAAAAGTTAACAAACCTGTGGTACATGATGACAAGCTCTCGAGCATCAACTTCGGAGCCATTCTTTTTCTTAACAGTCCTAATAGACTCTAACTAGATGATGACTCCAAGTATTCTGTAACATTGTTAATGGAATAAGCCAATAAAATGGGAAACTAATCTAAGGAGATGATATAGAAATCAAAAGACAACAAACATTAGTAGCATTTGGAAATTATGTTTCCAGTAACGAGGAAAATAATTATCATAAAACTCTTTGGCGTGAGCATCAAATGTAATTGACGAAATGTCAACATAATTAAAACCCGATGTAACTCTGTTGTCCATAAAAAGAGGGCGTATTACGGTGGAGGAAGTAAACAACATTTCAAGCTGATTTTGTTTTTTCCTAAACTCTTCCCTAACAGTCCTCAATTTAGCATTTGAAATCTCATATTCTCTATTTTGTTGGACGGTCGCATCATAGATTTTAATATCATCACCAAAGACTGTGGCACTAATCTCCTCTCCCTACACAACAACGAAAATCGGAGATGAAAGCACATATAATTGGATGCTCAGTACACTAAGAATACAAGTATAACATACCTTCTCATCTTGTATGATATATTTCTGGTACTTCATTTTCATTGGAGAGCATACAGGCCTCCATTTTTGCACAACCTTGACTTTTAAAGTGTAGTTCATGGATTTTTCTGTTAGATCACCAATAACCTTGTTCGTAAGGCTCATTTCTCACAACTGGAAATCAGAGTGACGAATGCCATTGGAACTGTTAAAATTTTTGATAAACAGGGGCAAGGATTTTTATTTATCAACATGATTGGCTAAAATTTTTGATCAAAAACGTGTTTGCATAACCTGGTAGTCATCCCGCAACACACATCTTCCATCCCCATACAACCACCCTCACCCCTCTCTCTCTCTTCCTATTCATGCTTTTAGTTCATTGAAGGCCATTTTTTCCCTCCTTCAGCCGAATTATTGAAGAGAAATATTGTTGTTGACGACATCGGTACTCAGACATTTGTTGTTTGCGTTTTTCATCCCTGAAGCAAATAAACATTCAACAGTTAATTACAGATGCAGTTGGATAGCAAAACTTATGGTTCATGAGGACAAAGAATTCAAGCAATGGTAGCCCAAAAATAAAGTCCGAAGCAACAATCATGTACAAATATATTCAAATACTTACTAAATAATTGAGAAACTGTGAGAATCGTGAAGGGAATGGGAAAGTAAGTTAATGAAACAAATTAAATCAAGAAACTAAGGTGACGCGAATAAGAAGAAATGAAAAACACAGATGAAAACACCATGTAACAGGAATAAATTGAAGGACAGCAAGAAATGAAATAGATCCAACCTTAACGAAGGGAAAAAATTAATAGAATTGCACAAACCTGAATGTACACCATAACAAGGCAAGAGATGAGGAATGAAAATACAAAAACATGGAGGCACCTATTTCATTTGTGCTGCCAATGAGGAGTGAAAACTCAGAGAAAAGGAACATGAATAGGGAGGCATGATGAGGAGTCAAAATAGAGTGATAAGGGGGGAAAGAACAATGCAAAATGAAGGTTGTGAAAATAGAGTGAGAACAAGGAGCCTGAATTAATAATGCAAGTTGGCAATAATGGCTAAAGATTACTGCAAAAGGTGGGTGAAAAGATGTAGGGTCAGTGTAAAAAATAAAAAGGAAGGGGTAAAAGATGGGGAGTTGAAAAGACTAAGGATTTGTTACATATTTGCAAAATAAAAAAAGGCACCCAAATCAAAAAATGGAATAAAAAAGGGAAAATTAGAGAATGGAGGGTCAACTTATTTATGTGTGGCAGTGAGTGGCGAAGCAGGGAGGTGAGGGGTTGTAGAAGCACTGTAGAATGCTACAGTATAAGTTGTGTGTTTTTAAAGGGTTATAGATTATAGATACTTGCTTTTATGTTGGATGTGCCTCTAGGATGGACATGTTGTTAGTCTGATTCCACTTGCAAACAGATGACAAATCATTAATAAGCGGGTTTCTTGATCTTTGATAGAAGAATCCTAGCTAAATGTCGGGCATAACTATTTGTCCTCCGTTACTTATTTAGTAGGCAGTCTCTTTTGTTCAAATTAAGGGCTGACACTACCTATTTTTAATTTCATTTGTACATCGTAAGCACGTTGAAGGAGTGAAGACTTGTAAACCACAAGATCAGAATCGTGAACATATGTCTTCATTACTTCTCTCTATATCTAATATCTACATGCTTTAATTCCTCTTGATTGAAGAATATTAAATTGAAATTAGGGTTTATATTCTAATTTTGCATACTGAAATTAGCGTTCTACTTTCTAATTTTGCATGAGATGGATTTGTGTACTCAGTGAGTCCTGCATGTTTAATCAAAGCTTGTTTTTGCATGATATGTGTCGCCTCAAGTTTGTTTGTTTATTCTATTTCACATGCTCCAAAATAGTATCTTGTTGGCAGTTGGAAATATAGTTTCCAGTTTAATAAGTTAAATAAAGAGCAAATTTGGATGCACATTTGTTGAGTGTGACATCTTTATGTTGTTATTGTTTAATCATGTATGTTGTTCTTTTAAACCGTCTCAGTAAGAATGATTCAAAAATACATATTGGACGCTCTGTACTTCTTTGTTGTAACAAATAACATAGATAATTATTATGTTGATCATTACATGAAAATGGAAGTATGAGTAACCTACATTCACTCTTGTTTTTTTTTTGGTGTTGGACATAAGGCATAAGTTTTCTATTACAAGTGCTTGTAGCCTAGAGTCAAAAAGGCAAACAGTTTGAGAAGGTTACGTGCCTGTTTCTATTTTTCTGTCCTAGATGACCTTTTTTTTTTGTTCTAATTCTACTATCTAATCTTCTATCACTAGGAGACCTTCTCACAAGATCAGATATTGGATCCATGATATTTTCCACAACACTTGTTGGCCTGTGTTTTACGCTTCTCATTAACTACTTAACTGTGGCCCGCTTGGTTAGGTACCAATTACATATTTCTCATGACGTTCTGGTTCATTGCAGCAGTATGAAGGGTGCATAAAGCAGTATCTTTTTTCTGCGAACAAGGTAAATTAAGCATCCTCATTAAAATCTCTTGATGGACTCTTCTTCCTGCCTTTCCTAGTTTAGAGGAGGTCGAAATAAATGTTAGTAATTTAAATATGGTTGATTTATTATATATAAAGTTTTATAAGAAATTGAAAAATTTATATATATTGATGTCTTTTATAACAGTATTGATAAATTGATGATGAATTTTATAATAAATGTTCATGAATTTTTTTTTTCAAAAAACAAATAACCCTTTGGAGGACCTGAGTTGGTACTCCAAAGAGTACTCCATAAGAATTAAACAAATTGTAATCACTTTGTCCATAAGACGACAATACTATTAAAGAAACAATATATATGTCTAAGAGACTGCTATGTCATATTTACCTTACTGGTGGATTGTGGTAGCCTACATCTTTGTCAATTATCAATAGAGAATTAAGGATGCATATTGTATGTTGAGTTCTTTCTTACATAAGCCTTGTTGGACTTGGCGAAGTTGTCTGGAATCCAGTATCTTGACGCGAACAACTTAATGGCTCACCATTTCAACCTGAATAATAATTATCACAAATCTTTCTCTTTTTATCTTTTTCTTTTCCTTTTCAGGGATGCAAATTTATGTAGTTAATTAAGGAAACAATTCAAAGTTTTCCTAACCTTTAGTGATTGTGTTTACTTTCTTATGGGACAATCTAACATTATACTTGAATATAAATCTGAACTGTGTGTAACTTATGGTAGCTTCACTGTGTAAAAGCTTGAAGTTATTAAGAGTATATGGTTGCACTCCATTCATAGTTTGAGGTAGGTTGAGATTTGAATATCTTATCCCTTAGTTTTGTTTTCTTTCAATGCAACAACTAATGGTATGTTGGAGTGCTCCTAGATTAGTAATTTGTTATATGTTCAGTATTTACCCCTTGGTTAGCAAAAAGTATTTTCTGACTTACTCTATTTTGATATTTTACTTGGAGCATTGAAATCTTTTTTGATTTAATGGTAGATAATGATCCCAATGAAGGCTACATAGTCACGGGTAAAAACGAGTAAGAGAGGGTGAAAGTTCAAGTTTGAGGGCTAGGCCTTCTCGACTATCTTTACGTAGCTTTTTTAACAGCAGAATTATCTTCTTCAATTTGTTATATGTGGCGTATTTGCTTCTTGGTTAACAGGAAATCTACTATTAAAGTACATCAAATGCCATACCTCCTTTGCTTGGTTTGGTTGGTTTTTAAAGTGAAATGTAGTATCTCATAGTAGAGAATGGGTGCCTATATTGACTATGCATCATTTGTAAAGGATATAGGTAAGATTACCCTACATTGTATCATCATTCGTTTAGCATTATGGCTGGGATAACTGTTAATGTGTGTGTGTTTTTTTTTAATGAAATAACGCAAAATTGACAATTGGAACAAGGCTTCAGGCTTGCAAAGTGTAAACTGCTATTTTGACAATATGATGTTTTCCCTTGTTTAGAATTTCTCATGTTCTGGGTTGCTCAAGTCTGAATCTTGTAGGCTATGTTCTATGATCGTTCATGTCTTGAGTTTGACATTAGATGCTTAAGCATGAAGCAAGCCACTATATCTTGTCTACTTGGTTGTTTTGCAGGGTTAATATATGAAGCACATTCGTCAAGAGTGAGTGTTGATATATTTCTTCCTTCGTACTGTAATTGTAAAGATAAGCATATTTCATTGAACAAATTGAAGTTTTATCTACTGAATGAAGATGTTATTATAACTATTCGTTGTAAGTCCTACGAATCAGTAGTTATGTTATCTTCATTGGTTATGTGCACAGTACCTAATAAATTATATTGCATATGTAGTTTCTAACATAACTAGATTCGACACATCAATTAAGCGTTTGATTTTCAATCACAATTAATTACATCAAGCTCAATGCAAACAACTAGCCTTGTTGATGTGGTTAGTTTGGTAGTATATTTACATAATATATATTGATTTTTCTAAGCCTCTTGAGTCTTGCTTGAGCAGAGATTAAGCTTTTAAATATTTTGTCCCTATGTTGTAAAATGTAACTCCTTGGGACATGTTTTTCCCTCATATTTTTTTTCCCCAAAAAGGTTTGAAGTTGAGTGAAGGTTCAACACAATATGTCAAAGTTGGGGGTATATCTTTTTTGTTTTTAGCCTCATAGTAGGCAATGCTCATACATAAGGCTCCAATGTCTCCCTATTTCAAGCATAATGTATCTTTTTGTTTGAAAAATGTCAAGCAAATTATGATGCGTATCTAACTAATAGTTGTTGTCAATATACGTCTTACAGTTATGATTGTTAGGTCAATATACGCGCTGGTCAGACTAGTATTAAAAAGAATTGGATAACCGTCGAAAGGAAACAAAAAAGTTTCATTAAATAAAATCAATTAATCAATATTTGTGATGCATCCATTGTTGTATTCTATCTAACGGTTCTTTATCGATCTTACTATAAAATTTATATTTATAAATAAATAATATTAATATGAAATGGAGAACCTATACCTATAAAGGAAAGGGCTTTGCTCTTTGTCGCCCTTATTTTACTGTTCGTCGCCCTTAATTGGCATAAAAATTCCATTACATACCCTTGACCCTCAAATACTTCCCACTCTCTTTCTCTCTCTAGAAGAAACTCCCCACTCTTTCTATCTCTAAATCCTCAAAATCTAAACACCACTTTTTCTAGCAATGAGAATCATCATCAGAAGAAGAGAGGTAAATTTTATGTTTAATTGTTGTTTATTATGTTGAATTGGTAATTTTTTGTGTCGGTAGAAAAATCGTGGCCAGATCCGTTTTGCCCAAGGCTGAGACGCGTAGAAGTCGCGCCCCAGCCAAGGTCGAAGCGCGAACAAGATAAGCCTGGTCCAAGGACCAGACACGCCCAGCATGCATCTGGGCCTTGGTCCAGGCTTGTCCTGCTCGCGCTTCGGCCTTGGTGCATGCGCTTCTTTTACGTGTTTGTGCCAAGGTTGAAACGCAATATGGACGTGCGATTGTACTGTATAATTATATGTTTTTTTTGGAAAAAAATATGATTAATCTTATGTATAATTATATTTGATTAATTTTGTTTATGTGTTGCTTGAGGAATTTGGGGGAGACGGTACAGATTATTCGGGACAATTTGCAACGGAGCAGTGGTTTGATAATATCCATGACCTACATGCATGGGCCGACGACATTGCTAGAGGATTTGGGTTCAGATTGGTCAGAGCATCTTATAAAAAGAATGGAAAAGTGGATTGTCCAGTGCGATGATATCTACGATGTTGGCGATATGGGAAATATCGAGGGAAAATAGGTACGACTGATTGCGACAGTCAGTTAAACACGAAGACAAAATCGTGTCCGTGTCCATTCATGATATGCGCATTCTCTCCAACGGGGGAGAAGTGGGCTGTCCGAAAGTACCCGGGTGACAAAGGGATGCATAATCATCGATTTATTCTTTACGAGGAGGGACACCGAAGGGGAAACCCGTTGACAGTTGAAATGAAAGTCCATATACGTGAATGACTGACACTGGTTGCACTCCTGCTACGATACACACATCGTTGAAGCATAATTTTCCGGACTGTAACGTCAACGTGGGGCAGATATACAATGAGAGATTTAAAGTTAGATCGGAGGAAATGGATGGTTGGACACATGTGCAACATTGCCTTCACTTGGCAAATGAGCACGGCTACATGTGCTGGACTGCATTTGATGATTACGACGAGTTGCATATGTTGTTTATGTGCCACCCATACTTGGTGTAGCTTCTCCGCGCATATCCACAAGTTATACTCATCGACAGTATGTACAAGACCAACAAGAAGAAATGGCCATGTTGTGAGATAGTTGGTGTCACCTGTACGAATCATAACTTTCTTGTTGCGTACTGCTTAATGAGAGATGAGCTGAAGGAGTCACATGAATGGGTACTCGAAAGGCTGAAAGAGATCTTGGGCGACAGTGTGAAACCGAACATGATCGTCACTGATAGAGAGCATGCTTTGTCAGGGCTATAGGACGCGTATTTCATGGAGTTCCTTACCTATTATGTGTATGGCATATAGGAAACGACGTTGAGAGCAAAGTTAATGACCTGACTGGCGGAAAGAAGAGTGGACAAGAATCGTTTTTTAGGAACATGTGGTGGAACCGCGTCTTCTATTCGAGCACAATTGAGGAATTCGATTATAGATGGTCGTGTTTGGTGTCACATTGGGTTGGGAGAAACGAAAAGATTGTTGATTATTTGACCAATAATTGGATGAAGTACAAGGAGAAGTTTGTGCAGGCATACACCAACGATGTCATTCATAAGGGAAACATCGCTACTTCTAGAGTTGAGAGTCAACATTCGAATTTCAAGTACTATCTCGGTAGCGGCTGTGGTTCATTTGATCGGTTGTTTAAAAGGGCTCATGATGGAGATCAGCCCTCACAACCTCATTTGGTGTCAGCATGCTTTGAGGCCATCCATGGATCCCAGAAGGTCCTTGACTATATCAAAGGTCATCCACCTGATGTGAGGCCATCTTTACTGTCTCAATACTTCATAGTTGAGGCCTCACTCACATTTGGTCCCTTGGAGGTCATTCATAATGTCCAAGCTTACATGGTCCAAAGGTCATTTGGGTTCCACAAGACTATTTCAATCTGGGCATGCAGTGAGGACTTTTATCTGGACATTGAGGACGTTTATCTGGAGCTGATTGTTCTTTTCAACTTGGGTTGTGATTCTCTTCTCTTTGGATTTCAAGGAAGTGTATTATTGAGCTTTCCTAAATGCCAAAGGTTGATCCATTTGGAGGTCGTTTGCATTCTGCACAACTATTGCAAACAGGGTACGTGCATGAGGACCTCCTTCGGGATTAGCTTGTCCTTTGGTGTTTCAGCAAGGTCCTTTTGGTCTTTTCACTTGGGTTGCGTCATCTTCTGTTTATTGGAGGTCATCAACCTTCTATGCAATCTGGATATACGCGTGAGGACATACATTTGGAAACAGTTGAGAATTTGGACGTCCAAGGACGTTCCCTACTGAAGGAAGACTATTTGCACCTTTTTGACTTTATTTCCTGAGTTGTTGAGGTCTTTCCAATTCAGTGAGGTGTTTGTCATTGAGGCCCTCTATGAAGACGTCACTTTCGAGCTGTTGAGGTCCTTCTAGCTCGTGAGGTGATTATCCAGCCTTGCCCACGTGAGGAATCTTTGCTCAAGAAAGCGCCATGTGTGATGTTTCTAGAGCCTTCTAATTGTTCTAGAAGCTTCATGAAGATGCCATGTGTGACGCTTTTATTAGCCTCATTATTATTGTTCTAGAAGCTTCCTAAGTTAGTTACATATTATCTTATTCTTATGTAATTAGCTAATTAAGCAAGTTTAGGACGTTTTCTTTTTGCTCAAGAAACTCCTAATTAGATATCTCAGCTGGTTTATATATACCCACTGTGAGGTCACTGTATTCAACAACTTGATGATATGAAATATGAGATTTGAGTGCCTTATTGAGCCTCTTGTTTGTGAGTGACGTTAAACTCTTAATTTTGGTTAATTCTACTACAGTATTAAGGATTTGGCAATCCTTGTGGTGGGTGTAGAGCTTGGTGACTTCAATGGTGGTGCGCCTGTATCCATTGAGGTAATCGAGTCCATTGCCCTTGTGTTCTAGTTGTGATGTGCCTGTATCAGCTTGAGCTCAAGTCTATCTTTCCTTTCCTGTTTTTCCCATCCCTTATTATCCATTTCAATCCATTTGAACAAGACTCAAAATCCTTCATGAGTTCTTGATGTTATTTTGTCCATCCGATCACATTTCACACATCACCCATTTCATCCATTTGTGTTTTGGTGTTTATGCTCTGTTTTGGAGGAGATTGTGATTGGTTCTCTGTTGTGAGCTATGTTTTGGAGTTGTTTCCATTCGATTATCCATTGTGAGGTCTCAGATTCCTAGTGTTGTGTGTCCGTTTGGTGTCTGTGGGGTCATCACTCTGATCTTAGCGACCTTGCATACATCAACTTGGTATCAGAGCTGAGTTTCATCTTGGAGGAGCTGAGTTTCATCCTGGAGGGAGTTATTGGTGTTGTTTATGATGTTGGGCAATAGTAGAATACCTCAGGAGGTTGTAGAGCTAGCTTCCATTTTGGTGATTCGTTTCTGATTTTTTTTAGTCTAAACACATCCCAAATCAGCCCAAACACATAGCCACAAAAAAAATACCCAGCAGCCATGACTTTCAGCAAACCCTCATATCGAGAGAGGAATAAGATTTTGAAGGAGGAAAGGAGATTGAGGCGTGAGATCAAGATGTTCCAATTGGACATAAAGTTGTGTGAATTTATTTATGATACCATGAAGTCATTTGAACCCCCTTTGATTCAAGAGGAAGAAAGCAAGGTTGAACACGAGGTTGATTTTAATCACCCTCCTATTTTTGATGTGTAAGAAGATGAAGAAGATTATAAGGGGTTAGAGGAGAAAGAAGAAGTCAATCTAGATATCCCTCCTAGATATGATGAGGAAGTAGAGGATCTTGATGAAGAAGAGTGTGTAAACGAATTTTTGGAGGATCCCATCTATGATCAGGAGGTTGAGGACTGTCTGTCCTTGACACAGTCAATGACCTTAGGGTGTTGTCAGCCAATGACATTGTCAGAATCAGAACCTCAACTTGTGATTATAAACACCATGACATCTTTGTGTGCTACAAGGATGAGAATAGAGAATGAAGCTTCCAGTGGCTTCAATATTGAGTTGGTTTATTTCCAACCAAGGTCACTTTTATGGATGAACTTGGAGGTGATAAGAAGACTAAAGCGAAAGAGGTGGAAGCAAAAGAGATCAAAGTATGATGAATGGAGTATCAAGTCCCAAACAAACTCAGTGGAGGAGCTCATTGTTTTTACTGGTGATGTTGATTTTCCGGCCTTGATTCTTTTCAAGTTGGTTGGAGTTCAATATTTTGGTCAAGGTATGAGATCTCAAGAATTTCCTTACTACATTATTTTGATGGGCATGAATGAAGCATACTTGCGAATATTTTGGTCAATTGGGAGTTTTATGAATGCATGTTTTGTGGAATTTCATATACTTTGGTGTTGTGTTGAGAAGGTTATCATGATTATACGACTTAGGTTGAGTCAAGATAGTGGAATAGAAGTGGAGTCATATTATCTTGATTTTGTGAGCCTTGATGATGCTTGTTGTGGATTAGTATGGAATGTTGTTAAGGCCTTGATCATATGTTCTATATTGGGGAGTATGCCTTTGATGTTTATTGTGAAAGAAATGCTTGTTGTTAGAAGGGTCCTTGGTAGTACTTATGTATATGAACCAGAATTGGAAAATGAATGTGAGAAAGAGTTTTTGGGAGATTCGGTTTATGAAGAAGAAAGTGAAATGCTAGTGGTGAGAAGAGTCCTTAGTGGTTCTTCTACGCATGAAGGTCAGAAGCAAAGGGAGGAGAACTTTTATTTGAGTTGTGTTATAACAATGGTAATGATTGTCCCTTGACCATTGATGAAGGAAGTCGTGCTACTGTTACATACCCTTTTGTTCAAATTGTCAGCTGTTCTGTTTTGAGGCCCTCCAGACAGTCAAGCACTGTTATGCACATTCCTTACCAACCTTGGTTCATCATTAATCCTACCATCAACCTACCACTGAAACCCCCACTGTCCTTAACCCACAAAACAGCCCCAAAAGCCCCACAAAAACCCCTCATACCAAATAACTTCCTATTCAACAAGGGGAGTCCCGAAACCTACCTTCCATGTTCCTTCACCTTCACATCATCACCCTCCATAAGTGAGCTAATTCCCAGAATCCACCAACCTATGCTTTTGTCCTTAAGGCCTTGGTTATTGAAATTCCTTGATCCAACTAAGGATCTTATTCTCCTAGACCAAAATACAAACCTAAACTCCTCAAATAGCCATCCCCTCCTTACCCATCCTTTGGGACACTATCCTTATGTGTTTTCGGAAGAAAAACCCCCTGGTTTACCTCTTGAATATGAGTTTCAACATGAACGGAAAAAGGTAGCTAAGTTTCATGATTTTGCTCACAAGAGAAAGAAGAAGATGGGTTTTCTGCCGGGAAATCTTGTTTGGATCTACCTAAAGAAGGATAGATTTCGATCCAAGAGGAAAGGCAGGTTGGTTCCAAGAGATGAAGGTTCCTTTGAGATCCTTGGAATAATCAATATTGAAGTTGATCCTTTTGGAGGCGGTTCAATGTCCTTCAGGCCATACTATTCTTGGTGTATATCTTTGAGGCCATATTATTCTGTGACAGAGGACTTTCCAAGTTTGAGGATAAACTTTTCTCAACTTGGGGGGAATGATGGAGATCAGCCCTCAAAACCTCATTTGGTGTCAGCATGCTTTGAGGCCATCCATGGATCCCAGAAGGTCCTTGACTATATCAAAGATCATCCACCTGATGTGAGGCCATCTATACTGTCTTAATACTTCAGAATTGAGGCCTCACTCACATTTGGTCCCTTGGAGGTCGTTCATAATGTCCAAGCTTACATGGTCCAAAGGTCATTTGGGTTCCACAAGACTATTTCAATCTGGGCATGCAGTGAGGACTTTTATCTGGACATTGAGGACGTTTATCTAGAGCTGATTGTTCTTTTCAACTTGGGTTGTGATTCTCTTCTGTTTGGATTTCAAGGAAGTGTATTATTGAGCTTTCCTAAATGCCAAAGGTTGATCCATTTGGAGGTCGTTTGCATTCTGCACAACTATTGCAAACAGGGTACGTGCGTGAGGACCTCATCCGGGATTAGCTTGTCCTTTGGTGTTTCAGCAAGGTCCTTTTGGTCTTTTCACTTGGCTGGCGTCACCTTCTGTTTATTGGAGGTCATCAACCTTCTATGAATCTGGATATACGCGTGAGGACATACATCTAGAAACTGCTGAGAATTTGGACGTCCAAGGACGTTCCCTACTGGAGGAAGACTATTTGCACCTTTTTGACTTTATTTCCTGAGTTGTTGAGGTCTTTCCAATTCAGTGAGGTGTTTGTCATTGAGGCCCTCTATGAAGACGTCACTTTCGAGCTGATGAGGTCCTTCTAGCTCGTGAGGTGATTACCCAGCCTTGCCCACGTGAGGAATGCTGCTCCAACAAGAAAGCGCCATGTGTGATGTTTCTAGAGCCTTCTAATTGTTCTAGAAGCTTCATGAAGATGCCATGTGTGACGCTTTTATTAGCCTCATTATTATTGTTCTAGAAGCTTCCTAAGTTAGTTACATATTATCTTATTCTTATGTAATTAGCTAATTAAGCAAGTTTAGGACGTTTTCTTTTTGCTCAAGAAACTCCTAATTAGATATCTCAGCTGGGTTGATATATACCCACTGTGAGGTCACTGTATTCAACAACTTGATGATATGAAATATGAGATTTGAGTGCCTTATTGAGCCTCTTGTTTGTGAGTGACGTTAAACTCTCAATTTTGGTTAATTCTACTACAGTATCAAGGATTTGGCAATCCTTGTGGTGGGTGTAGAGCTTGGTGACTTCAATGGTGGTGCGCCTGTATCCATTGAGGTAATCGAGTCCATTGCCCTTGTGTTCTAGTTGTGATGTGCCTGCTCAGCTTGAGCTCAAGTCTATCTTTCCTTTCCTGTTTTTCCCATCCCTTATTATCCATTTCAATCCATTTGAACAAGACTCAAAATTTTTCATGAGTTCTTGATGTTATTTTGTCCATCCGATCATATTTCACATTTCACACATCACCCATTTCATCCATTTGTGTTTTGGTGTTTATGCTCTGTTTTGGAGGAGATTGTGATTGGTTCTCTGTTTTGAGCTTTATTTTGGAGTTGTTCCCATTCGATTATCCATTGTGAGGTCTCAGATTCTTGGTGTTGTGTGTCCGTTTGGTGTCTGTGGGGTCATCACTCTGATCTTAGCGACCTTGCATACATCAGCTCATCACCAGATAGAAAACCAACATACCGAGATCAGGAGGGCACTAGAGCAGTCTAGGAGTGGACACGCAGTGTTGAGGAAATCCTCATTGTTCAAGCATCTACATGGTCGTGTTTCTCATTATGCGATGGACTTGATAAACAATGAGTACAGTCAGGTGTCAAAATTGAAGCACGGTTCGGAGCAACTGTGTCAACACATTCTGTGGAAAACACATCGCCTTCCATGTGCATATTCGATGTTAGGCCTCCAAGAGCAACATGCTGATTTGTACGCCCAAGCTATTAACAGCTTCTGGAGGCAACTTGAAGTGATAGGTGATTATGATAAATCGGACACGGTGCCTGATCCATCTGCCCAGGACGTTGAATTTTTCGACTCAATTGTGAACAAGAAAAAGGCAAGTGATCCCGCTGTGATATGTCGGATGGCTCGAGTACTGAACAGTGAGATGCACCCCGAGGAGTACGACATACCAGATCCTGAGAAAAAAGAACAAGGGAGAGGGAGACCGCCTATAGGAAAGTCAACTAAACGTCAACCAAGTAATTTTGAGTATCGTCGTTCAAAGAGTCAGAGCAGCAAATCCAGCACACGCGGTAGCAAGAAACCCTCGAGCTCTTCTTCAGTTGGAGGTGGTGGATCATTTGGTAAGTGATATTATGTATTATTAGCAGACAAAAAAATTTAAATGTGTTAACAACTTTTTATTCATACGCGCAGGGACCCAACAAATGACTACTAGTGCATTTCCTTGGCCAAATGACGTTCCTGATTTCATTATTCCATACATCATTGGCTTGACCGATGTTGTCGACGATGGCAACTGTGGGTTTAGATGTATTGGAGAAGCTGGTTTTGGTGGCCAACATAAGTGGTCTATGGTTAGAAATACCATGAAAAATGAAATCAAAGCAAATCCGCAAATGTACGATGCGGCTTACAGCTACGATGACGCGATGCGCATAGCCATGGACAGGATTGGAGGTCATTTGCATGGAAGATACGGCCCAGAACATTGGTTGGAAACACCTTCCGATATATTTGCCACTGCCACCATACTGAACTACGTTTTTGTTAGTCTCACTTATTTGTTCATGGGCCGCGACATACAACCGATGCATGACTGTTTTGCTACTCAATGTAGCGACCGACATTGTTGCTCCCGAATGCGTTGTAGCTCTAGCACATATCCACAAAGCCCACTATGTTCTCGTGCATTTGCAACAAGGATGTCCTCTACCTCCATTGGATATTAGATGGAGACGTGCCTGCGACTACTCCGTTGAAGGATTTGATGTCCCTCTTCTTGACCATTTTCAGTTGTGGTCTAGACTTAGACAAATTCGTAGGGATAACATATGATTTAGTTCCAATTGTATTTGAGACTTGTGATTTATTTCCAATTCGAACATTGAGACATTGTCACCTATATGATGCACGCAACCTTATTTAAACTCCATTAGCTCTATATTGTTTTATTTTAGGGTTTATTTCCAATTCAAAAATTATGTAACATTGTGGAAAACACATTCTAAACATAAACATAAGTAAATAGATGGTTCTGGGGCAACATTGTTCATGCAATATAAATAGAAACCAAACGACAGTCAAATCGTCACATACAACATACCCTAAATTTAAATAAAGTACAAATGTTCAAGCTGAAATAAACATCGACAAACTAACAATCAGTCATCATCTTCTTCTTCATCTTCTGGGGCCGGACGAGGCGGGGCCTGAATGTGCATATGCCGACACCACTGTTCATACATATTGAGGAGGCTGTTGTGAGTCTCAACTGGTATGTGACCACCCAACGGGAAGTCGAACATATGCACTGCACGTCGTGGCCACTCATGAGCCCACTACAACATGAAATAAACATTCGATACCTCAAATTAGTAGGAAATAAATATACATATTAATCAATTTGTAAAAAAAAATAAAATAAATTACTTACATATTCCATAGTCGAAGGATCATCTACGACGGCCGGGCCCGGGTTGTAATCCTGGATCAGGTACGGGTGTGAGACATTGCAGAACCAAATCTTATGTCGTTACGCATCTCATGGGCTACGACACCGTTTCCATAGCACAGGTGTCATGGAGTTGGTCTGTGGAAATCAGGACCACCCCACATCAACCAGTGCGTCATTACAAGCCAAAATATATATACCATTTGCTAGGCGGCTTTCCTTTTGTGGTGGGTCTGGGGCGCCGGGGATTTTCTGGACAAGACCAAGCTGACAGACAGTACAAATAGGCATGTAGGGCTCAGTCACATCATAATCCCGAATGACACCATGGTATGTCGTACGCAGACATGATTTGTAAGGTTCTAGCTCGTACGGACACCAAACAACCTGTTCCTCTGTTAGGCCATCTAGTGTGCGCCTGATTTTCCTCAGGTGTTCCAGCGTACGTGGTTCATTCCTCACCGACCACCTGTTAACCCATGGCCCTGTTTCATGTGTTGGGTGGTTAGGCCTAAGAATAGGGAAATGCTCATATATCTACGCCTGCAGAATAGTCAGACATCCCCCAATCTTACTGGTCCCGGCCCTAGAGGCCATACCCAACTGCCTATATAGATACGCCAAAGCCACCACTGCCCATGCCACTCCGTCCACCCGTACAGTGCTACATATGCATGTGGACGCATCCTATCTCGTGACTTGTCCACCAACAGTGTGCTCCCCAACAAAATCAAATACCATGCCCGGATCTGGATACGCGGCGGAGTGTCGGGGTCGCTGTAGAGGTTTCTAACCTCACTGTCAAGAAGGCCCCCCTTCTCATATATTTTGCGGGCCCGGATATCTGTTATACAATATGGAAACAGGGAAGTGACATAGGTGTTGACCATATCACGGTCAGGGGATGAAGGCAAACTCCCATCAGCTGGGAGCCCGAGAATCTTCTCCACATCATGGAGCATAATGGTCATCTCACCAAAAGGAAGATGAAATGTGTTGGTGTCCGGTTGCCACCTCTCCACAAATGCAGCGATCAATGAATAATCGATGTGCTAGAACATGAAACGACCCAGGTTCGCCAACGGTCCCCAATTGATCGCTTCCGTCGATATCGGATTCATCTTATCCAACACGTCCATAAGGTGACCGAGTGCCACCTTACTAGTAATGCACTCAATGACCTCGGGATTACGTTCCTCCCCCTCCCAAATTAACCGAGCAATATATACCCCGAAGCTCGGTATCACCTCAGGAGTCGAAGGACTACCAGGCATCGGCCCCGTAATCTTCCAATCGTCGTCGGTTCGCTGCCTCTTTTTCCTGGGGGCTGAACTAGAACCCCCCTGATCTACCCCAGAACTCTGGGTGCTCTTCTTCCCCGGAGCAAACTTACCATCCCTATGTCTAAGTTGAACGTAGTCAACAGCCTGAACATCAACCTCCTCCTCGTCCCTCTCTGCATGTTCGGTTTGCCCATGACTACCAGACGCCATCATTGAATCTAGCTGGTCAATATAATCACCCATCGTATCAGTATTGGACAATTCTCGTTGCTGACTCTCGCGTATCGTAGCGCGACGAAATGCTCGTGAGGATGCCGCTAGCAACGGCTGCTCAGGTTGTGCACCATCACCCGTAGTCGTTTCTTCATTGCGCGCACGACGAGCGGATGCAGTCGTCCCGCGTGTATGCGGGTCGCCATCTTTTTTTGCTCGCCAGCCAGTTGCGTACTTCTTAAATGTGAGTTAAAGTTTGCTTTCGAGGTTTTTCCCAGTCATTTCTATTACTGCAAGATATTAGTGTTCATGACAACATACAAAAAGATAATGTTTTTGTGGATATAACATTAAATAAACATCCGTAAACGTTATACAATTACATCGTCAAAAAATACATAACATATATAAATAGCATTCACTTTAATTTTTCAAATATCATTTCCCAAATACTTTTTTATTTGTACAGTTAATAAATCAACTAATTTCCTTACTACATAAGGAAAAAGGTTATTTGTGATGGTAGTTTAGATTAGTGAGTAGGTTAATTTATAGTTCCAATATTAGTTGTAGATGTCATAAAAAGAGATTGAGTATGGATCCTGTTATTGTCCAAGAAGAATGTATTTGTCCCTGTTAATCTACGGCTAAAAAAGACTCATAAAAAGTCTTTCTTTCCATCCATATATTAACAGGAACAAACACACTCTCCTTGTACAATAACAGAGTCCATACTACACCTCTGTTCATAACACCTACAACTAATAATACTAAAACTATAAATTAAACTACTTACTACTCTAAACTACCAAACCCACAAATTGAACCCTAAACCCTAAATCCCTAATACCCTAAACCATATAACCCTAATACTATAACACTTTCCTTATTGCTACATAAGGAAAAAGGTTATTTGTGATGGTAGTTTAGATTAGTGAGTAGGTTAATTTATAGTTCCAATATTAGTTGTAGATGTCATAAAAAGAGATTGAGTATGGATCCTGTTATTGTCCAAGGAGAGTTTATTTGTCCCTGATAATCTACGGCATAAAAGACTCATAAAAAGTCTTTCTTTCCATCCATATATTAACAGGAACAAACACACTCTCCTTGTACAATAACAGAGTCCATACTACACCTATGTTCATAACACTTACAACTGATAATACTAAAACTATAAATTAACCTACTTACTATTCTAAACTACCGAACCCACAAATTGAACCCAAAACTAATATTTATATTTTATTTATACAATAATTCTACTTATTTTCATAAAAATATTATTATTTATATTAATAACACCTACAACTAATAATGCTAAATTTATAATTTATACAATTAAAAATAATAATATTACATATCAAGTACACACAAAATCATGGTCAAATTTTTCAAAAACAAACAAGTTTTAAACACAAAAAACAAAAGGATAAATTTTGCCCGGATCTCCCCAAAAATGTGCCCAGAACATGACCGGGCCATGGTAGGGCGCGGCGGATCGCGTCGGGTCAAGCCCAGTAGCGAGCAGCGTCGGGTCATAGCCGGTCTATTGTGGCGCGTTTTTGAGCACAATTCTTTCCCGTTTTTTGCTTCTATTTTGGAACATATACACACACACAACATTAAACCGTTCTAACCAAACGAATTAAAATTTCATATCAAATAAACACAAAATCAACAATTTTAAAACCAAAAAAGTGTAAAATTTTGCCCGGAAATTGCAAGCGCGAGAACTAGGCCAGGGCCATGACTTGGCGCGGCGGATCGCGTCGGTCAAGGCCCGTAGCGATCGAGCGCGTCGGTCATGCCCGATCTTTCTGGGCGCGATTTGGGCGATTTCCGGGAAAAATTATACACTTTTTTGGTTATTTTAATCCCCACCGTGCCCAATTAACAATCAAAAATTATAAAATTAAATCTATATAACAAAAATTATTCAACATACAACTAAAAATTCAACTTTAAATTGATATAAATTTACTCAATCTTGCCTTAATTTAGGTTCTAGGGTGGCTCGGCTGGGGCTCTGGTGGTCGGCGGCTGGCGGCGGTACGGCTGGCGGCGTTCGTCGGTCGGTGAGAGGGCTCGGCGGACGGCTCCGGTGACCGGACCTTTGGGTTGGTTGTAGTGAGAGAAAGAGATAGTGTGAGTGGAGAGATAGAGGGAGAGTGAGTAGAGAGGGAGAGGAAGAGTGAGTTTCAATGATAGTGAGGGGAGGGAGAGGGGTAATATAGGAATTCGTTTGGACAATTAAGGGCGACGCTAGAGATTTTAGGGCGACAAATAAAAATCGGATAATAGAAATTACTAGTCTAAAAATTGAGTTTGGGCTGAAACACATATTTTTTTTAATTTAATGAAGGCATGATACCTCTTTTTCTTTTCATTCGAAATATTATTTCTATGAATGAACTCAAGTGATGATTATTAGGTACCTTAATTTTTGGTGTAAATAATTGTAGTAGCACCCTATGTTTTATGGTAATTTTTGGTACCACACCTTTTAATGATGATTATTAGGTACCTTAATTTTTGGTGTAAATAATTTTTAGGACCCCGTTTTTGCCAAAATCTTGTCGGAAGATATGTAATGACCGTTATGCCCTTCGATACCCCATCCCAACCACCCTTCTCTTTCTTCGAGCCCCCCCCCAACCACCATCTCTCTCCCTCTTCCTCAGCCACCACCACTGCACCATCGCCACCTCAACAGTGCATCACCGCCACGGCGCCACTTCACCACAACCCAGCCATCGCCGTCTCTCTCTCTCTTCTCAACCACCCCGCCACCAATAGTATTAGCGACCACTATCACCGGATATGGGCACCCTTTGTGGTTTTGGTTGTTAAAGGGGTCAGGGAGGGGTGGTGATGGTGAGTGCGTGACTGCTGGTGGCCGTAGAAAGGGGTGGCGAGGCTGTGACAGAGGGCGAGAGTGTTGGTGCAAGTTAGGGTTTAAATGGGGGTTTGAATGGAGGAAGATGAGAGAAGAGAGAGAATGGAGAAGGGGCAGATGCTACTGGAGGTTGTGAAGGTCTCCGACATTGAGGAGCGACAGGAGGTGGTGATGATTGGCGATAGGAGCAGCGACGAACAATGGTGGGTGGTAGATTTTGGGGTGTGAGATAGTGAGAGTTTGACGAATTGAGAAGGGTCAATGTGGATACGGTGATGGTTGGTTTCGGCGATTACCGGTTCTAGTGCTCACCGGTGAGAGTACGTAGCGGCGCACGGTGGTGCAGTGGTGCATGGTGGTTGAGGAAGAGGGAGAGAGGGATGGTTGGGGGACTCGGAGAGAGAATGAGAGCTAGCCAGCTAGGTTGGGGTTTCAAGGGCATAACGGTCATTATCTAACACCAATAATTTAAGGTACCTAATAATCATTGTGAAAAAGTGTGGTACCAAAAAATTATTACCATAAAATATAAGGTACCTAAGTGTAATTAATTTTATCAAATATTTAATATACTACCTCTTTCCCTTTTTCAGTGTCACAAAAACTAACTTGGGAAAACCAATGTATCTTGAAAATAGAGTGAAAAAGTTATGTGTTGACAAGTGTACCCCTCATTAAGGAAAAGAGAGGAATAAAAGAAAATTAATTTTAAAGGTAAAATAAAAATCACATTCATTAAATAAGGGTAATATGGGTATTTAAATTATTGGAAATGTAAAATTGACAAAATAAAAGGGACAAGGTAGAAAAATTAACTCTCATTAAGGGACGGAGGGAGTAATATAAATATTAGATATTCAATGTAAACAAAAAAATACAAAAAAAGAATGCAACTAAGGTCCCTTTCTTTTATGCGGTGCGGTTGGTTACGTTGTGGTGGAATTTGAAAAAGTGTGGTGAAGTGTGGAGGGTTGTGGTAAGTTGTGGTGGGAGTTGTGGTAGGTGGGGTAGATGAGGAGAGAAAATGTAAAAAGTAGAGGAGAAAAGTGAAGAGAGAGAAAACAAAGAAGATATTTTGGTAATAATTTGTGGTAAAGTGTGGTAGAGTGTGGTGAAGTGTGGTAGAATATTGAGTAGTGCGGTGTGATGCGGTACCGTATAAAAGAACGGGGCATAAAACTCCATAGAAAATTAACTAATAAATAATAAGTATAAATAAACTAAATTGAAAACTTAAAGAAGGAAAATTGGAATCTAATAAACCAAATTTTATGTCCATTTTGATCTAACAAACCAAACTTACTTTTTTTCTAATGGCAAACTATACTTAACATTGTATTTTTTTGATTGAACCCCATCACTTTCCGATCACCGGAAAAATGACGTGGAATTTTTTGTTCTGAGGTGGAGTGTTTTATACTGCATTCACAAAATAATGCTCAAATCAGCAACTTAAAAACTAATCTCACCCTAAAGCAACAAAATTTAGGACCCTAAATCATATTTAACCAAAAAATATGAACCCAAAACCCTAAAGAAACCCTAATTCATCTCACCTGAAACACATAAACCTCAAATTAGAAGGTAGATTATGCGATTTTTGGTGAAGAACTGGAAGGACTTGATGCGATTTCAGTTTGAATCAGAGACAATTAGGTTGTTGGCGCATTACTCCCAATATTATGTTTAATGGAACAGTACGACGTCACCTCATATAAAGGAGGGGTTTCGTTTTTTTTGGGGGGGGGGGGGGATTAATATTATTTGGCTGGGGTTTTTGCTAAAAGTTTTTTTGTTGGGGGGGGGGGAAGGGAATTGTTGAGTCAGATTAGGACACAAGTCATCTACAATTTATCTTTATTTTTATCATATAAAACACTCCACTTCAGCACAAAAAATTCCACGTCATTTTTCCGGTGACCGGAAAGTGGCGGAGGTTCAATCAAAAAAAATATAATGTTAAATATAGTATGTCATTAGCAAAAAGGTAAGTTTGGTTTGTTACATCAAAATGGACATAAAATTTAGTTTATTAGATTCCAATTTTCCTTAAAAGAATGCAATGGTCATTAAATTGAAATGTACCTTAGACTTATTAAAAAAAGGGGAATGTCATGGAGTAATTGTGTGAATGTCCATACTCTTACTTTTCTTAGTAATAAAGTTTTCTTAATGGTGAAGTATTCTTAGTAATGAAGTATTCTTAGTGATGAAGAATCCTTGTATTATAAATACTTCCTCGATGGCAATGAAATATTCATTCCTTTTCTTTCTCTCAATTCCTCTGTCTCTATTCTCTCTCCACTTTCTCTTATATTCATATATTTATAACAAGTTATCAGCACGATTCTCTACCACACATTGAATTCGACCAAGGACGAGAGGTTACCGAACGATTCAAGAATCGAGCCAGACAACTCATTGTTGCACACATTGAGATACTCCAAATATGACAAGCTACCCAAGGAAGCAGGGAGCTGCCCATTGAACTGGTTGCCCATTGAACTGGTTGTTGTTAAAAGAAAGACTGTCCAAGGCCCAGCAATTCGCTAGCTCAGATGGGATGTTCCCACTCAACGAATTGAACGAAACATCCTATATAAGGAGGCAATTATAATTATAATGGGATGATAAATCAGGTGGGTTAGACACCCTATGTTGGGGCTTAATGAACCTGTAAGATTCATGAAGCTCAGAACAAGAGCAACCACCATAGGGAGGTAAACCTATCAATTTGTCATGCTTTTAAATTTGTCATATATATGGTATTTATTGTATAAGTATTGAGCGTACGTTTTATTTCCTTTTATGTTTCAATTATACATTTACTTTACTATTAAAATTTCGTCTAAATTCAGTAGTGAACCTGAAGTTCACGCTAATATTAACAACTTATATACTTTTATTGGTGAACCAGAAGTTCATTTGATTTCATTAGTGACCAGAAGTTGACTCAAATATTGACTATTTTTCTTTTTATCACATTGGTGAATCAGAAATTCACCATTAAGTATTGTATAATATTATTGGTAAAACCATAAGTTCATCTTACACTTGATAATATTGTTTCATTTCATTAGTGAACCAGAAGTTCACTCTAGTTACGAATATTTCATTTAATTTTTATCAATGAACTGGAGGTTCACCGGAATAGTAAGAATTTTACCTTCATTAAGTGAACCAGAAATTCACTCGTATGTCGAAAGTTTTATCTTATGAGTGAATCAGAAGTTCACTCTAATATTGATAGTGATTTAATTTTATAAATTAACGAGAAGTTCTATCCAATAATAAGAATTTTATCTTATTTTCATTAGTGAACCTGAAGTTCACTCTACTGTTAAGAATTTTATCTAGTTTTATTAGTGACCAGAAGTTTACTCTGTTATTGAAAATAAAAGGTTGATTACTTATCTCATCAGTGAACCAAAAGTTTTTCCCACCACTAATTTGAATTTTATTTCCGTTGATTACACGTGTTAATAGTGAACCAGAAGTTCACTCCAATCATTGAAGCTCTATATAACCTCGTTAGTGAACTAGAAGTTCGCTTTCCTGCCAATTAGAGTATATAGTAGCTAATTGGCATAAGGATCGTTGAAAGGCGATGATAGTACACTTGAGGTGATAAAAGTTTATATCATCGGTTAATTTTAGCACTTTGCTATAAGTGTGGAGCTTAATGTTTAGATGCGGAATGTACATAATTTTATTAATAATGACCTATGGGATCATTAAAACGCCAAATGGTTTTGTCACATTCCCTGAAGTGATCAATATGACTGAATATAAACTCAAGAATCATGAGCAAAACAAAGGTCACGCCAGTAGCCGTGATAATCGACATAGTCGTGGTCGTGGTCATGTTAATCTTTTAAAAGATGATCATATCCCTACCAGGAGAAGGAAAGAACACGGAATCAAAAAGCATGAATGATACAAAAGTGAGAAATGTATTATACTAGTACTTGTACCCGTGCGTCATGAGACAAAAATAAATCACACATATTGTTGAAAAATTGCTTAGACAAAATTTAAAACAATAGGAGAAAAATTATAAAAATAAATAACTATACAGCTAACAACAATAAAAGAAAAATAGGGGAAGTACTTTATCTTGTGCAGTTGTGCTACACACAAATGGGTTTAGAAATTTAATAAATTAAACATGTTCAAATCTTTGTATGTATTAAATTCTGATCATATTTTATCTTGATATTTGAATCGGTCAAAATGTATAAACTAATTCTATTATCCTGAATTCTTTGGTTATAATTAAAAATATTTTCTCAATAAGTTTCAAATATTTATTTAAACTTATGCATCTTTTGTTCACTTTTCCACATGTAGGTGAAATATTAAAATAAGGTTATTCTACTGTGTTCAAATAGAAAGAAATAAGAAGAAATAATTCACATTTGAAGATTTCTATAGTATTATTACAACTCCAGTTATCATTTTTGTTTCTATATTCTAAATAAACCATCATAGTAATCTTGTTTTCACTTGTTAAATTTAATTTAGCATCATGTTTCTATAGTTTTTTTTCTTTGTCATGGTTTGTCAGTTTCATGCGTCAAGCTATA
Source organism: Portulaca oleracea (assembly GCA_029582165.1). Classification (NCBI taxonomy): domain Eukaryota; kingdom Viridiplantae; phylum Streptophyta; class Magnoliopsida; order Caryophyllales; family Portulacaceae; genus Portulaca; species Portulaca oleracea. The sequence continues at coordinate 17,425,285 of CM055878.1, read as the reverse complement.
TTTATATATACTACGTACATGAGCTTTATAACTAATTTACTCACTAACCAACTTAAATAATCTAAAGACACAATTATTGTAATTAACCAATATGTTAAACAATATAATATACATGAACATTTGATGAAAATATTATATGCACTCATTAAATTAGAATGTTAATCAAAAAACGTATACCTGTTATACTCACAACTACTAAAAATACGCAGCTAAAATAATTTGAAGTTTGATCTGTACAAATTTTCAAAGTATACAAATAATTCATAGGTGTACTTAGTTGAACAAAAATAGATCAAATTGAACCACAATTCAATCACATAATAAATAGACTAATTTTTAGTTGACAAAATATCAAGTAAGAATGAATATTTAACATAAGGATTCTAGAACCAAAAAACAGTGAGATGTGTGATAATATTAATTTCTCAAAAGTTATGTTTTAACATTATCACCAAAGTTCTACTCTATCAAACATTCAACACATAAATGTAGTAAGTAGGAAAATAAATTGAAATAAAACATATCAATTTAGGGAAAAAAAAAACTTTACCTTTATTTCTAGTAATTAGATATGAGAAAACAACAAAAGAGGATAAAATGCACATGAGTAAAAAGAATTGAAATTGGAGTTAGGTCATCAATTGAATAACGTACAATAATATTGGAATTAAATGGCTTTGATGGTTTCAATTTAAGTAGAAATCAATTAGGGTGGTTTAATATGCATTAATATTTTTTAAAAATAAAGTAAAAATAATTGATTAGAGTTTTCCAAGAATGTCCTCTTCAAAGTATACATATTACGATCATCACCTTTTGTATATATGATATTCACGATGATATAGAAACGACACGTAGCTGTTGTACGTCATAATATCTTGTTAAACCTTATCAAGCTTAATCAAAAAGCACAAGATATTATTTTACAAACTTTTGATAGTAAGTGATATTATTGTTTATGTTGTGCACGTTGTTTCAAGTCGCTACTTCTTAGATCTCCATCTTGACATTGTTCAAAGACTTTTAGTAATTGTTGTGTTTTAATTATTATTCATCCCCTTTATTGATATGTACATAATTATGGATTAATATGAGCCTTCATGTGATGCTATTATTTTATGGATATTCGTATGATTTGATGTATGTACCTTATTGAAAATGTTCCGCATACAAATTACGAGAAATATGCTCTCATCTGTCTAAGACTATATGATATCAATGATTTATTGACATTGGTTGATGATATTGAATGATTAAGTATTTTCCAGTGTCATGAACAAGACTACTTTTTTCGTAATCCGTAGTCACAAAATGCATTGTTATTTATTGACCATTTATGCATGAACTCTATTTCCTAAGCATAATACAAATGATAGTGTGTGATGGAGGTCCATCTACACCAGCAATGACAGTTGGCACAGCAAGGAAGGAGGAGAGGACTTTCTGTCCTAAGGTCCTCAGCAGGTCCTTCACCCAAAGGGACTTAGCTGGGAATTCAGGAGGGATCAAGTCCTTCCTACAGCAAGCATGAAGTGTTATAGCAGAAAGGTCCTAGGGGAATTTTGAAGTATTCAAAGGAAGTAAGGTGATAACCCCAGGATCCTGTGCAGAAGGCAGCCTTGGCCTTAGAACCTAAGTCCAGTTGGTGCAATTGGACCTTGGCAGAACCCCAACCTGTGAAATCAGGGTTCAGGTTATCTTAAGGTCTATTATAAGTTGCAGCAACTCAAGGCAATGACATTTGGTGGTTTCCATATGTCCCTAAGGTCATTTAGTACTACTGTTCGAGGAGTGCAGGTGACTGATGTCCTTGGGCATTTCCTACAGTATGTTGGTTCATAAAGTGCAAGCAACATCATGCAGCTGGGACAGTGTTAGCATTTTCAACAGTATTGAGGTCATTTGGTCATTTTCCTTTCAATAATCGAATGTCCTTAGTTGCTAATATCACCAGCCATTTCAGCAGCCAAGAAGAAGATTATAATACTCTTAGTGGAAGCATGACTAAGGCTTGATAAGCAGCTGCTGGCACAATCTGATCCAGCCAGCAATTTTTATAATTTCTTTTGCTATTTTCCTTCATATAATCTGATGTAATTAAGTTTAAATCGCTTTCTTATGTATCTTAAGTTAGTTTACCAGTAGATTAGAGGTTTCCTAATGCTTAGGAAAGCCTTAATCAATAGGTACAGCCAGCTACTTGCTGAAAGTAGCAATATAAGCAGCTCCTATTATATTTTTGCATTCAACTTTATGTGAATGAATGAGAAACCAGTCGAGCTTGCTCCTGTGTGTTTGTCAGTATCTCTAAAAACTCTCCATTGTTTCTACTTGTCTGTAACTAAGCTTTGGCAAGCATAGAAGGTGTTAAGTAGAGCTCGGTGCATGTTCTGGTGGTGTGGACTGTATCCAGTGCATAGCTGAGTTTGCCCTTGTGCTTCTTGCTGTGGTGTGGTCTGCATCAGTGAGAGTCACAGGTTGTCTATCTTCTTTTATTTGATTTTCGTTCCTTGATGCTATTCCATCCCTAGGAAGAGCTTAGGTTGAACAGAAAACAGGATAGTAAGGTCCTTAGTGTAGTCCAGACCAGTGCACTCTGATTTCCTTTGGTCTGCACATACATCAGCTTTGGTATCAGAGCTGTGTGACTTTGTAGGTGAGCTTCTTGCTGGGTACATGATGTCTTCCAGTAGAACTGCCGAGGAAGTGGCTGAACAAGCTCTTAGGGAGAAGGGTGAGTTGGAGAAAGCAGTGCGATATCGGCGGTCAGTTGAAGAACTATTTATATTTGAAGAAGCAAAATTTTAAGGAAGACTCTGATTATGAAGAAGAAGGGAGTACTTATTCCAGTAATCCTTTTGGTGAAGAAGAGGGTCCTAGTGGAAGCAAGAAAGTTAGGACTAGACAGAGGAAGGCTGGAATGGATGACAAATTAGATTTCAAGGTGGAAATTCCTGAATTTGAAGGTCAGTTGGACACTGAGGTGTTCTTGGACTGGCTGCAGACTGTAGAAAGGGTTTTTGATCTGAAGGAGGTCTCTGAAGAGAAGAAGGTTAAGCTTATTACTCTGAAATTGAAGAAACATGCTTCAATCTGGTGGTCCAACCTACAGAAAAGAAGAGTAGAGAAGGGAAAAGAGAAAGTTAAGACTTGGGAACAGATGAGGGAAAAGCTGAAGTCTAAATTCTTGCCTGTGAAATACCTTAAGGAGAATTATGAAAAACTGCAACATTTGGTGCAAGGTAGTAAGTCTGTGGAGGAATACACAAAGGAGTTTGAACATCTTTTGTGGAGGTGTGATCTCAAGGAAAATGAAACCCAAGTTCTGGTGAGATTCTTGGCAGGATTGAATGAAGGCATTAGGAATGTGGTGGAACTGCATCCCTACACTACTTTGGATGAGCTTAGTTCTCTGGCTCACAAGGTAGAGTTGCAAAGGAGGTCTAGAGGGAAGGAGCTTGCTGCTAAAACCCCATATAAACCTCAACCTAAACCTTTTACCTATCCCAAAACCTACCCCACAGCCCAAAGAACCCCCTTTACTCCAAGATATCCCACAAAACAATCTACTCCCCCACAAAAACAACCCCCAACTCCTCAAAGAAACCCAAACCCCATTACTACTGATAATAGGAGGTGTTTCAGATGTCAAGGACTAGGGCACATAGCTTCAGATGTCCTAACAAGAGAGTGGTGACCTTGGCTGATTATCAAGCTTCATGGTTTGCTGAACCTGAAGTTGAGGAGGAAGAGGAAGTACATCCAAAGGGAGAATTGCTTCATCCTGTATATGATGAAGTAGAGGAAGGTCCTGATGAAGGAGAGCTATTGGTGATAAGGAGAGCCCTTAGTAGTTCTTACGTGGACAGGCGAGAACAAAGAGAAGCCTTATTTCATACAAGATGCACTGTGAAAGGGAAGGTCTGCTCAATTATTATGGATGGTGGCAGCTGTACAAATGCAGCTTCACAAGAAATGGTGAGGAAGTTGCAGCTGGAGACTTCATTACATCCAGCACCATATTCTATCCAGTGGTTGAAGTCTAGCAGAGGTATCCCTATTACAGAAAGGTGTTTGGTGAGTTTTTCAATAGGCAAATCTTATCATGATTCTGTTTGGTGTGATGTCTTGCCTATGGATGCATGTCATTTGTTGTTGGGAAGGCCTTGGATGTTTGATAGGTCTGTACAACATGATGGAAGGGCTAATACTTATACCTTGGTGGTGAACCATAAGAAAATAACCTTAACCCCACTCAGACATACCCAGCCCACAAAGAACCTTTACCTTGAGCCTACCCTTGATCTATTATTAGCTGCTAAGCATCATGAGTTCAGTGCTTGTAAGGATCTCATCCTACTATCCCCTGATGAACCATAAATCCCACAAAATAACCATCCCCTACTTGTTCCACTCCTGGAAGAGTATACATTTTTATTTCCAGATGAGATGCCCACAGGATTGCCCCCCAAAAGAGATATCCAGCACAAGATTGATCTAGTCCCAGGATCAGTCTTGCCCAATAAACACAACTACGGGATGGCTCCAGTGAAGCGTAGAGATTCAAAGACAAGTGGATGATCTTCTTAGCAAAGGAATGATCAGGGAGAGCCTAAGTCCATGTGCAGTACCTACTTTGTTGGTTCCTAAGAAAGATGGTAGCCAAAGAATGTGTATGGATTGCAGAGCTATAAATAAAATCACAATCAAGTACAGGTTTCCAACACCTAGGCTTGAAGATCTTCTTGATGAGCTCCATGGGTCTCAGGTGTTTTCTAAGATAGATTTGAGAAGTGGTTATTATCAAATCGGAATTTATGAAGGTGATAAATGGAAGACAGCATTCAAAACAAAGGGAGATCTGTTTGAATGGCTTGTAATGCCCTTTGGTCTTACAAATGCTCTTTCTACATTCATGAAGCTTATGAACCAGGTATTGAAGCCTTTAATTGGAAGTTGTGTAGTTGTTCATTTTGATGATATTTTGGTTTATAGTAAGATAGAGGCAGAGCATCAACAGCATTTGAAACAAGTGATGGAAATTCTGTCTAAGGAGAAGCTTTATGGGAATTTGAAGAAATGTCAGTTCCTTACAGACCAAGTTATTTTTCTTGGCTATATAGTATCTGCTGATGGCATTCGAGTTGATCAGGAGAAGATCAAGGCCATTCAAGAGTGGCTTATCCCCAGCTCTATTCAGCAAGTAAGAAGTTTTCATGGGCTAGCTTCATTTTATAGAAGATTTGTGAGAAATTTCAGCACTATTATGGCACCCATGACTGAAGTTATCAAAGGGAAGTCTTTTTATTGGACTCCAGCAGCACAAAGGTCCTTTGAACAGATCAAAGAGAAGCTTGCAACAGCACCAGTTCTTGCTTTACCTAGCTTTTCTAAAATCTTTGAAGTAGAGTGTGATGCCTCATGAGTTGGCATAGGAGCTGTCTTATCTCAAGAAGGCAGGCCTATAGCTTAAGTGAGAAACTGAATGAAGCAAAGAAGAAATACAGTACTTATGATAAATAATTCTATGCAATTATTCGAGCTCCTGAGAATTGGAGATATTATTTGGTTGGAGGAGAGTTTATTCTGCATAGTGATCATGAAGCCCTGAAATATATTCAAGGACAACACAAGCTTAATCCCAGGCATGCTAAATGGGTCGAGTTTATGCAATCTTTTCATTTCATGATCCATCACAAGTCAGGCAATATGAACAAGGGAGCTGATGCACTTTCCAGAAGATTTTTCTTATTGCATATCCTGGATTCCAGAATCCTAGGATTTGAGCAACTGAAGGTCCTTTATGCTACAGATGATGATTTTAAGGACAAGTTTCAAGCTTGTCAACAACATCCTCAGGGTCTGTACCACACAGATCATGGATTCTTATTTAAAGGCAGCAGATTATGTGTTCCTAGAAGCAGTATAAGGGAATTATTAATCTCAGAAGTACATGGAGGAGGATTAGCAGGACATTTTGGCATAGAGAAGACATTACTTATGCTCAAAGAACATTATTTACGGCGAAGATGGGAAGAGATGTAGAGCATTTGGTCAAGAGATGCAGCATATGCCAATTATCCAAGAGTCAAAGTCTACCTCAAGGACTTTATACCCCTTTGCCAGTTCCTAAAGGTCCTTGGGAAGATGTCAGTCTTGATTTCATCGTGGGACTTCCAAGAACTCAAAGAGGTAAAGACTCTATTATGGTTGTTGTTGATAGATTCTCAAAAATGGCTCATTTTATTCCTTGCAATACTACCTATGATGCTGTTAAAGTTGCTGATTTATATTTTCAAGAGGTAGTCAAGTTACATGGAATTCCTAGATCTATGGTTTCAGATAGGGACACCAAGTTTCTTAGCCATTTCTGGGTTACACTATGGAAGAAGATGGGAACTCAACTCAAGTTTAGCACTACCTGTCATCCCCAGACAGATGGTCAAACTGAGGTTACTAACAGAACCTTAGGTGCACTCTTGAGAAGTCTTGTAGCAAGAAACAAAGGCAGTTGGGATACTATGCTACCACAGGCAGAATTTACTTTTAATAGAGCCCCCAGCAAAGCTACTGGCTATTCACCTTTTCAAGTGGTTTATGGTCTGAATCCAATTACTCCTTTGGATTTGGTACCCCAAGCTACTTCAATCAAGTTTAGCTATGAAGCTGATTTAAGGGCCAAGCAAATTAAAGAGTTCCATCAACAAATTGAGAAGCATAATGAGAAGGTGGCAGCGGCAGCAAATCAAAAAAGAAGAAGAGTTGTGTTTATTCCAGGTGACTTGGTATGGGTACACCTCAGAAAAGACAGGTTTCCTAGCAAGAGAAAAGGGAAGCTTGTTTCCAGGACTGATGGTCCATTCGAGGTGCTTGAGCAAGTTAATGAGAATGCTTATAAGTTGGCTCTATCTGAAGACTATGGAGGAAGTGCAACCTTCAACATTGCTGATCTTAGACCTTACTATCCAACAGAGGAGGGTTTACCAAGTTTGAGGTCAAACTTTTCTGAACCAGAGGAGGATGATGGAGGTCCATCTACACCAAAGAATGACAGTTTGGCAGCAAGGAAGGAGGAGAGGACTTTCTCACGAGGTCCTCGGAGTCCTTCACCCAATGGGACTTAGTAGGGAATTCGGGGAGGATCAAGTCCTTCCTGCGTGGCATGAAGTGTTATAGCAGAATGGTCCTTGGGGAATTTTGAAGTATTCAAATGAAGTAAGGTGATAACCCCAGGATCCTTTGCAGAAGGCAGCCTTGGACTTAGAACCTAAGTCCAGTTGGTGCAATTGGACCTTCGGAACCCCAACCTGAAATCGGGGTTGGGTTATCTTAAGGTCTATTATAAGTTGCAGCAACTCAAGGCAATGACATTTGGTGGTTTCCATATGTCCCTAAGGTCATTTAGTACTACTGTTCGAGGAGTGCAGGTGACTGATGTCCTTGGGCATTTCTTACAGTATGTTGGTTCATAAAGTGCAAGCAACATCATGCAGCTGGGACAGTGTTAGCATTTTCAACAGTATTGAGGTCATTTGGTCATTTTCCTTTCAATAATCGAATGTCCTTAGTTGCTAATATCACCAGCCATTTCAGCAGCCAAGAAGAAGATTATAATACTCTTAGTGGAAGCATGACTAAGGCTTGATAAGTAGCTGCTGGCACAATCTGATCCAGCCAGCAATTTTTATAATTTCTTTTGCTATTTTCCTTCATATAATATGATGTAATTAAGTTTAAATCGCTTTCTTATGTATCTTAAGTTAGTTTACCAGTAGATTAGAGGTTTCCTAATGCTTAGGAAAGCCTTAATCAATAGGTACAGCCAGCTACTTGCTGAAAGTAGCAATATAAGCAGCTCCTATTGTATTTTTGCATTCAACTTTGTGTGAATGAATGAGAAACCAGTCGAGCTTGCTCCTGTGTGTTTGTGAGTATCTCTAAAAACTCTCCATTGTTTCTATTTGTCTGTAACTAAGTTTTGGCAAGCTTAGAAGGTGTTAAGTAGAGCTCGGTGCATGTTCTGGTGGTGTGGGTATATCAGATTCATATAGCTGAGTTTGCCCTTGTGCTTCTTGCTGTGGTGTGGTCTGTATCAGTGAGAGTCACAGGTTGTCTATCTTCTTTTATTTGTTTTTCGTTCCTTGATGCTATTCCATCCCTAGGAAGAGCTTAGGTTGAACAGAAAACAGGACAGTAAGGTCCTTGGTGTAGTCCAGACCAGTGCACTCTGATTTCCTTTGGTCTGCACATACATCATTCACAGGTTCGAACTGATGGAGGTGAACGAGATGGTCTATAGACGGAGCACCATGTCTCGTGGGTTAATCTCATAAGGAAAAAGATGGTCAAATGGCTTTGGTTTGATGGATTTAGGTATGAAAGGTGATCCAAGTCTGATGGGAAAAATGTGGGTGTGTTTAGTGAAAGAAATCTGACAGCTTTTCATTATCCTTACATACCAAGGTTTCCTCTCCTTTTGCCTAGCTCGCCTGGTGAGGTTTTCGAGCTAGCCACTCTTTATTCTATCTCTCAAAGACCAAAAGATTTGATGATGGATTTTCTCTAAAGTGAATTGCAGCGGCCGAGCCTCAAAGAGGCTCTCCTACGTATCCAGTGTGGAATCAGGCCAGTCGTAGTTCAACAGGTGCAGCTTTGATTGATGCCTCAAGAAGGACTTTGAGATGGGTCGAAAATTTAATGGGAAGGATAGGTGTGAGGGTTTGACGGGAAGGTTTTGGAATGTGTGCAAGTGACCAATGTAAACCGACGATTGCCTCTTATGCCTCTTATTCCTGCTTTCTTCTTTCTCTTTTTTTTTGTATTTTTTTCTTTTTCTTTTGAACTTGACAACCGCAATCTATATTTCTCTTATCTATGATATTTGTCACCCGCAACACATTAGTCGGCTTAAAATGGATATAGGGATGAGATGGTCATAAAATGAATGACCGGGTTCATGGTGGAGATTGAGAAGATGATGTGTGAAGAAATGTAGGTGAAGCAGTGAAGCGAAAATGTAGGTGGTAAAGGGGTGGAAGCCTTCTATCATAAGCATGTCTTTTTAAGCTGCATGATCTATTTGATAGTGAGATTCATTTTTAGAGACTATTGGTCGCTTTGAATTCTCTCCTTTTGCCTAACATGTTATGTGAGTGTCCAGGTTAGCTTCTTTTCTCTTAATTTTTACTCATTCACCTCTTCTTTTGCCCAACTTGTTAGATGAGTGTTCAAGTTGGCCTCGCTCTATTTTTTATTTATCTCTCCTTTTGCCTAACCTCGCTTTGGCGTGAAGTTAGCCTCTCTTCTCTCTATTAACCTTGGACTCGGGATAGGGAAAAAAAAAGCATAGAGAAAATGTGATAGAGATGTGAGATGGAGTGGAAAATGTGAGCAGAGGGATGAGTCAGACTTGGACAGTCATATGGGTGAGTGAGCTCTTCAATTCAAATCAGGAATGCAAGCACAAGATTATTTCTTTAGTAGTTTAGAAGCAAATGAAGGGTCGGGAAAGACAAGAGTCACAATCATGAAAGGTTTCATCTTTATTTAATACAACTAAGATGAGTACATAAAAAAAAATCTACTTGGGATACATCCCAACTGACTCTGAAAATGAAGATGATTGCCATGAAAAGAAAAGACACAACATGAGGGGATTGCCTAATTGATCTTTGCAGCTCGGGGTTTTGGAAGGACCCCGTTTGACTTTGTGGTAGGCCACATTCTAATGGGGTTCTACGCTGCGATTGGCAGTGACAACTTCCCAGATTGGAGCATTTCTTCTATCTTATTCTTGAGAATATTGCATTTCTCGATGTCATGACCTCGCATTCTATGATATTTGCAGAACTTGCTAGCATCCCAAGTTCTGCTTTTGACTTCAGGTTCAGCTTGAATAGGGGAAAGCTTGATCTTTCTTTCCTTGAGGAGACAGTCGAGAGCCTCCACATAGGTAGTGGAGATCGGAGTGAAAGACATGGGTTGTCGCGATTCAGCAATTCTAGCAAAGGAATTAGGAGCCCTTTGACGGATGTCAATGTCATACAACCCCGTCGATGATGATCCTCCTCCTACATTTTCTTTGATGCAATGCTCAATATTGGTCATCCTTCTATCGTTTTGTAGAGTCCAAAGAATCATGTCCATTTTTCGGTCCAGACCTTCCATGCGTGATTGCATTTGAATTATTGTGGTAAAGAGTTTGTCCATAAAAGAACTTTCTTGTTCACCACATCTTCTTTCTTGATATCCTCCTGTAGCTAAGGGCGGAATTTGGTCTTTATTCTCAGTTAAAGGTGATCGGGAGACATTTGGAACTGTTTTAAACTTCTCCATTGGTGAGTTGGACTTATGTGATTGATCAACTCTAGGAATAGAAGTGAGTCCCGTGTCCATATAGTGATTTGTAGACATAGGGATCTCTCTCTCTATTTCACGCATGCTTGACATTTCACTATGACGAGTGTTGCTTCCATCTTTATCAAGAAAATTCAGCTCATCATTCATCCTTGCTAACGTATCGATGATTTCATCTATTCTCCTATCGTTGCCTTGCATTTGCTGTGAAATTTCAGTCAAATGTTTGGGAGATGAAGAGATTGAGTTCATTGTTGCTAAGTATTCCGTTGGAGGCCATTGGAGACAGTGGTGCAAAGAAGGCAACTTGTTTACTCCGAGTTCAAGGTTGGTTACCGGATCCTTATTCTGCCTGTATGGAAACCATAAACCTCAAAATTAACCTGGACATTGACTTACCCAAAGACCTAGCGACCTATATGAGACAACCTAATGCAGACCATGCTTATATGCTAATTTTTTTCCTTTTGACTTGACTCACCCAACATTGGGCTTGCATGATGACCTCTAGCCTAAGATGAGACTATGTACGGGGAAAGTCCATCGGGCCATCATAAGATCGAGTCAACATTAAAGTTTTAATGAACTCAGATTCGAATAACGACCGGATACACACTTTATGGGCCCGAATACCTCCAAGGGTTGGACAAAATCAAGCTAAGATCTCGGGCTTAATCAAACCTCTTTGATTTGGGCCCAAGAGAGACCTCTGGGTCTTCTTTAACTTTTGCATGACTATTGCCCAAACTAAAGCGGCATTTGGGGGAAAAACAATGAGACCGACTCTTAAAAAAAACATATAGCACATAATTTACACATATCACAATAAAAATGCACATAGCATACAAAATGGGTAATGCACCTAACCAAGGTTCTATATTCATGGGTTTATGGTCGGGAACCTAAAACTATCATACTCATGTCTCACACTCGTCATAAATTCTATGGAGTTCATAGTAGTGTGACTCGTGTGTTTCTCGCAAAATTAAAGAGAAAATGTAAATTTATAATCCCAATAAATTTGGAGTGCTTCATGAGTGGGAAAGCAATTCGCGACATTCTCGAAATGTGGGGTTCATTCCTTGAATTCGAAAATATACTTTAGCCAAAAGGAAAATTGGGTTAACCTAGACGGTACCTTTGGGTTCATCCCGATTTATTAAAAACCGAGATGGAGGTCCGCATGCACGATGCCTAACTAAATAATAAAAATTACAAAAATTAATTTCTCCTTTTCTACTCAAAAATTTTAAAAACCGGTTTTTCAAGTTTTACCCTCTTAAAGTAAGTCCCCAGTGGAGTCGCCATTTGTGGGACCCGGGAAAATCCCCGTTATCCCTTGCGGTGTACAGCGAATCGAAAGGGGTGTCTTTTCTTGGAAGGGATTTAAATACATTTTATTATGATGTTCAAATGAATCAAAATAATAAAAATAAAAAGAGTCGCCAATTAATTTTTAATGAGAATTAATAAACTCAAATTTAAACTCCATAAACCACGAACCATGAGATTCGGATCCGGGGGTAAGGTTACGAATTCGAAAGTAAAAACCCTCAAATTCGCCCGTTCAAAGATCAGACTCTACTAAATCGGTTAATTTAAAGAAAAGAGTAGAAGAGGAGAATTAATTAGATTAATCAATATTATTTAGTGCACACAAATGAAATGATTAAATGTAAAAATAAAATAAATGCGAATAGAAGAGTGAAATAAAAGAACAAAAGTATAAACATTTACAAGTTAACATTTAGTCAATTTGATTAGAGCTTCAATATTATTATTTAAGTTGGATTTACATCATAATAAAGTGAGAATAAAATAAGAAAAGAATAATACTAACCTCAAGTTAATGCCAAGATTATGAATGCAAGATGATGATGATGAGAAGAAGGAGGGAGGAGAAGAAAGATAAAATCACCTAGTGTCAATACTCCTAGGATGATTTTGAGGTGTAGAAAAACAGTGGAAATGAGGGTGTATTTATAGTGGTGGAGGTAGGTTTATTTATGGTGGTGAATGAAAGAATATTGGGAGGATAAAATCAAATAAAGGTTGATTTTATTTGATTTGGAAAAGGGAGGAAGAATGAAATAAGATAAAGAGGGATTTGATTGGGTTTGATTTGATTTTGGGGATTTTAACATGTGGAAAATGTGTGCATTTCAAAAATCATTGGCATTTAATCCTAAACTAAAAATAAAGATAAAAAAATGATTAAAATCAATCACATAATTACAAAGCTGAATTGAGTGACAAAATTCAGCGTCTACAAAATACTTCCTAGATGGCAATGAAATATTCATTCCTTTTCTTTCTCTGAATTCCTCTGTCTCTATTCTGTCTCCACTTTCTCTTATATTCATATATTTATAACAGGGAACTCATTTTGACGAAACAAAAAAGAAAACAAATACAACCCAAACATACTGAGTAGTGGATGTCAGGGAGTCAGGTTGTTTTTTCACTAATCGTGTGGTAGATTGGACAGTACTGTTAGTCTGTTAGGCCCCTTCACATTCGACACCATTTTATGAACTTCTAATTAGGCTTTTAAAGTTTCTTCCATTCTTGCTGAAGACAATCTAGATATACAGCTCTTATAATTAGCGATGTTAGTCCATTGTATTTTATCCATTTCAGTGGAAAAAATAAACATGTGTATAATAATTATCAAAATGCAATTGAAAAATACTCCTCATTCGGTGGAAACTATTTTATGTCTTTGTATTTCTATAATACATTTTAAGGTACATTATAATTTAAATTAACTATTGTTAGGTGACAAATTCGGTGATATGAAAATGTTTTTGGCGAAATTTTGCTGGCAAATTGCATAAAAGTGTTTATTGTTAACGAATATCAACACTCAAAAAATCATGAGCATTTAAGTAGTCCACGTAACCTTATAAAAATCATTTAAATCGGCGAATTTATCAAATAACAATTGACTTAAATTATAAAATAACTTAAAATACATTCTAAAACCATAAAAATCAAAAAGGATACTTTGCACTTATTTTTTTAATAATTAAGTTTGATGCAATAGTTTTGAAATTGTAGTTGGCTTCATTGCTTGTCCTACTAAAGTTTTTGAGGCTGAGTTGGAAGGGTGATAGTGATGAGTAGGTTTGTCGAAGGCGGTGGACGGTGAAACTAAAAGATAAGAACACAATCTCCATCCAATCCCTAACTCCTTATTCTCTCTCATCATTGAATTAATTCCTACTCGAGTTGTTTCCTGGTTGATTCTTTGGAAGCCTTTGTCTGACCTTAGAAACTGCGGTCTCCAGCTTGGTGCAGCTCCAAATGGGATCGATGGAAGATGGGTCTGGATCAGGATCAGGATTTGGAGTGAGTGAGATGGTGGGGGAGGTGAGATGCCCAAGATGCGAATCAAACAACACAAAGTTCTGTTACTACAACAACTACAACATGTCCCAGCCAAGACACTTGTGTAAGGCGTGCCGACGCTACTGGACCAAAGGCGGTGCTCTCCGTAACATCCCCGTGGGTGGCGCCTCTCGTAAGTCCAACAAGCGCACTGCCTCTTCATCTTCATCTTCATCTTCATCTTCCAAAAAGACTTATTCTTCCTCCTCCTCATCCCATACACCAAATCTCCAGCTTGGGCCCACCTCAGCAGACACCCAGACGCCGCCCTTTCCCAGTTGGACTCCCACTTCCACCAATATTTCTAATGCCTCCCCTGATCTTCCTATTCACACCCCACACTCAACATTTCAGTAACTATTCTATTACCTAATACTCAACATTTCATTTTTTCCTTCACTTATATATGGTGGTTAGTAACTTTGATGCCACAAATCTCAAAGCTTTCATTTGGGCTACCTACATTGGCATCATACTTGTTTTGTATGCTTCTCTGCTTGTCTATGGAAAACAGGAATAATGGTTTCCTACATCTTCATATCATATTATTATTATTTCGCTTCATATTAGTTTCATTCCATTCTGCATTTTTATAGCTATTCTATTATGACTGATCGATAAACTTTTTTCTTTAATATTATGAACTTGGGGAGTTTAAAGTGAATAATCCCAAAACTAGGAAATTTGTTCGCGTGAGCTAAGTTTTAGTTGTTTGTCGTCATGAATCATATGCCAGCATTCCCATTTCCTCTGCATTTTCAACAAAATCCTTATAAAGTAGAAAAGGATGTTTGTGTTTTGTGCTCTCAAGCTAGATTTACTCTTTCATCTTTAAATATGAATAATTAATTATCAGATTAGTATTTTATCTTTAAATATAATATAATAACAAGGAACTCACCTTATAGTTTATTATGTTCACATTTAAATTTATCATTTTGTCCACGAATTCATTAGGATGACAAATAGGTGTGGGCAATGGGCCCGGTTGGGTCGGGTCAAGGTCGACCCATTAGTTATGTAGGGTCGGGTCGGGTCAAGTCCGACCCTTCATATTAATGGGTCGGGTTAGGGTTTCTTAATAAGAATGAGAGGGCCGGCCCGTTTGACTCTAAAGTTAAAATCGGATATATTTATAAAATTAAGAAAAATAATTATGCTAATTATTATTTAATGTGGAGTATTAATAATATATTTAAATAAGGTTAGCATTTAAAATAATAGGAAAAACTATTTATTTTGAGTTATCGTAGGCCGACCCAGTCCGGTCAATTCACCGACCCTTTAATATTGTGAAATGAGCCGGTTTGTTAATAACACGACCCTTCACCGACCCAGCCCTTTGACAACCCTTATTTTTTTAGAACCCGACCCTCTTGACCCTATGGGGCCCTAACCCATTGCCGATCCCTAATGACAAATTACTTGCTTTATAACTTATATTGACACTTGAATTTATTGTTCTGCCCTCGAAGGTCAAATACAATAATTAAGGATCTAACATCAATTAAAAATTATGTCACTAGATTTATCAATTCGAACGGAGGGGTTGAAATAAAGATCATGTATATTCGATAAAGACCATTACAATTCATGTGTATATTCGGTAAAGGCCACCTACAAGACATGTGTATTTTCGGTCAAGCAATTGATATCGAAAATACGAGTCGGTGTATCAAGATTCAGGTAAAATTGATCATATTAATAGTTGCAAAACTTGGATCATGATATCTTAGTTGGAGGGTAGGAAATGAGGGATGGGGTGGGTCGATAGGATAGTGTTTGGAAATGTAAGACACACATTTAAGTACATGAATTTTTAAATATAATTTTTAATTTTTAATAAGGTATTTTAAGTAAGAAAAGTCATGTCATTCACAACATTTATTAACGCTCCATTCTTTTATACGGTTGGTGCGGTGTGGCAATGGTGCGGTACGGTGCGATGAAATTTGAAAAAGTGTGGTGAAGTGCGTAAGTTGTGGTGAGAGTTGTGGTAGGTGAGGTAGGTGAGAATAGAAGAAATATGAAAAGTAGAAAAGAAAAGTGAGTAGAAAGAAAAATGAAAAGATATATTGGTAATGACTGTGGTGTGGTGAAGTATGGTAGAAATTAGAGAGTGTGGTGCGATAAAAGAACAGAACCTAAACATATGAATTTTAAATATATATTACCTTCGTCCCTAAATAAGTATTAATTTGACTAAGCTTTTACCGTTAATTACTCACAAATTATAACAAGTTACAATATGAATTACTACCATTCGAAAGATATTACTCCCTCCATCCCTTTTTAAGGGAAAATTATCTAACTCTCTAAACCCAATGCTTATAGGAAAAAGAGTAAAAAATTTGTTGATAGACAACTATACCCTTCCACTAATTTCAATGTAAAGAGAGTAATAAAGTAGTAGTTTAAAAGGTAAAATAAAACTAAAATTCATTAATTAAGGGTAATTTAGGTATTTTAGTTATTGGAATTATAAAATTGACAAATAAAAAGGGACATGGTAGTTAGCGGAAGGAGTATCTAGGGTAATATTATGTAAAATAGGTAAGAAAGCATGAATAGTGTGAAAAAAGTGGGATAAAATAATTAAAAATAGGGTTTTTGGACGCTAATATACTCAACTTTTGGGGTATTGGATAATAATGCACTGAACTCTAACTTTGAACAATAATACACTGTACTTTGGGGGGTGTTGAACAATAACGCACTCAGTATGATTTTGACAGTGGCTCACTTGGTGGCAATCTTATGTAGTTTGTCACAAACTTAAATATTATTTAGCTTATTCGTCTTCTCGGTCTGCTACGTAAGATTGTCACCAGGTTCGCCACCATCAAAATTGTCTCGAGTGCATTATGGTCCAACACCCAGCAAAGTTCAGTGTATTATTGTTCAAGGTCAAAGTTCAGTGCATTATTGTCCAATATCTCAAAAGTTCAGTATTTTAGCGTCCAAAAAATCTTAAAATTATGATAAATAAGATAAATTTATTATACATCACAAAAAACAGAGCCCAACCCATCCATAGGACGGGTATGATAGCTAGTTGTACAAGAAAGCTATATTTCTTTTCAATTCAAAACCTAAAATAAGTTTGAAGTTATTCAAATAAAATACTCTGAAAACCAGTGATCCCGAGTGCAGGGGCGGAGCCAGAAAATATTCATTGGGGGTGCCGAATTTTAATATTGTGACGAACTTTATCAAAATTATTTTTTAAATTGTTTGCACAATACTTTTTTAAATAACTTATCAATAGTCTAATGACAATAGTAGATTAAAACTAATTTATTATGATATTAATTTTTTTAACATGGAGATAGATAGAAGTAAAATTTGTAGAATTTTCTCTAGTTACATTCAGTAAGATATTAATATTGTTGTATTTTAAATAAGAAAAGAAAGTAAAGTGGAAAGAACAAGATAATAGTTAGAAAATTTAATTTTTAGAATACAATATAATATTGTTTACAATCACAAGGCAATTAGAAAAGAGGATTTAGAAACTTTAAAATTTATATATAAAAGGGATAAGATAGAAAAGGTAAATATTTCGTATGAGTTGGTAAAACAATTATGTAAATAAGTTGTAGTCCAATTAAGAAAAATAAAAGGTGGATGTATTAATTTATTAGGCTTCTTATAAATAAGATTGTAAAGCAAATGTTAAAATATAAAAGGAAAAAAAGAAAATTAATGCATAATATGCAGATCTTTGAACCCCTAACCTAGGCTATTCAATCTCAGATATTTACCAATTACACTACCACAAAAACAATGCATTGAGTCATCTTCAATTAAGATATATTTTGTTCTTCAAACCATGGGGGGTGCCAAAGCCCCCACAAACCCCCTGGCTCCGCCACTGCCTCTCACCGCTCTTAAGCATTGTCAAACTCTGCTAACCGTCAAACCTTTGAACTTTTATGTGTTTTAGGTTTACAATGGGTAACTATAACCTATTATGATATGTATGTGGGATTAACTTCAACTGATGCCGCTATGTTTGAGAGTTTATTTGAATTTTGCGACCGTTAAATTACATTACTAGCGAGTGTTAATTTAATAGTGGTTGATTGTTTATGGTTGATATATAATATATGACAGGTTGTATGAAAATTTGAGCCAAAATTGTAAATTTTCCCTAAAAAACTGTTTCAATGATTAACGGTCGCTGAATTTTTTCAAAAAAAATCGTCAAAATCGATAAACATTTAAAAAGTTTACGCCTTCATTACCAGTGATCGTTATCTCATCGTTAGAAAATGAGCGACCGTAAATTTGCAACCGTTAAATTAACGGTCGCTACATTTGCGACTGTTAATTTAACGGTCGCGGCTAGTGACCATTATTTAACGATTGCAAATTTGAATTTAACAGTCGCACAACCATTAGTTTAACGAGCGTATGACCTGCGACTAATATTAATGGTCATTGTTTAATGGTCGCGCTTTTCAATCCGCAATCCTTAATTACTGTTGCTATTCCCCTTCTATGTTGTACTGAGGGTAAGTTATGTGTTAAGATATCTTAGTCTAGGTCTAGGTCAATTGAGATCAGGCTAGGTTAGGTCAATGCGTATTAGGTAGTGATTTAGGTTAATTTTAGGACTTTTTAGGGCTAGGTCATGCTAGGTTTAGGGTTAGGTCAATGGTTGAGCTTATCTAGGTCTAGGTGAATCAGGTTATATGTTTGATGCTGGGCTGTCTAGATAATAGGCTAGTTTAGGTTTGTTTTAGATTAGCCAGTTGGTGGTCCATTTTAGTTTAAGTTATTAGAATTAGGTCATGTTCTTTACAGTTAATTACACTAAGGTACCCTGTGTTTTATGGTAATAATTTTTTGGCACCACGCCTTTTGATAATGATTATTAGGTCAAGTTCTCGCAGGAATAATTGAAATGATCGTTATGCCCTTATTTCTCAACATTTCTCAATATCCATTTTCATTCAAATTTAAAAGTTAAAAGAAAATAAAAAACCTCTCTCCAGTCCACCCTTCCCTCGAAACCCCAACCCCCCCCCCCCCCACCCTTTCCTCAGCCACCACCACTGCCACCTCGCTACTACATCACCACCATCCTCTGACTTTGTCAACCCACACCAACGACAACCACTAGCGTGCACGCAACCTTTCTTCTCTCACCCTCTCTTCTCCTAGCACTGCACCACTTTACACCACATTCCACCAACACCATCGTGCGCCGCTGCTCCCATCAGTGAGCGCCAAGGTCGGCGATTGTGGTGCTCAGAACTGCCCTCATTAATCTCTTCTCCCTCCATTCAAACCCCTCCCAAAACCCTCATGCACGCCCAATGTCCACCATTGCACTACCGTGCGTCACTGCTCCCATTGGCGAGTACCAGGGTCGGCGATCACCATGCTCAAAACCTCCCTTCCCTTCATTCAAATCCCTCCAAAACCGTAACACCCACCCTCTGTCCACCATCGCACTACTGCTACCACATCGTTTCGCCGTGACGGTGGTTGGTGGTTAGTGGTCGGTGGTGGCGGGTATGTTGATGGTGAACACAAGGAAGGAGAGGGAAGAGGAGAAATGAGGAAGGACGGAAGAGAAATAAAGGCATAACAGTCATTTTAATTATTATGGCGAAAATTCGGCAGAAACATTGTACTAAAAATTCTGACACGAATAATTTAAGGTACCTAATAATCATTATCAAAAGCTATGCTACCAAACTTTTTTACCCTAACATACGGTACCTTAGTATAACTAATTTAGTTCTTTATCTTAAATTAATTAGCGTCAGTAAAAGATAAGGTAAGATATATGCATAATCAAGTCAATTTTTATATCTTACCGAGTTGGTATTTACTATTTAGGTTATGTGTTTTGGGTCGTCTAGAATTGGTATGGGCTAAATTAGCGACCGGTTCTAATAGTTAAATGAATACAATAATAGGTTTTGTAAAAAAATGATTATGCTCCCGGGCTTTCAATGCTCCATGCGCCCGGGCTGCCACGTGCATGCCATTTGCTTGTTTTCCTTTTTGTTTTTTTATTTGTTTCTTTATTTTCTTTTTAAACAAATATAATGATTTTTTGTTGCGTCCAATATTTCAATACACTTTGATTTTTTAGTCTAATTCAATTATACTTTTCATTTATTTATTTTTAATTTTAATTTTCTTTGTTAGTTTTATTATATCTTTTTATTATTTTGTATTTTTTCCGTACCTTTTGGTAAATTTTCAATAAAAATAGTTTATGAGCATTGTAGTATAGATTTATAAGCATCCACTTAACAAATGATGAACATTGCAAGAAAATATGTTATGAGCATTGTGGTTATAGTTTTGAACATTGTAGTATAGATTTATGAGCATTGTAGTATAAATTTGTATAATGATTCATCGTATAAAATTGATCTCATTAATTTCATAACCTGACATTTTTACAATACTCATAAATTTAAAGTATCATACTCATAAACCAAAATTACAATACTCATAAACTAGTATATGAATTGAATGTTCAAAAATTAGTAGATGAAATGTGCATACCTTCTAAAACGAATGCTCATAACCTAACGTTTTCATCACAATGCTCGTAATCCAATATAAGGATGCTTATAAACCATTATATAAATGCTCATTAACCTGAACTATCATTCTCATAAATCTAAACTACAATGCTCATAAACCTAAACTACAATATAATGCTAACTAGTATATGAATGCTCATAAATCAATATATGAATGTTCATAACCTCCAACACAACGCTCATAACTTAGCAATTTTACTAAATGCTCAAAAACCAATATATGAATGCTCATAAACTTAAGCTACAATGCTTATAAGCCCGTATATGAATGCATATAAACCTAAACTACCATACACATAAAACTAAACTTAAATACTCATAAGCCCAAACCAATAATAATTATAGTTAATTCAATTTAAAAATATTGATTGATAGAAAAATAATAACTACAATTTAATCAATTTAAAATAGTAAATAAAATCATATATTAACTATAAATAATTATAGACGTGAATTTAAAAAAAAAAAGAGAGAGAGAGAATTGATTGGGAGGCACCCCCGGGCGCACAAAAGCTACGTGCTCCCAGGACTATAAAGTTTATGAGCATTGGTGCATTTTTATAAATACTTTGTATGAGGTTTAAAAGCATTATGATTGAGTAAAAAAACATTATATAACCTGCTTATGAACATTGTTTTGGTATTTTTTATGAGTATTTGATAATGGTTGAATTGAGAAATACTTTCTCCGTCTCAAATTAAAATTAATTGACGCTTTGACTAAATTTTGACCGTTAATTATTCACAAATTCTAATGAATCGCAATGTGAAATTACAGTCATTAGAAAGATATTTTACTCAAACTTGCAATGGAAGTAATTTTATATTGTAACTCTTTGCATTTTCTGAATAATTAACGATCAAAATTTAGTCAAAGTGTCAATTAATTTGGGACAGAGGGAGTAATGAATTTAAAAATAATATTTATATTCATTCAACTTAAAAGTGATATTTAAAATTTAATCAACTTAACAAAAATTCCATTATATCAAAATTCAAATGTTAAAATAGTTCTTAATGGAACAAAAAAGGGGGGGGGGGGGAGGTGACGGTGGAGTGCCCCCAGGGAACATGGGCGTATGGTGCTCTATGCACCCGGACTGAGAGGATTGCACAAAACCAGAAGGATCAAATTCACCAGGCCATGACTAATGTTGGTTTTGCTGAGCTTGAATCATCTGCGCCTATAGCTACACAATCATCTTCCCTTAAGATTGAATGGTACTCTGCAACACAACCATTGGGGAGGGAGTGCATTCACCTACATGCGAGGAAGTCCCCTGTTCATGTGAGGGTGGGTCGTAGAAGAACTCAACCGCAATTCCTAGGTTGAACACATCTTGGTTTCTCACATTGTAACCACCAGGCACCTTTAAACATAGCTTGTGAGCCTCCGGGGAATTCTCTTGCAAACCAACTTCTTCCAGTTGCCTCTTAAATTCAGTTTGTGAAAGGACATATTGATACTAAGCAAGTGCAAGGGAAAAATTGGTTTAATCACACCAAATCAATTATACCAACCAAATGCTAATTCTAATGAACCAACACAATCCACATCAACTATCACAACCGACACAATCAATACCAAAGAAAGCTTTGCATTTTAGAAAATTGTACAGAGTCTCCCCTAAAACATGAACTCACTTCACGAAACAACATCATAACAAATGGCTTATATCAACCAACAAATGTCGATGAACCAACATTATTCAAATCAACTATTCCAACCAACACATTAACGAAATCAACCATTCATCAAAAACATCATTCATACCAAATCAATAATAACAACCAAATCCACCATATCAAGACCTCAATTCAAAGTTCAACAAACCAACATATTATCTAAATCAATCATTCCAACCAACGCAATCCAAATCAACCATTCATGGAACACGAAATTCATCCTAAATCAACCCTAATAACCAAATCAATCATCCAAGAAACGTCTAATTGCCTTTAGAGAGGAGAGGGGAGAAGAAAAAGGGGAGCGTTGGTTAGGTTTCAGAAATGGGGGAGGGAGGGGGGGAATTAAATCATCCAACGTGTCCGTAACACTGAAAAAATGGGAGGCGTGTCCTGCGTCAAGACAGCGCTGGCTGAGCCTAAGCTAGGCGCAGACCACGCCTGCCATATGTAGGGCGCGTCTCCTTATTTCGCGTTTTCCTCAACTCTATGGAAGAATTGGGACGCTGGCTACGCCTCCTCTACCTGATGACATACCCCTTTTCTTTCTTTCTTTCTTTCTTTCTTTCTTTCTTTTCTTGATTCTCCTTTATTGTTTCCTTCTTCTTTCATGTTGTATTCAACATGCCCCTTAACAATACTTACAAAATAAAGTCAAAGTAAATTTAGAAAAATATAAATATTTTCATTATTATTTAAATATTTATTATTTTTTTGTTTTCTTCTCATATCATTTTTTCAATTTTTTTCTTGTTCCTTACTTTTTACATGCAAAATGATTCATATTTCCTGTGGGTCCTTAGCATCGGAAAAAAAATTAAAAGTGGGTCCAAGGTAGTTTTCCTTCAGGTCAAGCTAGGATCGCTTTTGAAGCCTCAAATTGACCGTCTAGGAAGCGAGGGGTGTTCTGGTCATTACACAAGAGTTGGGATGGAACCATGGAGGGTCAAGTCAAGCCCTGAAAACCAACCTCGAGTAGGCTAGGAAGAATTCATGAGGGAATAAGGCCAAGCTAAGAGAGGCAAGTTGAAGAATATCATGTTTTTGGGCAAAATTAGTCAACAAAAAAATTATGTCTTCTCTATTTTGATCATAAATCCTTCAATAAAAGTCTTATTATCACCAAATTTGGTGAGCTTATATAGCACACCGAGAATTTTCCATTGATATATCATATAGTCAAATCGAAGTTAAAACGAAGAAGTTATGCGCATTAAAAGTCAGCAGATGCCGATATGCCCAGCCAGTGTTGGTCGTGCCTTCTATATTTTTGCAGCGCTCGTTGTCTGGTTGAGGCACTGATCGCGCCTTCACATTCTTCTGCAGATGCACGAGATTCCCTTCCTCTTTATTGTGTTTTCTTCCCCCATTCAAAATCTCCATCCCCCTCATTTTGTAGAAACCTTTTGAAACAAAACACTTATGTTTATGAATTATTGAGAGGGTTTTTAGAACCCTAATTCCTTTATAATTAAGCTTAATCTTTTGTGGGAGTGCTTAATTAATTTTCTTTATATTTGTGAGTTTATTGTGCATCTTTCAAGCTCTCTTTGGTGGAATTTCATTGAAGAACAAGTATGGATGCTAGTGAAGGATTTCTAGCAACCTCTTGTGATTCTTAGGCTATTGGGTGAGTTAATTACTCTTTACATTAGTCATATCCTTCTTTTAATTGTTCTTGTTATCTCCATCTCAAAAACCCTAAAAATAGTTATAGTATTTATGAGTTCTAATTTGGGATTTTCTTAAACCCTAGAGTAATTGTGATCCTGGGGTGATTAATCTTGCTTCCCTATTCGATTCCGGATCATTTGGTATCACAGCTTAGGATTAGAACTCATATTTTGGTGAAAATTTTCAGATTTTTGTTGGTTTTGTTGTTGTTGATTTGGGCATTGTTCTTGATGTTTATGGATGCAAACTCATACTTGATGATTGATATTGGTTCCTTGATGTATTAGGAGTGTTGGGATGTGATTTTTTATCATTTGAGTCCAAGTATTTGTGGTGTTGTCGGGAGGAGGCACGCTGCAACCGGGGGTTCTCAGTGGGCCAATAATATGCTGCCCTTCAGGTGTCATCATAGAAACTGGGACGCACGATGAGCTCGTTGATAATTACGTTTTATGACTAAGATTTTAGGGGTTTTCGATAGTGAATTAGGGATTTGTTTTGAGTGTAAATTTTGATTTTTATTTCAATTTCCCTATTACACTTAGTGTTGTTTTTTTAATGTGAATTTGTAGGTTTTGAGGCCAAAACACCAATTTTCACTCAACTTTTGGCAAGATTAAACACACCATGGTCTGACCGTGGTGGCTGCCACGGTCCTAGGTGCTGGCTGGGTCGAGAAGAAAAACGCTGCCGTTACAGTTTTGTTGGGCCATGAATTCATTCTATTTTATCAATCCTCAATCGGCCCAATCAAAAGCCAGAGAAGTGGGGGGGGGGGGGGCAATTAATTGGACTCAGCAGCCCATTATTCCATTCATTCGGCCATTCATTGTATTTTTCCAGGTTCCACCGTTCAGAGGCCCAATCACAAAAGAAAGAGGGCCCATCAATTAATTGGATTGAACCATCCTTGGCTCGGTCCAATCAAAAAGAAGAGAGAAGTAAGGGCAGTGCAATTCACTTTGTGCAGCCCATTCATTCGCTCAAAAGGGAAAAGGTGGAGGCAAATTCATTCCATTGGTGCATCCTTCATTCGGTCCAATGAGGGGAGAGGGCAATTGAATTTAATTCATTCACCCAGCTTCAATCGGGCCAATGACAAAGAATAGGAGTGGAGGCCATTGTCTTCATTCATTCTTCCAAACATTTTTATTCGCCCAGCCCAAGACACAACGCAAAGAAAAGAAGGGAAAAGCTGGGCAGCGTATATCACGGCCCGCCCGTGGCAATGACCACGGTCTGTGGTACACTTGGCTGGGTCGTGGCCGTGCGTCGCAAGGAAGGCAGCAGCAGTTTTGTCATTCATTCGTGATTCATCCCATTCATTCATTATTCACTATTATCCACCCAAGAGAGAACGAGAGCACTAAAAAAACTCCCATCTACTCCTCCCCATTATTCAAGACCAAGATCGAGATTGATTCAAGAAGGATCAATATCAAGAATCAAGAGGAAATTATTGACGCTCGCAAGGAAGACTCCACCCCGGGATCGAAAGACTCGACGATTGTATTCTTCGTAGTTATCTTTCTTTTTTATTTCTTTCTTTGTTTTGAGAATTAATCATGATATTTGGAACTTGTGTCGTGTTTTCCTTGAACATGAGTGGGTAATTTCTTTGAATTCTAGGGTTTTGCAATCCGAAACAATGTAGTTTGATTTAATATTATTAGTTTGTGCATGAATTCTTGATTAGAATCAATAGAAGGTTGTGTTTTCCATGTTTATGAATATTCTTAAGTTTATGAATATTCTTAAGGCCTTGAATATTTGTAAGTTTGAGATTAACCTGAGAAGTACTGAAAGGTGAATTAGGATAATCTGACTACCAACCTGTCTACCTAGGCTTATGAAAGTTGAGAAAGGAGTAGTAAACTAGAGAATCATTGGATAACCCGGCCTTTTTGAGACCTTCAATTCTGTTTAACCTAAAAGGCATATGAAAGTTGTTGATTAGGTTGTTTAGAATAATTCTATTTAGCATCGAAAGGGCGATAGGGTTCAGAGGTTGTCGATTCTTGATTCGTTCTTGAATGTATGATTGTGCAGGCTAGGTTTTAGTAATCGAACTCGTTGGTAGGTTAGCATCTCTCTAGAAATCTTTCTCTCTTGATTAGAACCCTTGATTAATTTCCTTGCTTTCTTTAGTTTTAGTTTATTTCCTAAACCTTACCAAAACCCAAATCCTGATTAGCTTAGCAATCACGATAGAAATTAGTTTTCTATGCTGCTAATTGAGTCTGTGTGGGATCGACCTTGACGTGCTACTATGTACACCATGCACTTGTGGCCCTGTCACTCGTGGTACCAAATGTACCACTTGTAAAAGCCCGACTTACACCCCGTGAGGATGAACGCTATGCCTCGAGTAAGAGCACGAAACAGATCGCACCGACACTATGTTCCCGTGTCTCAGAATTGGGGTTGCCTGGACAACAGTGTTGGCTGATGGTTGCCCACCATGACACGATAAGGACCGACCGTCATCAGACCGTACCGTTCCGCTGTTCCTTGCTGAGTGGCAACGCGGGGTGGCAACATCACGAGCCCCCCTAGAATGCAAAGCAGAATCAACCCTCGCCCCCGATTGTCCAATCATCCTTCCCGTTGTGTCCCCGTGTTTCCGCATTGGGGTTGGATGTACACCATTGTTGGATGCTGGTTGCTCACCATGACGCCACGAGGACTGACCGTCACCAGACTGTTCCGTTCAGCTGCTCCTTGCTAAGTGGCATCGCGGGGTGGCAACATCACAAGCCCCCTCGGGACGTGATGCAGAATCAACCCTCGTCCCTGATGGTCCGATCATGCCCTCCGTTATGGGTTGGGGTTGGCATCTTGTCCTTGATGGGCGGGACGAGCCGGCAATGTCAACCGGTCGGCCATACCGACCGGCAGGATCAGCCCCTGCCCCCGGTGATCCTATTACGCCAACCACTGTAGGTTGGGGTTGGCGACGTGGAATTGATGGGCGGGACAATCCAGCATCGTCAGTCGGTTTCTGGTGTGTGTTGCTCGTGCATCCTTGCCACGAAATAGTCGCCGTGGTCGCAACTCGTGCGCTCCCCCGTCACCCTCGTTATCTGTGTTCGTTGGGCTCTCGCCTGACTCGCTTAGCAACCTGAAATCTGGTATGGGCACTACCAGTGCACGCATGCTGGCCTCGACCGCCTGAAGTATATCCCCACTTGCAACGACAACTAAAACTGGATGCTAAACGGGTCTACGTTGTCAAACTACTCCGCGTTCGTTTCTGTGCATACAATAAACAATTAATGAGTCAGGTCGTGGAACACAATATCGTGACAATGGTAATAACACACAACGCCACACATGCACCAATATGTTCATTTATATGGGACTACCGACCGGCTGGAATATTCAACGTAATAAAACACAGTATATGTAGTGCATCGCCTTACGACATCATATATGTTAACATGCAATTCAAATGGTTGGGGTGATCACCTGTCGCATTATGTTGCGATGGGATTGATGTGCCATGGCGTGCTTCTACATCGTGTACCGCCGTTGTGTGTGTCGGGTCAGCCACGTGACCGGTACCACCCTCTGCGTGAGTTGCATTCTGTGCCGTCCCCATCCCAAACACACGAGACACAAGTGACTCCACTTGACTTCTTACTTCACCAATGTCTCTATGATCACGATAAAACCCCGATATATGCTCAACATGTCGCTCGACATTCATTTTTGTCATTGCCTATCTTGAAGGTATTTTCCAAGTAAATGGACATCATCCTGCGAGTTATTATATGTTAATGTGCGTGTCAATGCTAAATTAAAATAGTAATAAATGTTCCATTTCGTGCAACTGCAACAACGTGTTCAGCTGACTCTTCAATGCAACCCTTGGTGTAAGAGGTCGCATATCGGCGGTTGTTGGTCAAGGCAGAAGGTCACCGCCACCGAATTCATAACATTCTCACGGGTCCATGAATACATTGTTGGAGACCCCTTGATGGATGGGCGTTCCTCACGGACTAGACAGTCAAAGTACAACATCTGCATAATAACGAAGATAGTAAATGTCTACTCGTTCGACCATCATACAAAGCGGTCGTGTGTTGTCAAACTTACCAGGAGGGGTACGATGGGGCCCGTGAATGAGCTCGAAGGTTTTGATTTCTTCGCCCGTACGACGGTCCTCAGCTCGTTCAAAACATACTTGCACCATTTTAGGTTTGCTATGTTAGCAACGTCTACAACATACAGTAGGAAGTCGCTCGTGCAGTATCGTTGTGTGTTGCGATGTATGAACGAAGCTACCATGAATAGCATGAAGTTTCTCTTGAACTTCTTGCTGTCAGGCCGCAGTGACACAATGTGAGTTGGCATCTTTGCAACATTTGGAGTGCCACTGTCGAGGTTGTACTCACTACGCCACTTTGCAAGTAATGTGACTACCGCCTTTTCGTCTGGAACCACCGCTCCGTCTCCGTCTAAGTGAAGTGTCATAGTCTCATGATCAAGTTGATCCACCAACCACTTGCACAAATCCCCTGAGAGCAACTTCATCTACAGGTTTAGGAACCCACCAAACCCCAAGTCCTTGATGACAGACAAGTGCTCAGGGCTAATGTGGTCGAGAATGTATATCAATGGTCTAGGTGTCATCCTCGTGGGGAAGACATGATCAACACACTTATCACCTTGTTCATCATGTTCATCATCAGTTTTGGCCTGTATCACAAAGCAATATGCATATGCGTGTCAGAATGATTTCGTATTGATTAAGTATACACACTGATATTGCACATCAAAAATTAAGTATTGTCATTCCCCACATAATAATGGTGCAATGCCAATCATGATCAAAACTATAGATATAGGACCACATTTAGACATACTAGACACCGGTCACAATTGTGGTGTATGTGGACAAATGTGACATATTTGCCACTTTTGAACAATGACCACCTATTAATATATGTGATCATTTGGCGTGACAGTGGTAGACACCATGAACATCATAATGACCAATTAATGACTGTTTAGGCCCAGTTTTAGGCCTAAATAACGCCTTTTGGCTTGCTATTCCAAGTCTTTTTCATCATTTTTATTAGCTTTTTAGTTGTTTTGCAAGTTTTCGCACTTTTGGAGTAAAAGCAAGGAAAACGTGCTAAATTGAGGCTTTTTAGGGAATCGCGAGTGATTCCCCGAGTCAAGCGGAGCCAAGAGCTGAAGCGAAGTTGACCCGGGAGCCTCTTTCCCTTCTTTGGTGCCAAACAGCAGCGTAACACCCGCTACAATCCTTGTAGCGGGCGTTACAGCCTTGAAATGAAGACAAGGAAAGGAAGCAGCGTCAGTAGCACCCGCCACAGATCGTATGCCGCCCGCTACGCCGCACCAAACGTAGATCGCCCAGCCTGGACAGAGGCACGTTGCGCCTGCGACTATGCCGATTCGCGCCCGCGACCCTGCGTACTCTGGAATCGCCTGGCAGTTTTCTCACCGTCGCCCCCGTCACAGTTTAGGTCACACCCGCGACCTCCTCCTTTTCTGCGCATTTTTCCAGGCCAAAACGGCTGTGTTTTGGGCAACAAACATGCCTTGTATAAATACCAAAAGTGACGATTTTGATGGGGGGTTAGTCTTTTATTCAGCTTTCACCTTAGTTAGAGAGAGATTAGGGTTTGACTAGAGTGATTTAGCTTGGATTAATCTAGGGTTTAGTAGGTTTTTAATTTGTATCAAGATTTGAGGATTCAATCAATTGAGAGATTGTTGGATCATCATTTCCATTGCCTTCCTTTGTTCATTTCCAGATTTTGATAAGTTTTCTCTTTCCTTAAACTCTTTTATTAATTGCTTTGCTTAATTACTTGCTTGTTTAATTGTTCTTGCTTGCTATTTTAACTGCTTTGCTTGGCTTGTGATTGTTGGTTGCTAGATACCATGTTTAGGGTTGGATTTGATATTGTTAGCCTAGTTTTAATGATGATTAGTGGCTAGAAACCCCATGGGTTAGGAGGTAATTAAGGGTGTGAGTGGGTGATTAGGTTTGGGTTAGCAATTTTAGTGAGTAATTAGTTGGGAAATTAATTTCTCACTCCTATCCTTCCCTCAAGTGGGATGTATTTGGGTCTTAAAGCTCCCGAATACATCCAAGACTTGTGTTGGAAGGTAGGGGATGGGATAGTTAATGCTCACCCACAAAAGTGGAAGGAGGTTAACTAGGGAATTATGTTTCATTAACCCTCCGGGGCCGTGGTGGACTTTGAGGTAGTTAATCCGGACTATCCTCTAGAGAGCAAGCCCGGTGGGTCTTTTCTAACGGAATTCCCACTTGATTCTCCCTCCTTGTTGCTCTCTTGTTGCAAAACCCATGTCCTTGTTCCCGTTTGCATCCCAAAAAGCCTCTGAAGCCCATTTTCTCACCTTTACCGACCTTAGTTTCATTTGTTGCGTTGTGATCCCCTTTTTAACCCATTTCCTTACTTAGCGATCTCGACCTGACCTCGACCTAGATTCTATGACCAAGGCCCCTCGCTCCCTGAGAAGAATGATAAAACCGGCTAATACTAACCACGTTACAATGACCATGACCACAGCCTGCTGACTGTGATCAATATGCACACTACATGTAAATTAAAATGAAATGGACAACGTTTTTTCGTGGGGACAAACCTTTTTGGATGTTTCATCGTTGGAACCACTAGCTGTCGCGCCCCTCTTTCTTGTACTGACCGCGGGCTTCATTACAACCTCATCATCCTCGCTGTCGGCAATATGAACCGACCAGCTACGTGATTTTGCCCTAGTGTTGTTCCTGGGCGAATCCTCGATCAATATTGCCTTACCTTTGTGGCTGCCGATCGCATCTGCTGCTGGAACTGGGACAGCGAGGATGACCCCACTGAACTTGCTTCGTGTGCGAGTCCTAACACCATGTACAACTTCATTATTGTCAGTACCTGACCTACTCCCAATTGCACCCGGCCCATCCGATGGGCGTGTTACGGCGTTCTCTCCTGCGGTCGTCTTTGCCACGTCCACAGAGACGTCCCCCGCACGTCGACTCGCATCCTTCCGCTTCCTCTGGTAGTACGCAATGTCCCTTGGTGATTTCTCCGTCACTTTTGGATTGCTTTTGTTTCCGCACCAACACAAGAAGCACAGGTTGTGGCACCCCCCCCCCCCACAACTGACTTGATGCGCGTCGTACCACCAACTGCATCTACACCTTCGGTATTTGCGGCATTGATAATGCTCGCGTCGGTGTCCTCCCCCCCCCCCTTGTCAGATCTTTATTCTGTGCTTTGTCTGTTGCGACATTTGCCACATCCGCCCGGGCGTCCACCCCTCCCCCCACATCACGCCGCCTCCGCTGGTACGTCTGTTTAATCAGACCACCACCCATGGTGCGCTCTACCTCAACTATTGCGTCAACTACCGCCTTGCACATCAGTTCCCAGATGTTCTGCTCATCGTCAGACACGTCATCCTGGGTTGACAGAACTTGCCCCTTTACGTGCAACCATTTTTTACCGTCTCTTTGTTGTGCGAACACCCTTGGTGTCAACTCCTGTAACTTGTGCACTGACCAACATAAAGATATCGTTAATAATTCACACAAAATATTGTCACATATCACACAGATAGTGTCGTAAGGCTTACGTGTCTATGTCGCCACTGTCACTCAGTGACCTCAAGACCCCAACAACCACTTTTGTGCATAAATCGGCGGTCGCCGCGGGCTGGCTGTAAAACAAATACACCAAAATTTTGTATCGTGTGCTCAAATCATCAAATGACCACATATGTATAAATGTAGTCATATCACAGTTGTATATATTTGAATCACTATGGTCAAATCATCATATGACCATAGACCCCTGAATCACAACCACACATCTAATCACGTGTCGGACCAACACGTGAACACATAATTACACATTCTTGTACTTCTCCTCCCCCCCCCCCCACACACACGTTCGATTCCATAATACGCTCAACCCCCACCTCAGCATACCCACTAACTCCTCGGCACCAACCGCGGTGGCCTCAAATGCAAACATCCGGCCTAAAACAAAACAGGGCATCATGAGCCATGTGCCATGTTCGTTGTGTCAGACCCACACCCCCAAGTTCAATACTCGGCACACCATCGTCAACACCCCACCCGCACACACACATCTCGTTGAATAATGCATTAGTTAGTGTACTTATTTGGTATGTGACCCCTCATCGACAACATTGTCAAAATTTCCACCTTTTGTACTTTTCCCCTGTAACGAAATTGCAAAAATACATGAACTTGAACACACATTCATCATAACATCACATTGGAGCTACGGATTTGATGAACAATCGACCACAGAAATAATTTTCACTCACCTCATTCATCCTTGCAGTCGACCTTGATGTTTCTGTATGGTAAAAATTCCGGCGAGAATTGGCTTGCGAAATCCTGTGCATTGGAGCAAGAATGGCGATTAGCTCGAAACAAAAACCCTAAATTTTGCTGGATACTTTTAACCCTTCCTTCTCTCTCCAAATCAATTGTTTTTTATGCTCTGTAACCACACTCAAGTGTTTTTTTGGAAAAAAAATTGAAACTAGCGCCTCCATATCTCGTTAACCACGCGTCGATTCTTTTCTTTTTTTTAAAAAAAAAATGTTGGCACACTTGTGGTGGTTTTTGGGTGTTGGTAAGTGGTTTTAATCTGGTGCGTTGGATCATATTTGGACGGTTGCGATCTTTCCTTCCTACCTTAATTTCCTTTCTACTGGATCTGTTATATATATATATATATATATATATATATATATATATATATATATATATATATATGAGTAGTATCTTTCAATTTTGAAATCATGAGCTATTAGTGAATTTCAGTCTTTCTAGCCAATGAAAATTTAGAAAAATAAAAATCAGTAACTATTTTTCCCGCCCATAAAAAATACAGTACAATTTTACCCAAAATCAAATTCTAAACCTTTGCAGTTATTATACCTTGATTTAATTTGATTTTATTATCCCTTGATTTTTGCAGTTATAACCACCTCCAATATTTGATTTTTTTTCAATTATAACTCTTTATATTTATCCCCGTCAACAGAGATAGGTTTCTGGGCAATTTTTAGTCGCCTCCCCATATCTCTCCTTTCATGCCCCTCTGTCTCACTCCTCTTTTCAGACTCGTCAAAATGCTCAGTTCGAAAACCATCCCTCTCGTTCCTGTTGGTGGCCATTAATGATGATCCATGAAATATAAAGTCATCATCTACATCATCATTTTCTGATGACACGATGGTGTTTGGTGAGGGCGATGATGAAGACTTCCCTAATACAACTCTTAAATTATAAGTGTTGAAATTAAAGTCATAAACTACTTCCATTTGGTTGGTTAATCTTGAAGCCAATTGATCCAGCTTAATATCAAGCATCATTAGTGTTTTGAATGAGTGTTGACAAACAGAATTTCGAAAGATTTTGGTGCTTACACGTAGTTTTATTTCTGTTTTCTTCTTAGTTTTTTTATGTGATTTCCTTTTAATTTGTTATATTTATGGGTGTTGATTCATGTATATATCATGCATTTTGATAGTGGGTATATATGCTTTTATGGTTCGCAAATTCGTGTTTTCCACCCATGTTGTAGGATATATTATTAATGATCTGAAGATAGCAATGGTATTACCGTATTATGTTATAGCCTCGAGTTTCTTACTATAAATTATCTTTTAGTAGTTGAAGAAAATTCTCCATTTATCATTTGATGAATTTTTTAGCATTAAGTACTTCAACTCATTTAAGATTTGTTCATTCCGGGTATTAGTATGGTAATTGGCCCAAGATTGGGAGGAAAAACTGTACCACAAAGAGGTATATAACTATCACACATTATATTCAATCTATATAATTTCTTTCATGTAATTGTATAACTGAATAAATGATAAATTTTAATTGGCGCCACTTTATTCAACATTCGTAGCATATAGTTTTCAATGGAATATTTTATTATATCATTCTTTTATGTGATGATATTATTTTCGCCTTTCTCCTTCAAAATTTGTACATAGGTTATATGTTAACCCATATCTAATGATATTATTTAGGGTTTTTGGCCAAAAATAATCCTTACTGAGAGGCTTGTGACTAGGAATAATTTAAAGTGACTTTTCGGCCACTGACAGTCTGTACTTTTTCAGTATTTTCTCATAGTAGTCCAGAATCAATTTCCGGCACCGGAAAGCTGACGTGGCAATCGAAAAGTATGTTTATTCATACTTCAAAAAGGAAAATTCTGGTCACCACGTCATCTTTTCGGTGCCGGAAATTTATTCTGGACTGTGATGAGAAAATAGTGAAAAGCTACAGTCTGTCAGTGGCCGAAAAGTCACTTTGGATTATTCCCAATCACAACCCCTTCAATTCGGATTATTTGTCGCCAAAAACCCTATTATTTATGTATTTTGACTTTATAATCTCCATGAATATTTATATTATTGTCTTTTTATTATTAAATTTGTACTTTTTAATACACCCGTGCATCACGAGTATTGTTACACTTATTGCGAGTAAATATGTATTATACAATTTACACATATGAGTTTTCATTATAATTTTTATATAACATTTATATTATAATTGTATTTTTAATTATTAGACATACTTTTTAATACATCCGTGCATAGCACGGGTTTAACACTAGTGTCTTTATATATGTATGTATGTATATATATATATATATATATATATATATATATATATATATATATATATATATATATATATATATATATATATATATATATATATATAAAAGGAAAGGATCCAGTAGGAAGAGAGTTTAGGTAGGAAGGTGAGAAGAACAAATCACAGCCCTTGATCTTCCATCTGACTGTGTGTATGCATGGATATGAGAGAGTGTGGTCATGGATTTCAAGGAGTGTGGTCACGAAATCCATGACCACAGTCCCTGATATTCATGACCACACACCATTAGATGTAAAATCAAGGGCTGTGATTTGTTCTTCCCACCTTTCTACCTAAACTCTCTTCCTACTGAATTCATTCTTTAGAAGAAGTTTGGGCTTAATTCGATCCAAGCGATGGTCAATTTAGCCACTTATTAATCTGGTTCAATCATTCTTTGGAACATTATTCTAAGACTGTTAAGACATCTGCACGTGTGTTCGGTTGTAATTTTTGTGGTTTTAAGTAGGATTGTCGGTCTCAAGGATGGGTGTTAGGCTTAATTTGGGAAATCGGTTTGCGTTGGGGTTTCTCAAGTGCGGAAAGCTATAAATTATGTAAATGAAAGCAATAAAGCTATCTAGACATGGAATCAAAGAAAGCAATAAAAGCATCAAATTAATCATGGAATTAAGAAAGCAATTAAAAGCATGAAATCAAATAAAGTAAGAAATTATACCTTTGATGCACTAAATCTTCTAATCTTCAATCTACCTTTGCAATTTCCCCCAAACAAACAAGAAATTGTTGATCGGATTACCAAGGATCCCCCAAATTCTCACTAGGAAGTAGAATTGGAATCCCTTGACCCTCCTCCCCACTAAAAGATGGATTTGATGTGGCTAACCCTAGAAAGCTTTTGAAATCAACATCAATGGAGAATAGAGAGAGAAAGCTTGTAAAACTTCAATGAGAATGCTTGAAAGAGATTAAGAATTGAAATTGCAAGAAAACTTTGAAGAACAATGAAGAACAATTGAAAACTTGAAGAATAATTAAAGAAAGATTAAAGCAAATAAAGGAAAGCAATAAATCTAATCTAATCTAATTCTACTCCTAAACTACCTAGGCTATCTATAAATAAGCTGAATACAAGTGGGTATTTATAGAAGAAGGAAAAATACAACCCAAAATCCTAGAATAAATCGCAGCACGCGCGTCAGTTTGTCCGCAGACAAAATGGCTCGGGCGAGTCATGGAGGTTGCTCGAGCGAGCCTGCCTACTGTCCAGCTTCGTCCGTCAGCCATTCTCCAAGGGTCGCGGGTGCCATCATGAAGGTCGCAGGCGCGACAGGGGCTCCACTCGGGCGAGTCAGCTGCAGCACTTGGGCGAGCCTGTCGTCTGTCAGCTAGCCCTGTCTTCTCCCATACCACGTCGCGGGCGCGACGGCTGAGGTCGCGGGCGCGACCGATGTTGATGCGGTAGTAGGTTGTCTCGGGCGCTACCTCCTTTGACTCGAGCGTGACATAAGTCAGTCTACCTGCCCTGTTTTCAGCGCCAACTCTTGACATGGAATTTCCGGCTTCGGTTTCGCCTCGGCTCTCGGCTCGGGTTGACTTGGTTTGACTCGGGAAATCGCTCGGGATTCCCAAAAAACCTTCAATTAAGCCCAAACTTCTTCTAACTCCTTATTTTCCTACAAAACACCAAATCACTATATCTAATATATATACAAGAGGCTAAAATAAACACAAACACCCTATAAAAGAGATAAAATTCGGCTCGGAACGAGACCGAACAACGTGTGAAAACTGAGAGCAAACTAGAAGGAAGGAAATCAAAATTTGAATTTTACTGACCACATTACCAGCCGTTTGTTTAATGGGAATTGGTACTTGGGAATGGGAATAGAGGGGTGAGGATTACAATTACCATGTTTGTTTGATGGTAATAAAAAAAAATTGGGGAATGGGAATGGGAGTAGGAAGGGTGAATTCCCAAGAATCTATTATCATGGGGGGTGTGGTAATTGATCTTGGGAATTCATTAGTCTATTTTAAATTACAATATTACCCTTAATATTACTTTCCCTAATTTAAAAAAATAAACCAAAACGTTTTATGATTAGCAATATTGTATAGGGTAGCCGTTTGATTCTCCTTTTCTATTATTATAAATATTTTTAGCAATATTACTCACCCTAATTTTTTTAAAAAAAAAAACCTCACGTTTTAAAAAAAAATTTAGCATGTTAATTATTCACCCTAATTTAAAAAAAATAAACCTCACGTTTTAAAAAATCTTTATGAACTTTAATTTTTTTATTTTTTCTATATGGTAATTGACTTTCTAGAAGTAAATATGTGACAATTATGGCTTTCCATCAATTTCAATTTATTAAAACATTCATAAATTAACAAAAAGGACATTTTAGTAAATGAATTTTTATTCTCAATCCTATTCCCAATATCAATTACCATATAACAAACAAAAACGTTGGTAATTCATAAAGACCTTTTAATTCTCATTCCCATTATGAATTCTCATTCCCAGTAGCATTATGAATTCCCATTCCCATTCCCATTCCCAATTCATACCAAACGGCCCCTGAGAATTGACAGAGGAGCAACAAATAAACAAATATTACAGAACATTTAAACGATGCATAGCGAACGCCACAGCCTATGAAGTTCATGAAAAGGATAATATATTCATATCAGAGCTAAATATAATTCTGTATATTTGTTTAGTTTTGTAGCTAATCAAATCCCACAAGAGTCTATTGACCATAAAATCTCTTAGAAGCCGCTGCCAAAAATTGTTCAGTGTCGGTAAAGACAACAATGAATGTGTTCATATTCACTATAACAGTACAAGTAGAATAGCTCAACGAATGCTACAAGCCTAACTCTGAATGAGACAGTTAACAATCTATTACAAATTAAACTATATCAGTACTCTGGGTTCTGATGGTGTAACTATACACAAACAATGGCTTCAACTCTTCACTTCCCTACTGACGAATCACCAGGGAAAATTGGATCAGAACTGGTCACCAAGCATCCTATCTGTGGCCAAAAGGGGAAGCATAAAGGTACCAAGAGTCCTTTAACAAAAAATGCAAGCTATGTCAAGGATGAAAGCACAAAGCTAATGACAGATTCATTACACCAGCACCAACATAGTGTACAATACACTTGATATGCCCTCCTCAAACGAGCAACTAAGGTACCAGAGGGCTCAGTTGACTGCGGAAAAGGTTTCCAAGTGCCCCACGAACATCCATCTGCAGAAGCACACACTAACATCAGAATAATACAAAAGGCCCTAATATAAGACACTTGTAGAACACCCACAACATTGACTTGGGCATAAGACACTTGACATGTTCTTTCATAATTCAACAGAGATCTGCTTAGGCGCACCCATGCAAGAGAATAGCAAAGCAGAGAAACACGAGTACCTTGTAACTAACAAGTAGAACATGACACAAAACCCCCATGTAGGGGTATGGTCCAGACAAGCAATATGATAAACTTAAAAGGAAATCCATGTGTGGAGAAATCACTGAAAGATATGTCGAAGGTAAAGCATATATACGTTAAGGACGTCATCCACTTCCAAGACCACAAGATCACCCCTCCTCAATGCTAATCACCAATAGTGTCAATAGTGTAGCTGTCAGTTTCCAGTAATCTTTCAGAGTCCCAACACAATTCATGTTATGGGTGTTTGAAAACAAAGAGTCTATTGCAGATCATGTGCATTTACAGAAGGGAAATTTAAGAGACGATTATCAGTGCTCCTCTCATCATCCCAAGTTCATACGAAAATTACGTTGCACTCACAGTCACATGAAACTAGGAAATAGAATCATAGAGATAACCCTGTAACTATTCATGATTGGAAATCACTGTAGCTTATGCAGATTAGTGCACCATGAACTTTAATTAGCCCATTTAGATATATGTAAAAACTCAAGATGGCATTTTGTCGTCAATTTGACTTTTTGTGATCCTTGCCTTAAGAAGAAAAACTCTAAGCAACTAGTATTCATAATATTAAACTATAAGCATTCAACGTTGAGAATGATCGACAACAGACACAAAGGAACATTGACACCGAACTGCACCATGGCCCCCATCATTTTTTGCACAATCCTTTGATTAGGTAACTTGCATTACAGACAAATTATTATAATATCACAGATGAATAGCTATGTGGCACAAATTGGCCACCCGCAATTTAAAATAAATTATGGTAAATAATGAAAGGGGAATAAATTATGCTAAGATGTGGAACTCTCTCTGGGTCTTGTACCATTCTTTCACTTCACATTATTTCCTCTACTTAATCTATGAATAACTCTTTAATTTTCTTCACCATAGTCTCAGTTCTATCTAATTATTATTTGAGAATCATAATCCACCATAATACACCATCTCACACTCATAATATATTGTTCATAGCTCCCAGAAAATAAATGATTTTAGGATTTTCTTTGTCATGATTCATAATTAGATATCTTTCCTCTACGAATTCCAATTCATTAATTTGTTATTTAGTTTAATTCATTTAGTAGCGTTGATGATCTTCGCTGGTTTGTGAGTTAAAATTGAAGGTTTAAATTGGACATTTCAATCATTGAAAATTCTACAGGGCATACGTTTACACCTTTATATCATACATCTGATTTTTCTTTTTTCTTTTTCTTCATCAAGGCTTCTTAATTATTTTTTAACAACAGGTTCTTGACTTTTATTATGTGTTACATGATGCTTTGATAAATTTTGAATTACATTGCAAGTGATTGTTATTAATAGTATAACAGTATAGGATTTTGGTAAAATAGAATTTATATATGAGAGTCAACATAAGTCTTTTGCTCTTCAACTTTGCTAAATGTCAGAATTGCCAAATAATTATGACAATTGCTTGACAATAATAGCTTAATTATATTTCCCATATCATGTGACATTTTTTTTGGGTGCACAATTTTGTACAAAAATTATAAAAGGAACTGGGAGAACGAAGATAAACGGAGATCGATTAACATTTCCACTGCAATTAATGTTTCTGGCTTCATCCCTGGTGGAGGAACTGTCATTTTTATTTTTGTTTTAAAAAAGAATTGCAGCTAACTAATCAAGACTCATCTGAATGCTTTCAAAAGAAGGCATGTTGAAAAATATAATCACCTGATCACAGAGCACAAGTCGTGTAAGCAGTGGGTAGAACTCTCTGAGATGTTTTCTGAATATAGTGCTGTTCATAGACGACATCCCATTTATCACCTGCAAAATGGAGGAAACGCATCTGAGCTCAGGCAGTCCAGTATTTCAAAGAATGGTAACAAGAGCCAAGGATGACAACACCACCAGAAAAGAAAAAAATACCAGGTTCTTTTTTTAAAACAGAAAGAGCAAACAATCAGCAACAGCAAGATCATCCTTAAGCTGAATGTGAGAAAACCATTAATGTGATTGACCAGCCAGTATGAATAGGAACCACCATAACATTATCTCTCTCTTATCGTTGATATTAGGTAACATCATACCAGAAGATAAACTAGGTTCTTTACCAAAATTTTAAAAAGATGAAATAATCAGCAACAGCAAGAGCATCCTAAACTGAAAGTGAGAAAACCAATGATTGACCAACCAGAGTGCTAAACCTTGATAAAGCTATCACTCAACATTGTTAACATCGTACCACTACATATAGCATGAACATGGTTTGCTTCCAACAAATTACTCTTGCAAAAGTTTTGTGGCCACTAAAAACAATCTCTGCCTTGGGAAGGGTAGGGGTGCCCAGCCCCAGGCCCCCAGGGACTCAATATGTCGTCTTCAGCATGATTGTAATTTCAGCTGGGATGCCGCAAAATCGCTCAAGTGCAACAATTGCATTGCATATTTGTGGAGTACAACTACGGTTCAGTAAGTTTCATACTGTCAAGAATATGTTTGTGCAGTGGGCACATACAACATTAATTGTCTACCATTTTTTTCAACACTGCACATTTCCAGAACTAGTACCAGGTTTTTAACCCTCCTTTGTTAGAACATATGCTGCAAACATACTCTTAGCCGTACACTCATGCATCTCACTACAGAAAAGTGTGAAGCACAAAAATGCGCAAAGATCCCAGTGGGGCCCGAGATGCGGGCTCCAAAGCCACTTCTCACAAGCTGAGTGCATCCAATTTAAATTATTAGAAATAACTAATCCCCACAGAAGTTCGACTTGAACAGAAAAATCAAAAATATCCCACAAGAGTACAAAAGGCACACGCTTATAGAATGCGCTGTGCACCCATGTCCACCAGCACAAAAGGATAGGCCCTGCACTTTTCTGTGACTCTCACGCACTTTTTAAAATTAAATCAAGGATAACAGTAGAGATATCCTTGTCACAGTCCCTAGTATGAGATTATCCAAAAAGCCATCAATTCTACTCTTCGTCCACCACTCCCAATCTCCCACAGCATGAGAGCATCCCCAAGATAATCCCATGAAGAGTCCAACAAAACTAGTGCTACAACTTTTATTCAA
Source organism: Portulaca oleracea (assembly GCA_029582165.1). Classification (NCBI taxonomy): domain Eukaryota; kingdom Viridiplantae; phylum Streptophyta; class Magnoliopsida; order Caryophyllales; family Portulacaceae; genus Portulaca; species Portulaca oleracea. Next base: position 17,384,383 of record CM055878.1, on the reverse strand, counting down.
AACAGATAAATAAATGGGGATTCATACCTTCACAATTACAGGGGAGCGTAACTCTAATACTCGATGAATCTCCATATTAGTAGTGTCCCCTACAGAAGAATGAAATTCAGATGCCTCTTTTAGCACATGTGCACAAAATGACACCAATTTCTCTTCCGCCACCCAGTCAAGCTTCTCCGCTGCACCGGCATGTGCTACATTGCTGGCTTCCATTGTTGTTGGGCTTGTATTAGAATCCTGCAGACCTTCTATTTGTTGGCTGCTCTCCTTGCTAGCATCAGATCCTGACGTCGTTTTCTGTAGTATCTCCAAGTATACACATGTGCCAGCTAATTCCTGACGTAGAAGACTTACAGGGGGTCTGCCAAATGACATATTGTCTTAGAGCAGGCACTAAAAGCTCACTAATGAATAAGTGAAGGGAGCCAAAGCAATAAACTATCTGGAAACAAATATTGCTAGTTACATATGACACGTACTAAACGAGATTAAAGAACAAGATGCAACCACAAGTATCACTTTTAATCTTTTACAGCATTCAAAAGATTAGCATAGGATCCAGCAAAATATTAAGGGAACAATTGCACATAGACCTACAAAAGCAAGAAAGCTTGTTCTCAAATTTAGAGTTGCTTCAATGTGAACTGATTCATGAATGAATCAATTAAAGCTAAGAAACTACTGACTTCTCTTTCCACAGAATTACTACCACTCGACCAAAGACATGTTAGAGCAGAATCCAACAAGGTGCAGTACTGGACTTTGCTGATTAATCCAAAGAAGCTTCATTTGAAACGAAAGGCCAAGTATCGCCTTCAGCAATCGAGCCTACCATGAATGATCCTAGAATTTCGAGGTTCCACTAAAGCTATCTACTATGTTACTCGGACACAGGTACAAGTGTCCAATATGGGCACAGATAAGAGTGTCAGGCTCTACTATTTTTAAGAAAATTTTTCAGATTCTCATTGTATTGTCAAGTTGTGTATCTTCGACCAGATGTTGCAATAGCACATTGAAAAAATAAATGTCCTTGAAAGAAGAACTTCATTTGTAAAAGATGAATCGCAGTCAATAAACTCAAACTTTTTTAAGAACAGCTAGATTCAGCATTACATGCTACAATTTCTAGCTTCCTGCCATATCTTAAATCAGTTATACAGAAAATGAACAAGCAGAAAAAAGGACAGATAGCAAACATGTATAACTTGGTTTTAGGGCCTGTTTGGTATGTAATGGGAATGGAAATGAGAATCGGAATTCATAATGGGAAGTGTTTACAAATTCCCAACTTCCTTGTTTGTAATGAGGTAATCCAAAATGGGAATAAGTAGGAATGGTATGGAAATAAGTAATACATTTAAGAGTGAGGTAGTATTGGTAATATTAATTATGTATATGGATCATATTTTATCTAACATTGATTAATGAATTTCCAATATGAATTACCACCCTTCCCCCTAGTAATAGATTAGTGGAGTTGGGGGTTTCTATTCCCAATCCCGTTCTCATTCCTCATTTTTTACAATTCCCATAAAATAAACATGGGAGTTGTCAATTGTATTACCTATTTATGTATTCCCATTCCAACTCCCCAACTCCCTCATGCGCGAGAAAGCAAAACACTCTTGTCAAATCATTTTTTGAAAAGAAATTTCGGCATTTTTCGTTGGGAGCAAGGGAATGGAACTTGGGAGACAAGAACGGGCAGGCAGCCACCGTAACTTGTTAGGATTCGGGACAAAATCAAGTGGGAACAGAAGTGATAATGGCAATGTTGCTCCACGGTTGAAGGTCAATTAAAGATTTTGGGTAAAAAAATTAGGGAAATTCACAACTTAGGGTAAGCATGAAATTTGGGGATTTGGGATTCCGGTAATTGGCAGCATTGATGGCACAGTGGTCATCGATCGAATGCAATGGTGCATGGTTGGCAGTAAATCGTGGTGGGTGGCGCCGACATGGTGGTATAGTGGGCGAGAGTTCCAGGCAGGCTTTCTATTTTTCCGGACAAGGATTTTGCAGATTTAGGTGATGGTTAACTGTGAGAGCATATGAGGGTTGAGTACTTGAGTGTGAGAGATGGAGGTTGAATGGGGGAGGAGCCATGGAAGCCACGGATGTGGATTGTGGAGTTCAAAGCTTCAAGCATAAATGACGAGGAGGCTGGGGAGAGGAAAGAATATGACTTCATTTTAATACATAATATTAATAAAATCTAAATTTTAATAAAACATTTAAAACAAAATTTTGATTCTATTCCATATATGAGCCAAACAATAAACATGAGACTTCTCACACCTTTTATGAACCAAACACATTTTATCAAGTATCAAGTTCCATTTCATTTTTTTAGGTTTCAAGTTCCATTCTATTCCATTTCTAAAAATTGAACCAAACAAACCCTTAGATTTCCATTCCAGGGACTATCACATCTATATGACTTTTATATTGAAATAAAATCTCTTCAGGTGACCACGACTGGAAAACACCTTGGACATTCAACAAGTTGAGGTTCATATCAATCTGGGGCCCCTTCTCTTTTTTGGGGTTGCTTGAGGAGGATTCCAATTAACCTAGAAAATTAATTTGAATGGGCTTCTTTTTAAATCTTTTTGGTCCCAAAATAACAGTAATAAACTTTGTTAGAATACCAAATGCTTTCCGACCATGACAACAAACTATTGGTATCATGCCTCTCGATTAGTGTTGTTATCGACAAGGAACAGACATTTATATGGGCCTAAGACCTAAGCACAAATGAAATAATTACTCTAAGCCTCCCCTTAAAATACATAGTCTATACTTATAGCTAGCAAAAACACTAGTACGAGACAGCAAATAAGAAAAACCACAAGAAAGTCTTGTCCACCCATAAGTTCTCTGCTCTTACAGAATCTTTCCTTTAGAATATCAGGAAAAACCTAGCGATCACCTATCATCTATAGGCACTACTTGTAGGGACTCGGAAATCGGTTCATTTGAGTTGGTTTTAGGTTGGGTTAGTTTCAGGTCATGACTTGTTGCCCTGGTCGGCAGTTCGAGCCACCCATTTTTGGTTGATTCTCGATCCAACGGTGCTTCAGGTTGAACATTTTCGCCAGGTCAACCATCCTTATGCTAAGAGTATTTAATTACGGAGACTTCTAGTTAATTATCTTCGGCTACTCTAAAATTTAGGAAGGTTACAGAGAATGGCTTCTAGAGTACACTCACCACTTCAATGAAGCCAGAACTTGATCTTAGCAACCTTGGGCCACAAGGAGATTTGGGACACCCCCCCCCCCCCCAAAAAAAAAAAAAAAAAAAAAACCACCAACAAACACAAAAAGAAAATAATATACTAGGTCACTTTTTTTCTTTACATTGATAAGTTGGGCCACCCAATTGGTCCCCTATGTTATGGAGAGCCCAGTGGGCCAAACAGCCCATTGGGGGCGGATACCAGGCTTACAGTCCCGCTACTGCATAACATGTCCTACTCCTACTGAGAGTAGCATATGCTACTCCTAGGAATTGATCCTAGGACTTGTGGTATACCAGAGTGTAGCTGATACCAAGTGAGCTAAGAGCTCTTTGAATTGTACTAGGTCGCGTACCGTGGGAATATTGAAACAGTCATTTAAGTACAAAATGCTACTAGAAAAGAAAGCTTGGTTAAGGTAATTACCTTTCCACAGGAATATGATGCATGCGCACCCTAAGGTTCGCATAAGAATTATACGAAGCAGCAAACTCCAATATCGACAACAATATTTCCATTATGGTGACCTTTTGGTGTGATTTCAACTTGAACCAATATTTTTTCTGCATGGCAGGCCAAAACAAATGCTGAAGTCAACCGACGATCAGTTCAGCAAATCATATGCATGGCATGTGCAACTCTATAGATATTCAGAGATAACACCAGATGCATGATCCATATCATACTTGAGCATATTTATTTAAGAGAGTTGAAGATTCATCAAATGCATTGCCCATTGATTTTACAGTCATTATTACAGGATGTATAAGCACCAATGTTGGTAAAATCACGACCCAGGCAATAGTATGATTCTGCGATCTAACATCGCCCCAACAATCCAACTTGTATCAGGATCATTGACCAACTAGATTCCTATTAGGATCGCAAAGGCTCATACGAGTGTGACCAATTCTAGCAAGCCTCATATTGGGCGCTGAAATGGGCTATTATGAGGCAGCAAATTAAATGGGCCCATTTCAGTTATATTGACTTGGCTAAACGGACCGCATATATAAGAAAAAGGGAAACAAAAATGAATTATCTTAGGTTTTTCATCATATTATTAACAAACTCTCTCCCTCTCAGACTTGTCAGAGTTATCTCTCTCTCCCTCGCCCTCCCTCTCAGATGCAAAACCCTGCTCAATCTGAATTCTATCTCATTTCCCAAGAGATTAGCCAGACTCTTGCCGGGGAAAAAATTCAACTATTTCTCAATCAGAAAGTAGTGTCAGCTGTCTTCCCGGCGGAGGTTCTTTCAGGTGAACATCAGTGGGCTCATCAGTCCTCTGTTGTGACAATTCCAGCAACCAGTAAGCTCCAATCTTTAGATCTATTTTTCCTATTGTTTCTTTCAGTGATAGCTCTATGATCACCTACAGTTGGTCTTCTCTGGTTAGTTTCCGCCCTCCTACACTGCTGAATGTTTTTCCTCCAGTTGGTTGGGTTACCTCTTTTTCTCTGTGTCAGTGTTGTGCCCTTTTTTGTTCGACTGTGCATCTGCCTCTGGTTTCATTCATTCTCTGCCCAAGTGTTCACGCATGTATGTGTGATGTTTGGTTTGCAAGCCGGTCCTTGTGCATGAATCATTTTCAATTCTTTGAAATAGAAGGAAAAGTTTTTCAAATCATTAGCAATTGCTTCTTTGTAAGTTCCTTGTATTAAGCCACCCTCCTAAGGTGTGGGCTTTGAATGACATCGGAGAAAGAGGAGTTACAAGAAGTTTGAGGATTGGAATAGTGATCTTATCTGCTTTCAAGAAAAAGATTGAGAATTATTCTATTCAGTTCTTGTACTATTTGGGTTGCACATCTAGTGATTTGGCTTTCCTTGAATCAAGGAGTTTATTTGGTGGGGTTCCCATAATTGGTATAAGGAGGTTCTTACTCAATTTCTTATTTAAATGGAAAATTCTTTTTGATGTAATTCATTGTTTTTATTGAGAACGGTAAATCTTAGGCTGTCACTGGTGGTTTTTGTCATCATGCTGGGCATATAAGCCTAAGTGTTCTTGGTCATGTTAGGTAATATTTGGGACAGCTAGAGTGCTCCATGGTGCATAGCATGAGATTTCAATAAATCCACCATAGTAACTAAGGGAAATTCACCTCTAATACCATGGATGAATTTCATGACTTTATCAACTACTTGTCCTTGGTTGATGTGGAATTAAGAAGGGAGACTTCAGTAGATCTTGTATAGGAGTTCTTGTTGGATTGATTGTTGATTTACACAAAGTGCAAGGAACGATGGCCATTATATGACACTTCTGTGTGATGCGTTCACATCTCTCATGAAAACAAGTAGGGTGGTTTTGATGTTCATGGGCATGTCAGGTTCGTCATAGTTGAAAATTTCAAATTGATGAAGGGAGAACTAATGAAGTAGAATAAGGACATTTTGATGATATCAAGATTTAAAAATACAATCATTTAAGTGTTGTTCCTTCCCTATGACTCTAAAGAAGAATTTTGGGTTCAACCACTCAAGAGATTGAGCAATGAAAAAGTGCACAATCTGATTTACTAAGGGCCTGTTTGGCCTGATTTCTGAAAAACAATTTTTGTTTCTTAAAAGCAATTTTTGTGAAGGTTATTTTTGGAGAAGTATTGGAGTGTTTGGCCTGGCTTATGATATAAAAGCTTTTACTAAATTAATGTTTGGCCTAACTTATGATATTAGTGTTTTAACTAAATTCTAGTTGTGCCTAACTTTTTAAAATTATCATGTATTTATTTACATTTTTCTTTTTATTCATTTTCAACATATTACCCTATTTAACTTGAAGTATAAGTATAGTTATATTCACATAGTTATAAGTATAAATATAAATATAAATATAAATATATATGGTATTGCGTGGCTATACAATTCTTTAAACTAACTATTTACTATCAAGATTTTTCTAAATACTATCTTTATGGGAATTAGATAATTAAAAATATTTAAAAGTTTCAACATTTATTAAAATGTCCAACATAATATTAAAAATTCCAACACAATATTAAGATGTAAATCCAATTTTTATAGGAATTAGATTTCTTTAGTGATTCCAAAGGGCTACATTAAGGTTACCAAATCTCATCATTGCATTTCACCCTTGTTATTGTGGTTCGCAATAGAATATTGGCTAATGCCATGCAAGAAGGCCTTTTGTCTGATTTTTACTGTAGGACGTCCTCGGTTATCGCGATTGGATATTTAACATCTCCTCTTTGCATATGAAAATCATTTTTATGACTGATTGTGAGTAGATCGCCAAAATTCGTTACATTTTCATATGGCTTGAGGCTGTTTTTTGTTGGAGAGTCAGCTTGTCTAAGTCGAGTATGATAAGTTGGCCATCATACTAATAGGGGAGGTCATTACGGCTCATCTTCTTGCTGGAGTTTTAGGATTTCAATTGGATTAACTCCTTTCTTTCAAGCATTTTCCCCAACTTTCCTTGCTATTTCGTATTTCATCATGTTTTATATCCAACAAGTTAGAGGCTATTGATAGGAGGTTTTGTGGGGCTCTTTTCGACACTTTCAAGTTTCACATAGTGAAATCGGATATTGTCGAACACCTAATTCCTATACGCCGTTTAGGTATTGGAGTAATTGGTCTTATTCATCACAATGTTCCTTGGCAAACGGCCATGGAGGTCTAAGAATGACAGAAGGATTGCAACCAAGAAGAAATATGGGTTTGAGGGTCTAAACTGGATTCCTAGCAAGCATAGTTCCTTAGTGGGTTAGTATTTGGAACTTTATAATTAAAGAGCGGGACCAAGTCTTCTCCCACATTGCTTTCAATGTTGGGGATGATTCTACGGCTTATTTTTGGCATAGTAGCTAGTGTGAAGGTGTTTAGTGAAAGGAGTCTTTCCCTTCCCTCCTTATTTTAGGAGCTAACAGAGATGCTTTTGTTTCATAATATCTAGCAAACAATTCATCAAATCTTACTTGGTCTCATCTCTTTACTCGAGAAGCTTTGAAACATTGTCTCACATTTGTTTTAGTGTGATTTATGAGGCTAGTCCAATGAGGTTAGTCCAATAATGCCTTTTGGAAAGTTCATTCTGAAATCATTTTATAACTACCTTTCTTACCAAGCCCGTTGCAACATTATTTTAGGTTCCTTATTTGTTGATCATTTTTGCATGGAAATCTACAACGGTATAAAGTTTTAGTCAACAAATGTTTCAAGTGCACAGGAGATTCGGAATTGGACCACTCCTTCATTCCCTTACGACTAGATGCATGTAGGACTTAGCCCATAGTCAGTTAGTGAATAATTAGGTTATGCATAGAACAATTTATCTCGGTTATTGGCTTGATTAAAGGTGTTTTGTAGAAGGGTGAAGTTCAAAGTTGTTTCCCCATGCTCTCTTTTTTTTTTTGGGGGGGGGGGTTATTATGGAATCAACAAAAAGGAGAGTTTTCAAAGCGGCTGAAATGTGTATGAGAGGTTAAAGGATCACTAGCTCAAGACATTATTCCTTTGGAATGAGGAGGCCATATCTTCCTCTTTTTGATGTCGTTGATTTTCTAGATAGACTTCTATATTGGATTGTAATTAGTCTTTTTGTGTGTGCCTTCTCTTTTTGGTCTTTGTTGATAGCCTATCCTTTTGAAACAGTATTGACTTTTGGATGCTTAGACATAATTTTATTCTAGTGATTTCTCCAATAATTTTCCTAATGAATGAATTATCATTTCCCTGTCTAAAAAGAGGATTTATACACACTTCAAGATAACATGGCATAACAATAAAGGTTTTATACACTTCAAGATAATATGGCATATCAAGGGGTGGAAACAGATTCAAATTCGTCAATGTATCCAAAAGTGGCTCAAGTAAAATTTCGAGTGAAGTTGATAACAACCAAATATACACAAGCTACTTAACAATAAGGTAATGAGGTCACCACTCCAAGGCACAATACTATCAAGTTGAAGCAACATAAAACTTAAAACTCAATTCATGCAGAACATGCTGGCAAGAAATAAATCAAAAGATAGTGCTAAATGAGATGTTCTAATAGTAAAAGGACAATGGTAGCACATGCAATTCCAAACGAGGACCTGCTGCAGTTTTAACAAGCAAGTGGTACCATTAGTAATCCTGCAATGTGAAAACGATAGCCATACCTGAATGCTATCAATTGCCCCTAGAAGCAATAGCTGAGTGATGCATTTTCCCCTAATGGTTGCTAACAACGGGCTCTCTGATCCATTTTTAGGATCAAACTCCACAGGTTCAGGCACCTACAGTAGGAATGTATTCAGGTTAAGCAGAAAGGCAATTTTGCAAATACAGAACTGATTGCATGAATTATGGAAAAGATCCATGTAACTGTAGGGAAAGAATGCAAAAGAGAGCGGGAATAAATTGCAAGAGTGGATTAACAAGTCACCACCTTTTGGCTGACCAAGGATTAGCTCTTGGCAGCTGCAAGTCCCATGATAGGGTGAATGTACATAAGACGACAGGCCACCCAGACCCAATCCTTTCCCTTTGGGCTTACCAAGTAACGACTAAGTGACAGCACAAAATACAGGGACAAATACGAAACAGGATACAAGACTAATTCATTGGTGCTTATATTACAATAGCAACGGTCCATGCCAACATTCGTTCACCTTGTTTTGGCTGTTTCAAATGTTCATTACTAAGTTTACTAAATGCTCATTACACATATTAGTCAATGTGGAATACCAATATGCACTGAAATTCTCATTACAGCATATACTGAAATGCTCATTGCCACACTAACTAAATACTCACTACCCATATTGCTCAAATGTTTGTTACAGAATGTTCATTACCATATATTACTCCATGCTCATTACGGAATGCTCATTACCACATTATTGACTGTTCATTACCAATTTATTGAATGTTCATTTCAAGATTTTGTGAATGCTCATATGAATGATGTTTAAGTCAATAGTGATACAAAATGAATTTATTTACATAGCTGTGTATGGCAGTTCTGTGATGTTGACGCTGGAGGAGGTACTGCCATTACTAATGTCCCTACATAAATAAATTGAAATTGAAGCACTCTAATGGCCCATTTAGCACCAGTTCCATTAGACTTGGAAGCTGACGTGACACCTGTGATTAATTATGATTTGTCATCCGTCACTCTCCTTTCTACTCCTTCTATGGGACAAGCCAAACATACTTGGTCATGAAACTTTGCCGCCTTCAGCTGCATCTGTTGACAACTATGCCCACCCCTTCCCCTTGGTGGTGTTGCTGGCAACACTGGTGGCGGGTGGCACACTTAGATTAAAAAAGCTCAAGGCACACAAAAGCGCAAAGGCTCCAGGAGGCCACAGAGATGCTTCAAGGAAAAGTTGGAGGCTTTTTGAACGCAAGATTCATTAGTACTCATGCTACAAATCATTCCCAAGCCACAATGCTCTCACATAAGTTAAATATGGTTTCGGGAAAAGTGACTGCACATCATCACAACTATGAAATATATTGCATGCTTCGCATTATTTTGTGGTAAGCACATCAGAAAGAGGGATGAATAAGAGACAGAAAAAGGGAGACAAAAATAATATAAAAATAGATAAAAACCATGGAGAATAAGAGATCAATTTCACCCATGGTTTGAAGTGCAAAGTTTCACTAGCAAGGCATGCTCTGATCTCACTAAGGTGGTACCGTGGTGTTGGTAGCAGGGAAATATAGGAGAAAAGGGAGAGAGAATGAGAGACATCAAGCGAATCACGCACAAAGGGTGAAGGGAACTCTGGGTGCATGAGGAAGGTACACCTGGGACTATATTACAATATAATCTACCTTAGAAAAAGTGTTGCTGAATTTTACACAAGACTAACTGGATACAAGTCTCACAAATAGGGATAGCTTTGGTATGAAAATCCCATTATCAAACAATCCAGAGATGTAAATAGCAAACTTATGCCTAAACATATATATATATATATATATATATATATATATATATATATTTCAGTAGCTGATTCATGGCGGACACTGTATGAAGGACAGCAGGGAATTCATGGGTGAATGACTTTCAGTGCAAAGCAAGCATTTATCAGCCATAAATCCAGCAACACTCTTTTACTACAGATTTAGGCATGAAATTCTAGTTTGCATCTGGGCTAAGGATTCAAGTAAAAAGATTTTTTTTTTTTGGCATAAGAGACAAGCATAACCAATAGAGGAAAGAACACATGCTGAAATCCGAAATCATACCTAAGAAACTTTCAAACTCAAACAGAACATTGAAAGTCTGCAATTTTAGCTATATAACTCTGTTACGCATTTTCAATCAAGCTATTGTTGCTATGTCATAAGGGTTATTGGGTATGTAATTTACACTATACAGTATGTTACCTGTGTTTGAGATTGCCCTGAAACATCATCTTCCTGGTACTTTGTTTTGGAGGTAAAGCTTCTGAGAAAGCTCACATTTCCCATTATTCTTTGACTTAAACTTTGGTTTCGTTGAAGTTCTCCAGAATCAGCAGGCTTCTGAGAGCCAGCTGATGGTGACGGCAGTCCTGCATGGTGTCATCGACAATATTAACTTCCCTTGCACATAACATCACTAGTAAGTACATGTATTACAGCTTACATGATTTCCAAAGAATGCCTTCCTTACTCCTTGATATTTGTCATTGATTATCAATCTGAAACTAAATGAGAATAGAAAACTGACCTTCAGATACATCTGAAGCCTGAACAGACTCAGCACCATTGCTCTGATGCAGATGAGATCCAGTGGCTTCCTCCCCATCAAGTGACCTATTGCTCACAGTACCATAAATGGCGGAATCTACATGCCCATCCCCGGTGGAATTTACATCACTATGATGTTTGATGCTTGCATTTTGAAAGCCCAAATCATTCAGCAGCTCTAATGGCTGTGTAGTATATGAAGCATCTCTGCAGGTCAAAACAAGTGTCATGAAACAGCTCTAAAGAAAATAAAAGGAGAATGAGGGGAACAAACCTTATGCTTTTCAACAAAGTATCCCAGTCGTTGTCACTGAACTGGTGTCCACCAACTTCTATGAGATGAACCAAAGCTCCAAGTGCTATAGACACCACTGATTGGTCCGACTTTTTAGCACAATCCAACAGCAAACTAAGCAATGGAGGCAGCATAAAATACACTTCCTGAAGAACATAAAAACAAAGTAAGATATTTATTTGAGAGATGGGCAGAAGAACAAAGAGAAATTGTACTGTTGTAATATGCAAAGCACTCAAAGCAGCTTCCAGCTCTTACTAAAGACTAAATACGAAGCACCAGTTCGTAGCATTATTTGTCTCTTGTTTCCACTGCACAAGCTGCCCCTGCCCTGGTAGGCACTTGGCAAATCTTTTAAACTGGACCAAATGACTAATGCTTTCTCTTAAATTTCACTGCCTCTTGTTCTACGTCTAAAGGCAACATTTTTTCTTTTTTGAAAGTAACGTCTAAAGGCAACTGATAAGGGACAAGCCATTGTTTTCCTCTCTTGTGATTCCTCTTAATTGGGGAAAGTGGGGAGGAAAGTAACTCAAAAATGTATCAGAAGATCGACTGTGTGAGACTCACTTGGACAGTAACTAAAACATATATTAGAAGACCAAGCAGATGGAACTCGCATATATAGGATTTTATGTACAAAACCCATGAACACCGGATGACTTAATGAATTTACGAAGCACTTCACCTGAACTATGGAATGATCCCCAAATGCAAATTCAAGCTACAAAATCACCAAATTCTATTCCTATTCTCTACATTCTGCAAATTATTATATGCTCCTGGAGTATGTGCTCCAGGAGATAACATGGCAGCCATGTCAGATTTTTTTCTTAAATTTCAGCAACTGCTTGTCAGTTACCAGCGTCAATTGAACTGAATTGTTCACTGACGATAACATCATTGCTCACCATACAATGTTCACTAATTTGAACTGAATGGTTCAGACAGTAACGTGATTGTTCACTTACTTCAACTGCGTACAACTACATTGTTCACTAAGCTTATTCCGCATAGTTCACCCTAAAAAGTTTAGATTGTTCGTCATAACTTGTTTTCTAAGATAATTTTGTTCACTTGAAAGATTAAGATCGTTCACTCATAAAATTAATTTATAATTTATAATCTTCTTATGTGACAAAATTTCCATCATTAGAAGTCTTTACAGAAGTTGTTCACTGGCTCGATCATTCAATGTTGTTCATTTCTAGTATATAATGAACAATGATAAATGAACGTATAAGATGAACAATGATATAATATATGGTGAACAATGGTGTCATGTACATTGAACAATAAACTAGTGAATAATGGAAGCATTTCTAGTGAACAACCATTAGCTATCTGATGAATTATTACAATGGACATAGTGAACAATCTCAATAAATAGGGTGAACAATGGAATTGGCAATCCCAATCTAGTTAAAAAAATAATCCTTTTCAACCATCCAAGAGCATGGACAAAACAAATGCAAATGGTTCAAAGAAAAAATGTACAATAATGGTGACAAAACATTATAGACAAAAATCATCATATTAAATAACAATTCATCTCTGTGTGCTTACCGATCACATAGCAAGCAGGCCAAACAGGGCCCGAGAAATGCCCAGCAGCATGTTCTGAGCTCAAGACAGAAGAATCACATAGTTCTATCGTTTACTACATTTTGAAGCCTTCTTATAAGTTATAATGATACAATCACTTTTCTCTGGCCAATGAAAATACCAAAAGACTTTCTTCATACACGCCCCCCCCCCCCCCACCTCCACACACACAAAGAAAAAAAGCAAAAAAAAAAGGCTTTGCCCCTTTAAGATTACCATGTTACGGCCGTGACAAGCTGAGTCTTCCGAGAAACGACATGAAGAGATGTAATGGGCAATATGAGGCTACTTGCAACCTTTTGCATGTACTTCATGGCCACACTTCCAGGCTCATTTGCAGTTTCCAGACAGCACTACATCTGTCAACATGAATAAGAAAAGTCCAAGTGCCTACTTTCTCTGGATCTTAGAGTTGGCCTCTGGAAATAGAGTTCAATCCTTTCTACTACTATCACTGAGGATAATTTGATCCTTCCAATCTTTGATTGATTTTGCACGAAAATCATTACTGAAATTAATTTAGGACCTACCAATCTTTAATACATTTTTATCCTAGCTAATCTGGTTCCCAGATTTATGCTCACTGACCACAACATTCTATCAGGTGTAATGTCCAAGGGAGTCTTTAGGATCCTAACATAAAGAATCTCTAAAAGGTGCCAAATTAAAAATATTATGTGGAGGATACAGAATAAAGAATTGACTTTGTAGGGAAGTCCCCTTCATTGTTGTCACTCTCCGTATGTATATCTTTGTTTGCATCGCCTCCTTGTACTTCACAATGCCTCAAGTCACAGAATCTGAACAGGATGGAGTGTTTTCTAACCTCTACCATTAGGAGTATACCTTGTGATTGGATATTTGGACCAGCAGCCTACAGTACCAAAGTACTACTCTCTTCTGGACTTGCAAGGCAGGTTTGGGTTTCTTTTGCAACTCCTCCAACAAAATACAAATACCTTGTACATTCATAAATTTTTATTCTGGCTAACTACAGTTCAAAACCAAATAAAAAGGTTCAAAAGAGTGCTAAGCCCAATAGGAGATATTAGGTTCTGCCTACTCTTTTAGCACACTACTCAGTTCTCAGACTTATGTGACTTGCATTCGTGACTGTAGTTCCGCAATGAGTAATGAATGCTTCCAGTGTCTGTTCTCATGCACAACAGGTGGCTGCTTAGTCTTTGGCAGAAACAAAGAAACGACACATCCATGTTCCATTCTTTTGGATAATCAACAGGTTCATGGCTGGAAGGAATGACGGGATTCGAAAGGGGTGAGAGCGATAGTTCTTATAGAATTATGGTGAAAATGGACTTTTATTTTGGGGTCGGGAGCTGTGCATTAGCAGAATGATCAGCATGCTGGTATCTTCTGCAACATTTCTATCAAAAATATCTTTTGTAACATTTATTTCACTTTTCTTTTTGGTTTCGAGAACTCCTAGTAGTCCATCATCATAACCTTTTTTTTCAATTTTCATGAGACTTCCTCATAAATTCTGCAGCTGGCAGAATCATTGTCCAGCAAACCAAGCTGAACTTACATAGATCAGGAAAAGCTAATAAGGAAGCTCATAAAGACAAACTCAGATGAGAATAATGAAATGAAGAGTGATGATGCGGAAACAATGGAATCTATATCTGTCAGCATTAGCAAACCATTCATTACAGCCAACAAGAATCCACATCCTTTCAGAAATTAGAAGCGGGCAAAAAAATGGAGATTAAAATTCAATTGCGTTCCCCTATCGAGTTGACAGCATGTGCATGTCACACCCATGTGCTATCCCTATAAGATTCCACATATCTCTCAATTTTAGAGTCACGCATTTTTAAGCTTAAACGAAGTTAAGGAGCCTTGGCCACAACAAATTTGATACTAACAACACACATGCATGAGGTTATGCTTGTGGATCACAGCTGATAGATTTCTTAAAATTAAAAAAGAAAAGGGGGAGGGGTAAGGGATAGGAATCTTATACCTTGTAAAATGCATTGAAAAGATTGCATAGCAACTGCAGTGAATGAATGCAGGTCTCATGCAGCCACTCATCATCTGCCGAAGTCTCCTTTCCGGCATGTCTTACATGATCAAAGATAGGAAAAAGGACTCGGCGGAAAATACTCTCCCAGAACGATGAGGTGAACTTGCAACCTCTCTCATTCAGCAAATCAAACAAAACTTCCAAAGCACAATTTCGGACCTCAGCTCTGGGATCAGAGGTCAGGTCTGATAAACCAGCCAACATAGGAAACCAATAATGCTCTGTCACATCAAAACTTGCATCTGTACTCATATCAATAGGCTTCAAAGCACCACCTGGTACAAGACCCTGACATTTTATGAACAATAAATCCCTTTAGCTAAAAGGACAAATGAAGTAGTACGATCACAAGCTACAACAATTCAAAAACAAGGTATCAATTAGTTAAGCACATGATGTCAATTGTTCTACTATTAGAAAGCATTTGGACGAGTTACATTTTCCAGACATCAACTTATTTACTACAATATCTATTGATGAGACAGGTGCATAAAATGACAATCACATATAAGAGAAATAAAGTCCAATATCAAAGAAACTCACAACATACAATTCTATGAGGGAAAAACATAGTCCATAATTGTTTAATTGGTTAGTGAACAATAAACAAACCTCCGCAAGCCGATCTTCACAGATGCGTAAAAGAGCTATGGCCTTCAGACTTATACGGTGAGAACTCTTATTGTTCGCAAATCCAATAAGACAGTTGACACAGTCCAAAAAGCAGTCCCCAACCACTTGATCAAAATGCTCCAAGATCACTGAAAGTCCCCAGTAGCATTAGGCAACAATAATTACCGTTTAAAGTGCAAGTCCAAGTTGGAAGATTAGAAACAACAATAGATATCCTCACCCTGTTCCACATTCTCAAATGCACTTTCAACAATTGGTTCTGAATCATCGTCTGCTGCAGCCGTGAAAATCATAAATACACTTCGCCAGCCTGACTTTATACTTCCTACTTTAGATCTTATCATCTGCCAAAAGAGAAACATGAGGTAGTACAGTTATACATGAGAAATTGTCAGAAACAAAGACAATACATGTAATCAACAAGAGAATCATTAGAAAATTAAGCCAGCCACCTGAACAATGCAATCAACAATAAGTCTTCTTGTCGATTCACTTCTACTATTGCGCATAAGAACCACAAATGGTTTTAAAATGTCATTTTGGAACGTAAAATTGGTAAGCTCTGCCCGCTCCAGATACTTCATACCTAGCTGCTTCAGAGAATCAATAGCATACATAGCCACCTTCTCATCATGATGACTTCCAGCAGATATAAAATGATCAGCCAAAACCGACCAGATCCTGGCCCACACCTGAAAGCAATTAAACAACAATCAATTTCGAGTAATGAACTAAATAAAAAATTATTTTAGATTATTATTATATATACGATACAATGATATTTGGAAAGGGGACTGCCTCAGCTTTCAATATTGAGAGACATAAGGGGAAAACAAATTGCACCATTCTTGTTGGGCCAGGTGTGTGTGTGTGTGTTTGTGTTAGTATAGATTGTTTCATGAATTGTCCTATGCAAATATCGCAAATTATTATAACAAGCTGATTAATGACAATCATGTCTCAACCTCTACAAAAACACCAAGATTCATATTCAATAATGTTCCTAACACCCCCCCCCCCTTTCTTCTCCGATAATAAAAAAAAGAAATAAAAAAGTAGGATTTTCCTTTGTAGAGGCATTACCAAGCGTATGCGTGCTGTGTTGTAATAGCTTATTTCAACAAGTTTCTGTAAACTAAAAACACGAGCAGGTGTTTGCCTCAGTTCCTCTGCTGAGACACCACAAAGAGCGGTGAAGAATTCAACAACTGCATCACTGGGTAACTTTACACTGTTCAGAAATACTTGTTCTGTAGGTTTCCCCGCCAACTCTCTCAGGGATTGAAGAAGAGCGTCCCTGGAGATTTGATTTGATGCTTGCATGACTGTCGCAGCAACAGCAGGATTTGAAGTAATAAACTCTAACCGAGAAATACATTCCAGAACAGCATTCCACGTGTCAACAAGAGAATCAGTATCAGTGTCACATAGCACTAGCAAAGTCCGCAAGGCTTCAACATTTTTACTGCGCATTTCCTTTGGAGCATGCAAGAAGGTAAATCTGTAGAAAACAGGTAGAATCAGAACTAATTACAAATTCTAAAAACATGGATTCAGTTTCCTGCCACCTTCTCCTAGCAGATTTTTAAGAAGCAATAAAAACAGACACAGCCATAAACTAAATTGCAGAAGGCTTAGATGTGGCCTTCAATTCTCAGTGATACAGTAGCTGATTTCTAGTCTGTACAGTTTTTAGTCATCCACATTGATGCGATGTAAGATCTCACAATCACAATATCCACTCTCAGCAATCAATTTGTATAAGTTAGCAAAGGCAACTTATGTTGTTCGTAAGATTCTTTGTATAGAGATTTCAAGACGTCAAAATCAAGAATTATTTATTTAAAAAAATTCTAAACTAGTGTTTGGGAGTTATGTTTCTGAAGCCAATAATGGATATAAAGACAGGGTAACCAACCATACAAACAAAACCATAAGATCAATGAAACAAATGTTGTAGGATAAGCTGGTACCTGACCAAGGATGTTAAGAAGGCATAACGCATTGTATCCATTCCTAGCACATGAGTAATGTGAATTCCTGCTTTGAATCCGTCCATACAAAGCAAAACCCTTGACTTGTTATCTCCTTCCTCCATAGTGACAGAAAATGTAGCAAGCAAAGGCCATCCTACTGCTTCAACCATAGGTTTTAAAAGTTCAACCTTCTGCGAGGTATAAAATACTCCCCTTTTTGCACCTTGTTTTCGGAAAATGGCTTGTGTTTGCTTAACTATAGCATCACTCTCATACTTTATCTCTGCTGCTGTCTTCCTCCTTGGAAGAGCCAAATTAAGGATGTTAACAAGGCGTCCTCTTTCTTCAGCATCCGGTTTTAGTTTATTACTTTTTCCTAAACTACTCAAATCATCTTTCATTTTTATCTCCTCTTTCACAATAGAATCATAGATCTCCTCCAACATTTCCCTAGATGGGGTTTCTTCTGCATCAGCCATAGTATTCATGCGTATGAAATCAGCCTTAGACATTTTAGATGACACCATTGGATTATGGGCATCAGTATTCAGCATAATGACAGCATAGGCTAAGACATAAGCTGTATCTGCATTCTTAAATAGACCCGGGTTATCTGCACAGTAACTGCAAGAGGCATAGCATTTTAGAGGTGAGTAAACAGATCACAATTCAGAAAGTGGTATGTAAGTCTGATTTCACCTATTGAGGACTCAATATATCCCGTCCCGCAAGAAATCAATGAGAAAAATTAAGTGAATTGTCTTAATTGCAAGAACTCCACATGCACTGCCAATCATAAAGAAATAAAGTGCCCAAGTACCTACCGCTCAGCAAACTTTTCCATGATACGGTCAATCTTTTGAGCCTCCCCTGGAAGTCTAAATCCACTAAGAAATTCACGTATTGCAGCACCAAACGTCATTCCCGAAAAATTCATTGAATCAACATAAGCATGCATGACAGACAATGGAAACTCCTCATGTTGGCCTAAGAAATCACCAATCATAGCCTGCAAAAAGGAAGCAATATAGAGCCTTATGCTGACATATACAAAGGCTAAACAGCATCTGTGGGGCAACTAACCTTATCCAAATTGGGGGTGTTCTTCAAAAATTCAGCAACAGAAGATGGTGTATCCTCCACCAGTCTATTAGATATTAAGTACTCTATGCCCTTGTTGGGCTTCCTATTGAACTGCCAAAAAGGAGAAACCCCCATAAGTCTCTGAATCTCCAACCAATCAACAAATCAAACAAGGTAAATGAGTGACAAGAAAAACATAAAAGGACTATCCTCCCTTAGCATTTAGCAGCATTGATCTTCTCCTGCATTTTTTAATGAGCAGATAATCATCTCCTTACTACCCTTAAAACAAAGAAAAATAGAGAAAGTTGCTTCCCAAGAGATTAAATAAAAAAATAAAAAAAAATAAAATAAAAAACCATCCAGAACAATAGTCTAGCAATTGGTAGTGGACAACAAACAATTTTCAATTGAACCTCCACGAATCCAAGCTTTCTAGGCCTCCAACATCAATAACCCACGCTCAGGGGCGGATCCCCATTGTTGCTAAGGGTGCCCACGGACACCCCAAGCTCCAAAAAAATTTAAGAAACCTATTATATTTTAGGAGGCTATTGTATATTTATGTTAAGTGGACACCTTAGAAAAGACCGAAAAAATATTAATAAGGATGTCCAATTTAACACAACAGTCCAACTATCCAAAATATTATTAAGTGGACAACGGTAATTTCGTAATCTAGATCCGCCACTGACGCTTAACCAAATTCCTGTTCTTGACCGGCAAATTACATGGACTAAACAAAGAGTTCGACCAAATAACATATTCAGAAGAGAGCCAAGCACAGATTGATTTGATTTGCAAGCATGAATCAGTGATTCCAAGATGCTCATGTTGTATCTGAGATTATACCTGAGCTATTGCAGCCTCCATGGTTGATTTATGAGCCTTTGCCTTTTCAAAATCATTAGATGCAGCTTCTCTGCTTTCTATCTCAGCTAACTCTTTGGCTGAAACCTCTTCATCAGGGGAATTTTCACCTTTATTCTCCTTTTCTAATTGTCTACAAGATTTCTCCCAATCGACCAATGATTTTAACACGTTCACGAGGCACTGCAGTTGAAGTAACCATGAAAAGAGTCCAAGAAATTACAGTCCTCCAAATGTACTAAAAATTAAATTCACAGAAACTTACCCTGTTACAAAATAACAAATTATGAGCAAGTCACATGCACTCAAACAACCCTAACCCATTATTATTTCTTTTTTGGCAAATAATCAAAAGATGTATACAATAAAACGCGAAGGGATGTCACCCATGTACAAAAGGGAACCCTTGTCAATGACTATTATCAATCTAACTCGCCTTCCCAAATTCCTTTATGAAGTCAGAAGCATTAGATGCACATAAGGTTTGGCTTTTTTACTGCTTAGATTAATGTGAGCTTTAGGTCTATATCTCGATTAATACTTTGAATGAACTTATTTCAGATCTTAGAGCTATATAAGGCTCTGCCCAATACATCTCCACAGTTCAAGCAATTCTACTTTCGAGTACATTAAAATTTTCACAATTCAAAACCAGGGGGGAAAATGAGACTCCAAATCTTCAAAGAAAGCATTATGCTCAATGAATATACAATCAGACATCTCTTTTTTTCTTTTTTTTTTCTTTTTTTGGGCCCTTGGTAGTGTCTTAAAGGGTGTACCCACATGTTGTAATCAGCACTAAACCATAGACAAATTCTGACCATACCAGCATACTCTGCCACAACATGAGAAATAAGGATCAAAAAAACCTAGAACTGATCTATCAACTGTGACCGAACTGATAAACATCAAGTACTGAGTTTTATGGTCTCTAGCTGATGTAACCCTGGGACAGAGTTGAGCAGTGTGGACCGTCGATTTGTATAAAAGGGGAATGCAAAAAAACCGAACTCATAAACATCAAAGCTTGAGAACGTGTTTGTTGTTTAAAAAAAAAGAAGGAAAGTGGGGAAAGGAAGAAGAAAAGAAAGAAAGAAAACATATCACACCTGAAGTGCTGAACCTTTAACTGAGGCATTTTGAGAAGCACCAATTGAATTTGGATCTGAAGCTTGAGCTCCTTGGGGTATCTTTGACAATGCTGTAACCTGAAATGAGCATTAATGACATAATAGTTGCACATAGAAAGAAGTGAAATCAATACAGGAAAACATGACTAGACTATTAGAGATTTTGCAAAAAGGTAAAGCAGAGGGTCATATACCATCCTTTCAAAAAGATTTGGAGAATTAAGGTCACAGTCATAATTAACGTATACATCAACAAGCATCTGTGGAACCTTGCACACCTTCTCCAGCATCCTACAAAACTCTACATTGTGAGAAGCTTTATATAACCTGTATAGAGCTCCAGCACCAGAATGACAAATAAACAATAGGATAACAATCTCCAAACATAATCCACCCTAAGATGCAGTCTACGGAGGCCAAACATAAGGAGGCAGTATTTGAACATAAAACAAGCAGGTAAGAGACATGAGTAAAGTTTGTTACCTCAGTACGCTCAATCTTTGGTTAGGAGGACATTCTGCACTGTCTAAGTACCTCAGCACTATCAAGGGAAATAAGACACCAATCTCTCCCTAGAGTGAGAGGGCAGGAACATTATAAGTTGATAGAATAAATCACCCAATTTAAAATAACAGGAGCAAAGAAGTTGTACCTTCAGACTCTCTCTAAATCGTAACAGCAATACAGCAAATATTCCAGCGGCATGCTAGACCCCAAAAAAGGTACCGAATAGCAGTTAATAGCCAGCTCTGAGTTTCATCAAACTAGCTAACAAAGAGTTGAAAAGATACGTAGACAAACCTGGAATATCACAGAAGATGACGAAACAGAAGCTCGCAACAAAGTATATGAAAGATATGCTTTCACTGAGTCTATAAAATGGAAGTTCTTAGTAAAGGCGTGATTGACACCTTCCAGCAAACCCTGAAACCGAAATCAGGCAGCAGGGTTAATCCTTGCACATAATATTAGGGGCAGAAGGGACACTCATGGGGTTTGAACACAAAATAATAGAAGCCCAGTTACAAGACCCATCCAACCAACAAAGTGAACCCCTGAGTTAAATCTAAAGGTCACAAAATGATGTACACTCGGCCATGGGTAATGAGTTTAAGTTCAATCATATGCAAGGAAACCAAACAACATTTAAAAGCAACTAATTTATCATGGAAAACGAACCCAACACCAATGCCAAAAAGGAGAAAAAAAAAATCTAACAAGTAATCCCAAGATGTATTGATAGGACACAAAGGGAATGCCACAAACGTGCAGAAGGACCAAACACAAAAACACTAGACCATCAAGCTCTCATCCATGATGTCATCAACGGATTACAAAATCCAAATTCAATTTGCTGTCATCCATAAGCACAACAATTGACTATATAGCATACCTAAAAAATAGAATTTAAAATCATTAAGAGGCAACGTTTTGATGCTAAGTATCCTTCGATTTCTTGCCTTCCAAGTAGGCTACCAAATAGCTAAAGGACCCAAATTCCAAACTCCATGGACCCAACACCTCTTCATCCTTCTCCAACCAGCCAAGTGCCAACATATCTTCACACTAGATGGGTGGACCCACCTAGTCTCCATCATGGAAGCCAACGTACCAAAGCAAGGAGACATGCAAACGAAGCAAATTGAGATGATCCACTCACTCTTCCTCCTCAAAACACATCAGAAACCTACTAGGATAAATTAACCTCTTTTGTTAAGTATATCATCTATAGGAATCTCAATTTAGGTAGCAGCCCAAGAAAAGAAACAGGCCTTAATAAATGCCTTAGAACTACAAATGAACTTAGCACGACAAAGAAACAGGCTTTAGTAGGTGCCATAGAACTCCAAAGGGACAAGGAAATCCAATCGAATAAGAGCCCCAAAAGATGCTCTTTTGTCATGTCTAGAATTAGTTTTAGCTTAGTTAGGTGCATTTACAAGATATTAACTAAGGCTTTAGCTCTTAAATTGAGGAGTGCTATTGGGGACCTTATTACAATTAATCAGAACGCCTTCATTGAGAGGGGGGGAGCAAATTTTGGATGTTGTTTGTTTTGCATGCTAATCAGCTTATTGATTCGAGAGTCAAAGCAGGTAAGCCAGGAGTTGTGTGTGAATTAGATATTGAAAAGGCTTATGATCATGTCAATTGGGATTCCTTCTTTATGTCATGTCTAGAATGGGTTTTGGGGACAAATGGCTTGCGTGAATTCGTCAATGCATCTCAACCACTTCATTTGCAGTCCTTCTCAATGGTTTCCCTACTATGTTTTTTAATGCATTTAGAGGAATCTGGCAAGGAGACCCATTATCACCTCTTTTCTTACTAGTCATGGAGGTGTTTTCTAGGATGTTACACTCAGCTTTGATCGAAGGGTTGCTATCTGGTTTTTCAGTGGAGCAAGTGGATTCGGGAAACTTGTGTGTTACTCATCTTCTTTTTGCGGATGACACTATCATTTCCTGCAATAATGATTGCGAACAGTTGGTGAATCTCCGATTCATTCTTACTTGGTTCAAGGCTATTTCAGAATTGAGGATTAATTTGGCAAAAAAATTCTATTGTGCCTGTGGGTCAAGGGGACAATTCGAAATCGTTAGCATGTATTTTTGGTTGTGCTAAACAGTATTTTCCAACTACATACCTAGGTCTTCCGCTTAATGCAAGTTTGAAGAAGTTAGAGATTTGGGATGCAATGATCAAAAGGTTCGAGAAGAAACTCTATGGATGAAATCCAAATATCTTTCGAAAGGGGGAAATTAACTCTTGTAAGGAATGTTCTCTCGAACATTCTGACTTACCATCTTTCTCCTTTCCCCATTCCTTCTTCAGTGGCAATAAGTTGGAAGGAATTCAAAGAAAATTCCTTTGGGGTGCTTTTGGGAGCAGTTTCAAGCATCCCTTGGTGAGATGGAACATTGTGAAACAACCTCTTTCAATGGGGGGACATGGTGTGAGATTTACATCTTTGTAATGTGGAATTTCTTGGGATATGGATGTGGGGATTCATGAATGAGAAGGGTAAACTCTTGAGGAAGGTAATTACAATTAAATATGGTGAAGTTGGCTCTGGTGTGTCATATGGTTGTAGTCTTCGTAAGTATATTATTAAGGGATGGGAGCATTCCTATCCACATGCTTGTTTCGTTGTGGGCGATGGTTCTACCATTTCCATTGGGCATGATTGTTGGTGCTTTGAGGCTACTTTGAAAGATCTATTCCCTGCTCTCTATGTTCTTGCAGTGGATAGAAATGATTTTGTTGTAAAATATCTTGGAGCAATCTTTAGGGCCTAATGTTTGGTCTCCTATTTTTGATCGGGATGGGTATGCAAATGAAGGCTATTTGGTTAGTTTTTTTCAACACACTTAATGAGGCCAAATTTGGGGACTCTTCAAAGGACGCGTTGAGAAGGGTGTTGAGTAAGAATGGGCTTTTTTTGTGAGCTCCTATTATTCAAATCTTCGCAGCATGGATTCTTCCCAGTTGCATCTTCTGGAGGCTGGAGCTTTCCCATCTATCATTATATGGAAGTCTTTTGCCCTTTTGAAGGCTGCGTTCTTTTGTTTGGGCAATGACATACGAGAGCATCTATTCCTTCATGTGCAGGAAGGATCTTGAATCTCCAAATCATCTATTCCTTCATTGTGACTTGCTAGGTCTCTTTAGGCTTTAGCCTTTGGTTGTCTTGGTGTTTCTTGGGTTGTATCCTATATTCCTATTCAAGTAGAAGTCATCTCCTATCTAGGGAGAGTTTCTTTGGCAAGAAACTCAAGAAGGAAAAAGCTTTGGATGTACCATATGTGATTTTTTGGGTTATCTGGAGAGAATGAACCGAAGGGCTTTTGAGGGGGTAGAAATCCCTCTAAAAGATTGAGAAACAACTTTGTCAAGTCTCTCTAAGTTTGGGTGACTGGAAATTTTAGCTCTTCCTCTTTTGATGCGGTAGATTTTGTGGACAGTTCGTTCTTTGGTTGTACATAACTTTGCACGATTCTAGTTGAGCATCCGTTCTTTTAATCTCATTAGTATAATATATCTTTCTCCTATCAAAAAAAAAAAAAAAAAGAGCCCCAAAAGATGTAGTGCAAACTCCTACAATAAATGACTCCTTAGGATCAAAGCCAAACCATCTCATTGTAACAATGAGATGAAACCACCATTTCAGCAAGTACAGCCAACACTGCAAATTTTATCCTCTTCTTAATCATTCAGACTAAAGCACCCCCTTTCTCCATCCACAAAGCACCCGCTTTTTTAGCAAATCTCCAAATCCATTTACCTTTAAGAGACTCATTCATTTAGCGAAGATGTCTAATACCAAGGCCACCCTCAATTTTAGGACAACACACATTGTCCTATTTTACCCAATCGGACCACTTATTGTAGTCTTGAAAACCATAGAAAAGCATTTTACCCAATCAAGTCACTTATTGTAGTCTCCAAAACCAAAGGAAATCCTCATGAATTTCTCTAACGGTGTGTTTGATAGTTTCCTAGGAAAAACTTTCCCTAACTCCCCTTTGGGAAAATGTTTACTCAGTTTCAGGCAACTATCAGAAAACATTAGAATCTATTTGTAGCTGATGCTCAGAGATACAATTACTTTCTTTCCTCTGTATTGGGAAAGGAAAAACATATACTTCCTTAAGGGAATTGAATTTGTCAAATGTTAGAATAACCAAATGCTAGTTGGAGAGTAGCAATTGTCATCCAATAAGCCATACTTAATAATCCAAGCACCAATAGTCAATAAAATGATTTAAAAATAGAATAGAATAACAATGTTGTTGCCATCTATCCACTTTTCATCCAGCCCAGAAAAACACACTGGGAACAATTTTTCAGACAACAGCAGACTACCGGACTCTCATGATTTGTACTCAACTTGCTTATCATTAAGGTTGTGTATGTCTTACGAAGTAAACACCCCCCCCCCCCCCAAACACACACACACAAAAACAAAAACAAGGCAGGCTTCCGAGGTGCTCATTTGGATTTTGGAATGGGAAGGGAGAAATATCCAGAGCATCCTACAAAATCATGGAAATAAAATTCTAACTTTCAACAACCAGTACAAAATTTATTTCAGCTGGCTTATGTAAGGAAAGTTCATGAAAAAAAGTATATAAAAATATAAGCCCATAATATGGATAATGTGAAGGACCTGTAAAAGCTCCAGGGAGAGAATACGAATCTTTGTGGTAACTTCATCATTGTCTTCCTTCATACCCATCTGCAAACAATAATGAAATAAACAAAGAGCCATGAAACGAATAGACTAATAGTTAAAGTTGCAAGCACAAACCTTACAAAGAGTGCGAAAGACTAGTAGGGCATCACGATACCCAATACTCATGCTCTCAAGATCCATACCGCTTCCACAAGAAAAAAGAAGAAAACAATATCAGTATCACAACAATGTTGTAAAAGAAGCTACAGCTTCAAAAGAATAACATCTGAGGTCTGCACATACTGCTTTATCTTATTCCCATTTTCGAGATGTACTGCCTTGTCCAGCATGGCCTCCAGACTCTGCAAAATTAACAAAACTCCTGTTTAAAAAATATGAAGAAAACAAAAAAACAATTGCACCATACAAGGAAATGACTTCTCCAGTAGGCACCTTTATATCAGCGCCACCAGCAAGATTCTGGATTTCCTCCACAGATGCTAGAGAAGCATCTTTCACTTGGTTTTGAGAAAGTGCATCTGCTAATGTCATTCCATTCTCATTTTGCTCATCTGGTGAGCTACCTTCTACAGCTTCTTTTGAACTGTTAGTGATTGTATCCTCTGTCTGTGCATCAGAACTCGTCGTACTGTGATCCTGGTATCCCTTTGGGGCATTACTCTAAAGAAAATAACCAGAATGTAACTACCCCGCCCTCATTCCTTACAAACATAAAGATGACACTAAACAAATGACAAATATTCCATACCGAATCAGATTCCATCCTCCGAAATATGATACTGATCATCTGAGTCAACATTGCCCTCGCTGTTGCTTGATTTATAGGACTCTTGCTGAATTTCAGAAATCCAATGCCATACGATAAGTTCAAGTAACATTAGGGTCTAAATGGAGCCAGGAAGGTTTGGTGAAATGAAAAAACATTGAGGGAAAAAAAAAAAAAAAGATCCTTGCGTTCATATGCTTGTGAGCTCAGCCATGAAGAAAATCTTCATATTACTCTATCGTATGTTGCTCTCTCCTAGTAAACTCAGGCGCTATGTTATGAACAGGTGATTCATCACAACTTAGGATCAAATTTGAGCAATTAATTTAACTTCATTTGAAGGTTTAGATGGATTTAAAATTACCTCCACAATTTACAAGTTTGGCTCTAGTGAAACCATGAACGTAATGGGTAGTTCCAATTGCCGGGTGTTGGGGGCAAGGGAGAGACGTAAAGGTACAGAGATGGACTGCTGGGACTTCCAAGGATGATACCTTCATATACTATATCAATACTCATTGTCCTAGTTCTATAATTCATTTAGTTTTTTTATATTTTTTTCCTTATTTTTTTTCATGCACCGATGGCCAAGCATATGAAAAAGAGCAAACTTCTGGCTCGCTTTTTTTCCCTTCAAAAGACTTCTCCCTTCATATTTTCTTTCCCCTCAACTTTCTCAAGTCCTACCATGTGCTCAAGCGACTCAGTCAAGTCTTTTACTCATTAATAGCTATGATCTAGAGATTGAGGTTAGTTTCTAAGTTCTAAGTGATTCCACTATTTGATTAAACCCAAGTATTTTTGGTAAGTTTGATGGACCCAACGTTTTAACTACCACAAAGGAGAAATGAGCCAAATTGAAGACGATACAAGCCCGCCAACCTCGGTGGAGCAAGGATCAACCAAAGCTCCGCATTCAGAGGAAGTAGCGACCATCATCCCAAGAAGGATCGCAGACATCTGAGGAGCAATTGCTCGAATGGTAATGCTCATAGAAGATAGTTGAATAAGAGTGACTAATACCTTATTGCCCTCTTTGTATAAGGCTGTATGCTTAGAGGGAGGGTTAACCAGATCCTTGGGTGAAGAGATGCAAAAAGTTACCTGTTAAGTGCTATGTTATAACACACTCGTACTACTCCCAGCAAAGATTCGCCATGCACTGCATTAGAATCAAATTTTAGTGAAGCATTAGTCTCATCTGTGTGCATGTTCAGCGTGCAGCAAACAACCCAAAGGTGTTTCCAAGTTGAAAAAACAAAACTTTCCAAAACAACTGAATGGAGAGACCCAGAAATAGCAATCAAAGAATATTTCCTGTAGAATCCCATATTTCCTGCAAATCTTTACTCTGTCACATTTGTCATGGTTAATATCATCAAGTTCTTTTCAACATAAACAAGATCAGACAAGAAAACCAATTTAATAAATAAGCATTTGATTGGACAAACAATCATACAACCATGACAGAAACAGACAAGTCAGGATTTCAGCAGTTTCACACAGAAACATCTTGGTGATAAACAGAGTCAACAGCTAGAGTTCTTTTGAACAAGGTTGTAACAATCATGGTAGGCCCTGAAGCGGTTTCTTGGTGGAACAATACATCTATGATATATCCATGCCAAATTTTATCATAACATCACACTTAAGAGGGGAAAATAATTATAAAAACATATGTTCCATTATTATATTATCCAACTAAAAACCCATTTATATTTATCAACTAAAGAAACCCAACCTAACCCATATAAGCCCTACACTCCTTCCCTTTCCTCACATACTACAATAAAACCCAATCCACACCTTCACTCTTCCTCACAGAACCCATAGCTCCCTTTTTATCCATTGCTTGTGAATCTTAGCTTTATGGTTGCCATTTTCTTTGACAGGTATGCGTTGGGTGCAGCCACAAACTTTAAAAGGAACATTTTTGTGGCTTGGAGAAGAAGATAGAAAAGAGTTGGGTCCTAGGTGTTCGGAAGTTAATAAATCTGGCAATTTGGTGATGAACATTTAAGGAGAGGAATTCCCAGAATTTTGAGGGCAAGGTTACGTCCTCTCAAGATTGCAAACTTTATTTTCTGAAGACATTGTATCGTTGGTGCCTGGTTCTTGACTTTGTTACAAAGATGAGTTTTCAGAATATTGTTGATTAGATTCTTGTAGAGAGCATGCACACTTGAGCTTATTCTGTGCTCTCCTCCAATAGTACATGGGTGACATCCACCATGGTGTCTATTTACATATTTTGGACTACTTATCAAGAAACAAAACATCTAAATAAAAGGTAGTCTAAAGATCCTCAAGTATTTCGGGAACGCAGTACATGTTTGTTTATGTACTTCGAGAAACAAAACTCAGATCTTCATTTTCATGTGTATAGGACATTAGGAGCTTACAATATTAGGGCCCAGCATTGAAGAATCCAACGAGAAGTTTACTAATCAAATATTTTTCATGACATTACTTTCATCCCTTTAATGATTTCTTTTCAATTGATTTTTAGAGGTTTATTTGATTACGATGTTCAATTAGGTCCTTCAAGATCTCAGCTAGGTGTACTCTTCATCTACAACTATTTGTTGTTATCTTTTCTTCTATATTATCATTATAAATTGCTGGAAACTCACTTTCTATGTTTAGTGTGTTTTTTTTTTTTTTTGGTTAAGTACCTTCATGTTTTATTTCTGATGTTACCACGAGTTCAAGTCCTGGAAGCAACCTCTTGAAGAAATGCAAGGTAAGGCTTGCCTACATTACACCTTTGTGGTGGGACCCTTCCCCAGACCCCTGCTAAATTCAATATAATTTCAAAAATATATACTAAATTCAATTGTTATGTTACTATATGACACCTCACGAATTACAAAATACAAAATATTTGGCTATGGACTCATAAATATACATCTAAAGTTGATACTTACCAACTTTGAAGGCCTTTCTGATATAGACAATGGGCCAACAATAAAAACAGAGTGAAATACAATAGTAACAATATATAGAAGGAGATAGAGAGGAAGTGTTAATTATGTGTGGATGCACGTGCACACCCGCATGCATTAATCTATTAATCCAAACAAAGTTCATTTCAACAAACATATGCTCAAATATTGCAATGCAACAAAAATAAGTTCAAGTAACAAGTTCTACTGAAATTAATTGAAAAAAAAAAAATAACAACCAATACCATATTTAGGAAAGAAAGGGAAAATATATAGTCATTTTATTATTATGCATGCCTGCATCACAATTAAATCAGAGCCTCATACCTCTGAATTTCGAAGATGCTACTGCATTCAAAAGGACTTTCAATACTTGTAGTGTAGTACTGAAATCACAAAATAAAGAGGCCATAAACAAATTACCAATATATATACATCATCCAACTAAAAATGTTGGCAGATAAACAGCAATACATACTTATCAGGTGAAGAGTTGTCAACACAACCACAAACCATGTTCAGGATGTCAGCAAATAAAGGAGCATTTTTTCCTCCTTCTAAGCCAGGATCACCCTCCAAGTGGTCATAAGCAATTAGTTTCTGAACCAAAATGCAACACAAGAGAAAATTATTAAAAAAATACAAGTCAAAACCCCAAAAAACAAAATTTAAAGAAAATTGCATGATAAGTAAGAATGAAAGTTCGAACTAAGGATATTGGTGCAAGTGCATTTTCCACCCTTGGGTAATGCTTGCGCCACATTCAATGAGACTTGTAAGGTTGAGTTAGGTGAAAAGAACACATACATGAAGACAATCCAGAGCAGATTCTACAATTTTTGTATTCTTTGTCTGAAACGCAAGTCGAAGGGGCTCTAAGACAAGCTCCGCCTGAGCCCCTTCTAATGTGTGCCCAGCATTTGACAAGGTTGTTGCAATGGACATCTGGACTGCTTTCACACCCTGCTCAGCTCCTACAGGAGCATTTGCCTGGGACTCATCCGACTCCACATCTTTCTTGCCAACACCGTCATCTGAATGCTCACTACACACAGATGAAAAGGGATTCAAATTGCAATGATATGCAGACATGGGTGGGAGGCAGGCAGTGCCAATGCAACTACTACAAA
Organism: Portulaca oleracea; assembly: GCA_029582165.1. Taxonomy (NCBI): domain Eukaryota; kingdom Viridiplantae; phylum Streptophyta; class Magnoliopsida; order Caryophyllales; family Portulacaceae; genus Portulaca; species Portulaca oleracea. Next base: position 17,353,756 of record CM055878.1, on the reverse strand, counting down.
ACAAACTTAGCATACTTCATCGCAGCATGTACCAAAGACATAAAAGGCAAACGAACCTACAGATCAAACAAATGACAACCCAAAAAAGAAAGAAAGAAAAAGGAAAACATAGAAAACAACCTCATTCAAGAAATAGAAGTCCATAGGAACTCAATTTCCAACAGTCACATTTTATGCTGACCCCATTCTTTGCAATACACTAATAAAAAAGGACTCAGAGTATTGGCTCCACATTTCACGTCAGATACCTTCTTCAATTATTTGACAAAAAACAAAAATTCCCAGCGGTTTGTTATAAGAAAGAAGTGCAAGCTCCATAAAGCTCAGGAACGGGATATTGCTTGCCACTCCCACAAAGTAGTTGAGTGAGATTGACTACTACTCTGTAATCCGTATGACGGTAGCCTCTTAATCAAGAGGTGACTAACTATTCCTCTGGAGACAAATAGATGGTTTTATGATAGTCACTCAATTTGTAAATGAATTATTAATGTATTAGTCACCCAAAAATTATTATTGATCACCATACAGATGTAGTGTAGCAATTAGGCTTAGATGAAACAGGCATACTGTGATTGAATTCAGAGTTAGTAACATTAACATTAAGCAGACAGCCGTATGCATATCCCATTACACAAACTTGACAAGCAAACTATTGGAAGCAGCGGAATGCAATGGAAGAAGCAGAGATCTGACCTATTATCGGCCTCAGGTGCAGCTTCCTCCGGTTGTGTAAGTGTTTGCTGATTTCCCTCCTTAATGTTATCTGGCATCAGAGTAAACCCAACAAAATCAAATAGTTGAAAGGGTGGGTATAAAGCGAAGTGAAGAATTGGAATTAGGACGAACCTAAATACAATTGAATTGCAGATTGAAGGGACGTAAACTTCTTGGCGGAGCACTCTTTAAACATGGCATCAAATGCCCGAGTGACGAAGCCGCCCGCAGCACCTGCCATTTTCGACGTAGGGTTGGTTGATCTGCAATTTTCTTCTTCTTCTTCTTCTTCTTCTTCGATCGGACGATAAATCACCCGGATCCGAAATTTAGGCCGGAGATTTAGAAGCGGGGCTTGCTAATTGCTAAAGAGGTCCGAAGAGGGTCGATGAGATGGTGATATGAGACTACAGAGACAGAAAGAAGGTGGGGCCCCGTCAGTCGATGTCATGTGATTCGATTCCAATGCTTCACTCGCACAAAAAGGAAGCCCGAGCCCACCAAACAAATTTCAAAAAATTACTTATTCGGGTTATGTCAAATTCATTAGTAAAAAATAATTTGATGAAAGTTAATTTCTAGTAATTTTTGAGAATTTATGAAAAAAAAACTCACCAACCTAGTTTATATAAATTGTTATATGCTCCTGGACGATAAAGGAAATGACATCAATTGCCAACTAGAATAAATTGTCACATTATCGTGAATTATTATTTTCTTTTTCTATTTTGCAGTTTTTTTGTAATAATTGACGAAATTTGATATTGTTTACTCCAATAGTATGATGATTCACTTGTACATATCATGTTGTTCACTCTCAAAAGTGTGATTGTTCACTTACAATTTGTCATTACATAGGTTGCTATAGTTGTTCTTGTTCACTTATTTCAACTACGTTGTTCACCTACTACAACTATGTTGCTCACTTACAACAACTTGTTCACTGAACAATATACAATTTATGATGGTTTTGGAAGTAGAGTGATTTTCATAGAGTTTAATTTTCTTATTATGAACTAGACGTTTATATTTGTTTCATCTTTGAAACAACTTTCGAGAGTAGTCTTTAGCTTGAAATTCATATCGAATTTATGGAAAATATAGGAGAATAAATCGAAGATCATCAAGTTCATCGCATGTTACTTTGCATGTTTAACGTAGGGGAAATCCAAAAATAAATTGGATAACAATCTCACCATATAAGGTGAATAATGACAGCATTCATGGTAAACAATCTAAACATATTTGTGAACAATCTGACATATCAATGAACAATGACATAGTGAAAAAAGGAAATGTTTCTAGTGAACAACCACTACTCATCTTATGAACAATTATAATATATTTAGCGAACAATCTCAACAAATAGGGTGAACAATAAAGTTTTTATGAGTGAACAACGACCCTTTTATAAGTGAACAATGCCATATTTCTCCCTTTTATGAGTGAACAATAACTTTTTTATAAGTAAACAATCTGATTATTAAGGTCGATCATACAATCTTGGGAGGTTCATTGAGAGAAGAATTTGTCATTTTAGGTACAAGAAGCTAGAAGTCGTGCTTTGCCAATTCTTTGACGACAACTTGTTCACACTCCCCCAAAATTTGGGAAAGGTATTCAACCTACTTCTGAATTTTTTTACATCTTTCGTTGTTTATCTCTTATTGTTTTCCGTTTATTTTTAAAGAAGACTATGAAACTTTTGAATTGAAGAATATTGCATGTTCCACTCTCTGACCAAATGCAACAAAACAACAAGTAACACAACCCTGCAAAGCTTTTTATTTTAAGAAATATAGAGTGGAATCGAAATACCTTAGTGCGGAAGTGATTAGGATCATATTGTTGAATCTTGTCCCACGAATACTGCAATCTCCTTTCTTGAGTCCTTCAGGGCAATGCTTCGGAATGGTGATTACCAATTACGGAGTCACCAGTATATTCACACCCCAAATCCCCTAACCTCCTGAAGAGGTTCGGGTGCCTTAATCTTCACTCATCGCCCATGCCAAGAGGTTTGCGTCCACTCACCCGAGCTTAAAGGTTCAATTTCCCTTTGGTTTCGAACCCTGCAAGATCATCTCGGGTATCCTTTGGATGGGTCCCGAGCCCCTCTAGAGACTTGAAGCATGTCACCAACCCCAAAGGCCTTTTGAGACTTAACATCATGCTGGATCGTCCCAGGAGAGCATGGTTCAAATAAAATTGTAATGGGTTTACAAATAGTTCAATAAAGATTCAAAATTTAACTCATTTTAATTAGTAAGTAAATATTTCAATCTTTCTCTAAATTACTCCCTCTGTTCCGTATTAATTGTCATAATTATGACTTTCATGGTCTCCAATGTCTTTTTTTGATTGATAATTTCTTACATAAAATGTTATTAACAATTGCAATATTATACTTTTATGATAGTATTTTCGTTAACAATCCTAATGGTAGTAATTTTATATAGCAACTCATTGTATACATTGAGAAATTTATGGTCAAATTCTTTTTAATTTAACTACACAATTTTCAAAGATGATAATTAACATGGAACAAATGGAGTACAACACTAAGCAAAAAGATTTAGTTTAAAGCAAATATATAAAGAATGACGGTCCATTTATGGTACATTTTCCTATTAGTTTCTAATTATTATTTAAATAAATAATTGTTATGACTTTACTCCTAAAAATAATTACGTAAAACTACCAAAAACAAATTGTGCATCGTACGCATTGTCGAATGATAGGTGCAATTAAAAATGATAACTATTTTGAATTAAGATGGTTATCAATCATCTTAAATTCCACCATTTTAAAATGATTGTTAATCGCCATAAATTTCACCAAAAGTTATATTTATACATACAAGTTTTGATTCGCACGCATTGCGTGCATCGAGTGTTATATTTATTTTTTTTGTGTGTGTATTCACACAAAAAAGCAAATAAATTTAAAAATCGATGCATGTAATGCGCGAATCAAAAGTCAAAAACTTGTAATAAATAAAGAAAGCTGAGACACACACATATTTATATTTCCACTTAAAACTTTATCTATCAGACTACATACTTGTACACATAAATGATAGACAAAAGAAAAAAAAAATTGATGCAAGACAGAAATATAATTAATTCTTTTATATAAGGGTAAAACTGAAAAATTGACATGTGGGAAAGACAATGATATAGCCTTATGTTATTTTCATGTATTGCTAACAGTATGTATAACCGACAAATAAATGCAAATGAAGAAATAAGCTAACTAATATTATAATATGAATGGTCCAAGCTATTGAAACTATGGTCTAATATAGTGAATGCTCCAGATTGGTTTAACTAAGTGGCAATAGATTTTGTTGTTTCTACAATTCTTTTGGCAATAGACTTTGTATAAAAGTATATCCTTATATTAAATTGAAAGAAAGGTCAATTTGTGAACTAAAATTTATGTAAAGCAATTTCTCTTTATATTTTTTTTTGGTGTAAAAGGCGGGGATACGCCCCGATTTATTCAAAGGAAAACTTCAGGCTTACATAGTAAAAATACCCCTAGCTCTCATGCTATCAACATGGAGTTGGTACATAACATCTCTTGGTGGGTCTACGAGAACCCGAACATCTATGTCTCCTATATCAAGGGCTAGTTTAGCGAGTTTATCAGCTACTAAATTAGCTTCTCTATAACAAAACGAGACCCTTACTTCCCATCCCCCCAACTCCATAAGCTCCTTACACCTTCGCATGACGTCCCTAACTCCAGCAGCTTGTAGCCTTTCTTCACCATTCAGCAGCCCTGCCACCACTCGAGAATCAACTTTGAGGTCGAGCTGTTGTATACCCATGCCTCTAGCAAGCTTGAGTCTTTCTTCCGCCGCCAAGCGCTCAGCCATCAGAGGTCGTTGCCGCCCAAAAAAATCCATAAAGCCCCGATGCCAATTACCAGCAGCTCCCCGGATTACACCCCCTCCAGCCCCGATGCGTGGGTTTCCTCGCGTTGCACCATCTGTACTGAGTTGGTACCAACCGAGACCCGGGCTAACCCAATGGAAGATGTGTAAGCTCGGGTGAGCGACATGATATCCCCAAACCATATTTTGTTCCTCTTCATTCATAAAAGCTTCATACACCCTGGTAACTTCCTCCTGCAAGTATGAACCCGGATTTTGCGGAATAAGATGCTCTCGCCCGAACACTCGGTAGTTCCTCCACAACCATAGGTGCCATAGCACCATCGCAAAAGCCACCGGGCCTCTATCTTCACGGTTCCGAGCGTCCAAACCATCCGCGAACCATCCCTTAAAGGGACGATGGGCCACCCTAAAAGCAAGTCCATCCGCCTCAACTTCAGCCAACACATCAACAGCCTCTGGGCAGCGTCGGAACAAGTGATCAAGATTCTCCACTTCGTCGTTGCATTGGCGGCAGTTATTGTCCGAAGTGAGACTGCGGATTGCTCGGTTTTCCTGCGTCATTAGACGGTTATGCCAAACAAGCCAAAGAAAAACCCGTACCTTTTGAGGGACACGAAGGCGCCATATCCGGACCCATTCCATGGGTGACTCCTCTTCCTCCGGTCCTTGAATTATGGTAAGCGCAGCTTGCATCTCAAACCCGCCATGGCTCGAGTTGTTCCAGGTCATGCTGTCTCCAACTCCTTCCTCCGCGATCTCCATGTTGGCGATTTTGAGCAAGGCGGAATTCGGCAACCTAGCAGCAAAGTCGGCCCAGCGCCATCCCTGTTGTCGATCCCAGTAGTCGGCAACCCGCTTTTCGCTCTCAGTCACAGTGATGATGGACGTCGTTTTGTCTATGAGCGGGCCGTCGCCCAGCAAGTTGTCCAACCAGAAATAGGTTGCACGCCCATCTCCAATCTCCATGGTGATATTTGAGTTGAGAAAATTTGAGACACTAACTAATCCTTGCCATGCATTAGAGGATTTATAGTGAGGTTGGATGTCTCTTGCCGTGAGATTGTTATCTCTTGCCATGATATTGTTATCCCTTCCATTTTTACAATATTTCTTAGCCAAGATTTGAGACCAAATCTCATCCTTGTTAGTCAAGAATCTCCAGCCAAGTTTGGAAAGGAATCCCATATTCAAGTCTCGCATGGAAACTAATCCTAAACCACCAAGATTTTTATTTCTTGTAATTAGTTTCCAATTAGCTAGATGTATCCTTTTATCTCATGTGGCGCCACTCCAAAGAAAGGTACGAATTTTTCAGTCAATATCATCACACACCGACCGAGGGAGTTTAGTCGTCTGCATGACGTACGCAGGGATTGCATTAAGCGTGGATTTAATGAGGGTGATACGACCCGCTAGAGAAAGGTGTCGAGCTTGCCATCCTGCTAACCGCTTGTAACACCCCGTGTTCTTAAGCTTAGTTTACTACGCTAATCAAAATTTTAATTTCAATTATGGTCCATTATTTGTCTTAGTTTGCTAAACTTGCTTACTTTGTAATTAATTATATTAACCCTAATATGAGTAATTTCAATAGTTAATTTTTAGCTCTTATTATTTTCTAAATTATATAGATTATTGTATTCCACACATTTTTCACATTTTACTTATTAAATTATAATAAAAAATATTATTTTATATTTTACACATTTAACATAATTTGCGCATTTTAGTCATTGATTTATAAAATACTAATAGTAAATATATTGCTTTTAATTAATTTTGGTGAAAGCTAAAGCAACTCCACCACCATCCTCCTCTCCTTCTCATGTCCATCTCCTTCTTCTTCAAGCTTTCTTCGTTCAATTATTTTCTACTTTTTGTGTAGCATTGAGAGTTTTAATATTAGTAATTTTGTCTTTCCTAGACTTTCTAATCTTTATATTATTATCAAAAGTATTTTCAATAATTATGGCCAAGTTATATTTTAAACCTCCTTTAAATTCTCCATAATTATTGAGCATATTATCATTACCCAAAATAAAAATAATTTGATCTTATTTATATTACCCTCTTATGGTTAAATTTTGCAAAATTACTTTTAATCTATTTATATTTTACTAGTTACAAAATTTTAACTTCTTTCAAATAATTTATCTAAACTTTCCTAGCTTTCCTTACCTATAAAAACACCAATAATATTTCATTTTGCCCAACAAAATCATAAAAATCAGATCTTTCTTCCCAATTATACAATCTTAGTTTCCCTTTATGCAACCTCCCTTTTCCTAGTTTTCCTCTAACTTCCTCTTCAAACTCTTTCTTTTTCATCAATGGCCTCCTTTATTAACCCCTTTACCTAGCAGTAGCAGCCTTTCACCAACCATCAACTATCTTTATACTTCTATAAATCAAATTGTTCAATTAAACTTCCAAACACCATTTCCATAGCCACACCAATCTCTCACTACAAATACCCAAACTCATTCTCTGTTTTTCCTCCTTGTCAGCTTCCCCTTACCGTCACCACTAACGCCACCCACCACCACCAACTCGACCATCAGCAACAACCCGAAGCCACCGTCACCATCAACCTTATCCCACCGGAAAACACCAGCCGAGCCGCCTAAAAAGCCGCCCAAAACCCCGACCCATAACCACCCATATCCCTCCTCTGTTTTGTTCGGTCAAGACCAAACCCCACCGAACCCACCTCCTCCTTGCACCACCCAGATCTTCGCCGCATCTCCGGCGTTGCGCCACCAAGCCTCTGGCGCCGCGGCCGTTGCCCCTGCCCTCTGTTCCCCTATTTCGGGTTGTGCGTGAATGAAGGGGAAATGGAAGAGTAATACCCCTCTTTTAATTTTAACCCCAAGCAAAATCTACCTCCTATTGGGCCGAGTAAATAATCAGCCCAATCTCCCTATTTTGGTAATCTTCTACCCTATTATTCTTATTCCTAATTTATTTATTTATTATCACTATTAATTATCATATTTTTATTACCCAAAATTTATTTATTTACTGATTACGATTTTTATTATATTGATACATGTATTTTATAAAAGTGGGGGTATTTCCTAATTTCAATTCAATTCATCAAGGATCGGGAAGAAAGGTACATGCAATGACTATTCTTTTTATCATCGCAATATATATTGTTTCATGCTCAAACCCTTTCATGCAAAGTCAAGAATTCAAGAATCAATAATCAATATTTCAATATCAATTTTCTTGGCTAAATTATGTGGACCCTTATCAAGACACGATGCAGGAGCACTGAGTTAATGTAGACTCAGATATGCGCATAGTTAAGGACAAGATCCTATGGTTATTTCAGAAGCATCAATATTATATCATATAGATGGGCCTAAGAACCAATAGGGGGATTCCACTCAGATAATAATTGAGCAAATCATGTTTTAATTATTTCCCTCTCTACCTCTTGCAAAATGAATTTAAATGATCGAACTAAAGTGAATTTTACGTGATAGTGTTGCATTGTACTGAGGTCAAAACTCATGTTTTATGTTTTGGTTTAGATGGCAGGTACCTTGGGGATATTCGTGACGAAAGTGAGCTACCACCAGTGTTAAAGCTAGCTGTTCAGGCTTTGTTAGGATTATATTAAAGATTAGTGTTTTATACACAATATTACTATTTTCTGGTGTATTATTGATCCACCTAGAAATGGGTCACCATAGTCTTTCTTTAATCATTATTATTAGAATATTCTTTTTATTTTATCAAGATAGCGCAGTCAAAAGCCTTTGCTTTCTCGATAAACGAGAAAATGGCAGTAACGTCCTCGGCAATAAGCTTCCGCTAACATGAGATTAATTATATTAAAATTTGATAAGTGACACCCTAAAAGTCGGGGCGTTACAGCTTGGTATCAGAGCCGGTCGAGCCATAGGGTTAAGAAGTATAAAACTTGTTAGTTAAAACTTATAGACATAGGTAAGAGAGTGCGCACTACAAAAAAAAATAGCTTTTGCCAACAGGGCTTATCTGTTGGTAAAAATATAATATCTGTTGGTAATAAGTTTTACCAACATATAATTATCTGTCACTAGCATGTTGGAAATAAACCTGATTGTAAAAGTATTACCAACAGATATTGTGTTCTGTTGGTATTACTAACTAATGCCAACAGTTTTGTTCTGTTGTTATTGGGAATTTTATATCAACAGTTAACGTCTGTCGGAGATACATCACCTTTACCAACAAATGTATATGTCGGAGAATATATTTTTCAGCGATAAAAATATTCCCCACACACAATATCTGTTGGTAATACATTTTCCACCTAATTTGTTAGTCATTTCCCAACAAATACATTTTTTGGTAATACAATTGACTCAATTTTAAGACTTAAATATCTGTTAGAAATAGTGAAGATAGTCCTATGCAACTATAAATATGTTAATAACAATATACTATCCATGTACACAAACAATTAATTTTACTTACAATATTGGAAAAACTTCAAATTATATTCATTCGATGTTCTTAATTGTAATATACATGTCTAAATTGACATTCACTTAATCAAGTGAAAAAATCAAGTGAAAAGTACCAAAATGAAACAAATAGTTCGTCAAATCACATTTGCTAATATTCAAGAGTAATTTTCGAAACAAAATGTAGAGCCTAAATCTAATATTCTCCATCTACAATTCCTTCAACTGGATCTCGAAATTAACTTCACAATAAAGCCCATCCACAAAATAAATTTGCAGCTCTCTTCTCACCAAATTGAGCTTTCTTCTTCCCTTTTATCTACATCATTTCCCCTTTTCCTTTCTCCTTGTTATACCATAACAAATAAAATCAGTAGTAGCATTAGCAAAAGCAGTAGAAGCAGCAATAGCACTAGTTGTAGCAACTAGTGAGTTAGTTTAATAAGACCATAACAAATAAAATAAGTTCTTTGAGAATTTACGCGTCATACTAACAGTTCACTAGCGACGAATACCTGCAAGATACTAACAGTTCACTAGCGACGAATACCTGCAAGAAACTATATAGGTTATATTTTTGGATTGGTTTCATACTAAAAAACACATCTAAAAGTATAGGTGAAAAGTACATCTAAAAGTATAGGAATAGATACAACAATAATTAGCCCTGCCTAAGAAATAGAAGTATAGAATAGATAAATAGATATGATGTGACAATGTCCTGAAAAAGATATTGAGTTTTACATCACTCACCAAATGAGAGCTCCATATAAACTTGCTTCCCCGCCAATCTGCTGCTCCAAAGACTTGGCTGATTCTTTAAAATACCGAGATTCTGTGATCCAATAAAACAAAGATAAAGAAAACTTTGGGCCAACTATTATCACGATTTCATTTTTTATCAGAAATTATGAACTATTAAATGCAATTTCCAAGATAGATTGCAACCTTTCTTTCATTTCTTTCCTCAAAAATTTCAGTGGTGAAGTTATCATAGCAAAAATTCTCCTCAAGACATTGATAGATTGTAAACTCCAAAATAAATAATGCACCCAAGAGGAGAAGCTGCAACAATACCCAATAGCATTGTAGCTTAGTAGCAGCAGACACAGCAAGGTCAGCAGGCAAAAGCTGACGACATACAGTTGCACTTCCAAAGAAGTGTCATACCGTAAGTCTGTAATAAAACATCACATAGTACAAATTTCTAGGGCATTATTCAATTCAATATCTTCATGGGGTAAAACAGTTCCACAAACACAAGATAAAACCAATCAAACAATAGTCATAAAACCATACCCCCCTCCAAATTCTCTACTATTACTGGCCTTCTTCCCTGAGATATGAAACAGAAGGCTCTGAACAACCGAGAATATATCCCTATAAAAAACAGAGCCTCAATGAAATTAAAGGCACTGATAAGATCTTCCTTGGTAAAAGGGACAAACAAGAAAAAAATCACATTCCTTTTGGGCGATGCAGAAAAGTGCTGCAATCAATGGACCAATTTTCACATAAAAGAAGCCAAATTGCATGGAACTAGAAGAACTGGCACTCCAAGTTTCCAACAAATAAAAAGATCTCACTAAACAACATAAGCACATCAATGCTAGACTCGTCATTATTCAACCACTAAAGGAGAAGCAAAGCATTGCAAAATTGTCAAATCATACAACCAACAAACCAGGTGAACCACTACATACACTCAAATTTCTTTAAGATTCACACCATTATAGGGTATAGAGTGGTCAAAGCTACGCCATTATAAGGGATTTGAGGCAGAGAAAAGGTCAGAAGAGATAGAAAAGGAGAAGGATGAGCAATTACCGAAAAAAAGTGAAGAGGCAAATTATGAAGGATAGGCTCAAATCTTCGTATATCAAGAATCAAGAAAGTAACTATGGCCTTTGATTGCAATTTACTTCAGCTTGAACTCAACAGTGAAATTAAATCTGATAGTCCAAAAATAGTAAAAAAATAAATCAAAAACTACAAAAGTGAGGATAGTACTAACAAACGCTTATACTTTGTAGCCCAAAGTACATCGTAACCCATCAATTCGAAAAGAAACCCTTACTAAGTACTTACCTTCAATATTTAAACAATATGATGGCCATCATTCTCAGGTTCCGCCAATTCCTACAAAATTAAGTCAGTAAGTCCGTATAATATGTCTAATGTCATTAGTGCATATAAGTCAACAAATGAATATTATACTTAGGAAACACAATTGTCATTAGTGCACAAGTCATTAACCCATTAATTAAGTTAGCAAATGTGTCTAATATTGTTAGTGCATAAGTTAGTAACCCATTAATTAAGTCGTTAGTGTAGCATTATTGTTTAATAGATATAGTATCACAATTGTAGCAGCTGGTAACATTACTGTTGAGTAGAAATGTAGAATAGATGAGTATTAGACTTAGGAAACGCAAGAAAATTGCTCCGGTAGTCCTATAGAAAATGACTTGTGAATCTGAATCCGCTAAACACAGAAGACAGTTTAATCACCATACATTTCAAAGCAAGGTTGTTTCAATATATACTGATCACCCCAGTTAAAAATTGCAACAATTTAAGCTTAAAAGTTGTTGATAATGAGGAAGTCTTAAAGAGTATTACCAAAAACTGAAAGTAGAAAGAAAGTCGAGAAACATACTTGCTACTTGCTACTGAGGAGGCTGTCAAAAATAGTTTGATCTTTGATCTTATGTCAGTAGGCTAAGTAAGCAATTTTCTTTCAGTTCGTCAAAAGTGGAATAAGAGTCACCGGGCAAGTTATGAGCTTAAAGGACCAAGAAGTGAGATGTTGGATCACCCAAGGCCCAAACAATGACCCAAAGTACTCCTAGGTCCGAAAAAAGCAGTGACACGGGTGCCCCTAGGAAGGGCACGGGTCGTGTCTATGGCCAGAACATGAGAAAATGCAAGCAGTGAGCTGACACGGTCCGTGTCACGGCAGAGGTAGCCTGATCAGTGCCTCTCCTGTCTTTTCATTTTCGGCGGTTTTGAGTTGATATTTGCCTATATTATGCTTATTTCCGGCGGAGAAGAGGAGAATTATCATCCACCATCATCCATTTCATGCCCTAATCATATCATTCATCATCCATATTCCATTCCATCATTGAAGATTGAGAGAAGATTGAAGATTGAAGAGCAATTTGAACATACTTTGAAGTGGAGGAGCAAAAGTCCTCCATTGTTGATTCCTAGCAAGATTGTTCTTCACTTGGGTTTATTTCTCATTCTCTCATAGATTTACATATGCTTTCTCTCATAGATTTCAATTGCTTTGTAGTTTTAAACATGAATTGTGAGTAGTTCTTTTTAGTTTAGGGGATGAACCTTTGAAGTTGCTTGATGAATTGACTTTGTTGGATTGAATTATCATGAATTTAGTTTGTTTCAATCTATTTGGTCTTTGAATTGAATTGTTATTGCCGTTGCTTGATCACCAATTGCAAGTTAATAGGTTGTTGAATGAAGTACCGAAAGGAGAAGTTTGATTATCCGAAAACCTAGATTAAACTAGTTAAAATTATCTAGACATAGAAGTTTTAATTAGGGTTCTTGAGATAATTAGATCTTTAACCTTGACTAAATCGAAATAACCACGAAAGTAGGTGCTTGGTTAGTCTTGGCAATTCGCTCTAGTGGCAAAATCTCATTGCGAAGTATTCTATGCGATTATCGAACCTTGATTGTGCAAATTAATGAAATGAAAGTTCAATCCACATCGTTGATTCGTTATTTGACTTAGGTCTCATCCCCTGAACGCCTTTTTTTCCTTTGATTAAATCAGAAAAGTTTGTGTGAATATTAGTTTGTTTAGTTCTTGATTGTGATTAGATTTAGAATTAGTTGTTTCAAACCAAAAACGGATCGACTTAGCGATCAACTAGGAGGCTAGTTCAGTGCGTTGAAAGGAAAAGTCCCTGTGGGAACGACCTTGATTTATGCTACAATTTCACCCGTGCACTTGCGGCCTATCAATGGTCCCGCGCATGTTGCAAGTGTTGACTTAGAGTTTACGTTATCAATTCACAAGCATAAACTTGGTTATGTGATTAATTAATAATTTATTTTATCGTATAGATTTGGGGTAGTTAAATTCGTATGGTAAAAATATTATGTTGCCTACTGTAGGTATAATCTAGGTGGTTTGTCTTCTAACCAATTTTCATGATTATATGGTTGTCGATGACATGTTACAATTATAAGATATTATATGCTCTTGCGATTATTCTTGTTTAATGTATGTGCATGTGTTACTCGTTGCATATAACTAGTCAATTTTATCTTGGCTCATAAAAAGTAATTTTATGATGTGTAATTATTTTGCTATGAACATGGTAGAATTTCCTATGAGTACATGGATTATTTTCCTATGTGTAATAATTTTATTGTTTAAATTGTGCTCATATATTCATTTGTTTAAAGTTCTAAATTTTCTTAGTTTCATATGAACATGATAGATTAATAATTAATCCATGCAGTTCATTTCCATGAATCATGATTAGTCAGGATATTTGTGCCAACATGTTACGATAATTGGTGGAATACATTTACCATGAAAAAAAAAGCTAAACGAGTTCGTGCCCTCTGTGAGGAATTTTGCTTGCATGATAATTGTTTATTTACATGTTAATATGTTAGATTATTAGGTACGGAAAATATTTATGGTATATATTGCACATGTTCCAAAGAAGAAGAAGAAAAAAAAATAGTTTTCTTTTCTAGCAATATGTTTATCATATGATTATATATATGCTCTATGCTAGATTATATAAGTTTATTATTATATGTGTATTTACTTAAAACAAATCATGTCAACAAATGCTTATGTGCTAATTATATTGGAGGTTGTGAGACCTTAATTTTATTGAAATAGAGTGATACATGGTCATTAATTAGATGAGTCAAATGTGTGGAAGATGTATGGGTTGTTACCTTGCCATGCATATCCATGAGGCTAATATTCTGTCTAAGTCATGTTCTTGGTTCATCTGCTATACATACATATGTGCATAAGTTATTGACTGTTTATAGTATGATATAATTAGTTGGGTGTTAGGTAAAAATACTAGCATTGTGAGGTCGTTAAAATAAAAATAGTCATACTACATATTGTGCTTTTTAAATTGTTACATATTTCATGTTTGAGTGGTTAATTGGTTTAACTTGATAAATTGTGTTGTTATTTCTTACCTATTAATTAAGAACAAAATAAAAATAGTCAAATGTGTGGTCTATATGCATGTTCTAGTTATTAGTTTATTAACGTGTCGTGATCATTAAACATGGAGGTGCTTATTGTATTCACAAACTTTATTTAGCTAATCTTTACCTGTAATACATTTAAATATTTCATAGTTGATTAATTACTTTCCCTGTAATTGCGGGGCAATAAATGAGTTGTTTCTTCGTGAATATATTATGTGTTAGTATATCTGGTTACGTGAATGATTCGATGAAATTTCTTAAGTATTTCGGGAATCATCATTTGTTTCTTATAACTTCCCTAGAATTACTTATCTCATACGTATGGTTTTATTAGTCAATTATATTATCCAATGTGTGTATGGTTGTGTTCTGTTGTAGATTATACTTTACTTAGTGTAACTTGCTCATAAATTGCTTGACAATGTTTCATGCGAGCCTAATAAATCAATTAAGGTACCCATGCTCGATTAAGGGTTTGTATGTATGCTTGATATATGAAAATTCGTGTTGCTACCCACCATAGGAGTAATAATGCTCGTTATACTATCCTTACTAGAAGAGCTCTTGAAGAGTTCGTGAGTTTGGTTTGTCAAATTTTTCACTATCACTCCTTGCATGTTTAAAATATAAGACCAAATAAAGCTTTGTCAAGTACGTGATTTTGTGTAATTACTTGGAGGATTGTTTTTTTTTTTTTTTGATAAGTATAGGCCTTAAGCCCAAAAAAATTCATCCAAAATCCAAATGCATGTGCCAATAAGCACAATAACCAAGCCAAATCTGAGAGGCATGGTCTTAGTGGGTCACCACACAATGTCATCACAAAAAGTCTCCAAATAGAGGTACTATAAGATAAGCAACAAACATCCTAACACTACCCACTTATTACTATCTACTGTACTACATGCAGAGGTGCCCCACATGTCCATTTGTCTTTTCCAGCGAAGTCTACTTCAATTGCTCACATAAAGAGGTGTCCATCCTTGCTTGCTTGCATCTACACTTCTATTTTCTCGCCCATCTCTTCATTACTAAATTTGCTGCCTTCCATTATCCATCCCCACATCTTCTTCATTCATGTTATAACACACTGCCCAGATTACTGGAAAATGGTAGGGATTTGATGGAAATTTGCTGTCAAAAATTCCAATGGATACTCCACCTTCTCCTTCCAAGCTGATGCCCACAAACAAATACGCCATTTAATAGATTGTAGTAGCAGCTCCATGTCTTTCTCCTGTTCTTCAAATATCACAGAATTCCTGTGATTCCAAACTGACCAGATGATGGCAAAGCAAGCAGTCTTCCATATATTCTCTCTAATCTTGTTTCTCAAGTTCACTTGCATCCATCTCTCAAACATGTTCTTCAGATTGACAGTCTCAGTCACAATACACCCAAGATCTTGCATGATAGAACTCCAAATGGGCCAAGTAAACGAGCAATGCAGGAATAAGTGATTTGTGTCTTCCCCCCTTTCACCACAGAATGGGCATATGTCACTACTTTCCTCAATAATTCCCTTCCTGACCAGTGTTGTTCTGGTGTTCAGCTTCCCCAACAATGTTAGCCAAACCATGATTTCAATTTTGGGTGAGGCTAATTTCATCCATACCGAACACACTACTGAATCGACAACAACACTTGCATTGGCAACCTTCTCAATTTCTCCCACGCACGACTTGACCGTATATGTAGTTGCTCCCAACCAGGTAATACTATCCTTTACATCTTTTTTCGGTTGGTGGGTTTGCAGTTGGTTCACCAAAAGTTGCTCTTGGTGAACCTCCACCATTGTAAGTTCACGTTCCCAAGCCAACATCCACCTCCAGCTTTCACCTTCAAACCATCCCACCTCTTTGATTGAACATGCCTTCTGAGCTGATACAGCAAACAATAGTGGGTATGAATCCTTGATAGGCCCTGATCCACTCCAATTGTCACCCCAAAACCTTATTTCACAGCCATCTCCCATCTGTATTTGCAAACTATTCCTGAGCACCTGCTGTAGATCAGGGTTCCCAATCACACTTTTCTTGATATCGTTCCACGGACTTGCCATCCATGGTTTGCATTTACAAGGCAGTAGTGC
This sequence comes from Portulaca oleracea, assembly GCA_029582165.1. NCBI lineage: Eukaryota > Viridiplantae > Streptophyta > Magnoliopsida > Caryophyllales > Portulacaceae > Portulaca > Portulaca oleracea. The sequence continues at coordinate 17,337,357 of CM055878.1, read as the reverse complement.
AAAGTCTTCACAGTGAATTGCTTGGACAACCCTTTTCCACAAGCGTCCTTCATCCGACGCATAGCGCCGCCACCACCACTTAAATAGTAATGAGGCATTCTTCATTAGCAAGTCCCCAATACTTGGAGGATTGTTAGATGCTTAGGCATTCGATAATTTATTCCGACCAATTTGTTAAATTATGGTAGATTAATGAGGTAAAAATCCTGTGTTTACATGAGTTCCTTACTATACAAGTTGCTTTAAGTTAACATCAAGCATGAAGGTGGTTTATGGGTATATATATATATATATATATATATATATATATATATATATATATATATATATATATATATATATATATATATATATATATATATATTGTGGTTCATGAACCATGATGCATACTTTCAATCATGTGCCTTAACGTGTTTGACATTCGAAATGATATCTCTTGATTGCTCTATTATCCACATGAGTTTGCTTGCTTCATAACCATGGGAATAATGTGGAATAACTTTTTAGGTCGATTGAAATCAGTCTTTCTGAAATTACAAAAAAAAAAAAAAATTTGGGGTAAGACTGCTACATCCGATATCCCCATATCTGACATGGGTAGGATTTTGGAGTATCAGTTTCATGTTGCCAGGTCATGAGAACATTAAAAATGCAAGTATGTATATGTTATTTCAGACGTAAAGTGTTAGTCAATGGTCATATCAATTATTTGCCAAAGCTATGTTCTGCATTATTTGACTAGGTCAACTCTTTGTCACGTTACATGAATTGTTGTATTAGTTACAAAGTGTTATGTAAGGTTACATGAAAGTAGGATGATTGGGTATAGGGGATAGAGATAATTATACATGCATAATTATCTTTTCGATTTTTTTTTATGCGATTGAATACTGCATCTATCTGATTGCGATAAATTTGATATATTCCCATCTCATAATGATTTAGCCATTCATACACCAATAATTGTGGTGTAAATTTGTCTTCTCCGTACATGCTGCACATAATTATACATGCACTTTAACTTATTTATACTTGTCCCAAACTAACCTCATTGGTTTGGTAGCAAATGTTGATACAACATAATTATACTTATGTGTCTTGTGAGGGGTAATGACATTCCTTGACTTTCATGAACAACCACGTTTGAAAATATAATTGGCATTATTTATTGGTTCATGGATGCATCATGATAAATTAAGCTAGGTGTTATTATTTATTTATTCTTCCAAGGTGAATGTCTGATATGTATCTTTAACATGAATTACTACATGATTATGTGCTCTCTTAATTTATATAGTAAGCCCCCAACTTGCCTATAAATTTAGTTCATATCATGGCATTCGTGATTATTCAAAATGGTTGCAAGTATAATAGCATTGACTAGTAAAGTGGGTTTTCTTGACCTTTGTATACAATATCTTTACCATAGAATTTACTGTCCAAGCCCTATGCATAAGCGCATAATTTCATACAGTATGTTGAATTTCAAATCTATGGTACTTCATGCATATATGGAAGGTTATTTTAACTTTATATTCTTCTTTGATACGTGTTAATTTGCAATAAGAAAGAACTCGTGATTGCCCCAATAGTCACTGCATACATCTTTGACAAAACCTACATCAGTATATTATAGTCAACAACATCAAGGACCGAGCTTTATAGTTATGGGAATTTCTTATGACTGGCCAGCATAAGGACAACCAAGACTGCAAAATCTATCCTTGATTCTCTTAAAATATATATTATATTATGTGGTATTATATTATATATATATATATTTTTCCCAAAAGTTTCGAGGACAAAACTTCTTTTAAGGGGGTAGGATGTAACACCCCGTGTTCTTAAGCTTAGTTTACTACGCTAATCAAAATTTTAATTTCAATTATGGTCCATTATTTGTCTTAGTTTACTAAACTTGCTTACTTTGTAATTAATTATATTAACCCTAATATGAGTAATTTCAATAGTTAATTTTTAGCTCTTATTATTTTCTAAATTATATAGATTATTGTATTCCACACATTTTTCACATTTTACTTATTAAATTATAATAAAAAGTATTATTTTATATTTTACACATTTCACATAATTTGCGCATTTTAGTCATTGATTTATAAAATACTAATAGTAAATATATTGCTTTTAATTGATTTTGGTGAAAGCTAAAGCAACTCCACCACCATCCTCCTCTCCCTCTCATGTCCATCTCCTTCTTCTTCAAGCTTTCTTCATTCAATTATTTTCTACTTTTTGTGTACCATTGAGAGTTTTAATATTAGTAATTTTGTCTTTCCTAGACTTTCTAATCTTTTTATATTATTATCAAAAGTATTTTAAATAATTATGGCCAAGTTATATTTTAAACCTCCTTTAAATTCTTCATAATTATTGAGCAAATTATCATTACCCAAAATAAAAATAATTTGATCTTATTTATATTACCCTCATATGGTTAAATTTTGCAAAATTACTTTTAATATATTTTACTAGTTACAAAATTTTAACTTCTTTCCAATAATTTATCTAAACTTTCCTAACTTTCCTTACCTATAAAAACACAAATAATAGTTTCCCTTTATGCAACCTCCCTTTTCCTAGTTTTCCTCTAACTTCCTCTTCAAGCTCTTACTTTTTCATCAATGGCCTCCTTTATCAACCCCTTTACCTAGCAGTAGCATCCTTTCACCAACCATCAACTATCTTTATACTTCTATAAATCAAATTGTTTAATTAAACTTCCAAACACCATTTCCATAGCCACACCAATCTCTCACTACAAATACCCAAACCCATTCTCTGTTTTTCCTCCTTGCCAGCTTCCCCTTACCGTCACCACTAACGCCACCCACCACCACCAACTCGACCACCAGCAACAACCCGAAGCCACCGTCGCCATCAACCTTATCCCACCGGAAAACACCAGCCGAGCCGCCTAAAAAGCCGCCCAAAACCCCGACCCATAACCACCCATATCCCTCCTCTGTTTTTTTCGGTCAAGACCAAACCCCACCGAACCCACCTCCTCCTTGCACCACCCAGATCTCCGCCGCATCTCCGACGTTGCGCCACCAAGCCTCCGGCGCCGCGACCGTTGCTCCTGCCCTCTGTTCCCCTGTTTTGGGTTGTGCGTGAATGAAGGGGAAATGGAAGAGTAATACCCCTCTTTTAATTTTAACCCCAAGCAAAATCTACCTCCTATTGGGCCAAGTAAATAATCAGCCCAATCTCCCTATTTTGGTAATCTTCTACCCTATTATTCTTATTCCTAATTTATTTATTTATTATCACTATTAATTATCATATTTTTATTACCCAAAATTTATTTATTTACTGATTACGATTTTTATTATATTGATACATGTATTTTATAAAAGTGGGGGTATTTCCTAATTTCAATTCAATTCATCAAGGATCGGGAAGAAAGGTACATGCAATGACTATTCTTTTTATCATCGCAATATATATCGTTTCATGCTCAAACCCTTTCATGCAAAGTCAAGAATTCAAGAATCAATAATCAATATTTCAATATCAATTTTCTTGGCTAAATTATGTGGACCCTTATCAGCACACCCGGTACCGGAGCCTGAGTTAGTAACCGACTCAGATATGCGCATAGTTAAGGACAAGATCCTATGGTTATTTCAGAAGCATCAATATTATATCATATAGATGGGCCTAAGAACCAATAGGGGGATTCCACTCATATAATAATTGAGCAAATCATGTTTTAATTATTTCCCTCTCTACCTCTTGCAAAATGAATTTAAATGATCGAACTAAAGTGAATTTTACGTGATAGTGTTGCATTGTACTGAGGTCAAAACTCATGTTTTATGTTTTGGTTTAGATGGCAGGTACCTTGGGGATATTCGTGACGAAAGTGAGCTACCACCAGTGTTAAAGCTAGTTGTTCAGGCTTTGTTAGGATTATATTAAAGATTACTGTTTTATATACAATATTACTATTTTCTGGTGTATGATTGATCCACCTAGAAATGGCTCACCATAGTCTTTCTTTAATCATTATTATTAGTATTATTATTAGAATATTCTTTTTATTTTATCAAGATAGCGCAGTCAAAAGCCTTTGCTTTCTCGATAAACGAGAAAGTGGCAGTAACGTCCTCGGCAATAAGCTTCCGCTAACATGAGATTAATTATATTAAAATTTGATAAGTGACACCCATCGGCGCGTTACACCGCTTGTCGATACGATCTAATATACCTTGATAAGTAGCCCGGGTGACCCTCTTGTGAAGCGCCGGCACCCCGAGATAACGGCCAATATCATTCATCTCTCGCATTTCGAGGACCTCACAAATCGATTGCCGAATATCTGTAGGTGAATTCGGGGAGAAAAAAAACTTATGATTTAAGCGAGCTAAATTTTTGTCCTGACCCGCTGCAGAACTTATTCAAACATTCCTTCACAACCATCGCTTGTTGTGTAGTAGCTTGAGCGAAAAGCATTACATCATTTGCAAAAAGGAGATTGGAGATTTTTGGTCCATCTTGACTAGTAGGAAATGCATGCCAAGTGCCTGCTTCAACAGCAATGTTCACTAGGTGAACCAACCTCTCCATACAAGTGACAAATAAATACGGAGAGAAGGGGTCCCCCTGCCGGATACCTCTAGAAGGTTGAAAACTCTCAGTTGCACAACCGTTCCACAAGATGCTCATAGTACACGTTCGAACACAATTCATAATAGCTTGTATCATTTGCTGAGGCAACTGCATGTCAATAAGAGTATCTCTTAAGAAGCTCCAATTGATCCGGTCATAGGCTTTTTCAAGATCCAACTTGATGGCCATCCACCCCGTCTTGCCTCGCTTGTACCTCATGGAGTGAAGGATCTCTTGCAGGATAATAATATTATCCCCAATTTGTCTGCCAGAGACAAAGCTAGACTGAGTAGGAGATATTAGCTTGTCCAGGAGAGGCTTGAGGCGATTAACAATACTCTTAGTAGCAATTTTATAAACCACATTGCAAAGACCTATGGGTCGGAGCTGTTTTACCGTCTCCGGGTTCGAGACTTTGGGAATAAGAGTGATTTGGGTATGGTTTAAGCCGGGAGGAAGATCTCTTCCTCTCAGGATGTGGAGGACTAGTTGGGATACCAAATCACCTACTTCGCCCCAAAATTTCTGAAAAAATAAAGCATGGAACCCGTCTGGTCTCGGGGCTTTATTGGGGTGCATGGCGAAAAGAGCTTTCCTGATATCTTCTTTCGTGTACGGTCGCATAAGTGCCTAAAGGTCATCCTCAGGTAAAGGTGGGAAGGCGCCTTCCGGGAGCATTTCACGAAATACCTCTCCATCTACTTGGTAGAGAGAGACAAAGTAGTCCCGGACATGGTTTTTAATCCTGTAAGGGTCGGAAATCCACTCTCCTTCTTCCCCTTTAAGGGTGTCAATCCCGTTCTTCTGCCGTCTCACAATGGTGTTGAGATGGAAAAACTTTGTGTTCCGATCACCATCCCTAATAGCGTCTAGCCTCGACTTCTGACGCCAAAAAGTATCAAGCTGGTTGAGGACTTCATGGAGTTCAGCTCGGAGTCTCCTATCCAACTTGAGCAGGTGGTGGTTTCTCCCGGACTGAAGTCTTTCTTGGACTCCTTGCATTCTGGCCAGGATCCTCCTTTTACGATGGAACAAATTCCCAAAAACATCCCTATTCCAAACCCTTAGGTGAGAGGCCAAGTCTTCAAGCGCGCTTTCACAAGGCCTTGAATTGTCCCATTTGTCCACAACGAAGCTTCGGAAGTCTTTGTGGGACAGCTACGCCTCTTGGAATCGAAAGGGTTTTTCGCCTTGGGATGAACCTCTCCTAACTGTGTTGAGTAAGATTGGAGCATGATCAGAATAATCGAAGAACAGGTGCTTCAAATTTCCTTCAGGATACAGGTCTCTCCAGCGAGCGTTGCAAAGGGCCCTATCTAGCCTGGCATATTTTCGAGTAGCGATTTCATTTCCCCGAGCCCAAGTGAATCTGGGTCCTGAGAAACCAAGGTCAATGAGCTCATTGTTGTTGATCCAGTTAGTGAACCGCGCACACCTCCTAGCCATAGCATCATCTCCATGATTTCGCTCCCTGAGAGTAGAGGTTTCATTGAAGTCTCCCATGATGACCCAAGGAAGATCCATCAAAGCTCTCGTTTCTTGAAGGTCTTGCCAAAGGGTAATTCGCCCTTGTTCCTGAGGGCAGGCGTAGACAATAGAGATGACCCAAGGTTCTCCCTGGTTTGAGGACACTTCCGCCGTGATAAACTGGTTGGTTGCTTCCCGCACCTTGATAGAACATGCATTGTCATTCCAAAGCAGCCAAATGCCTCCTTTAAACCCACGAGCCTCCACCCGGAACCACTTGTCATAACCTAGCTTCCTGCACACCTGATCCGCTCGATCACCTCTAATGTGGGTTTCAAGAAGAGCCACGAGGTTGGGACGATGGGTCTTCATGTGTTCCCGGAAGGTTGCAAGAAAGTTTTTGCTACCCGCCCCACGAACATTCCAGACAAAACATCGAAACTCAGGCAAAGGAGCCCTATCCAACAGGGGATTCAAACTGTAATGAGTGTGTTTAATCATTAAGAAACTTAAAAAGGAGGGGAATTCAAGAGAGGTTTCAAAATTCCATGGCACTATGGCCTTGCTTACTCGTTCCTTCCCCGCTCACATAGGGGTCGCCGGAGGGGTGGTTAATCTTCCCCTGAGGGGTTATTCGTCCATTATCCCCCACCAAAAATCTATCACCTTTCCCTTGAAGCGGCATTCTCGTAGTTAAAGGTTGTCGTTCTCCTTCACCATTAACCAGACTTGTTAGGACTTGGGATTCTCTCTGCGAGTTATTCCATCCCCCTCAACAGTGCTAATTTCACGTCGATTCGTCGTCATGGCCACTCGGGCGCCGGGGAGACCGCTCCTACTCCAAAGAGCCTCGTTGTATCGCATGGTGGCTTTCCCCATGGGGGAGGAGGTGATAATGTTGCATGGGGTATTTTCCTTTCCCACTTCTGTTACAGCTACCTCGTGGAGAGTCTCTATCCTGCTTGGGCGCATTTGGGGAAGGTCCCTATCAGAAAAAATATATGCTGCCTTTTCAGCACCACTTGTCTTGTTATCTGCCTCCTCCAATACTAGGTTTTCATCATGTTCCTCCTCTTCGAGAAGAATCGCAAATCTAGACCCCGTCTCCATCGCCCCATTTCGGATCATCTCAGCCCTCGAAGATGCTTGACCTTTCCCACGCACAGTAGGGGGGGTGGCCCTTTCTCCTTTCGCTTTTGATTCCCCTCCAGACACAACATGTTCCGCATTATCCCGAATGATCTTTTTCTCCTTATCCTTGGCCTTTCTCCTTTGTGGTTTCTTAACCTTCATCCATCCCCCGTACAACTCGGTTTCCTCCGAGGGTGCAGGAGTCACCTTTGTTTCTGCAGGCCCTTCCACCTCAAGGGGGTGCTTCTTAGGACACTCATCCTCCCTATGGCCTTGCTTACCGCAGTGGAAACATATCATTTTGAGTCCTTCGTACATTATTCTATACACCCTCCCATTCAGGCGAAATTTTGATAGCAGAGGTTTGGTTAAGTCCACCTCAACACAAAGTCTAGTGAATTGCCCACGTTCCACTTTAGCCGTGGTGTCATCGAGTCTAACAACTTTTCCTATTTTCCCCCCAATTTTATACAACAAGAAATCTCTATGAAAGTATGAACCACTAAGTTTAGGAATACGGACCCAAACGGCAAGGGTGGATATGGTATCTCCCTCTGGGACAAAATTCGGGATCCATTTTCTAATAACAAGATAGTTATCTCCAATCATCCAAGGTCCATCCACAAGAACATGTTCATAATCATCTAGGTTCGAGAATCGCGCAACGTAATAGTCATTACCGATATCGATAAGGGAAAAATCTCCTCTAATAGCCCATTTTGTACGGAGTATTTTCCTAAGGTACCCAAATCCCACACCTTTCTCAAAGAGACGGACAATAAGGGCATGTTTCCAAGGGGCCCGGATTTGTTGTTTTTCCGCGGTCGTCAGGGTAATGTTTGGACATAAAGGGTCATCATCATCATTAGAGGGGGGTCGTCATCAAAATCTCCATTATTCCACAATGAATTATTACTAACGTTGTAGTCCATGTGGGGGTTATTGGCACGAAGAGCAGAATTGTAAGAAGGCCTACCTTTTCCGTCGAGTTGCTAGGTTTGTCTCCATTCATGATGGTTGTTTTCGTCGTGCTTCAAGGCTACAGCAACGCCTGGATTGTGATCGCCTGCGTCGGAGTTCCAAAAACCTTCTGATGGATGATCAGCGTCCATCCCGGTCAGCCTTCTTTTCTGTCCTTTCTGGCCCAGAGAGCCAACGTCCATCATTCGTTGGTCTTCTCCAGCGTCGACGGTGTATCCTTGTGGTGGTGCGGGTTCCAGTGGGTGTGCCGGCGGCCGCTGGAAATTGATTGAAACGGCAGTGTGCATGGGAGGAGAGAAAGGAGAGAGAAAAACCCTAGGTTGACTCAAGATGGTTCTTGAAAATAATTTTTCTCTCTATATTTCTTTTTATATATAACACATATAACATATGTAGACATTAATAGATATTAGATACATAAAGAAAGATTAATTAAATAGATATAGACATTAAATACATAAAGAAAATTAATCGATCTATTAAATAGATAAGAATATAAATTGGAACGGAAATTTACAGATATATTACACAAATTGGGGGAAAAAGACTATTGTTGGCTATAGTAAATTTGTTATAATACCACGAAAAAGGCTTAGCAATACCTCATCATCATTCGTTTCAAATTGGGGGAAAATTCTCTCTTTGCATATAACACAAATATATTACACAACACACTCCCTTACTCTTAATAAATTTTCATTAAATCGTGATCGATTAGATGCAACATTTAACCTCACAAATTTACAGAAGAGTTTATACCAAAATTATAATTAAATCATGATTAATTATTAAACATGTATTTTATGTATATATATCTATATTATGGTATTAGTTATAGGATGAAAATTTTACTATTCAGAAGAGTAGAATCAAATCATGAACGATTAAATCCATGCATGCATGGGGTGTAGAGATTTATTTGACATTTAGCTAGGTACTTAATGGAAAGAAACATAGATTTATTTATTTATAAAACCATAAAACACATTGATGGAAAGAACATAACCTGAGAGAGGTGGGAGAGGTGCAGTAGTATATTAAATGTGGACAGTAGAAATGAAGAGGGGACCATGTAGATGAATTTTGGAGTAGGTGGAAAAGATGGATGCTGACCATGTTGGTAAAGTATTGTGAGGTATTTCGATAAATAACTATAGATTGATTTCAATATTCAATAACCGAGTTCAAAGAGAATAAATTATATGATGAATTTCAATCATCTGTGTAACTACTTTATAGTGCTTTTGTAGAATTGTTGGCAAACAATCGAAGTAGAGGGAATTTTCTATTAAAAAAATGCATGTGGTGTGAAGTAAATTTTAGTACATCCTCTACGTGGGTTGTGCTAATTTGGATAGTGGGAGAGAAAATGATATAGGTGGTTAACGTGAATAGATAAGTAACTGCATTATGTATTTGTTTCTCTTTTAGTATTGTATGTCATTCCAGTTTTGTCCCTAGAATTAGATATTAAAAAAGGGTAATTTGGGTAATCCAAAATTTACAGACCATAGAGTACTTTAGCTTTATGTATAACATAGATTTAAATGGATTATTAAGCTCTGAAATCCCAAACTTTGGAGTTGTTTATCAGAATAACTCGAGCTTCACATTTGACTTATAATAGCCCAACCTTTGAGGGTGGTATTTGTCAATATCAAGACCGAATTAACATTAATTAAACTAAGATTTCTGTGATTTGAAGGTGGTTTTATGGGTGATATATATAATGAAAATGTATCTAGACCAAAAAAAAAAACACAACCGACATATCACAAAAAACTTGAGTTTAATCGATGTTTATTCAATCTTGGGATACGCAAATGCCACCCCCAAAAGTTGAACTATTATTATGTTAAGAGTTGAATCTGAAGCTCAAAATATTTGTGATAACCCCTAAAGTAAAGGATCTCAAAACTTGAAAACCCTATTTAAATTGTTACAAATGTGTGTTCAGTTGTTTTACTGTTTGAAGAGAAAAGTGGGATAGATTAGGTATAGAATTAAAATCTTAAAGGGTTGGGTATGTAATCAGAACCCTAAACTGAAAGTGTTTAATGAGTAGTGAAATGGAATCAAAGTTATTATTATTATTATTATTATTATTATAGTTACTATTAATAATTAAGGAAATTGGATTCTAATAATAGGAACTTTTGGCCATATAAGACTTAATAATACGAACTTTTTATTAGGTGATTAATAATACGAACTTTGACCCCCTTTTGTCCCCAATAGTACGCTACCGAGTTAACTTGGTGGCGGTCTGACGTGGCTGCGGAGGCACACGCCTGGTTGTTTTGACTTTGCCACGTCATCCACGTTCTTAAAAAATGATATGAACTTTTATACATGTTGTTCTGAATAATACGATCTTTTTTCTCTCTATAAAAATCCCAGATCCCATTTTTGCTTCTTCATCTTCTTCAATCCTCCCCCTTCCCATTCCCAGAAAACCCTAGAAAACCAGAACCCTAATTTCTTCATCCCATCCCTCCTTGAGTCTAATTTCCAACTCCAATTCAAATCACACCCAGATTTCGATTTCCAAATACCATTTTCAAACCTCCCATTCGCATCTCATTCCCAACAACCCTAATCTACAGAAAAAACACCCTGGATAAGGGCAATCTGGAGATACTTTATCCATGTCCAGCACTAAGATGATTCAGACTTTTAGAGGGATGGTCTTGATAATTCCTCTTGAAGTTCGCACGCAAAGCTTGCACCTCAAGGCGGAGACGTGGTTGCTACTGTCATAGCATCCAACAAAATTGCAATCATTCTCGTTCCCATCATTCTGGAGATACTCTCATTCCCATCATTCTCCTTCTCAGGGTGGTATTGATTTGACATTGGGGTTGTTAGGAATGAGATGCGAATGGGAGATTTGAAAATGACATTTGGAAATCGAAATCTGGATGTGATTGGAATTGGAGTTGGAAATTAGGCTCAAGTAGGTATGGGATGAAGAAATTAGGGTTCTGGTTTTCTGGGAATGGGGAGGGGGAGGATTGAAGAAGATGAAGAAGTAAAAATGGGATCTGAGATTTTTAGAGAGAGAAAAAAGTTCGTATTATTCAGAGCAACATGAGTAAAAGTTTGTATTATTTTTTAAGTTAACGTGGATGACGTGTCAAAGTCAAAACAACCAGGCGTATGCCTCCGCCGCCACGTCAGACCGCCACCTATAACACCCCCAGGTTACTAACCACTAGATTAAGCTGATGATATACCTAACCCAATGATTAGCAGCGGATAAACACCTGGGAGTATCACCGCCGTCCACGAAGGTGGACAAGGCTAGGACTAAAACCCAATAAAACAACCAAAACATAAACCACTTTAAACTTTATCATCAAGACATGACTTAACCGGAACCACCTCAAGACAACATAACACAACCCAATAAAACTTATTCAAGCCGAACTATCACAAATTTCTCTTAAGTTTTTCATTAAGAGTCTTTAATCACCTTCAATCTCCTTAAGAAGCTATAGGGTTTCGTCCTTCCGGGGCTTTTCCCTTTTCCTTTGTCGAGATACCTAAAACGAAAACATAAAACTTCGAAAAGTGAGTTAAACTCAGTACGTATACCCCTAATAACGTAAGAATCTTTTCATAACTCATTTAGTGATTCAGCGCGGTTCCAAAACATTAAAAAAAACAACGTAAAAAAAACAAACATACAATAAAAGGTAGCATAACTTACATAGCTTGACCATACTTAACCTGTACATGGGGAATATAACTTAACATGTACTTAAATCACAACTTAGATGAAAAAGCTTTTGAGTTCTTCCTTGTAAAAGTAACATACATAACCATAATCTTAGAAATAATATACCACTGAAGGTAATATAACATAGTTTCAAAAGAACTTAACTCATACATGACTTACATAACACACAAAGCCATAACATAAACTTGACCTTAACCCTTATAAACTAAGAATTATAAACATTTTGGCATGTAAGTCATAGAGCTTTACTTTGGTTCAAAGACTTGAGTAACTTAAGAAACCTTAAACTTGGTTATCCTGTTATTATCCTGAAGGTCCCCTACTTGCGATCATCGACTAAGCCTCCGTATGCGCATACCCGGACCGATCGGGAGATCCGGATGGTGGACAAATATCCTACTGGCCAGATTTTCATGGCGTGCATCTAAGGCACTTACTATAATCCCTTTGGTGCACTAAGGCACATACACGATATACATGGGGTGCACTTTAGGCACCATATTCCTATTTTTCCCTGGTGTGCGCAAGGCACGATTAAGCATGGGGTGCTCTACGGCACGATTATACATGGGCGGGGCCTTCATTAAAATTCTAGAAACTTGGAACTTAAACCATAAAAATTTGATTCCATTAGACCCTTAGCCAATCTTATTCTTAACTTTGAAAATACCCCTAAAATCTCTTGGATGCAAGTCACTCTTGTAACGGAACATAATTCATGAATTACCCATAATACAAAAGTACTGACACAACGTAAGTTGTTTTAGCATAAGAGATGAGTAGAAAAAGACCTTAAGGTAGAACGTAAAATAACTTGATAATTTAACCATGATATTTAAAATTCATAAAACTTGCGTAACTTTGAACACAAATTAAAAGAAATTTCCAAGTAAGCATGAACGATCAAATAATCATATAAAACTTGGCATAAAAAGAATAAATCATGCAATTATGCATAAACATCAGGCAATATACATACCTGAAGACTCAAGAACACGAACGGGACGAGCAGAGACTTGAACAGTGGTGCAACGATCTCTTGAAGGGACTTAAAAGAAAAGAGATCATGAATTAGGACTTAACTTAGGTGGTATCATGGAAGAATAACTTAGTGAATTTCTAAGAATAACCATAAAGAATTCGATTTCTAAGACGTACCTTTAAGATCATAACCTATTCCTCAAATATCAGATCACGTCATAAAAGGACTTTTCGAAAAGCTTAGAACACACACTCCGACTTTGTAGTTGACTGTGAAAACTAGAAACGTGATTAAGGAGGGTAAAAATTAACATCTTTACAAGCTACCCAGAATAATAACCAACTGAACTCCAATTATTCAGAAAATCATAACTCGAGCTCTACTTATCAATTTGAGACGTGTAAGCTGTCTATGGAAAGCTTGTAATACGTACTTCAACTTTCATTTTAACTACAAGTTGGTTTGAGCATGGGAAAGGGTCGGATTTTGACCAACAATACAGGCAGTCCCAAAAATACATTCTGGAAAACTCAGATTTTTGCCTTCCATACAAAAGCTCATAAATCTCTCTCCCGATTTCCTATGAACGCAAATCATACCATTCCGGAAATCCCAGAGTGTCCCCTACAACTTTCATATTCAACCCTTAAACCATAGAATCCTCTAACCATTCGTAAAATGTACATTTATAAACTGACGTCAGAAATTTCCAGTTTTGCTCGACTTTACAAATTTGACCTTTGAAATAACCCTAGAGGGGGGGTGATTACGGTTACGAAAAATTTATGCACTTTAATCAACACAACCAAGTTAAATAGCACTTTTAGATATTGAAAATAACTTCTTATTATTGAATGAAAAAGTGCTTAAGAGAGGAGGTTACAACTCGGCTGATCAAAGGACTGTGAGGTCCTCAGAACAGCTTACGGAGGCAGAAGACTAGGCAGCAGTCTTCTGATCTTGAGGCCTCACAGAAGAGGCGGTTTCACATAGTGACTCCTATTCACAGAAATCACTAAACTTACACAATCTTACGACCTTATGAGGTCCTCACCAGCTAGACTTCTGGTTACAAACTCACCACAACTTAAGTGTGGTTTACACTCAGAATTTGAACAATTCCTACACTCAGAGCTTTCTTTCTCAAAGCTCCTACAACTGATTTACTTTCTTGGAAATCGATACTTGTATGAATAAAGCTTGATGGTATTTATAGCCTTGAGAGCAACGGTTGTCCAGGATTGTTTCCTTTTCTGAGATGATCCTCTATCTTCCACGAGATTCCTTTCTTTGCCATATTCTTCCTTCCTTTTTCGTTTGATATCTGAAAAGGAAATGCAGACTATTACAATCATATCTCAGAATTAGAGGAAGGAATAAGATTAGGATATGATTTGTACTTCCCTAAGATAGCTCGGTTGGTCTTTCAAACAAAATAATCTTGTGCTGACATTTAAGGTCCTCATTGACGATTACGCTGAGGTCCTCATACCCAGTTGAGATTCTTCAATCTCTCCCTTTTTGTTTGAAAGACAAAACTTCCTGGATGCTACTTCTATACATGCATTCTCAATGTACAGCAGATATGGACAATAGATGCAACAGAACATTCTTGTAATAGAGTATCATATAGTAGCAAGCAACAGTTCACCATATTGTTTCGGTTACAGACCAAGGATATCTCCCCCTTTTTGTCTTTCAGACAGAATGGAAACAGGGGAGTATAAGTACTAAATTATGTAGCCAAAAAGCAGAGGAAGATAGAGAAGAAGAAGGAGGGATAGGAGGAAAGGAGATGATGAGGACACCTTGACCAGGCTCTGATTAAATTTTGAGGTGCCTGAGAGGCCATGCTGATGAGGGCATCAGAGGTCCAGGCATGCAGTGAGTTGACGAACCTGAGAGGAGGAGAGAGACCACATGTAGGGAGGATGGATGATATGACTCCCCCTCAATTTGACAGCTTGTGCATAGGTTGAGGTCCTCATAGTAGATGACTCCCCCTCAAAAGGTGCGGGTGGTGTTGTTTCACGACCTTCCCAATGTCTAGGATCTTGTCTTGAATTTTGTCTCCAAAGGTCACTCTTGCATTCTTGTTGATTTTCAGTTTGAAGAGCTTGGTTGGATCTCCGTGTTTGAGGCATACCTGTAAAAGAAGACACTATACCTTTCTTGGTCTCTGACCAAGGATGAGATCGTTGCAATGAGGTCTTTGGGACCCAGATTTTAGTAATGCACGGAGGTCTAGTTCCTTTAGACAGGGGATTTGATGAGGTCCTTATTTTATTTTCTGTAGGAGGTCCTTTATGATGATTTTCTTTGAGAGGTGGAATGTTTGGGATAGGAAGGAGAGGTCCTTTGTTGGCATGGAAAGGAGGACTTTTGGATCGATAGTTTTTGAGAGGTGGGGTATTGGGTGTGGGAAGGAGAGGTCCTCTGGGAGGGTGATTTGTAGGAATTTCGGTCTGAGGTTGAGAAGAGGGGGTTGTGGAGACTGGTTTGCTTTGGTAAGGATGGGAATTATTGACTGCCTCATTGGATAATTGAGTGATGGTTTTATAGCAGTCTTTGACCTCAAGAGATAGTTTATTGCTTTTTGTGAAGAGGAGGTCATTTTGAGAAGTTAGGTTATCATTGGCCTCACTGAGACTTTGAACATGCTTGGTAAGATACTTGACCCTTTCAATCAAAGATTTGGAATATTTAAACAGATGCAAGCATTTATGAGCGAGATGTAAGGGTGAGAGATTGAGGAGGTCATCAATGTTTACCTCTTCTTGGTGTGAGGATGTTTCTGGTTCCTCATTCATTTGAGTCATCAGGCAGACATTTGCGACTTCATCAACGTCACTGTTATCCTCACTTGAGTCACTGTCACTCCAAGTTGCAAGCATGGCTCTACGTTGTTGTGGTCTGGGCCTCATGTTTCTTTTATCTCTATTTTTTCTCGCATGAGGACAGTCTCTAATCAAGTGCTCTGTGCTGCCACAACTATAACAAGTGAAGGAGTCAGTTTCATCTTTCATGGAGGTCTTACCTTTTGGTTTTCTATGTTGTCCATCCTTGAGGTAGCCTCGAAAGTTTGGATTTTTCTTGTATAGTTTTCTGAAGCCTCTTGCCAGCATAGCCATTGTTTTTTCTTCATCCTCATCGATTCCTCATCGTAATCCTTGCTTTGAGGGCAACTCCTTTAGACTCGTGAGGTCACTCAATTGGATCTCATGGGCCAACAGCTTTCCCAATGAGTTCTTCTAGCTTGAGGACTTTCGTGTTACGTAGCTTCTTCGATGGCTGTGACCTTTGGACCCCACTTTCTTCTTGGCAAACATCTGAGAATCTTTCTGACTTGTTCCTCATTTGAATAGTTCTTTCCAAGCGATTTGAGGTGGTTAGCAATACTGCTAAATCTCTTGTACATTTCTTCAATGGATTCTTCTTCTTCCATTTTGAAGGCCTCATATTTCTGGACAAGAATGTCCAGTTTGATATCTTTAACTTGGCTTGTACCTTCATATGAGGTAACCAAATATTCCCAAACCTGTTTGGCATTTTCACAGTTAGAGACACGTTCAAAATCATTTGGATTCAAACTGCAATACAGTAAATTTAAAGCTCGAATATTTTTTCCCAAAGAGGTGAGCTCTTTGGCTGTCATCTTAGATCTCTCTTTTGGGACATCCTGATTTGCAGCATTCTTCTTTGTAGGGGTAGGAAAATCGCCTTCAGTGACAATTATCCATAGGTCCTCATCTTGGTCTCTGAGAAAGATCTCCATTTGTCTTTTCCACATTCTATAGTTTTCTCCAGTGAGGAGAGGTGCCCTTGTCCATGAGCGTCCTTGAGGAGCTTCGGTTGTGTTGAGGCCGGCCATGATCTTTACCACGAGTTGTTAGACTCTTCAGATCTGTGGACCTGCTCTGATACCAATTGAAATAACCCTAGAGGGGGGGTGATTAGGGTTATGAAAAATTTATGCACTTTAATCAACACAACCAAGTTAAATAGCACTTTTAAATATTGAAAATAACTTCTTATTATTGAATGAAAAAGTGCTTAAGAGAGGAGGTTACAACTCGGCTGATCAAAGGACTCCTCGGAGGTCCTACGGAGAAGACTAGGCAGCAGTCTTCTGATCTTGAGGCCTCACAGAAGAGGCGGTTTCACACAGTGACTTCTATTCACAGAAGATCACTAAACTTACACAATCTTACGACCTTATGAGGTCCTCACCAGCTAGACTTCTGGTTACAAACTCACCACAACTTAAGTGTGGTTTACACTCAGAATTTGAACAATTCCTACACTCAGAGCTTTCTTTCTCAAAGCTCCTACAACTGATTTACTTTCTTGGAAATCGATACTTGTATGAATGAAGCTTGATGATATTTATAGCCTTGAGAGCAATGGTTGTCCAGGATTGTTTCCTTTTCTGAGATGATCCTCTATCTTCCACGAGATTCCTTTCTATGCCATATTCTTCCTTCCTTTTTCGTTTGATATCTGAAAAGGAAATGCAGACTATTACAATCATATCTCAGAATTAGAGGAAGGAATAAGATTAGGATATGATTTGTACTTCCCTAAGATAGCTCGGTTGGTCTTTCAAACAAAATAATCTTGTGCTGACATTTGAGGTCCTCATTGAAATTACGCTGAGGTCCTCATACCCAGTTGAGTTTCTTCAGCCTTAAGTCCTAATATACTTATCGAAACGACGAACCGTAAAAACCGGGTGTTAGCTAACAATTTATACTACTTAATCATCCCATAAAATAGCCCAAAATCACCTTTTAGATTTTTTGGAAAAAATCAGAACCGAATCAAATTGCATCCTCCATTAAAATTCATTAACATACACACATAAACCTTTGTAATTTAGCCTAAATCCTTCTTAAAACATAATCTAAAACTTATAACTACAACTCTCAGATTTAAACTACCCAGATACTTATCATAGAACTCCATTTTAATCCCATCCAACACAACTACATCACCTATTCCCACAATTCATCATCAAATACAACATACATCACTACAAAACCTTCATCCTTCTTATTCTATAATTAATCTATAAACATGCACTTCGAATCTAACAAATTTCCATACTTTAACAAATAATTAGTCTTTCAAATCCACATGCATCACTACAAAACCTTCATCCTTCTTATTCTGTAATTAATCTATAAACATGCACTTCGAATCTAACAAATTTCCATACTTTAACAAATAATTAGTCTTTCAAATCCACATGCATGCCCATTATTTGAGAGGAATTCACTTAATACACACTAAGACAACAAGAACTCAACATACTTACCCAAATTTTTCTTGATTTCCTTAGCTCCTAGAAATCTCCACTTAAAGACCTTAAGATTCTTGATTTACTTCTGGAAACACATGATAATAACAAGAGGAAAAACTTAGAATATTACTTAATTCATCCTTAAAAGGAAGAGGAAGAAGAATGGAGTGATATACCACTTTAAATGGAAGAAAAACAAGGAAGATGAGATGACGATGATGGTAGTGGCCGGCGGTGGCCCGAAAAGTGGCCGGAAAACGGCTCCGGTGGTGGCTGGCTGGTGGCGGCAGTGGGCAGCAGCAGGGCATGGCTGGTTGAGGGTCATGGTGAGAAAGGGAGCAAGTGAAATAAGGGTGGTGTGATATATTATGCTTGCCAAACCCTAACTCCCTCTCATATCATCCATACATATATACCTATATATACTCTTAAGGCCCAAAAGACTCCCTCCTCCTTCTTCCTGGGTCAGCCGCCCATAAGGCCCAAAAGAGCAAATTTTGCAAAATTTAATTCTCCCCTCTTATACTTATAACTTCCTAATTTTCCAATTTACCGAAATTTATTAAACCGTAAAAATGTTATCGGTAACCCAATTAATAAATATATCCAACCCCTCCATAAAATTCCTCATAATTATAACCTTAACTAAATTCGAATAAAGAAGGACTTGGTACATCGGTCTCAGTAAGAGAATTCATGTACGGTCAGAATCACTATAAAAATTATCGGAAGAGAATTCTCATGAACAGAAAATTAAACTAATTTGCTGATTATCGTTGCACTGTTCAAGTCCTGCAAAATATACACTGGGTTAGAAAAATGGAACACGCGCTTTTAATTAATCGAGGTTTATCGTTACTTTTGATTATTTACATTAATAAATACGTATTAAGGGACAATTTTCTTCAGGTTGTTACACCACCGAGTTACGTTGAACTTAACTCCGTCGCGTACTATTGGGGGCAACAGGGGGTCAAAGTTCGTACTATTAATCACCAAATCAAAAGTTCGTATTATTAAGTCTTATATGGCCAAAAGTTCGTATTATTAGAATCCAATTTCCCTAATAAGTATAATTTAATAATTAATAATTATCAATGATTAGTTATCTTATTAATTATTTTTTATTAATTATTTTTTAATAATTATAAATTATTAATCATTAATTAAATTATTTATTTATTTATTATGATTTATGATTTATTATTTATTTTTCAATCATTTATTATTATTATCAATTATTAATAATTAATTTAAATGTTTATTAATTAATTAATAATTATTGATATTTATATTGGTTAATTATTATTAATATTATTAATATTATTAATTAATATTAATCATAAATTATTTAATACCATTTTTTATTTGCTATATATTATTTATTATATTTATTATTAATTATTATAAATTATTACTAAGTAATTATAATAATTAATATTTAATTATTAATTAATAATATTAATTATCAATATTAATATTTATTATTTATTATCTATTATTATTAATTATTATAATTACTATTAAGGAACAAATAAGATATATCTCCCCTAAAGTTTTATGAAATAAGGATTTTACCCCTTATATTTGAGAAATTTTAATTACCCACCCTAATAAATAATAAATGTAATAAATATAATACCCAACTATTATTAGTATCATTTATATCTACTTTTTCAGATTTATTTAGTCCACTTTAAATTATGAAAGTTCAATTTTACCCTTCAAAAAAAATTTCCTTTTTCCCAATTTTAATATTATACGGTTTATACCCAACCAAACCCCCACCCCACCCCACCCCACCCCATGTATTTTTGCCCGACAAAATCAAACACCCCCGGACCCCCCCTCCTTCTTTTTCTCTTTGTTCTGTAACCTTTATTCTGCACTTATGTGTTCATCAGTTCGTCATCTCAAATTTACAACAACTCTTAAGGGGTTTAGCATTATTCATATGTTTCTCATCTTTGTTCATCGTTGCTGTTATGGATAATCCTGTCTATTTTCCTTAATAATCATTTTTGCAATATTGAAGAAAATATTAAGGATTTGCTGCAAGAGTTAAGTTTTTCACATAATTCCATTAAGGATTTGCTGCAAGTTAACATATTAATGAGAACAATATTTAACCACAAAACTACTGTCAAATTTTTTCCATTAAAGGATTTCTTTCTTTAACATAATTGACTTTGCCGTTAAGTGCTTATTGTAGGTCAAATTTCTTTCACACAAAAGTACTGTCAAATATAACAATATTTAATTCCATTAAAGACTTCATAAAAGGTGAGGTGGGATGGTCTGATAACGTTAATACAGGATACTTAGTTTGTAGCCAAAATTTGAAAATCATAAACATTCAATACCCAAACAGGGGAGGGAAGGAGACTCTGTAATTTTTCACCAAAAATCGAAATTCAACTTATAAAGACTCCACTTCATAGTACAATGCATTTCACATCAAAAAAAATTAAAACTTTCATACTGGCATACACAAGAAAGCATGAATCACACACCTAAACGTCTTCAGCAACAACACAGTCGAAGTGTTCTGCAGAAACAACCAAATTTGTACCAATTTCCAGCGTCTCTTCGTCTGAGTTGATTTTACAAACCTTAATATGTCGATTTCGCAAAACCCTAATATTTCATCTCTTTGTCTCAGTTGATTTGCCGTTGCTAGGTTTCTGCCCTTTCATTTCTTCCTCAGTTCAGGGACGAGGTGCCAACCAAAACATCAAAACAAATGTTAATTTTTTAGGAGGGTAGTATTATCTTTTCAATTTAATTATTGAGGTCATTTTTGTCAAATTGTATAAACTGTCAAGGGTAAATATGTCCAAAATGTTGACTAATCGGAAAAAGTGGGTTTTTATGTTAACATTAAAGGTTGGGTTGGGTAATTAAGATTTTCTAAACATGGAGGGCAAAATTCTTATTTCACAAAACTTTAAGGGAGGTATACATTATTTGTTCTACTATTAAGTACTATCTTTTATTAAATATTAATTAATATTAATTAATATTTTTAATTTTTAATATTTTTATTAATGAATAATTTGTGTTTTTTGTTAATTATTAGTTATTATATTATTAATTATTATCAATTATTATTGATCAATTGTAAAAATTAATAAATAATTATTAATATTTACATTTATTATTATTATTATTATTTTGGAAATCCCCTCACATTTGAGAAGTTTTTAATCCCCCTATTTGGGAGGGATAACAAATCCCTAGGAACTGCAATTCCATTCCAAATTGTGTTCTCCAAACAGTAAAAACTGAAATTAGAGCTCATTCTTGACCTATTCCATTCCTTTTATGCTCACCAAACAGACCCAAGTGTTATTACTCATAAATCATACAAAATGTATAATATATATTTCCTCATCTATTAATTATATTAAAACAAAACCTAAATCAACCACAAGTTGCTATGTGTCAACCTAAAAAAAATTATTCAATGAAAAAAACTTGTTAATAAATAATATTATCGTTTGGTATGAATGTATGATCAGGTTATCATTAATATTTATCACCATAATTGATAAAAAAGTTTATTTTTTTATAACTGATAAATATATATAATTAATTTAAAAATAGTATTTAAAATCATACTAAAACATAAATTATAAACATTCAAGATATTTCCTAGCGACCTTGATTCAAGTAACATATCATTGCCCTCCTGCAAAGGTGGATGGAATATTGTAAAATGTAAACTGCAAAGCAACCCTTTACCCAATAACGATCTTATACTAATCAATCCATGGTTACGGTAGTCAATCCATTAAAGCACAACCCGCAAATGCTAAAGCAGGTGTTTGGAATACTGGTAACAAAATTTGCAAAAATCGTGAGGAACCAAATCCTTGGTCTTGAGAAAACTTTTGAACAGTACAAGATCAGATTATAAGAACTTGGATGAATGAAAATCTTGAGGTTTCTCCCACTTACACAAATTTGCATGAACAAATCAGACTAAAGATGGTCAAACGGGGGTAAATAACCAACCCATCATCTCCTAGGAAGCCTATCAAGTGACAACACATTGAACTCAATGGCACCTTAAAGGGATGTCAGATATCTCGCATCGAGCTTCATTTGTTGACCAAAAGACAACATGAAATGTCAATGTCTGTCAAAACTGTTACACGGCTCTCCTTCAAGTATGTGTCTATGAATCTGACTTCTCTGCCAGGTAGTGCTCAAGCATGTCTTCTTCATCATCTACGAATGCAACAGGAAAAATGTCTCATCAAGATGCTAAATACTCAACTTTTGACTCATCCCATGCCTCTAGTTTCGTATTTATTAGGGTTTGTGCCTAGATCAAATGTACATTTTCTGTTTGGGTGGTATGATTGTATCTCATTTCAAGCAAGTGACTTGATATATTCAGGTTGGTCATGTTCTTTCCCCTCTAACCCTCCCCGAATACTTTTTCTTTATAACAAAAAAAGTAGAAGAATATAATGAGAGTTACAATTGCCTCTACTCAAACCCAAGAATAGGTAATCCTAACAAGGCATGCACAATCAGCACAGACTTGATGTGCATTCTTTTCTAGAAAAGAAAGAATCATTATGATTTTGAGAAGCAAGGCCATGATAGATTTTTTTTTTCTTTTTTTTTGGGGGGAGGGGGAGAGGCTCAAGTATCATCCTTGATGAATAATAAACCACACCTTCAAAATCATCATCATCAAAGTCAATGTCTTCTTCCTCCTCTTCATCAGATTCCTCCTTGGTTGTCAATGTACCTCTCTGCAACACATTTACTTGGTTACAACTCAAGTGCTGAACATTTGAAACAAGCTTGATTATTCGAGAATTCCCACCATTGTGGATTAATGTATAAAACTGGAGCTTGACACCTAATCATAAATAATCCATGCTGATTTGGGGTTCCAGATCAAAGCAAGATATTATGTGGATCATTCAATGGAAATACCAAAGGAGGGATTTGAGCAGTTTTAGCAACTAGGACCATGCAACGTACAAGGGATGGTGAATGGTAGTCCGGTCATGCAACAATATCATCACTAATAAAACCAAAGTAGCTTAATTTCATCAAATTACTATTACATGATTCACTTTAGTCCTTGACCAACAGACACTTCAACTAATAAGTAGCAAAAGAAAGTTTACTCAAAGATGACTGGATATAACACAATATAGAAATTTGAAAACAGAAAAGCAAGGTGAATAATGAATCTAGTACCACTATATACTCTGAACATACATAAAATGCCTCATTTTTTTCTTTGGCTACTTTTAGCTGTACATTATTGTTGGGAAGGCTCATTCACCCATCAACAAACTAGCTCTCTAATTTTTATTCACTGCTAAAAGACAGGCAAACCCAATTACATTTCCTCCATATTTGGAATTCAGGATCATAAGGCTGGCCTCTGGACCTATGATCATGCCCCCAACATCCATGGCACTAACTTGACAGCACAAAATCTATCATGGGCCTATTCCGGGAGGGGGGCCATGTGGATGAAAAATAACGTTGCATTCACACTAGAGTTACTAAATCATCTAAAGGCGATGAGCATGTTGCATATGTCCATAACTTGCATCACTGAAAAAGATTTATTCTTTCAGCTTAAATTGTAATAGACAAAAGCAAAATGTCTCAAACCTCTCTACTTCTTTTCCGTAGAGTAGTAGGAGTGAATGTTAGAATCTTGGGTCAATCGGAGCTAGTCTCTTCAAATTGTTTAACTCAGGGACAAGAGTGTAAGGATCCGTTTGGATTCAATTTAGAGGGCAAAGGGAAGGGAGGGGAGGGGAGGGGAGGGGAAGGGAAGTGAGGGGAGGGAAAGGGAAGGAAGGTAACTAGGGTTAACCTCATTTTGAGGCTTAAGAAAATGGAGGGGAATGGGTGTCAAGTACTACCCCTCCCCTTCCCTCACCATCCATTTATATTCCCAAACATAAAAAATAAGATCACTCACCTTCCTTCCCCTCCCCTCCCCTCCCCTCCCACCCCACTCTTCCCAAACATAAAAAGGAAAAAAAAAGAACATAGTTTTTTAATGAAATTTTTGGGTAATTGGATTTGGATTGAGCGTGATGCACACATACTAGCTAGCAGAAACCTATGCAGCAATTTGCATCATCCTCACATCATGCATCAATAAATAAATTTGGGAGGATAATCAGGGAAGAAAAGTACCGCTGCTGCAACTGCTCGTCCACTTTCAAACCACTGCCTTCCAGTAAGCTTCTTTTCCTTTGTCACGGTAAGTGCGGAGTCAGGCATGAGCCTGAAGCAACAACAAATTTGTTATAGCATGAAAGCCAACAGTAAATAACAAGTTTGGTTTTATATGCATTCTAAACTAAGGCTATGTTCAGCAGTAGCATTTGGCATAGTGTTTAGCGTTTTGACCAAGTCAAAACTTTAATTTGACAACATTAGTTTTCGCCTTTCGGCAAGCTAGCGTTTTAAGTACCGTTTTCTGAAATATTAATAAAGTTTAACATTTAGCATTTTGAGTAGCATTTCTTTTTTTTAATCAAAAAATACTTTTGAAAATTTTTTCTTTGGAAATTATTCATATCCTTTTATGTCAATTCATAATAATCAGCTAACTCAACCGCTAAATTTACCGAACATAATTTTCATTGGAACAACTATCCGTCATTCGCTACTTAAACGATTGTATGTTACCTAACTGCTATTCGCTGCATAAACTGCTATCTGCTACATAAACTGCTATCTGCTATCTAAACTAATAATTTTCCCAAGCAAGACCTAAGACAAATTATGGTGAGGAACAAGTCAAACAAAAAGGCTAATGCAATGAATGACCAAAAATTCTCCAGTTTTGGGCAAGCAGGTGAACATAATGCATTTCTTACAAAAGGTTTTCATTTCACCCAAAATAGAACAAGACAATTTTTATAAATAGATCCTTTGGAATCAATCTTTCATCTTTGTGCTCTTGGGGCGGCTTGTTGGGTTTGTTGGTTGGTTGGTTGTTTCTGTGTCAAGGTTTTCCCAACTGTACTAAGACAAGGTCCACACTAGGTGTTCTTGTCCTTGTCATTATTATAGTTAGCTAACACAATTTTATTTGCATGTGTAGTTTGCATGTAAAGCCAATCCTCCTAACCAAGATTACAAGTTAATTTCTTGAAAATGAGATCGTTTGAGTTGGGGCTCTTACATTGCCCAAAACCTTGAGTCCCTGTATCTCACAATTTTCTTGATGGAGATTGTTAAATCCAAGACAAACTATAAATGCACATGGATTTAGATAAGTGAAAAAATAGAGTTAAGAAGGATGAAAGCATATATGTCACAAATGAGGAAAAACAGCCCCGCCCCAAAAGGAAAAAAGAACGAAAATGGAAGATAGATGCATCTTTCTGAGATAAACCAAAACAAATACTCTGAAATCCCGCACAAGCCTGTTACAGAGGTGTTGAATGTAGCAGTCTCAACCCTAAATTTTGCAATTTAGAGAGACTAGTTCCAATTGAGCCAAGATTTAAAAATTGTTCCCTACCTACTACTCCATGGAGAAGAAGCAAATAATGTTTAATGAGGCATTTTACTTTAGCCCATTACAATCTTCCAGAGATATCATTCAAAATTGTTTGGTACTATTGCAAATATGTGCTTGGAAATCCAACCCACAATCTTGTACCCAATGAGATACACAAATAAAAGGTAGGGAGTTAAATTTTAAAATTAATGCCCGGTGATCTTAAAGGAGTTTTACAAATACGAAAATTAAAATTCTTAAGAGTAGTGATAAGAAATGCAAAGACGTGCCACCAAATAGAACTCACTTGACTCGCTCGAGTGCCATCTCTACTTCAAATCTCTCTCTCCAAGCTAGAAAAGTTTCAACAGTTACTGGTTCTCCATGGGGTATAATTACCTAATGACAAGAGACAAAGAAGCCTATCCATTAATAAATACACTTAAACCAAGTGAAAACAAGTAGCTACAAAAGGTCAGAAACACTAAGCATATTGAATTATTCATCTAATGGCCATATGGGAAGCACATCTTGAACAAAACATGGAAAAGGACAAAGGATGTACCCTTTTTGCTTCCACAGCCCCCCACCCCCCAAAACAAAATAATAAATCATCACCATTGCCAACATTATCTTGATTATTATCGTCAACAGCTGGTAGTGCAGAAAAAGCTTAAATCTCCTCAGTTAGCTACTTCAATGCCCAAATGGTGGCATTCAAGCGCATGAGCTCTGAACTCCAATACCATAATCCCATCTGCTTACAGAGTTCAACAGACCTCCCTGATAAATCAGTTAATTTTGCAACAAATCTAAGGCACCAAACCCCAACTGAGACATCATGCAGATGTATGTCCCCACCAAAATATAGACAGAATCAGTAAATAATCTCACTTCATCACCTTAAATTTTATTTAGAATAATTCTAATCTGAGCAGGTTTAACATAAAATACAGTATGGTTCTTCAATGACACTCAAGACAGGAAAAAAGGTTCTCATATGGAAGTAGCACTGGAATTTGGTTAATATATGCTCAAGCATTCATCTCCTCCAACGAAAAGGCTCAGTGGGAGCGAGTCATGAAATTCTCATGAAAGCACACAAAAGTTTGACAAGGGGTTATAACAATCGGAAAGTACTTAAACAATACTGAACTCCCAGACAGTGATGGACTGAACAATTGAACACAAGCATGTCTTGGATACTCAACCCATGTAAACCAAATGGAAGATAAGAGGAATACACAATATCAACAACAGCAAAAGCTCAACCACCAGCAGGATACTACTGGATAATGGATATAGTTTGTCAACACCAATGAAACATTACAAAATATGATGAAGAGCATACTTCGTCTTTTGCTAACTCATCATCTGCAGTGCCTTCATCGGCACCATCTTGACCAAACCTTCCACTCAGCCATTCTTTCGTAGATGTAGCGAGTGTGTAGACCATAACCATTCCAAGGTTTTCAGATGCCTGCCAGCAAAAATTGCCAGGGATCCTTAGCATACACAATACCACTCACTCGTCACTAGTTCAAAAGACACTATTTATTATACTTCTTTCGGTTCTGTGATCAGAAATCTGTTCAAACCATAAACGAGCACAATCAGACACAAGAAACTCCACAGCTTGATCAGATAATACTGCATAATGCCTTCTACTTATGACCACCTTAACCAGAAGTGAAAACTAGAAACACCATTGGTGGTTGGTGCACAACTGCAGAGTCAAGAGGATTCAACATCTGAATACCCCTTTCTAACTAATTTATTCAAATTCCTAACACGCTCTCCAGTGTCCGGTATTTGGTGTTTGACTGGCAAGGCTGCTAATGGGGAAAAAAAATAGAAAAGGAAAATTTAACATTGTGCACAAAGCAATTGAAACATACCTCTTGTTCAAGCTTTTCTTTCAATATTCTAAGATCTTCAGTTGACAATCCTCTTATGCTACATGGGGAAAAATTGTGCAGACAAATCAGAACCAGAGTGGCCATCAAAGAACAGAATTGAATATGTAGCGTACAACGATTAGTAAAGTTATAAAAGCTATCCACATCAGGTCGGAACCATATAGCCCCATGGCTATAGTTATCATACTTCACTTTGTACGTTACAATTTTCAGCATATGAAAAAGGTGTTATACTTGCTGAAGGCTATTCCTTTCCCTTTCACACAAATATACATTCTAAGGAGGGAAACAATTAGCAATCATTGTCAAAGGGGAAAAGTATACATCAATGCTCGAACCATGGAACAAATTGTTGATGCTTCAGCATCTTCAGTGTGCCATTAGCACCTTCAGATTCTAAAATCAGAAGCAGCAACACTACAGTGATGTCAAAATGGTTTCACGATTAAACATTAGAAGAGTTTGCAAACAAACACAACAATCACACACTATCATCAGAGGATGGAAGAACTTTGGACAAAGCACTATAGCTCCACTTGGACTATATTATATGAGGGAGGGGTCCACTGGAAAGGCTACAGAATGAAGGGTAAACTTTATGACTGCAAGAATAGGAAAAGTTACGAAAAACTGGCAAGGATCCTGAGAAAGCAAACATCTAATTCAATCAGCTCAATCATGAATATGTTAGTTTCATAATATAGGGGGGAAATAATGAAATCAGCATTTCCACGGACTGACCTTCTAACATTAAGCAGTGGGGGTTCGTCTGGATATTGCTCTGTGTGTGAAAAAATTAATGCCACTTGAACTGCACGCAAAATGTTGTACATCAGTTGGATCTCCAGCAGACTCATTGCATCCAACCCCCAAAAAAAAAGGAAGGAAAAGGTCGCTGATGCAGGTTTCAGAACCACATTTTTGATCCGTGATGAGATGAATGGATTCAATTGTCTTAACAAAAGGGAGTTAGACGTGTGCTTAAAGTAAAAATATCAGATACAAACCTGGCTTGGAGGTTGAGTCATCTGCTTCGTCATCCTGAAAGATTGAATTAGATACTGTCAAAAGCCAAATAAACATCCCAGGGACTTGATTGCAGTGTAAACTCTACTCCTGAGACTTCTAAGACAAGATGGTCCAAAGGATGCAGTATTGTGCTACAAATACAAGGGAGTGAAATGGAGAGAACAAGAGAAAAAGGTGATGGATCAAAAGCAATTCTTCCAAAAATTGCTCCCAGTACAGAATGCACAACAGAATATCTCAGGCACAAGAGCACATCTGCAGGGGCAACCAAAGAGATATGCACATCAATAGTGCTGCTCATTTCTTCGAGTTAGCCAATGTCACCCACCCTCTCCAAAATGAACATATATATACACACACACACACACACACACACACACACACACATGTATGTATGCATATATTTTGGTGTGTGTGTGTGTGTGTGTGTTCTGGGGGGGGGGGTTCTGACAAGTAGACAAAAGATTTTATCAATGAGACCCTAGGGTGACACCCGTGTACAAAAGTGGCAAGGAGGACTAGAAAAACAAAAAAAGGCCCTCAAGCTGACATACTCACACGTAATTATATCTACCAAATCCAGAAGACATTTTTGTAACAATACCTACATGGCTCCAAACAACAATCTCAAAAACTAGAGCATGAATTCCCCCTGGCTAAAGCTCTGCCCTAAAAAATGTGCTCATTCCTCTCTTTTTAAGTACACCACCGAAGGAACCAATTTCGAAATGCAAAAAAAATGAAGTCTTCTTCAATCTTCTCCACCACATGACCAACTTTGATATTAGAAGGCTGAATCCAGTAAGTCCCCATCAAAGCATGACATGGAAAGTTGGGGCAATTAGACCTATACCGAAGCCTATCACAGCTCTTCATAGTGAAGGACCCATTAGATTCAAGAGGCGAATTAAGCTTGAGTACCCTCAGAATGTACCTCCACATACAACAAACTGCGAATGCTTCCTTCTTCTCGTCAATTGGGCTCCTTGAAAATTGCATTACTAATGGCACCTATCCCTCTTCCATGAAATTAATTCTTAAACTGTACCATTTTTCTAACAAGCATCCTAAAAGGATTGGGGAGCTGAACTTTCACCTATTAGCATCCTAAAAGGGGCGGTTCCCAACACCAATTAGCATGCCAAAACAAAAAGCCTAGACCCAACTTTCACCTCAAAAATAACATGAGATTTGAGCATGTCCTAACCTACAACTACTGATTTCCAACAACACCTCCCCTAAGCATAAGGACACCTCTTAACCCACCATCGAAGGCAACTAGTTGGTAATTTAGGCGTGATTGCTTCTTTCCAAAGAACCATCTCTATTAGCAGCAAACGTCCAAAGCCATTTGGTCATGAGAGCTTCATTCATCGCACAAAGTGGCATAATCCTAAGTCCATGATCCTTATTAGAATGGCAAACATCCTCCAACAAACCCAATGAAAGCCATGATGAGTTTATCACATCATGCCTAAAAATTCAATAGTCCCTCTTGATTTGCTCAAATTGGAAAGCAATACCAACCATAATGGTAAATTATAACATATGACGAGTAAATACACTTGCTAGTGATAAGAGTAGCCTCAACCATGACAGAGCATCAATAAAAGCAAACGAACTAGAGCCCCTATAACCGAAACTTTTCCTCTAAACTTACGCCAAAATTCTAGCTCGGATTTATGCACACTCCCCACAAAACATACAGCTCAAACCTTTCCAATATCATTTTCTCCATGTCGAGCAAACTAATGAAAGTAGCATGTAAGCTCCTTTTTCCCCAAAGACGCTTCTTAGTGCAACTTTGAAAATAAACCCATGATCTCCCTTAAGAGCGCTCAACGCAATCCTAAAGCAGGCTTTCAACTTGCCAATGGTGACGTAAGGAATTAGGCATGAAACTTACCCCCTTTTATGTTAGCAATGGAGCCAACAAAACAAATTCATCGAAAAGATGTAATCCAAGGACACCAGGAGGATCTTATCTAATTACAAAAAGGGGGAAAATGCCTATGCCCTCGAGCTCTCATCAATAGAACTATCAACAAAATCCAAACAATTCAAGTTTCTATAACCCTTATTCTCCAAACACCAACTACAAAACAACCTAAAAAAGTGGATCTAAATATCATCAAGGAACAAAATTTGGTCCTCAACAATTGGTCGATTTCTTCCTTCCAAGCAGCCCACCAAATAACTAAAGGAATAAAAGGATGGGATTTAAGGGACATAGGCAGAACAAAAAGCATATTAGTGAAAGTGAGACACTAGCAAATTCATCTCCATATAGTTCCCAACCATATATCTACAATACTGCAAATCCAGGGGAATGTTTTACTCTGTTCTGAGCACACTACCAATAGTACTTCACACAGTGTCACATACAAGACTTAATGACATATCTGCCTTATTTAAAAGTTCTCTAAAATATTTACTAGTGCCTGTCAGTGTGAAGCCATCCCATACAACTAGCAAGATCACCTCTAGCCAACCATCTTACACTCTAATAATGGTCAGGAAGCTTCAAATGAGGCTTACCAAATAATTATGAGTAAACTATAGAATAGGTGACAGGACTAGGACAACTGACTGGAAATAGCCAAGAGGCACATCAGAGTTAGGACTTAGAATCGCCTTCTATCCATACAACTCTCACAGAAGAATCAAGGAAGAAAGTTTCATCATGTTGATGTTCACTTTCAGCTGAGATGAAGCAATTACCAAATCACTGTTTCATATCCCATAATATCTTCTTCAGTGCCTAAAATTGGCTATATTAGCTAGCAATATTTTTATTTATTTATCTTTTTTTTTGAGAGAGGGGTCAAATCATGAGTAGCATGGCAAATTAATTCAGAAGAGATTGAGTTTGAGATGATGGAGACTCAGAGTGACACCAGCATCAACAAATACAGTGACAAACAAATGAACAATAAGTTCAAAAGGAAACAACTAACAACCACTTCACTATTGATATGCAATAAAATCATGTGTTGTAGTCAAAATACCTGTGGAGATACAGTTATATGATAGCATGGTTTAGAAGTGCTGAGTCCACTCTCTCCAGAGTGGATTTCTACATATAAAAAACCAAAAGTAAAGACAACATCAACACCATATACTATTGAAATTTAGCACTGATTTTTAAAAAAAAAACACATAGGAAGTGACTAAGAAACATAACAGCACATACCTTTAAACTCATCCATAAGGATTGCTTTCAGTGCTTCAATTTCCATCTCCTACTCTGCCAAATAGTCTTCACCAAGACAGAATTCATAAAACCAATCAGCAAAAGGGGTTAAACTTATTACAAGTTTCGGACTAAATTAAATCAATCAATCAGAGACTGTATCATCTTTCTAGGACCAATCTCTTTCAGCTTATATTCCAGCTTATCTTGAAAGGAACTAAACTTCACTTCAAAAAAATCAATAAGCGAGATCAGAGTTCTTCCATGTATTATAAACAATACATTGATCCCCCAGCTATTCAAGGGAAGAAAAAGCGGCGAATTCCCATAGAACACCAGACGTTCCCTCCAGACACATTACGTAATCTTGGATTACACTTCATATACCAAAGATGACAATGTCCCTATGAAAGTTGAGGCATACATAAAACCACACAAAAAGAGGTTAATCTCACAGAAGCAACCTGTAGGACCATCAACAATCTCAGCATACCTGCACTGCACTCATATCCAAGATCCTATGTTGGGTATCTAACAATGTAAAATTTCAAGCACACAACTCCCTGTCAGCATTATTCCAAAACTCTTAAGCACAATCCAGACCCAACCTATGTAACTTGATCATCTGAAGTCTGAACTATTACAAACCAATAAAAGGTTGTCTTTCTTCAGCAAGTTAGAACCAACTGAAGCATAATTAGATCATGAGTGGGCCTCAATCTCTTTCTTCAATAGACCAACAACGTCAATTAGACTCCCAGCACAAAACAACGTCAATTCCACCAGAAGCTCGCACATTTTCCCAAATCTTGATACAAAAAAGACGGGAATCGAAGAGAACAAATAGACAGACAAAGCAATTAAATTAGCAACTCAGACAATCCAAGCCGCAATCATCTCATCAAGCGTACTCAAATAACTGATTAATCACAACAAAGAACAATCACAAATATCGAACACACCAAAATCAAATTTAAAAAGAATCGAAAACCCAATAAAGGCTTACCAGTCATGGCTGCAAAGTAGATAGCTCGTACCCCGCTAGGGAGCTTTCTTCTTCTTCTGGGTTAAGCACCGAAGCAAAGCCCCCAGACGAACGTGTAGAATATAAAGTAAAACCTAAAACAGCTCAGAGGTGCCTTCTTAGCTCACTGCTACACAATTTCTGTTCTTTTCGGAAAATGGAGCTGTGGTGACACTCGAAATATTTTTTTCACAGTAAAAGTTTCCTTCCCAACACTACCCAATTTTTCAGTTTCTTTTACTCTTTGTTTGTATTAAGGTTATGAGCAGTGACGGCAATGGGTTCTGGACCCGCCCCAGACCCGCTCGGACCCGCCTCATTTAAGTAAGTATGGGTCCAAAACAATTGTACCCATCGGGTCTCGGGGCGGGTCTGAATCCAATAAAAATTCCCGTTTGCTTTTCGTCGCCCCCTTTTTACTAATGTCGCCCACTTTTTCATAATAATTTCCAATATCGTCCTTAACCTTTCACTCTCTAACTTCTCTCTAGTTTCTCTCTCTCTTATAATAATAATAATAATAATAATAATAATAATATTAACAAAAAAATTAATAATAATAATAATATTTACAATTTTTTTAAAAAAAATTGTAATTATTATTATGATTATTATTGTTAATATTATTATTATTATTATTGTTCTTATTATTATCATTATTAATATTAAATTACAATATTATTATTAATAAATTAACGGTTTTTGAAATTCAACCTAAATTGCAATGTTATTATTAAATTTAGGTTGAATTCAAAAACCGTTAATTTATTAATAATAACATTGCAATTTAATATTAATAAAAATATTATTATTAATAATAATATATTTACAATTTTAAAAAAAAAATACAGTTGCGGCACGAAACGTGCGGCGACACCGCGGTGGTTGCCGCACTTCGATCGCGGCAAAGCCACGGCCGGTGCCGGGTTTCGTGCGGCGACTGTATTTTCGGGTTTTTTTAAAAAATATTTTGTAAATAATAATAACATATTTAAAAAAACCCCGAAAATACGGTTGCGGCGCCATGATCGATCGGCGTCGGCAAGACCATGCGGTGCCGCACGTTTCATGCCGCAACCGTATTTTCGGGTTTTTTTTAAAAAAGTTTTTTTGTAAATATATTATTATTAATATTATTATTATTATTATTAGAGAGAGAAATTAGAGAGGAGAGAGGAGTAAGAGAGGATAGGGGTAAAATAGTCATTTGGGGGGGCGACATTAGTAAAAAGGGGGGCGGCGTTAAAAATTTGGCGGGTTCGGGTCCGGGTCTAGGCACGGACCCGTAGACCCTACCCATGGACCCATCAAATTATATATATATGTGTGTGTGTGTGTGTGTGTGTGTGTGTGTGTGTGTGTGTGAAAATCCTAGTGTATTTGTATTTTTAGAGTTGTATAGTGCGATAATCATGAACTTCGTAATTTTTTTTCTGTGCATTTTAAGTTGTATAGTTGCATTCTTAGAGTTGATGTGTGGATGATTTTTGTTATGTTTTAATGTTGAATTTTGCTCATTGCCTTGTACAATGAACTAGATGTTTTTATTGTGTTGAAAATTTGTGTATTTTAATAGAATAGTTATTATTATACAATTGCAGATGTATAAAATTAACCCAAAAAATTGATAAATTTAGTAAAAAAAATATATAAGAGTGTTGGACTCAATAAGGACCCGTGGACCCACGGACCCAGCGAGTTCGGGTCTAGGTCCAACTTTTTGGGACCCATCGGGTCTTGGGGCGGGTCTGGGTCTAAAAAAATTTGCGGGTCCGGGTCCGGGTCCAGCTGGATCCGCCCCAGACCCTGCCCATTACCATCCCTAGTTATGAGAGGGGAGGGGAGGGGAGGAGAGGGGAAGGAAAGGGAAATATACTAATTAACTCCCTTTCATCTTGTTTGGCAAAAATAATAGGAGGGGAAGGGAGGGGAGGGGAACCATTAACCCCAATTCCCTTCCATTAACCTCCTTTTCATTAACCCCGAATATGAGGGTTAATGGAGGGGAGGGAACTCATTATGTTTAAAAAAAAAACTTTATTAATATAATAACTACTTCATTTTTCTTCCCTCCCTTTTCTAATCCAAACACAACAATTAATCTCTCTTATCTTTCATTCCCTTCACTTATAATCCAAATAAGATAGAAATAAGTCCCCTCCCTTTCCCTCCCCTCCCCTTCTTTACCCTCTAATACCCTCCCCCCCCCCCCCTCCCCCTCTAATAACCAAACAGACTGTTAGGGTACATTTACCATGTTCTTTTGAAATGTGCGTAAATAGATAAATAATTAAGGTAAAGTAGTGACTAGTGAGTAAACCTACTCTCATTAGAGAGAGAATGTCCTCTCTATAAACCTAATAGGCGAACAAGGGTAAATGGACGCTTTTATTTTTCCACAGCCACTGTTCACCAGTTAACTGCGACTGTTCAAAGAATTGAATACATTTAAATGTCGTGCTCCAGCCAGACAACATTTGGCACGTACAAGTCATTGAACGATTTATCATAGAAGATATGTGGCTAATCTTTGATATTGAGGAAAGTCGATGGCAATGGTGTCATCACCTGGGCAAAGCAGGTTGATGTCAATCAAGCTTTGATGGGGGTGGGTGTGGAGTTATGGTGCGATGAAGGTTGGTACAGATAGGGGTACAGCTTCTACTCAGCCATAGGAAAAGGCCAGGTGGCGGTTGGCTTGCTGGCATTTTGGGAGCTTCGAGATGTGTTAATAACGCCGTTTAAATCTAAGGCTAGAGAGCAGCTAGCGTTTCAGAGTTTAATTTATGCAATATCAGGGTTTTAAGTGTCTGTAACTTGCCTGATTGGTTAACTCTTTGTTTCCCTATTTAAGGAAGTTGTTGGAAGAGAAGATGCATGCTTAAACCTCCTCACAAAAGAAACAAAGCAAAGAACCAAGGGATGATGAGATTTTTCTTCTCCTTTTCGTTGTCGGCTCAAACGCCGCCACCGGAACCAGAGGGTTACCCTTATGCGCGCAAGGAAGGTTAGCCAGAATCACATATAACCCGCTGGAATTCTCAGACACTTGGAACCGAACTTTCCTGGGGCACTTCATAAATTATCGAGCTTGGGATGCAGATGACCTCATTCAGAAGGTGAATGCGGCTTAGGGAATGGGGGATTTATCGTTCGTCCGTTTGGGCGGGACTGGAGGACATTCACCTTTCAATGTTCAAATATGAGAGACGTATTCACCTTGCTCAGGGTGCACAATGTCACTGTAAGTTCTTCTTTGCTTGTTCTAAAGTATCGTGGTGCGTATGGGGTTGCTCCAAGTCTAGACTTTCACCACACCTCACTTTAGGTACAATTGGAGGGGCTCCTGTTTAAACACCGAAATAGGGTAATTGCAGCTCAAGTTGTGGGGGATTCGGAGGAGGTGTTAGAGTATGGATGGTTTGGTGAAATTGATTGGGTGAATGTTTGTCCTAGGGTAAGGGTGTTAGTGGATTTGTCAATACCATTATTGTTGGGGGCGTTTGTGGTGGATGATCGGGGTATGCCCTTTTGGATGCGTTTTAGGTATGAGAAAGTGTTTAGTTTTTGTAAGAAGTGTTTCCTTGTGGGACACCGATATGACCAATGCCCACTGAACCCATATTAGGCGACGGCACAGACTGAGGCAAGATTTAGGATGATTGAGGAGGGTGGGAAAGAAATTATGATTGGGCATGAGTCGTTGTGTACAAACAAAATTGTAGCATTTCCTTGGGTGGAGTCGTTTTTGACGACAAGAAATCTTAGGGGAGAGCAGGCCACTGGGGAAAGGACGAGTAGTGGGGAGGGTAGAGGCGGAGAGACACATGAGGGTGGAGACAAAGGGGGGTGGTATAGAGGGAGGAGACAGTGATGACCAGAGGTACGACTACCCACTAAGGTTCCAACAGGGGCCTGTAGTTGGCCTGCATGACCAGCCATTTGTTAGGGGGACGACATTCCTCCTGGAGGACCAGTGAGGGAACGATGCAAGGCGGCTACAAGGGGAAAGGCGAGAGCATCAGAATCAGGGGGATATGTCTAAGTGATGGGGAAGGGCTATCAGCGTGCATGTAGAAGATCTGAGGAGATTGACATGTTGGTCATCGATGCATGGGGAAAGCAGGAGGAAATAACGGCTGAAGCACAAGTTTTTTCTGGCCCACGTGGGAAAATCAGCAGCCAACTGGAGCTTTATCCACTTGGGGATCAAAAAGGAAAAGGGGCCACCTTGTCGGCCCTGAAACGTCCAGGAATAGGAGGATCTGATGTCCCTCCGAAAAAGGAAAGGTGGGAATCCTCGACTACTAGGGGGCCCAGGTGATCGCTGAAAGCGACCACGATGAACAACATCCGAGTCAGCAGAAGTTTGGGTCGGTTGTCAGTCGAGGTGGGGAACCTGGGCCCAATCTAGTCCTAGACTTCACCTTCAATTCTTCCCCTTCCTGTTACCCTTTCTTGGTCCCACCGTTCAGTCAAATGCATTTAAAAAAACCTCACCTACCCTTGACTGAGCTACCCCCCCTCTAGCTTAAATAGGGGTCTAGTAGAGGGGATAGAGACTACAACAAATCCGGAGAAGAGGAAGCCTTCGTTCAAGTTATCTCTTCAAGACGTGCCTGGTGTGGGATCCAGACGAGTATCCGACAATGGCGAAAAAATACTGATAGTGGAGGACGGGACATCATTTACCAACTCCACCCCACCATCCACTTTATCGACTATGTTGGGAGGCTGGCCGATGTTCCTAGCTGGAGGAAATCACAAGGGGACGGAGGATCTCCCTGCGGGAGGGGGTACAGAGAAAAGCGGACTACCGAATATGACAAAGAAGGGGCTCCTTGTGCCATATTGTGTTTGAAGTGGTAGGGGACCATGGGCCCAATCTAGTCAAAGTGGGGGACCATGGGCCCAATCTAGTCAAGGTCAGATGGGGAACCAGGGAGGTGACGCTATCAGGGAGGGAGTGAGGTTTTGGAATCGGGATAAGGCAACAAAGAGTTTGAAGCGTAAAACAAGATCTTCTCCAGAGTTGGGTGTGATCAGTTGGGGGCTGAAAGCTACTGCAGTGACCGGTCAACTAGTGAACGAGGAAGCCGAAGAGGCGGCATGCAACCTGCCTGCACAGCAGTCATGAGAATCCTAGCATGGAACTGTAGGGGCCTTGGGAAGGCGCAAACCTCTATAATTCCATACCCGATCGAAGAATTTGTAGTGCTTCTATCAGCCGGATGTGGTGTGTTGCTTGGAGTCAAAAATGTCTGTAAACGACGGACAAGGTAGACTTAAGGGGCTTGGGTTTCGTCAGTTTGACGGTTTTGATGCAGTGGGTAGTAGGGGGAATTGTTGTCTGTTGGAAGGAGTCTGTTCCAATTTATGTAATTTTCCGGTCTTTTCATGTTATTGTGTGTGCTGTTGGGAGTAATACAAGTAGCTTATATCATCTTGTGTTTGTTTACGGGCATCCTGTGGTACATGAACGCCCATCTGTTTGGGCGAAGCTAGGGGATACGTTGGCTAGCCTCGATGGCTCTTTTGTTGTTATGGGAGACATAAATGAAGTAGAGTATCCATCCCAAAAACTAAAAGGCTCAACTAGAATTGAGGGGAAAGAACAATTTGTAGCCTGGAAACATGCACAAGGACTGGTTGGCGTTCCCAGTGTGGGAGTGATATATACGTGGTCAAACATGCGTGTTGCGCTGCATACAATCATGGAGCAACTGGATAGGGCCTATGCGTTATGGGATGGATGGGGAAGTTTCTGGATGCCTATGTGCATAACTTTCCTATATCTATTTCGGACTATGGGGCGATTGTGCTCTACACTGAAAAAATATCGATGTGGAAAAATAGATACTATAAGATTGACCCATGGTGTCTCCGAGTGGAAGAGGTCCGAACACAAATTAGGCAAATCTGGGTAAGTGAGGAGTTTAGAGGGAACCCTATGCGGAGGGTGCTAGCCAAGCAGAAGCAATCCAGGTTTTGCTGCAAGAAGTGGTGCATGGCCTGGAAGAACATCAGGTCCAACAATTTGGGCTCGATAGGCCAGGGGTTGAGGACGCGCAATTGCTTATCCAGGAGGTGGCTACTATTAAAAATGTGTGTATTACCAACCACTTTTTTCCAACCAATTTAAAATGGTTGGAAAAACCAACCATTTCATATTCCAACTATTTTTTAAAAAAAAGAAATAGTAGGAAAAGGGTTGAAAATTCCAACCAATTTTGCTAAAATAGTTGGAAGTTTTTCCAATCATCCTTATTCCTACTATTTGAAATTGGTTGGAAAATGGTTAGCAATCCAACCATTTTTCCAACCATTTTCAAATAGTAGGAAAAAGGATGGTAGGAAAAATTTTCAACCATTTTAGCAAAAGTGATTGGAATTTCCAACCCTTTTTCCCACTAAAATTTTTGAAAAAATAGTTGGAATATGAAATGGTTGCTAAAATGGTTGGAAAAAAGTGGTTGGTAATACACATATTTTTAGTTGTGAGCCTTCTTGCAGCAACGATTACCAATTTTTGCCGAGCAAATTGGGAGTTGGAGCAAGCACTCCTAGAGGAAAATCGGTACTGGCAGACCAAAACCAAGATTAGATGGATACAGGACGAGGATAGCATGAAATTTTTTTTCTTCCATTATGTGAAAGAACAAAATCGTCAGAATGCTATATTGGGAATCCTTGGTAATGAGGGGAATTTGGTGGAAGATGGCGGGGATGTGCAGAAGGAGTTCTTGATGTACTTCAAGAATCTATTTTGCAAAAAGGAAAGAACGAATGGTTTCTGGGAAGTAGCGAGCTCGGTATTCTTAAGCGGTCTCCAACGCACCCTAACTAGGGCGAACAAACAAATCCTGCTGGCTTCATTCACGCAGGGGGAGGTGAGGAAAGAGATGTTCCAAATGGGGGCACCATTCACCAAGGTTTCTACCAACTATGTTGGGATCAGATTGGTGGCGAAGTCACAACCGCTATTTTGGACACTCTAAATTCGAGCAGGTTTCCAAAAAAATTGAACATGATTGATGAAAAAAAGTTCTGATGATTATTATGTTGCTAATTTTGTGGGTAATTTGCTTGTTGTGGCTGTGTTTAGTTTTTCTTTTTTTTTTGAAGAATTGTCTGTGTTTACTTGGGAATTGATGGGAATTGTTAAAGGTTGAGTTTTGTGGTTTATTGTTGTAGGCTTTTGCAAACATTTTGATGGGTTTAATGGGTTGGTTTTTGTTTAGTAGGAAATTGCCAAATTGAGGTGAATTTGTTGGTTGTGTATAGATAAAGGTTAGATTTTTGAGTTCTATTCTTGAAGGGCTTTGCAAGTTTTTTGATGAAATGTTGCTAAGTTTGTGGGTAATTTTTTGGTTTGATAAATGGGTGATTGGGATCCTCCTAAAGAAGTGGCCTCAAGCAGAGAAGGTTATGGATTTTAGGCTAATTAGCCTCTGTAATGTGCTGTATCGGATTATAGCCAAATGCATAGTGAATGGAATGAGACTACAGATGACCAAGCTAATTAGTCTGTTCCAAAATGCCTTTATCCCGAGTAGGATGATTGTTGACAGTGTGCTAGTGGTGCATGAGGTGCTGACCTCTATCAAAAGGAAAACGAAGGGGAGGCAATTTGTTGCCCTCAAAGTGGACATGAGTAAAGATTATGACTGCATTCGCTAAGACTTCCTTCAAGGTATTGGAGGCTTTTCGTTTCCCCAACAAGTGGATTGATATGATTATGTGGTGGTCTCATCATTGTCATAGTGTGTACTAATGGTAATAACATCGAATGGTTTACACCTGTAGGGGGTCTCAGACAAGGTGATCCGCTTTCACCATATCTTTTCTTGCTGGTCTTGGAAACTTTGTCCAACCAGCTCTTGTAAGATGAACGGCAGGGGTGGATTGAGGGATGTACTTTGGGAAGACGAAGAAGGTAGAGGGTCTCCATCTCGTACCTTTTCTTTGCAGATGATTCCATTTTTTTTGTTGGACGGATGTTGGGTCCTGTTTGCAGCTGAAAAACAGGTTAGATTCATTTACGGTTGCGTCAGGACAGGTCATCAATGTTGACAAGTCATCCTTGCTCAGTTTAAGAGGCCTCACTGAAGAAGAACTTAGGGGTCTGAAAGATATTTTTGGATATCCAGTGGTGGAAGAGTAAGACAAATACCTAGGGGTCCCACCAATCGTGGGCAGACAGAAGAGTGTTGTCTTTAACATGCTAGTGGACCGGATAGAGAGGTTACTTCAGGGGTGGAAAGCTAAACTCTTAAACAAAGCAGCCAGGCTAGTTTTAATCCAGTCTATTTTATCGGTGCTACACCAGCATACTATGTCTATATATAAAGTTCCCGTGGGCGTGGCAAGCAAGATCAACGCCTGTATCGCAAGATTTTTTTGGAGCACGTCCCATAAGCGGAAACCTATGGCCTGGGTGAAGCGTGACCCATTACATCTTCTGAAGGGTATGGGAGGACTGGGGATTAGGGACGCAAAATCTTTTAATGATGCTCTCATTATCAAGCATGTTGGAGACAGAAGGAGAATGAGGGCCTTCTAGTATCCCGTGTGTTTAATGCCAAATATGGATGCCACTCAACTCTACTTTTGGACGACAACTATAAGATGCCGCAAAAAGCTTCATATGTTTGGCGGGGATAGATTTAGGCAACTGGGAAAGTTCGAGAGGCTATTAGATGGAGGCTTGACAAGGCTGATCGAATGAGAATAGGGGATACCAGATGGACCCCAGGGAACAAAATGAGGTTCAACTCTGCAGAATTAGAACAAACCTGGCGTGCCAAACCAATTAATATGTTGTGGACTAATGGAAATAGAAGTTGGAATGCAAGTCTGGTCGAACACATCTTTGAGGAGGACACGAAGCAAAGGATTTTGGCCATCCCTATCCATAATGAGGAAGGAGAGACTAAGGATTCGTTGGAATGGGGTCTCACCTGGGATGGTTGTTATACGACAAAATCATACTACAGCCGGCTGATTTCACAAAAAGTAGGGGACATGAATTTCAACTCCAACCATCATTTTTGGTAAACGATCTGGCATCTTAACTTGCCACCAAAGTGGAAGATGTTCCTGTGGTTGTGTGGTCTGATGCCCTACCGTTGGGCACCAAATTGCTAGTTAGAGGATGCATCACGGATGGGAAATGCCAGCTGTATGGGGATGGAGTGTCGGAGTCGTAACAACACCTCTTTGGGGGCTGTGAGCTGGCGGACCACATATGGAAAGCTGGAATGTTGGGGCTCAATATGAGGGCCAACTTGCTTAGCACTAATGCTAACTGACCACTTGATTGGGTTGTCTTTTTGTTTTTACAGGATAGGAAAGAGCAAGAAAGTGTCAAGGTGTTTACCGTTACTTTATGGGCACTTTGGTGTGCGAGGAATGCAAAAGTGTTTGGTAACTGTGCCACCATACTTGGGAGAATCATGCAGGAGATTCAGGATTTGATGAGCTTGTGGCGAGCTGCGAAGGAAGCTAAGTGTTTACCAACAGCCATCGGGATATACAAGACTAATATTGGGGAGTTTCATTGGGTCACCAATGCCCCACAGGGTCCGAGGTGGAAATACGTGGTCGATGGGTCATGGCTAGCCCCGGTGCATGGGGGTGTAGCATGGTGCTCACTATCTTCTCACGTCGGCATCATAAAGGTCGCAATGTATTGTCTGGCACCGAGCGCACTAGTAGTGGAAGTCATCATGGTAGAGGTTTCCCTATGGGCAGCCATTGCCATAGGCCAGGACAATGTCCATGTAAAGTCTAACTCACTAGAAGTGGTCCATTGTTTTCTACAGCCAAGGTCTGTTAGTAGCATGCTGTCGGAGGCTTTTTTGAAATTCCAGGTCTGTTAGTATTACCAAGGTACCTAGACCGAGTGTACACTCAACATATGTGCTAGCTATGAAGGCTAAAAAGTAGAGGGGGTCATTTAATGTTATGTAACTGTTCAGAAACTGCTCCTTTACTAAAAAAAAAAAGGTAAAGTAAGGAATTGTAAGTAAAATAATGGAGTTACATATATGTTATGTCACCTATTTCCTTTACATTTTTAAATTAGTTCCATGAGTTAAATAAAGAATTTTAAATCTAAATTATATAAAAGTATGTTGGGTATGATAAGGTAAGGTACAATGAGGTAAGGCAAGGATGAGTAAAATTTTACTTATCATCCCAAAAAAAAAAAAGGATTTAATGGTAGGTAACTTTTGCAAATATTAATCGTCAAAATATTGGAAAATTGTGTAAAATTTTGAACAGTCGAATAATTTGGGTAATCTGAAACCTAATGGATAGATTTCAAAGCGATCCACAATTTGTTCAAACTTCTTCATGTTTGGAAGGTATGGTTTTACACAATCAATCAATCTCTGTTCACTCTTTGGGTTGTGTTTCTCTATAGGTGGTCGATCAGTAATTAGTTCATAAAGAAACATCCGATATGTGTCGTTCTTGCTTATAGGCGACACATTCTGATGTACTAAGGAGCAACATATCGATTTAAGAGCACATGCATGTGTGTTCCCCCTTTTCAGTACAAGACTAACCATGCTATGTTTTGTTTCTACCATATCGATTCATGGTCATTGATGTCAGGCCTGAGGGGCAACCGCCAAGGGATGACGGCCTTAAAAAAAAATTAAGTTTAGTTTTAAGGGCCCCAATCGTTACCCTATAGGCCTAAGGACCAGCGCTCAAAAATAGGAAGACAAAGACGCTTGCTCCTCGGGGGCCTCCTCACTGCCTCGATCTTTGTTGATGTTAGAACATTGCATCAACAGTAGCCATAAGTCGTACTCTCTTTCACCATCTCCTTAAATAAGTTTAAATACACTAAACTGAAAATTAAATAAATAAAGGCTTGAAATGAATTTCAAACTTTCAGTTCAACTACTTGTTGGTAGAGCAGTTGTTGGTTAAGCGTGTTTTTGTATAGATTTTCACTATATAGTCTATAGTAGAGATGGCAACGGGGCGGATCGGGGATGGGGGAGTATACCCCCGTCCCCATCCCCGCTCCCAAAACTTATCCCCATCCCCGCTTCGGGGAATGATTCTTGCCCCATCCCCATCCCCAACGGGGATCCAACGGGGATTTTTTAAAACCATCCTAAATTTAACTAAATTTTAATCGGATCTGGTTTTTAATCGAACCCGATTTTTAACATGTTCAAAATATAACGTATTTAACTTGTTCAAGTAATAATACATTAAAATCAAATAATAATACATCAACAAGTGGGAATAAATTAGAAAATTACTACTTTGTCATTCCCATTAATATATATATTAAATTTGAATAAATGTTATTTGGTAATTTTAATATTTTCGGGGATGGGGATTCGGGGATGGGGACGGGGAATTCACCCCGGCGGGGAAAATGGGGATGGGGATGGGGAAAATTTTGTCCCCATCCCCGCCCCGTCCCCGAGCGAATTTTGGAAAATCATCCCCGTCCCCGTCCCCATCCCCAACGGGGGCGGGGATTTTTCCCTAGAGCGGGGCGGGGCCCCGACGGGTTCGGGATTCCCCGCCCCATTGCCATCCCTAGTCTATAGGTTATAGAAATATAAAGTTCTTTGTGTTTGGCATTGGCTTGGTTCCCTGGAGAAGGGTTCTTTGATTGCTTCCCTCAGAGTTTACAAAAGTATTGTTTACTTTTATATTTATTATGATATGAACTTGATTTCTTGCAAATTCGCAAGAGACACCAAAAGATCTTTGCAATTTATTTGGACATGATGCAGATGCGGATGCGGATGAATATTACGAAACATCGTTGAAAAAAAATGTAAATGGGGAACATTAGATTTAGGTTGTTCATGATATTACTTTTGAATATAGCAAACAACTTTGGTACTTTGGACTTAATTAAATGACATTTCAATTTTGACATTGTGTATCATACAATTTAGAACATCCAATGAAT
Organism: Portulaca oleracea; assembly: GCA_029582165.1. Lineage (NCBI taxonomy): Eukaryota > Viridiplantae > Streptophyta > Magnoliopsida > Caryophyllales > Portulacaceae > Portulaca > Portulaca oleracea. The sequence continues at coordinate 17,292,492 of CM055878.1, read as the reverse complement.
AATACAATTTCAGGTATTCCTGATATTGTAACTAAAACTAATTGCTTGTGTACAACAGGTATAGTATATTGTAATGACATATTTATAGCTACATATGACTATCTTCACTATTTTCAACATATATTCATGTTTTAAAATTACGCAAATTGTATCACCAACAGATGTATTTGTGGGACAATGTCTACCAAATTAGGCGGAAAATGTATTACCAACAGATACAGTGTGTGTGGAATATTTTTAGCGCCGAAAAATACAATCTCCTGCATTTACATTTGTTGGTAAAGGTGATATATCTCCGGCAGACGTTGACTGTTGGTATAAAATCCCTAATAACAACATAACAAAACTGTTGACATTAGCTAGCAATATTAACATAACACAATATCTGTTGGTAATACTTTTACAATCAAATTTATTTCCAACAGGCTAGTGACAGATAATTATCTATTGGTAAAATCTTTTACCGACAAATATTGTATTTTTACCAACAGATAAGCCCTTTTGGCAAAAGCCATTTTTTTTAGTGTTGCATTCCTAGCACACCACCACACCACTGGTTGTGCCTAGCAACTCGCCTAATAGTGGGAATACCCCGGATCTACCAGAGGATCCTTTCCTCATCCAATTAAAAAAGACCAAGGCGGAGGTCACCATTTGGCAACTCTTGTGTGCCTTGCAACCACACTGCCAAAGGTTGATGAAAGCCTTCAACGAACTGACCATCCCTACGACAGCGGACCCTGAGGCCTTAGTGTCTCATGTCACATCCAACCATAATGTCATCACGTTCGGAGATGAAGACTTACCTCGAGTAGTGGCCTCCCATAATTAGGCCTTTTACCTTACCGTCCTATACTCAAACAAGGCTATCCCACTTGTATTAGTGGACAACGGATCAACCATAAATGTGTGCCCATGGAGGATGGCATAGATGTTAGGAGTTCAACAATAACACTTGGTTCAGAATGGCGTACAAATTTGTGCATATGACAACTCACCTCGCAAGTCTGTTAAACTACATAACCAGGAATGTGAAGTTTGTTGTGTTTGATATCCCAACCTCTTTCAATTTACTGCTGAGAAGGTCATTGCTCCATGAATGCAATGTTGTTGCATCCACCCTACCAAAAGGTGAAGATGATCATTCAGGGTCAAGTAGTAATGATCTCAAGCAAACCCTGCTATCTTTGACCTGAAGCAGCCGACTCTAGAAGTTGAACATAGCTCTACTAATGAGGAGCTACTCAATTTCAAAATGGTGGCGGTGTTGAGCAAGGATGAAGTCCCATTTGACTTTGATCCATATTCAAACCCCAAAATCCATGTCATACTATAGAAGCGGGGACATCTCTTGAGAATGCCCTTAGGAGAGAACCTGAAGAACAAGTTGGCAGCTAGGCTTAAGACTTTCAAGCACAAGTATCGGTTTGGCTTAGGGTACAAACCCACCGAAAAGAAAGTGAAGTTCATGAAGCTGGATCTAGATGAGCAAAAGAAGATGTACATCCCTCCTCTACTCCACCAAGTGAAGCCTTACCCTTCTTAAATCGGTAATTCTTGAGAGAGGGTGATGACTTCCCCTATTACGGGTTTCTGGAGCCATTTTACCTCAAGAGTCAATGCATCATAGTATCAGGGCCCGAAATCTTTAATGGTTGTCCTACCAATATTGTAATTACCTTTGTTCCCCTTTGGGATAAACAACCACCATGGGATGTGACAATGAGGGTCACGCCCGTGATAGGGCTGCCGCACCTCCACACTTAGTCTCCTTCACCCCTAAGACCTCCACTTCGGTTCCTTTCACCGTTATTCGTGCCGACAAGAAAAGATATCTCCCTAAAGGTCATCCCGACCCATCCATTGGATGACGTGATTGTGTTGCCCGGGCCCGGGTCGAAGCAAAACTAAACATCCATGGGAGGTCGTGGAGTGAGCTTCTTCGCCCAAGCTACGAGGGCAGAATAGGGACCCAGGACGCTTTAAGAATACTCTATATTTTTCATGAGATTTCTAGAATTCCGTAGATCTCTCTAGAATTCCATAGAGTTCCCTTGATTTCTCTTGGCATTCATGAATGCCCTAGAATTTCTAGAGTACTCTCAAGTATTCTACACTTGTATAGAATGTTAGATACTTGTATGAAAGGATCTAGATTAGCAATAGGGACCGTTGGGTCAAATCAATCTCCATCGTCCATTGAGGAGATGGAAGTGTATAAATACTCCTTGGGGTCTCATTTGTAACCATCCATCATTTGGAAGTAATACTCAAAGCATTTTTCCAAACACACTTTTCTCTCTCTACTTTGTCTTTAAAGCTTTCTTAGTATCTCATACTCTAAGTTAAACTTGTGAAAGGCTTACTAGCAATCTTATAAAATAAATTCAGGTGAAAGTTTGCTAGCGATGCACGGGTGTTATACAAAGTAGCTGGTTGGTACGCCCATGGTTGATAATGAATATGGGGGTAGATGGACTGATTAATAGGGGAGGAAGTAAGTGAAAGCTTTTCACACCAGATTTCTCTCTCATTAGGAGAGTTTTTAAATTTTAGTTTCGATACTGCCTTAGTTTGTTTACATGTGAACAATTATAATATCATTTTTGATATGATCTAATATATGCGTGTATGTATATGTACATTTATATAAGTGTATTGATTGTTTAATTTTTGTTTAATAAAATATCTATTTTTTTTCATACACTCGTGTTTATTAGTTTATATGTAATTATACTAATTTTTAATCAAAAAATTACTCGAAGGTACCCCAAAATTTGAGAATACTATTTTTTGTTACCCAACTTTTTAAAACTCATTTCGGGATACCTCTACTTTTTGGGTTAGGAATTAATATGTGCTTTTTCGGCCAAAGTGTTGAAGTTTCCGACAGGTTTTAGGCGGGAAATGGATAAGACTTTAGCTGGAAAAACACCTTATAATACTAACCCAAAAAGAAGGGTACCCCGAAATGAGTTTTGAAAAGTTGGGGTATCAAAAAATAATTTTCCCAAATTTTGGGGTACCTCCGAATAATTTTTTGATTTTTAATCAATGGTTGTGATTTTTTCAGAATCTATTTCATCATGGCTCTGTTCTTTTATACGGTTGGTTGGCTGCGGTGCAACAACTCACCACACTTTGCCACAACCCACCACAACATACCAATCCACCACAATTTACCGCTAGCCACCACAATATTTCATCTCACTTTTTCCAGTTACTTTTCACATTTGCCAATACAATTTACAATTATAAAAAATAAAACTCGCCACAACTTACTAATAACCTACCACAATTCTACACACCTAACACAATTTCACCACACCGCAATGGCGCGCATCCGGCCATATAAAAGAACAGGGTTGAACTTAATTATGATTTGGTGAAGTAAAATACATTTTTTAATTTTATTTTTGTAATGGTCGATTTATTTAATTTTTATTCAAATGAAGGAATCTGATTGGGTAATCTTCCAAATTCATTTCGGTTTATAGCATTTTGGAATTTCTATTATATTTTGCCATGAGATATGTAGTTAATCAACGATTAGATAGATGGGTGGGTGTGAGTCTATAATGTAGTGTAGGTAAGCCTAGCTGCCAAAACGCAGCGTTTTAGCATTTCCCCTGTCTGTTTAACCCCTGTGGGCTTTTTAAGGTTTTATATGCACTTTTGTCTGGTGGCTCAGCTTCGGTGCTTAACCCAGAAGAAGAGAGCGTGTAGCGGTGTGTAGGAACTATCTGGTTTTCGGCCATGACCGGTAAAATTTTTATTGGGTTTTTGGGGGTTGGTTTAAAGTTTTGTTTTTGGTGATTTGTGATTCGATTGTTATTCGGATACTTGTCATTGTCCTTTGTTGTGATTCATTGGTTATTAGAGTTTGGTTGATGAGATAATTTCTGGGGTGCGATTGTTTGACATTGCTAAAATCCCACAAATCCCATCTGGGGTTCTTGGTTGTTTCATGTTTCACAAGAAAAAGCAAGGAAAAGAAACGTCTTTTAAGAGATAACTCGCCTACCCATTTATATGGATTCCCATTTTCTTCTGTATCTCCTTCATTTCTGTGTTAGATCCTTTTCTCTTCCACCGCAAGCCCTTTACTTGCTCTACCAATAGGGTTTTTCTTGGGTTTTTTGGTCTCCCTAACTTTCATTGTTTTCTCTCTTCATTTTCTTTCTCGGGGGGTTTTTAGTTTATTGGGTGCATGCTTCGAAATTTCTGATTTGTTTTTGATTTTTTTTTTTTTTTGTGGTTGTAGAGGTGTGAAAAATATGCTATCTATGAGGGGGAGAAGTTTTTTGTGGTGAAATGGGTCTTACTTGTTGAGAAGGGCCGGAAGAAAGAGGTCTGTCTGTAGTTACAAGAAGCTTGTTATTGAAGGGTGTATTGTTCTGAGGGTGAAGTGGGGACAGAGGAGAGATGGTGGGTGGTGGGCCCAACGAGGAGGGAAGAAAGAGGATAGATGCAGCCATTGGAGGGTTGGTTTGGGTTCAAAGGCGAAACGGGTCATGGTGGCCTGGTCAGATTGTGGGGTTGGATGAGGTTTCAGATACCTCTTTGCCTCCGAGATCTGGGACTCCCATCAAACTCCTTGGAAGAGATGACTCGACTGTGTGAGTTTCTTCTCTTACATCTTATTCTCATTCCAACTGATGCTTCTTCCTTGTATTTATTTCATCATTCACTTTCCAAATTTTGGTTGCACATATCTGCTTTTTCTGGTTGTTTTCTATGGTTATACCTACTGTTGAATTATTTCATGCTGCTGTATCGTGGATCCCTTTGGAATTTTGTAATCCTTAGCCTCGTTTATTGAGTGGAGTATATGATGGTCTTTGACAGTGCTTGGGCAAAACTTATTTTGATTTAGGAGGTAAAGATGGCGTGGGCAAGAACCCTAGGTCTTACGTAATGCTATAAATATGCTAGCTTTTAATACTATATTGCAGTAATAGCAACACTGAGGAGTGTCCAGTAGTCCAGGTGCTTTGGTAGCTTAAAGATCTGTTTAACTTAGGTCTCAAGTGATTGCAAGATCTGTAACATCTGGAAGTGCTTGGATAGCATAGGTAGACAAGCCTTCAACCCTCATAGCCCAAATTTTTTTGTCTGGAATACAACACTGATAACTGATCTATTTTATTTCACAAGTAGCAGGAGTGCTCGCTCTGGTATCTAATCAACGCTTGCAGTAGCTTGCAAGGACTATGTATCAGCTTTAGGAAATGCTGAAAACTTGATGTTGATCCTAGGGCGGGTTCTCACTGTCACTATCAAATCTATACTATGATGCTATGCCTCCATGTGATCTGCCAGTCAGGGATCAAAGCTTATGTAATCTATAGGTTCCCCTTGCAACTACTTGTGCTCCACACTAATGTCCTTTAGATATTTGCGCCTTTGTATCGGGAATTTTGAGGACAGGGGTACATTGCTAAATGGCATCAAACTTTGTTTCTTGAGAAGCTTGTGTAGTTGGTGTCAAGGTTTCCATCATGGTACAGAGGTCACCATTTTGGATTTTTGGATAAGATTATTGTAGAGGGCTAAAAGGGTTGAGACTTTTTGGTCTTTGTTTAAGCCTCTTTTTGTATATGGGTGACATGCCCTTGGTGCACTTTAATATATATTTTGATTACTCATAAAAATTAGAAACTTGCAGGCTTCTCTTGGCAGTGAAAGGTATCTTTGGGGCTCGCTTGTATCTTCTTACTTATGTGCCACATACTTTTAGAGTTGATGCTTTGTTTTAATTGGATCCTTGGGGTCTTGGATATTTTGACTTCTGTCTGTCCTAAAATCTGCTATATAAAAAAATGGATGGTTTATATGGCTGTTGGGTGTCCTTTGGCTTGTAAGATTAAACTGGAATTTCTTGTCATTGCAGATGCAAGGAAGCTGTCAGCTTTGACTAACCTAATGATACCCTGTTTCTCATTTGCTGTTTGATTTGGCCATCATCTTAGATAGATCCTCAGTATTTAAAGTATTTTTATCATTATTTTTTTAAAATATTATGTACCCTGTGCCCCCAGTTAATTAGTGGTCCCTGACCTATATAATTGTGCTTCATCTGTAATGATCATACTTTGTCCCTTGAGCTCAAGAATCTCTCGCAGTTTGTTTAATCTTCATATTGACAACTTGCTATTACATTGTATTGGTGGATAAATGGGCATTGATGTAACATAATACTGCAGACAAACATAAAGCTTGTGTCATCTTGGGGAGTGTTTGTATGCATTTTAGTACACTATTTACAAATTGATGTTGGGCTTGCATATTCTGCTGTGCCCTTTTTGGTGTGTATTTTGACTTCAATGAAGATGGTCTTAATTTTGCTTCACGCATGTGGTTGATTTGTTTTAGGGAAGGTAGGAGGTCCGTCCAGAGTTGCTTGTGAATTTTGTCAAGAGTTTTTGCAGGAAATGGCTAGATGAGGCTTTTGTTTTGTCATGTTTTGCAATTAGTATTGTGTCTTCATTTGACCTTATTTTAGTTGCAAACATCAAATAAATGCATATCCTCTTCTCTCTCACTGATCAGTTTGTATCTTTCTATCCTGGCATTAATCTTTCTCAAGAGCAGTCAGTGTTAAGAACATCACTAAGTCAGAAGTTTTAATGGATTTTTCTTACCCTTTTCCTGTCAGGTACTGTGTACTTGTCATTGGAGATGAAAATGCTCATTATTATTCTAATGTGAGGAAAATTGTGGTCATTAGAAACCTTAAACATGCATTGCAGGAATGTGATGCTATCCCTTATGATTTATCTAAAAAGCATTGTTTCACCTTTGGCTGTTGTAATTGTGCCCTTTCTACCTTTCAAATGAAGCATCGCTTCACCTTTTTGGTGAATTTGTCTTTAGGCCCTCATTTTCAATGTTACCCTTCCAGGGTTGTTTATAGTGTCATTGAATGATGTTACTTGGACTCCTGTTTTGAGTTTGAACTTCAGTTGTGTGGGATACTCTTCCTTCATGGTATAGGCTGTATAGCTATGTTTTTTTTTTTTTTTTTTTTTTTTTTTTTTTTTAAATGCTCATTTAGACACTGAACATCCAAACTTTCAAGTAAAGGAGCTGGTCAACCTAGACCTGTTTTGAATTTGAACTTCAGTTTTCTTATTTAACATTTGTTATTGGTTTTTGAATATGATAGGGACTGGTATGATCTTGAGAAACCCAAAGGAGTGAAGGCTTTCCGTTGTGGAGAGCATGAAGCATGCATTGAGAAAGCCAAGGCTGCAGCAGCTAAACCTTCAAAGAGGTCAGCTAAATATCCTCGGAGGGAAAATGCAATTATACTTGCTCTTGAAATAGAAAGAAGCAGCCTGTTCGGAGATTGTCCAGACTCTCACTCTCCTGCTAGTAATCCAGACAGTGAACCGGTCCTCAATTCTGTGAAAGATTCAGCATCCATGTCCCAGCCTTCAAGAGACAATGAGAAAACAAGTTCTGATGGTACGAGTCCCCATGAAGAAAATTCACATTCTACTCAAGAATTGTCTCACTCAGGCATTTCATATGAAGAGACTAATGGGTCCACGTATCTTAAAGGGCAAGCATTTAAAGGGAGGCGGAAGACCCCAAATGATTCAGAAGATGATGGAAATGAAGGAATAAAGCGTATGAAAGGGCTTGATGACCTTGGTATTGCTGCAGAGAGGAGGGTTCAAGTTTTAGCATTGGTCAATCCGGTGAAAAGCAGTCCATCCGTCCATCATGCTCGTGCCAATGGTGTCTCAGCTGGAACTGTGGAAAATGGAGGTTGTCTGCCGACATCAAAGAGAAAGAGATCCCAAGTGGTACGTATCCATGAGCTTCTGAAGAGGAAATATCGCCGCCGACCACTAACAAAGGTTTTAGAGAATACCACAATGGTTCCTGTCCGAATCATTTGTGATGAATTTGCCACTCCTTTTGAGAGATCAGATGCAATATCTCCTTATAGTGAATGTGGAGATGGTGATAAGGTGAAGGATGTGAAACTCATGAGTAAGGATCTATTTGAGCATCATTCTTCGGATGTGTTATTTGATGTCCCGTTTGTTGATGAGGAACTACACCCATCTGGTATGTCTGCATTTTGCTTACGCTACTTTACACTTGTGTTTTTCATGATACAGTGGCTTGAGATGCATTCCCGATTTGCGTCATGTGCAAATTAATCTATAGTACAAGTTAAATTGATATATGACAATTTTCAGCAGATGCTTTGAATCCAAGTCACCTGCATTTGTCAGTTCTTGCAAAATATAGCAGATGGATGTAATCTCAATACCTCATTTGTTCACTCATTATATGTGCATTTCTTCGCTAGGCACTTGTCCAATTGGAAAACCATCTGCCTGCTCGAAGCCTCATACGGGAAGTTCGAGAGCACGCTCTGGTCGGAATAGTGCAGTGAATGGCTCATCTTTTGGTCATGAGATGGGCAGTGAGCTGGCTACTACTTCCTCTACCACTGCTTGCATGGACCTAAAGATGGAGAAAAATGCTTCCAAGTGGCAATCCAAAGGGAAGAGGAAAGCTAGACATATATATAACAAAGCTGAAGAGCTATACTCCCGAAAGAAAGCAGATGTGAATCACGAAAAGTTGGATGGCGATGTCGTAGTAGGTCATGAGAATTCAAATGGTTTAGTGAATGGACTCACAGACTGGAGAAAGGGTTCTTTGGGTTGTTCTCAGAGAGGCGGATTCGCATATCATCATCATCATCAGGCACGGTTTTTATCTCAGTGTAGCTATGAGATCTCGGATGGAGGCATTTATGGAGATTCATCATTGTACGAGGTTGAAATCAGAGTGGAAGCTACACGGCCTCAAATGCAGCAGGTCCCGTACATATCTCTGATGAGCAAGTTGAATGGGAAACCAATCACAGGTCACCCTGTTACTGTGGAGATCGTGTGTGATTACAACCCAGCAAGTGGGAACTGTGATTTAGATGACGATGATGATGATGAAATGGTGGCTCCCGCAGTGAAGCCTAAGGCTAAGGTGGTGGTACGGAGGATGAAGCACATGAAAAGACGGTCCCATTTTAGCCGAGGGGTAAGTAGGTCAAAGAGGCACGGGCCCTCTTCCAAGAAGACAAGGAAGCTGTCGTCCCTCACCGGGCCCCACAAGCAGCTAAACCCAGAAAAGAGGAAACTCATGGTTCAAAACTCGTCCTCCTCAAAGGGTCCAATGCTTGCCTGTGTTCCTTTGAAGGTAGTTTTCAGTAGGATTAACGAGGCTCTAAATTCCTCCGCCCGATCAAACCACCATTTTGCATAATACATGACTCTCAGTCTCCACCCTTGATTTGTTGTAGGTTAGGGTCCAACCCAAAAAGGTTTATTTTTCTTTTTCCTTTTTCCGCATTTTTTTATTTATGCTAGAGTTTTTAGATTCTGTTAGGCAGGCTAATTTTTCTGCTGTTTTCTTTAACTTGCACAACACCAACATGCTCAATTTTTAGTGTTGTATATTCCATCTGATCGGTAGGATTTTCGCACTCAAGGCTGTATTGTTCCGGAGGCTGGATTTGGCTTTGTACATATGATGTAAGACGTTAGCTTGAGGTTTAGAGGACCTGGAATTCATGATAATACCTGGCTAAGTTCTTTGTTTGTTTGAAGGCTCGGCCCAAACTCAATTCTCATTCGCTAATCTTATTGCTTGCACTCGCTCTCCAGTTTATTTATCAGTTTGAAACTTTCTTTTGTGATTGAATGCATCTCTGCTTTGCCAAGTTTGTTTTGGGATATTTTGGCAGAGGGCCACCACCGTGATACTTTATGATTAAGGCCCTGTTTTTTATGCGGCTGGCAATCTGCGGTGCCACAGCTAACCACACTTTGTCACAAGTCACAACATACCACTCCACCATAATTCACCACAATCCATCATAAATTACTTTTTCAAATTTATTATTTATTTTTAATATACATTTTCAATCAATACTTTTTCAACTCACCTTTTCCAATACAATACTTTTTCAACCATTTTTTTGATCATCCAAAAACAATACTCCCTCCTTTCCTCAATAATTGTCACATTTGAATTTTGGGAAGATTTTAAGAAAATTGTATTGAGAATGATAATTGTATTGAAAATGATAAAAGTAATAGATAAATTTCTATTTTGGTTATATAGTTGTATTGGTAATGATAAAAATATGAGGTAAATTTAGAAAATTGTCATTAATATTGTATTGGAATTGTAAAGTGACAGATATTGTGAAAAATGAAGTATTAGTTAAAGTGACAGATATTGAGGAATGGAGGGAGTACAATATTTCAACTCACTTTTTCCAATTACTTTTTCACAATTACCAATACAATATTTATTTATATATACAAAAAACCCACCACAATTTCACCACACCATACCACGCCATACCGCAGCACACCGCATAAAAGAACAGGGCCTAAAGCTGTAGGAGGTTAAATACGGCCTCTGATATAAGCCTCTGATGTATGTATATGTAACACCCGGGACATATGGTTAAGTGTGGCTTAAAGGGATTGAAATGACTACTTATATTATCAAGGTACACTTTCTTTTATAGTAGCTCATCCAGTTAATTTGCTGTTTTTCTGTTTTTTTAGTGATGTTGAAACTTTTCTTAACATTGTTGATACTTTTGAATAATGAAGATATAGATTTTAAAAAAGACAATACTACATAGTCTACGTTGAGTGTTGGACACTAGTACATTGATACTATTTATTATGAACTTTTATATACAACATCTAAATCTCACAGAGGTCAATTTTGATAGTATCATATTCAACTCATTTATACTATCATTCATATCACCAGATTATGCATCTTAAATTTAAACAAACGACGCAATACATATACCTTGTTCATCGACGAAAATTTCTCATATGTGTTTTGTAAGGCCTTTCGTCGTTTCTGATCTTTGACGTTGAAAGCCACGTTCCAGCTAGCGTCAGTCTGACCATATTGAATGCCTGACCATCAAGCTCTTCTGGCTTTTTACCCATCGCAAGATGCAACTTTTACTGGTGGAGGACATCCTCAACGCACATCCTCCACCATGCGTAGTCTTTCCCATCGAACTCTAGAATCTTCACAATTGCGCTCACCATTACTACTCGGTCTGCAAATCAACAACACTCTAACCAAAGCTCTGATACCAGATGCTATGATTCTTAGGGTGTTGTTAGCATACAAACAATAATAAAGGCAAAAAATAAATAAAGATTCGACACAAGGAATTAACGTGGAAAAACCCAAACCGGGAAAAAACCACGAACGATGCACTATCAGAGGACTACAACAGTGTTTCAGAGATTCCCAAACCTCCACAATTTCTTACAGCCCTCCCAGAGTTACAACTTGAGAACTCAACACTTACAGCTGAGCCTCACACAACTCTCTCAGGAGCACAGAGATTACAAGTCAATCTCCTGTGGTCAGATGAAACACTTTCAATTGCACACCAATAAGCCTAACACCTAGGCTCTGTTTATAGTACAACACAATTAATTAGGATTAATAGAGTCCTTAGCAGTCAAGAATTACAAAAAGAGGCGGCTAATAAATCAACAATTTGATTTCCTCTCAAACTCTTCTACCTTGCTCCCTAAGACACTGAGACCAACCCAAAATTGGTCTCCACATTCAACCCAACAATTTAGAGGAACTTTTTTTTTTTTTGGACTCCTACTACACTTGGACCAAGATGAACACTTGGTCCCAAATTGATAGATGTTTTGCTAATGATAATTGGAGTAGTTGATGAGATTCTATCAGGTGAATATTTTAGCCTTTGTACTCGTAGATGACACTCCTAATTATACTCTCACTTATTTTCTTATTGAAATTAATGATTTTAAGGAGTGCCTCAATGCGTGTGGTTTAGGGGAACTTTCTTTTTTTAAACTCCTACTACACTTGGACCAACATGAACACTTTGGTCCCAAATTGATAGATGTTTTGCTAATGATAATGGGAGCAGTTGATAAGATTCTATCAGGTGAATATTTTAGCCTTATCTTTACCTCCAAGTACTGTATTCTTAGATGACACTCCGAATTATAATTTTGCTCATTTTCTTCATTAGTGACTAAAGTATGCGAATTATAATTTTCCTCAAAGTTCTAGACTTATCTTTACCTCCAAGTACTGTATTATGTTGTAGCTTGCTCCTAATTATAAGCAGCGATTACAGTGGGACGAGGATTGCCCATCTCCACCTGCCCTGCCTTAGGGAAAAATCACACCCATCAACAGGGGCAGGGATAGAGAAGGGGAATGATTTGTGAAACCCAGTTGTCTATATAGTTGATATTTTGGAGGCCAAGGACCACAAAAACTCAGTAGATGATAGGAATCCATATATAGAAGTTATATATACTCCACTACTATTATTAGGGTTTTTGGCATAAATAGGAACAATAAATGAAAATATATGACTATTTTAGAGAGTAATACTCGTCCAATAGACTAAGAATCTCAAGAAGGATGCACAAAATTTCAATCACAAGCAACCACACTTGAAACTCCAAGAAATTCCACCAAAAGAGCTTGATGAATGAATACCAATTCAAATCAAAGGAATTTGATTAAGCACTCCCACAAAGGATTTAGCTAATTACAAGATTGATGAGGGTTTCCAAATAACCCTCAATCTCCTAAGCATAAATGTTTGAAGCCTAAAGTCTAGGGTTCAAAATGAAGGATTATATATATATATATATATATATATATATATATATATATATATATATATATATATATATATATATATATATAAACAAACACACACATATATTGACATGAATTAACACTTTCATTGAAAAAGACTACCTCAAACTGAGGCCCAGCCCAACCACCAACAAAACAGAAGCCAAAAAACAGCAAACTACCTAAGCAAGAGGTCTACATTTTGTATACTTTGTGCTTTTTTTAGAAAGAAAAAGTAAACGATTGATAATAGTATACTGAATCTTCTTCACAGCTTCTTCAACCGAGCAATTCTTCATTCTTGATGGAAACTTCACATAGTTCCTGCATTCCCACACCACTGCCACTGTGGACGTTAAAACAGTAGCTGCAACCATTTTAATATGTCTCCCTCTATTCATGTCCTTTCAATTTAGGATCCATTGAAGGAAAGAAGAAAAATTATTTCTAACACCCAACAACCTGCTAAAGTGCTCCAAAATCTTCTTTGTAAACCCACAATCAGTGAATAAATGGTCAATTGTCTCTTCATCCTGATTGCACAGGCAGCAAACAGTAGGCATATTACTACCATGAGCTGCTAAACGAGTAGAAACATGGAGTTTCAAATGAGCAGTTGCCCAAGCCAAAAAGATATGCCGAGGAGGTGATGCCATTCCAGATTAGATGAAAATAAGGCCACTTATCAAAGCCAGAAAAGAAAAATTTATAACAGTCCTTAACAGAGTAATGATTCAAATGGCCTCCCCTCCACTTGCAATTAGTAGCATCTCCATACTTGATTTTTTCCTTCACCTTGCAAATTTGCTTCCGGTACCATGTACTAGTGACAGGCGGAATGTACTGCCACCAATTTTGAGATTTAATATATCTCTCATGTATCCAACTAACCCAAAGGTTGTCCTTCTTATTGGCAATATTCCAAACCAACTTACTTATAGTGGCAATATTCCAAATTCTCGGGTTTCTCAACCCATACCACCAAGCTTCTTGGGAGTACATAATGTTTCCCAATCAACCAAAGGAATACGATTCGAGCTGACATCACTTGACCAAATAAAATTCCTGCAAATCTTCATAATATGCTGAATGACATTACTGGTAACAAGAAAATATTAACCCAATAGCTAAAGATGCTTAACAGAATAGAGTTAACCAATTGGATTCTCGCAACATAAGAGAGGTGTTTAGACGCCCACAAACGAACCATGGCCATGATTTTATCTACCAACAACAAGCAGTCTTGCCAAATCTCCCGAAAATAATCGCACCCCTAAATATTTCAAAGGAAATTCACCTTTGGCATAACCCAAAATATCAAAAAGCACCTGAGATTTATCAGGATTACAACCAGCCATAACCAGTTGGGATTTTGTAAGGTTAGCAGCAAGACCAGTGCACTCCTCAAAATGCTTCAAAATGGTTGAGATATGCGTGACAAAGCTTTGATTAGCTTACAAAAAATCACCAAATCATCTGCAAACATTAGGTAATTCACCAACATTTCCTTACAACTAAGATGATAAAAGAAATCCTCAGTAAATTTCAGATCATCCAACAACTGAGAAAGATATTCCATAACCAAAACAAACAACAAGGGGGGACAAAGGATCTCCCTGTCGAAGACTCCTACCGCCCTTGAAATAACCATGCGTTTGGCCATTGAGATTGATCGAGAAGGAAGGAGAAGTGATGTACATCATAATCCAATGAATAAATTTAGGAGAAAAATGAAATGCTTTTAAAGCCTCTTGTTCGGTCTCATTCCGAGCCGAATTCTTCTCTTTTATAGGGTATTTTTGCTTGTCTTTAATAATTATTTTAGTAGTTTTATTATGTTTTTATTCTATTATTAGATTTTATAGCATTTTATTATTTATAGTTATTATTATTATTAATATGAATCAAAATGTAAATATTAGAAATAAATAAAAACCTATTCTAATTCCTAATTTTCTAATTAGCCCAATTCCAAATTCCCCTTCTTCCATTTCTCTCACACTCGGCCCACAAAGAAACCTGGCCCAATTCCTCAAAATCCATCCCTCACTACCCGTATACCCAGCGCCTAACCCAAACCCTAATACCCTAATCCATGTATCCGCCCCATTTCCACATTGCTTCAGCCGAGTAAAATTCCCCCCAAACCCTAAAATTCCATTTCATTTTCCCTCTTTTCCTCATTTCTTTCTTTCGACCCCTTTCTCCCTCACCTCACTCTCTCTGTTCTCTTTTTCCCATCACCCGAATCCAACCACCACCATCTCCATCTCTCAATCTCTCTTCATCTCCTTCTCTCTTCTCTTTCCATTTTCTCTTCTCCTTTCTAATTCTCGCGATATCTCCCATCACTCACTCTCTTTCCCTCATTTTTGCGCAGATTCAGTTGAAGAAGTACAAGGGAGGAGCATTTTTGACGCACCCACCACCATCTTCATCTTCATCCTCATCCCAACCAAACGCATCTACACCATCGAAGATTGAAGAAGATCGACGGCTAAGAATTGAAGAAGAAGCTGGGGTTCGACTATAAAAGGGGAAGAAGAGGAGTCGATTGGATATTCAAGGAGGTTTCGGCCTCAAATTAGGGTTAGATTTAGATTAGGTTTAATTCTTGCTTTTATTTTCTGTTTTTCCTCTTGTTAAATCGAAATTTGGGTTTGTTTGTGAATGACTAAAGTTTTGTTCGAATTTGGTTATTATTTAGTTTTTGAATTTCTGAACGAATTGTTCTTTTGTTGGTTGAATGCTCGATTCCTCAGTTCTGGAAATGCAATTTGGTATGCTTTGTTTTGATCTGTTCTCGCCCTTGGTTCGATTTGGGTTTGTTCTCTTCCTCTGTTCGAATAATGAGCAGTAGGGAGCTGTGTTTTATCTCTTTCTTTCTCCCTGTCTCGGTTCTGTCTCTAGTAGTAGGGATTTCAAATCCCTTTTCTTCCTTTTTCCTTTGTCTAGGTCATATTGTTAGTATGAGATTAGGTGTTGACCTTTTCTTTTGACTTTGTTTTGCCTCAGACAAATAGCTATTGGGCAGTGTTTGGTCAGGTCTTTAGGGTCCTTTGGTTTGGTCGAGTATTAGGTTTAATTAGTGTTAGGGTTTGTTTTATCTTGGTCTTATTTGGGTCAGTTTGTATGCTTAGAGTTTTCTTAGGGTTCATTATTTTCATTAGGGTTCTTAATCTTAGTTTAGAGTCAGTGAGGTAATATTAGATTAGCCACAAAACATCCAATCCAACTTCTAGTGAGGAGGAGGATTAAGAGTCACAAATCCTACTTTAAAGTGAGGATTTGAGTATTCTTAGTAATCCAATTCACGCTTTCTTATTTGTTCGGGAGGAAGCTCAAGTTGAAGGATTCACGCAAAGTTTAGATGATCAAAGTTATAATATCTAGTTTTCATTTGCTTATTTATTCAAGTTATTTGATAGATTTAGTGCTAAATGCCTAGTTCATATTTTATTGCTTTCTAGAATGTGCTTTGATTGCTTTTGGTTGATGATTAGTCTAGATATGATGCATGATTAGAATAGTTTTAATTGCTTAATTTACTTGATTTATTGCTTATTGCATTGGGAAACTATTAACAAGCCATAGAACCTAACAATCCAGACACTCATCCCTGAGACCGACAACCCTACTTAAAACCACAAAAATATATAACCGAACACCTCTTCAATACATTCCCAATACATTGAGTCATACGCTTGTTTAAGATCAATCTTTATAATATATCGAGGAGACAAATTTTTCTGAGAGTAACCCTTGGCAACCTCTTGACAAAGTAAAATATTATACACAATTTCCGCTCTGACACAAACGCATCCTGACTCTGATTGATCAGCAGAGGTAAGACAGATCTCAATTTGGAAAAAAGAAATTTAGAAATACATTTATATGACACATTGCAACAGGATATAGGCCGAAAATCAGCAGGACTCTCAGGATTCATCTTCTTAGGAATAAGAGAGACTAAAGTTTCATTGATACTAGAGAGAGTAGTCTCATTAATTATCCAAGCATTCAAAAATAACATCACAAAACCAATCACTAATAAGGTCCCAGTTAAACTGGTAAAAAGAACTACTGAATCCATCAAGGCCAGGCACTTTAGTAGTAGGGATAGAGAAACCAATGTCACACACCTCTCGCTTGGTAAAAGGTTCGAGAAGGCTTAGCTGATTCTCAATACTTAGAACATAACCTTTCTGAATAATATCACTCCTCATAGATGTTCGGACATACTCCTGCTATCCCAATAAATCTTCATAATAAATAAGGATCTCTTTTGCAACTCTGTCAAAACCAGTCACACATTCCCCATTCACATTAGATAAAGAAAAGACATAACTCATATTCTGCCTTTTCTTCATTTTGCCAAAAAACACACGAGATGAACAATCACCAAGGTTCAACCACTCCAAGTGAGTTTGCTGTTTGATGAGCTGTTGAGCAGAAGAAAGGATTTTAAGATACTCAAATCTTTTTAGCCTTTCTTGTTCACAAAGATCTGTATTATTCCTATTAGTAGTAACAACTGTCTGAATAGAATCCAACTCTTCTTTACAATGATTAACTTGAGCATGAATATCATGAAACTGATCCTTGTGAAGGATATGCAACGCAACCCGCAAGGACAATACACACACACACACACACACACACACACACACACACACACACAGTAACGCCCCGACCCCTCCCAGGCCGCGGACATTACCGATAATTGCTTCAAGGATCGCTGACTGGCCCCACAAATCACCACGAGTCTTTCCAACGTGCTTCGTCCTCGCTCGCACGCTGCTTGAGGAAATTTCCCAGGAGGTCACCCATCCTGAGACTACTCCCAGCCAAGCAAGCTTAACTGAGGAGTACCTAACGGATGAACTACCATAAAAGAAAGTGCACCTTGATGATGAAGTAGTCATTTCAATCCCTTTAAGCCACACTTAACCATATACCAGGGGTGTTACAGTCACCCCCACTTAAGCACACAACGTCCTCGCTGTGCCACAATCCACTCCAAAATCTTTGCCTCACTAGGTGACTGCCCATGGATCTCCCGACCACTGGCACAACTCACGGTCACGGGTTGGCTCTGATACCATCTGTAACGCCCCGACCCCTCCCAGGTCGCGGACATTACCGATAACCGCTTCAAGGATCGCTGACTGACCCCACAAATCACCACGAGTCTTTCCACGGTGCTTCATCTTCGCTCGCACGCTACCTGAGGAAATTTCCCAGGAGGTCACCCATCCTATGACTATTCCCAGCTAAATACACTTAACTGAGGAGTTCCCAACGGATGAGTGATGCATATCATACTTCAATGCATCAGAAGGAAGCCCTGAAGGACATTACCAGCCTGCTGCAGATTGTTTCAAGTGGTTATGGCGCGAATATCTCCAAAGCTAAGGGACTTTTGAGCTCCTTATCTCAAGAGTCTTGAAGTTCTCATTTAGCTATGTGGAAGGGTTATTCCTTATGTACATTTTGGTTTTTGAATCTTTAGTATTGGAGTTGTATTTTAGGAGATATTGTATTTTCTTTAAAGGGCCTTTGTTGTAAGTGTCGCCTAAAGGGCCTTGTCAGGGTAATGCGGCCTTGCTGGCCTTGCTGGGGTGACGCGCCTTTAGGGAGGGGTTTTCCTATTCATATAAATAGACCCCTTGGGTCTCTTGTAAAGACATTATCTCATTCATATTGAAATAAACACAAATCTCTCTAAAGTTGATGCTTTAGTTTCTCTCTAGTCTTTGGCTAGAAAACGAATTACCTTTGGGTTTTTCGTGTGAAATCTTCTCTTCTAATCCAAGATTGAGCATTCTTGGGTGGTGACAGGAGGAGTAGGAGCTCTTGAAGATTGTGGTGTGTCTGTATCAATCCGAGGAGTTTCGTTGCTCAATTCTATCAAAGTTTCCGCTGTTCAGTTCGTTGTAAAGGTCCTTATCTGATTCATCTCTTGCAAGTTCTTACTTGTGTTTTTGATCCGTGTTCTTTCTTGGCCTTTTGGTTGTCTTGTGATCCATTATGCATCAATTTGGTATCAGAGCTATGTTTAGATGAATCGCCTTTGTTTCTTGCATGAATCTTGGACCTTGTTTTGTCACAAAACCGCATAAACCCCCATATTATACACGCCCCTTTGATAGTTCTTCCAAGAACTCATCAAGAACTCATCAAGAACACATCAAGAACCCATCAAGAACTCATAAAGAACCCATAGCTCCACAAAGAACCCTCGTCCTAAACACAAACCAAGCCCAAATCCGTCCCTTTCCCTCGTGAGTCATATGACATCAAGTGATTTCAAATGGCAAACGATGAATCCAAATCAAAGAGGTTTATGAACTTGAGCAACAAATAGCATTTTTGCGTGTGCAATTGGGAAAACAAATGGAAGAAAACAGAATGCTACGTGAAGGATCCGTACGTGAT
Organism: Portulaca oleracea; assembly: GCA_029582165.1. NCBI lineage: Eukaryota > Viridiplantae > Streptophyta > Magnoliopsida > Caryophyllales > Portulacaceae > Portulaca > Portulaca oleracea. The sequence goes on along the minus strand of CM055878.1, from coordinate 17,273,340 downwards.
GGTGTCTCGTCACATGGTGAAGGTAGTTCAAAGTCTAAAAGGCATGAACGTTTGGATTTTAAAGTTGAAGTTCCTGAATTTGATGGTAGTTTGAATGTAGAAGATTATCTTGATTGGATACATACGGTTGAACGTGTTTTTGAGTTGAAAGATTGTAGTGATGATCTCAAGGTGAAGTACGTTGCTTTGAAATTGAGAAAACATGCTAGTATTTGGTGGACTAACCTTCAAAAGAAGAGAGTTGCAAAAGGGAAAGAAAAGATCCGTTCTTGGGATAAGATGAAGTCAAAGTTGCAATCCAAGTTCCTTCCCCAATCATACGTTGAAGACAACTACTACAAGTTACAAAAGCTTGTCCAAGGCTCTAAATCGGTGGAAGAATACACAAGGGAGTTTGAACATCTCCTTTGGCGTTGTGATCTCAAGGAAAAGGAACCACAAATTCTGGTACGTTACTTGATTGGTTTGAATGATTGGATACGTCATATAGTTGAATTACATTCATATGAATCTCTTGATGAGCTAAGTAACTTGGCTATGAAAGTGGAAAGACAAAGAAAAGAAAGAGCCAAGGAACCGCAAAGGACGTTCCCAAACACATCCAAACTCTATACCCAACGTCCTTATCCCCAAACACAATCAAAAGCTCCACAAAATCAGCCCCCATCCTCCCTTAAACCCTACGCCAAACCCACATTAAACCAGCCACAAAATCCCCCACCCAAAACCCAAGTCCAAGAACCAAGGACATTACAACCAAGAAGATGTTTTAGGTGCCAAGGTTTGGGTCATATTGCATCCGAATGTCCTAACAAACGCACGGTTTCTCTTGTTGAATATCAAGGTGCTTTGTTTGTTGAACCAAGCTTGTATGAAAGTGAACATGAAGTGGAACCTTGTGAGGTTGCCGAAAATGAGGAGGATAATGATGAGGAGGTTGAGCAAGCGGTTGAAGGCGAATTGTTAGTGCTTAGAAGGGCGTTAAGTGTGGCTTCTACCCCAAATGACATGGAGCAACGTGAGAATATATTCCATACTAGGTGTACCGTTCAAGGAAAGGTATGCTCTCTTATAATTGATGGTGGTAGTTGTACTAATGCCGCCTCTACTACAATGGTAGAAAAGCTGAATTTGGATGTAAGTCCTCACCCATCTCCTTATAATATTCAATGGTTAAGCCATGGGAAGGGCATTAGAGTTGATAAACGTGTATTAGTCTCATTGTCCATTGGGAAGAATTATAAAGATGATGTATGGTGTGATGTAATACCCATGGATGCTTGTCATATTTTGTTTGGTAGACCGTGGCTTTTTGATAGGTATGTAACTCATGATGGAAGATTGAATACCTACTCATTCGTCATCAACAAGAAGAAGATTACATTGGCTCCATTGCCCCCTTCTTCTATTCGGCCTCCACCAACAAAAGAGAAAGAACGGGAGACTAACATTGTATCTTTACTAAAGGCGGAACAACATGAATTCTATGAGCATAAGGAGTTGATATTGGCGAATATCCAAGAAGAACAAGCTTCCCCAACCAAAGATCATCCTCGGCTCTCACCTTTGATGAGGAGGTTTGGTCATTTGTTTCCAAAAGAAATGCCCCAAGGATTGCCACCAAGAAGGGACATTGAACACAAGATTGATCTCATTCCGGGAACTACATTACCGAATAAGCAAGCCTACCGAATGAACCCCAAGGAATCCCATGAGGTTCAAAGGCAAGTTGATGAGCTGCTCCAAAAGGGCCTTATTCGTCCAAGCATGAGTCCATGCCGTCGGTGTTACTTGTTCCAAAGAAAGATGGTACCCAACGTATGTGCATGGATTGTAGGTCCATCAACAAAATCACCATCAAATATCGTTTTCCCATTCCACGTCTGGAGGACCTTCTTGATGAACTCTATGGAAGTGTTGTGTTTTCAAAGATCGATTTGAAGAGTGGATATCATCAAATTCGCATATGTGAAGGAGATGAATGGAAAACGGCTTTCAAAACGAAGGAAGGCTTATATGAATGGTTAGTAATGCCCTTTGGTCTAACAAATGCTCCTTCTACTTTCATGAGGTTAATGAATCATGTATTGAAGCCTTTGATTGGAAAGTGTGTTGTAGTATACTTTGATGACATACTTGTATATAGTAGAAGTGAGAATGACCATGTAAAGCATTTAGAGCTAGTTTTGTATATCTTGGAGAAAGAAAAGCTCTACGCCAACTTGGAGAAGTGCTCATTCTTCTCAACCAAGGTCATCTTCCTTGGATATGTGCTCTCCAAAAATGGGATTCAAGTAGATGAAGGAAAGGTCAAAGCTATCCAAGAATGGCCAACACCAACGAGTATACATGAGGTACGATCATTTCATGGATTAGCTTCATTTTATAGAAGGTTTATCAAGAATTTTTCTACTATTTTGGCTCCTATGACTGAGTTGTTGAAGCAAAGGGAGTTTACATGGAATAAAAACGCTCAATTGGCGTTTGAAGGTATCAAAGAGAAGTTATGTAATGCACCTCTTCTAGCCTTGCCATGTTTTGACAAAGTATTTGAAGTAGAAGTGGATGCTAGTGGAGTTGGTATTGGTGCCGTCCTTATACAAGAGGGAAGGCCAATAGCCTACTTTAGCGAGAAGTTGAATGATGCCAAAAGGAAGTTTAGTACATATGACAAGGAGTTCTATGCCATTATAAGAGCTCTTGAGCATTGGAGGCATTATCTACTAAGTGGAGAGTTTATTCTACATAGTGATCATGAAGCTATCAAGTTTATCCAAGGCCAACACAAGCTTAACCCACGACATGCAAAATGGGTTGAATTTATGCAAGCTTTTCAGTTTGTGATCAAGCATAAGGCCCGGCATTTGAACAAGGGCGCCGATGCTCTTTCGAGAAGGTACTTACTTGCATATGTTCTTGATTCTAACATTGCTGGATTTGAACATATTAAGGACTTATATCGAGATGATCAAGATTTCAAAGAAGTATATGAGTTGTCAAAGAAACATCCTCATGAAATGTTTCATATCGAAGATGGTTTCTTATTCAAAGGAAATCAATTATGTATACCAAGGACCTCATTGCGTGAATTGTTGATTCAAGAAGTTCATGGAGGTGCCTTGGCGGGACATTTTGGTATAGAGAAGACTTATTTGATGTTGAGAGATTATTACTTTTGGCCTAGCATGGTGAAGGATGTTGAGCATATTGTTAAGAGATGTGGTACTTGCAACCTTGCCAAGTCACATGTATTACCACAAGGCTTATATACACCGCTACCTATTCCATATTACCCTTGGGAAGATGTGAGTTTAGACTTCATTGTGGGTCTACCTAGAACTCAAAGAGGTAAGGATTCTATTATGGTGGTTGTAGATCGATTTTCAAAGATGGCGCATTTTGTACCTTGCAATACTACATATGATGCTACGAAAGTTGCCACCTTATATTTTGATGAAATTGTGAAGTTGCATGGTATACCCAAGACTATGGTGAGTGATAGAGACTCTAAGTTTCTAAGTCACTTTTGGGTTACTCTTTGGAAGAAAATGGGAACAAGGCTCAAGTTTAGCACGGCTTGTCATCCACAAACGGATGGACAAACGGAGGTAGTCAATCGAACCTTGGGAGCCTTGTTGAGGACATTGGTGAATAAAGAAAAGAAGAGTTGGGATACTTTGTTGAGCATTGCCGAGTTTGCTTATAATAGAAGTCCTAATCGTGCTACAAAGTTATCTCCATTTGAAGTTGTCTATGGAAGAAATCCTCTTAAACCCATGGATTTATCTCCTATCTCTACATCTACGAAGTTTAGTTTTGAAGCAAGTAAAAGAGTAGAGGAGATTAAGAAGCTACATGAGGAAGTTCGTGAGAAGATTAAGAGATATACTCAAAAGGTTGAAGAGAAAGTGAATCAAAAGAGGAAGAAGGTTATCTTTAAGCCTGGAGATTTAGTATGGTTACACTTGAAGAAAGAGAGATTTCCAAGTAAGAGAAAAGGGAAATTGAAACCGAGAGGTGAAGGACCTTATGAGGTCTTAGAAAGACTTGGTGATAACTCTTGTCGTTTGAAGATGGAAGATGAGTATGAAGGAAGTTGTACTTTCAATGTGTGTGATCTTAAGCCCTATTATAATGAAGATGAAGAAATTCCAAGTTTGAAGGCAAACTCTTTTCAAGAAAGGGAGAATGATGCATATCATACTTCAATGCATCAGAAGGAAGCCCTGAAGGACATTACCAGCCTGCTGCAGATTGTTTCAAGTGGTTATGGCGCGAATATCTCCAAAGCTAAGGGACTTTTGAGCTCCTTATCTCAAGAGTCTTGAAGTTCTCATTTAGCTATGTGGAAGGGTTATTCCTTATGTACATTTTGGTTTTTGAATCTTTAGTATTGGAGTTGTATTTTAGGAGATATTGTATTTTCTTTAAAGGGCCTTTGTTGTAAGTGTCGCCTAAAGGGCCTTGTCAGGGTAATGCGGCCTTGCTAGCCTTGCTGGGGTGACGCGCCTTTAGGGAGGGGTTTTCCTATTCCTATAAATAGACCCCTTGGGTCTCTTGTAAAGACATTATCTCATTCATATTGAAATAAACACAAATCTCTCTAAAGTTGATGCTTTAGTTTCTCTCTAGTCTTTGGCTAGAAAACGAATTACCTTTGGGTTTTTCGTGTGAAATCTTCTCTTCTAATCCAAGATTGAGCATTCTTGGGTGGTGACAGGAGGAGTAGGAGCTCTTGAAGATTGTGGTGTGTCTGTATCAATCCGAGGAGTTTCGTTGCTCAATTCTATCAAAGTTTCCGCTGTTCAGTTCGTTGTAAATGTCCTTATCTGATTCATCTCTTGCAAGTTCTTACTTGTGTTTTTGATCCGTGTTCTTTCTTGGCATTTTGGTTGTCTTGTGATCCATTATGCATCAATGAGCTACCATAAAAGAAAGTGTACCTTGGTGATATAAGTAGTCATTTCAATCCCTTTAAGCCACACTTAACCATATGCCCCGGGTGTTGCATATACATACATACATATATATATATATATATATATATATATATATATATATATATATATATACATACATGTATATATATATAAAGGGGAGGGGGTCGCGAAATAACACGCTGGAATTGAGCATAACACGCCCGTGTCAAGCTATGGGGTGACCGATATAAAGCTAAAATCGACCTTCGAATGCCCGTTTCGAGCTCTAGCACGTCCGTGCCAGGCATATTTTTCTTCTACTAAAGTCTAACGTGCATAACGTCTTCGTTCGAACTCCGATTTGGCCCCATAATATATTGACGGAAAGCTCTCGATGTCTACTTTAAGGTCCCTAAATCTCAAGAACATCGAAGCTTTATTGAGGGAGTTATGATGGAAGGAGTGATAACATGTTTTTTTTCCCCGAATTTTGTCCACTTTCTTCTTTTCAACTTATTTCCTTTTGTTGCCTTCACTCCTTCTTTGACCTTCGTTGGTCCCAGTTTCTCCCGTACCTTTCCTTGATGTTCCATAGGCCCAAATTCAACCCTAGTGAAATGACCAATATGCTCCTTTACTCCCCAAAATAGTTGAAAATACCACCAAAAATGAGTTCCGAGCTCGACTAAGGGAAAAATGCTAGTACCCACTTTGATTTTTATCTTCCGGTACAAAGAACCTTAAGGCGATATGAATCACACTCCTCTTGTTGGAGAAGAGTCGTCCTAACACTTGGGAGTTCAAAACCAATCGCAACTCTATGCATGACCAACTCGAGGAACTCCATCAGCCAGTGCAAGTTACCATTCATCAATCCTTCCTTCTTGAAGGTGTAATAGTTCTTGAAGGAGATGAGTGTTTTGTGGTGCAAGGCCATTGGGGATTTAATGGCAGGCGGGAGGATGGGGTTTAGGACACACCCAAATTGGGGTTCGAAACCACCCATGTATCTTTGAAGTAGTGGGAGTAGTGAAGGTGTAATGGAAATTAGCATCTCAAACATAACCCTCCTAGTAATCCACCCATCAAGATCGTCCCCCTCTAGGCTCACATATCCTTAGATTTCCTTTCTACATTCTCCCAACAAGGACTCATGTAATCAATGGAAAACCGAGGTTCTACATTCATCACAATACATCCTATCTACGATTCTCTAAAGTTCACAAATCGATCATTCAATATGCCCACAATCTCCTCAAACAACCAACATCTACCGAATAACATAAAAATGACTCATTCAAGGAATCCACACCACACCATTCATCATCCAAATGCAATTCAAATAATTTCAGTAAAGGGCCTTTAAATACCTCATTTTTCTTATAGGGAAGTTCAAGAATGCTCATATCTTGAATAGTACGAGAGTCATCTACATGGTTGCTTAGTTGCTCCAAAGGTGGTTTTGAGATGATCAATGAAGCTTCTTGTTGTCCTTTTTCATCATGGATTGAAGTACTTTGAACATTCACCCAAGGTAGAGGCGAACAATCATCATTCTCTTCTTTTTTGACGAAAACTTCAAGAGGAGTAGCCATCTCATGAGACATTGGAGTTTGATCTCACCCTTCATGGCAAGGAGTAAGAGGCAAGGTGTTATCTTCCCCCATAATAGATTCATTACTGCCTTATAGAGAATCTTTAGCTTCTTCAAGGGCTAACTCATCCTCTAGAACCTATAGTCAGACATCTCCCTAAGTGTGATCAAACCATTCGATTGTCTCCTCGCGCCCTCCTTGTTGGATGCTACCCTCTTCATGAAATAGAGTCTTTTCAAAGGATGAATCATTAGCATTCCATCACGCCTACTTAAGATCCTAGAGAAATTTCTCTGAATGGAATAGTTGCATGGCATACTCAAGGCGGAGATCGCAAAGGAGCGCTTCAAGATTAGGGAGGGGGAAGGAACTTGAGTCCTCTTGCGAGTAGCTCTTAAGGTTGAAGGCTTCTTTGATATGGGAGAGGGACAAGGGACGAAGGTAAGATAATTTTGTGGAGGTAGGGATCGCTTAACCTAACGGATTGGCTTTTTCTCAACATTAAAACCAAAGCTGTTTTCCTTGGTTTAATGCACTCTCATTCCGTGTTTCACTCGTATGAAGGTTTCTCTTCTCACTTCTCGTCTGAGTGAATTTTGTGGAGTTGGGTAGGTGAGAGGGGGGTTGAGAACAAGTGTTTCTTTTCCCATGATGAAGGAATAAGTGTTCTTATGACCATCATGGATGACATGCCTATTGTATTGCCAAGGCCTCCGAAGGATCAGGTAACAAGCATCTATGGGAACGATATCGCAAAGAACACTATCATTGTAAGAACCAATAGGAAAAGAGATTGAGGCTTGCTGAGATACCATAATATGACCACCATCGTTGAGTCCTTGCAAAACATACGGTTTTGGATGAACAAAAGGATGGTCAATTGGAGCTTTTTCACCAAAGTAGTAGAGGCCACATTCGTACATCTCCTGCAACCGATAATCACTTTGCACACCTTGTCTTGGATCTTACATCGAGTACGGAAGAACATCTCCCATTAAGAATCATCCTGAGGATCCTTGGTCATGGCTAGGGATCGCTAGGAGCCAAAATCTCTCCCTTTTGAGCACGTGTCTCAACAATAGCCTTAGAAGATTCCGTAACATCCACCGCATTGCTTTGAGTGATTTAACCATCTTAGTAGGGCATTAAGCTTGGTAATGATCATATTCCCCATATTTGAAGCATTTTTCATCCTTGAGCTTTCCAAGGTATTTCGTATCATCAACTTGAGCTTCATAAAACAGTTTGAGTGGCTTGGGAGATGAACTTCCCCTGGGCGAAGTGTTAACCCGAGAATGGGTACCAATATTAACCCGAGAATGAGTACCATCCTTACTAGATGACCACGAGTAAGCCTTCTTTTCCTTTCTCCCATCATGATGACCACTAACTCTAGAACTGTGATGAGTACCGCCAGATCTATGTTCAACATGAGACCTCCTATGATCACCTTAAGATCTTCCATGATCACCATGTAGAGCTCTAAGGCTTCAAGATGGAACACCATGAACTTTTTGAATGGAGTCGAGTTGTAAATTGGCCATGGTGTAGCTCTAATCACTCACTTGGTGTTGCATCACTTCTTGGCTCTCTATGACATGTTGAAGATCCATATCGATATTAGATTTGGATTGGGAATTAAGTTGAGAAGGGGAATCATGTTTTCCCTTGTGTCGTGACAAAGAGGCCATTTATGGAGCTTAGCAATTTTGAGAAGGTGGAAAATATGAACCAATGAAGCTTATGTTCTTTGTATTTAAGGATTTTGAGGAGCTTTGCGAAGCTATTTTGTGGAGGGGAAATGGATGAAACAGTAAAAAAAAAAAAAATGCACAAACATTTGATTAAACCTAAATGGAGATTACAACAAACAATGGAACATCTACAATGCTCATACAAAATCCCAACAATAAATTCAATCAGAACAACCATAAATCTTCATCAATCATTCATGTAGAATTCAAGGATCTTCACAACACCCAAACAACACCACTAGCCAATTTTCCTATATACTACAATAGGCTTTTGTAGCATTTTTTGGAAATGCCACAAAGATGCCACAAAATGCCTTGTTACAAAAGGCTTTTGTGGCAATTTTAAAATTGCCACAAATTATTAGGCTTTTGTGACATATTTTGAATTGCTACAAATGTTAAAGTGCTACAATATCATTTGTGGCAACTTATATTTGCCACAATATGTATTTTTAATTATTCAATAATTGTAATATAATTTATAATATTACTTGTAATGATGCAAGTAGGAGATAATCATGGTGTATATATATATATATATATATATATATATATATATATATATATATATAGAAAAATTGGATTCTAATAATCCCTACTTTCACCAATTGGACAATGATGGACTGTACTTTCACTTTGTATTCTGGTGGTCCAAAAAAAAAAAAATAAAATTGGATTGTAGTGGGATATTTTCGATGGAATCATAGATATTGTGTTGCATTTGATTCAAAACTTCGTATAACACTTTACAATGATTTTTAATGAATTTATAGCGTTTCTCCCAAATTTGTTTCATTTTTTTTACTATTTTTTACAATTTTTTCACTTTTATTATTTTTAAAAAATCATAATAATTATTCGGAGTCTCCAAAAAATAATTTAAAAAATGTTTTAGAAACTACAATTCATAAACTTTCTAGGGGCAGGAACGAAAAAAACAAAAACAATATAATGTAGGAATGAAAAAAATAAGAAGAATGTGGAGGTGGATTTGGTACCACTATAATCCAATTTTATTTTTTTTGGACCACCAGAATACAAAGTGAAAGTACGGTCCACCATTGTCCAATTGGTGAAAGTAGGGATTATTAGAACCCATTTATCCTATATATATATATATATATATATATATATATATATATATATATATATATATATATATAACAATGAACTTATATTAAGGTAAAAGTACTAGATTTAAGTAATATATAAATATTTATTATATATATACCGTAGAAAATGTATACTAAATATGGAAAGAAGACTTTATTCATAAATTGTTCTAGTTTAGTTTCTTGGAGCGACAGGTGTAAGCACCACTATTGTTCTAAACTAATTAAGAAAATAAAAATGGCTAAACTAACATCTTCATGATTGGGAGCCTCAAAGAACTTTGTATCTACAACATCATCTTTGTTTGCATTACATATCGTGCAAGAAGTCCCTGATTGAATGTGTAACTACAAAAAGAACAATTTCATTAAAAGTATTCTTAAAAATATACTACAAAAAATCCGACATCATTTCCCCTAAAAATTGGTAATATCCTAGGCAAGGTGCCTTACATATCAAATTCACATATAAATAATAACCTCAACGGCCACACATCGGAGTACATCACGAGCTACACGCTCGGAGCCCAACTAGATATATATACATAAAAATAAATCCATACAAGGCAAGATAGTCACCATACCTTTAGTACTGTCTATCAGGACTTGGGACTTGACTCACGAAAGGACGGAGATGTCGAGAAGATCCACTTGGTTGTAACTATCCACATTATAAAACTCAATTAGCTATAAATATTTTGGTTGTTTTTTTTTTTTTTATGGCAATCCAATCCATAGAAACCAACTGAAATAATTAGTAGAAAATCTAGCGTAGAAGCAACTTTGTAAAAGATAAGGAGAACTATGAGAAAGCAAACAATCTGATGTATGAAATGAATGTTTAGGTTCCTAAAGTCATGAAGACTCATCATGAAAATGATGCCAAGTTAACCCAAAATAGGTGCAATAAAATGAATAAACCCATGAAACACAGCTTCAAAAGTGAATACATCTAACATCGAATATTTGAAAATACAAGTTAATAGCTAATGTGATTGCTGAAGACAGGGTCAAAGTCCTTCACCTACGCATCCTCGAAAGACCTTAGGTTTTAATGAAAGCAAAAATAGACGAAACAATAAAGGGGAAGTATACTCTGTTTTTCTATAAATACTAGTTATTATAAGGACGGGTAATTACTAAAATCCAGGACATTAACAGTGCTAGATGTCTCCTTGACTCAAAATCCAGGACATACTTATACTTACCAAGCCAACTATAATCATCTAAACGGTTAGCATATACAAGAGCAAGGCTACACAATGCTTCCTTCTTCTGTGTCATAATCGTCAAGAATTTGTTTTCAAAGCACGGGAAAAGCATGGAAATGCTATTTAGTTCCTTCAAAATACCAAGATACTGAGACCACCCATTCTGATAGAGTTTGAAATCTTTCTCCTTCTTCTTGCTAAAGCCCGACTCAATTTTACTGAGACATATATAAATCTCGCCCAACAAATCATTGAAAAGACCAAACAGATGGTCAACCTCCTCACCTAAAGAACGAACTTTTCCATTAGCCTTCTGATCTACCACCCTTAAAGCAAGTCTCCTGTGAACAAAGGCCAACATAGGCTGCAAAAATGCAGCAAAATCACAGACAGTCCTAACCAATGACCCAATTTAGCCATTTGGATCAGCACTCATCTCCATATCTTTGAGTAGTTGTAGCCCCACCTCCTTGAAGAAGGGAGACACATCTTGAACACTAATACAAGTTGTCCCAGACGCAGATGCATCAACAATACCGTATATATCCTTATGTGCACTCACCACCTCAATCTTCTCCAACATCGTCCCAAGACTGCAACGGCAAGACAAGTACACCGCATTGTCCTCAGCAACGACTGGCTTCAGTAGCTTACAGAACTCCAACACAACAGCATCACAGAAACATCTCTCGTCCTGTCGGCTCCCTAAATATCGCACAAAACCCACAAAGGAGCGTATACAAGCATAAGCACAATCCCGGTTGCACTTATCTGGTCCCCAAGCAGGCACACACACAAGCTTCAAAACAACAAGAAAAACACATGACAGCTCTCCTTTTTATCATAGGTAAAGATGAAGATTGTCAAACAGTCCTAATCTGCTAAATTGAAAACCCTAACGTACGAAATTCAACCAACACTTTCACAGAAGCATCAAACATAGGTAGCTTCTATTTGCTTGATGAACAATACGATTCACCAATTCACCAAACTCGGACTAATTTGCAAACTAAAACAGAGAAAACATCCATATATACCTTAATTCATAGATGAAACAAACATTTATAAACGCAAAGTGAACCCCCAACCGACCCATTGAATACAATATAGTTCAGCAATGTCCATATGTATGAAGAGAAACTCATTCCTAGCAAACGCGTTCAATTTCAGTAACAATTGACAATATCAGTAACAATATCACAAATCCAAACCAACCAAGCTAATTGAAGTATGGCAGATGAGAGAGCAATGTTAAAAGAAGTACCTTTAAGCCGAATTTGAAGAGGTTTCTTCCCAAACAAACCCAAAACAATCAAGGGCTCCAAGAAATACCCAATAGACCTACTCAAGCCGCAATCAAGCACCAGATACTTCCCACCCATAACAATCCCAGGCTTGTACTTTAACTTTGTACCTGCCATCACCAAAACACAACTCATAAGTCCCAAAACCTAAAACCCCAAACCCTAAAACCCCATACCCAAAACCCTAATCGAGAAAGTTTCAACGCAACAATCAAATACTAACCCGTTTCATTGATCTCGATGACGCAATCGATGCAAACACACGAAGGCCAACCAAGTGTGGTCAGCTCGAAGGTCGGCTCGAATGTCGTCGATGATAATCAGAGTTGAGGAAAGGGTAGAGAGAAGGAGACGTAACCTAAGGTTTTGGCTTCCTTTGAGCTTCATGTAGTTTGTCTTCACCATTGTTGGGACGACTAATGAAGCTCCTCTACAATGGACCAACTGTGTGAAGAATCAGAGATTTTTGTTTCACCTCTATCTGCATGCAAAGAAGAAAGGTAGGAGAAGAGATACAAAGTAAACAAGCAAAGAGGGAAGAGGAAGAAATCAAGCGGTATGAACAGAAGCAAGGAAGGAAAAAAGGATTGAAGCAAGAAAGCTTATAGGTTTTATGCAATGTGCCAATGTGCAGTATAGGAAGTGTAATTAAAGTAAACTAGCAAAACTAAAAGAGCCTCATATTCGTATCAATCTACCCACCCTTGTAATGTGATTATGATGATGCTCACTTTGAGGATTTCAATCAGATATACGATGAATTATGAAGCTTCAATCTGATTTTTTTTCTTTGCTGTTTCGTCCATATTTACTGCGTGTTCATATCTTTCGCAAAAATTTTGATGGTTTCAATCATTTGATAGATACATGTTTCTGTCTTTCAAGCGATATTTCAGTGATTCCCCTATCCTGATAAGGAGTATCAATCATTTTCTCTTATATACAGTGATAGATCTTTGGATGTAGTAAGTCTACTTTGCTATGTTCTGGTCCTACAACTAGCAATTGAGGGGGAGGGGGTGTCCAATGTAAAAACTACTTCAAACCTGTGATTGCAATAAAATTCAGACCCATCAAAATCAAAAGAACAACTCCCACTGCCACACCACACTGATTGAACTACTCAGCGGAATTCAATACCACCAGGTATAACCCCCCCGAGAATTTAAACCCTCTTCATTCTGTCACCTCTAATGTCCTTGCTGTTCCTCGAGGAATTTTGGGTTTGGCTTTCTAAATTTTCTCTGTTTGGTTGGGATAATTTCATGAAATATGTCATCAAACTACCAAAATCCATTAATAATACAAAGTACCAATTACCCCACGTCTCTAAATCCATGTTACTGACTCACAATATGTTTTGATAAAGATAACAAGGTTTGAGAGAAAACTAGGGAAAACCCTTAAATGCATAAGCAAAAACATCAATGTCTGAATAAGCTGCTAAAACAGTGTAAAAGGGGGTATTTATACTAAGAGAGGATTACAATTAAACTCAGCGTTTAAGGCCGAGAAAACCACGTGCAGAAAACAAATCGTCACGGGCGCTACATGTTGATCACGGGTGCGACGGACCAACGGATGCAGCAGTCGACGTCTGAGCAGCACAGAGTCGCGGGCGCCACACATGTTGTTGCGGGCGCGACATACCCGTTGAACAGGGCGCTGGCAGTGGTTTGCCAGACGCTGACAGCGGCTAGCTTCGGCGTGAAATATGGATCTCCCTGGAACGAGCGCTGGCAGCGCTTGTCCAGACGCTGGCAGCGTCTCTCGTCGATGCCCAGCCAAGACTCCTGCCCAGATAGGTAGCAGGCACACCTTGGAAGTAGCGGGTGTTACGCCCCTTGCCCTGACGGTAGCGGGCGCGACATAGCATGTAGCGGGCGCTACCATGCTTGCCCAGATCTGTAGCGGGCGCTACAGAGGTAGTAACGGGCGTTACAGCCTGTTGCCAAGGTTGTCTTGATCTGCTCTTCTCCACCTTGTGTTTTATTGCTCTGGCCCACTCCCGGACCCTAATATCATGTAGATTCTTAACCCGGAACGGCCCTGGGTCCCAAGTGGATACCACACCCGATGCCCATCATTTCATGCCTCCAGGGTCCCGGGTCCACCTTAAAGTGTACTCCACACCCGACCCTGAAGTTGTTTTCCTCGTGTTTCATGAAAGGGGTGCGGAAAGGCTTGGAGACCATAGATTTCGAGGTTCGGGCCGCAGCCCAATACGGTACAAGAAAGTGGAAAAAATTGGGGCAAAAGAATATATATGACGTCACTTTTTCCATCATAACTCCGTCAGAGTTCGAAAGAAGAAGTTATGTGCATTTGAAGTCAGCAAAAGAAAAATAGGGCCTGGCATGAGCATGCCAAGCTCGATTTCAGCTTCATGTCGATCAACCTATAGCTTGGCATGGGCATGCCCAACGCGTAGCATGGGCGTGTCATGCTCAATTCCACTATGTTATTTCACGACCCCCTCCCCTTTCTATATATATGTAATCCCTCATTTTTAAACCCTAGACTTTAGACTTCAAAAACTTATGCTTAAGAGACAATGAGAGGGTATTTGGAAACCCTAATTAATCTTGCAATTAGTTTATCCTATGTGGGAGTGCTTAATTAAATTCCTTTGATTTTGTAATGTAATAACCCACCCCAAAATCATGTTTAATTACCTATAAATCTTAATGATTATTCAAATCGCGTTATAAATTTTTCGCGTTTACCTTTATTTATCTATTTATTTATTTATTTATTTTATCGGTGTCAAGTCTCGTGCAGGAGATGACAAAGAATATCAAGTTACGGGTTTATAAACCTTTAAGTTACTCTATTTACTCGTTAAAGTGATTTATATCGAGTTTTACCGTTTACGTTATTTCTTTAACCGGAAAGAGTTTAATTATTTCACTTCTTAATGTTTATATTTTATTATCCAAACTTTAATTTATTTTATTTGGATTATGTTTATTTTATTTTAGTACAAGTAATATTCATATTCCATTCATTTAATTTTATTAGTTCAAGTCCTATTTTATTTTAACCCAATTGCTACCGATTAATTTTACTCCGCACAACTAATTATTATTTGAACCTAGCACTTCTCTAATTATGTTGCTAAAGTAAAGTTTCAGATTTCATTGAGTTTAATTAGTGGTTAATTAAGGGGAGGGAGTATATATTATGTTATGTGGGTATTAGTGAACCCATTTCTTATCAATTCAAATCAAACCCACACCCAAGCTCTTTCTCTCTCTACACTCCATCCCCCTCTCTGCTTCTGCCGTGGCACTCCCAGCAGCCGCCGGCCACTTTTCCGGCCATTTTCCGGCCAGCCGCCGCCAGCCACGGCCACCGTGCACCACCCCCTTCCTCTCTCTTGTGTTTTCATCCATTTTTAACCTCAAAGGTAACCTCTTAAAACCCCCAATTTCAAATTCTCTAAACCCTAATCTGAAAATCTATGTTTTATATATGTTTCTTTTGTAATTTCCATCTCTTTTACTCTCTTAATTCATGAATTCAAGTATATAATTGTATTGGTTAAGTTAGGGTTTGAGTTTGGAGTATGTGCATGTGTATTTGGATGAGTTCTTGAGGTTTTCTTGTTGAATTCTTGATGGATATTGTTATAATCTTGATGCATGTGAGTTTCTTAATAAGTTTCTGAGTATTAAGGGCTGATTATTTATGTTAAGATTATTATTTAAGTGTTGTCATGTTTAATTTGGGTGAATTAGTGAGGTTTTGGTGCAAGAGTTCAAGAACAAGTCCTTTATGTTGAGTTTATGTTTAATCCATGGTTGCATGTGGTTTTTAAGCTCTTTGATGAGTTAATTTTCAAGGTTTAATTCTGGAAATATAGTGGATTATAGCCAAAGTGAAGTTTGGTTGAGAATTAGTATGAATTAAGGGCTAAAAGTATCATTAGAGCTGAAATTAAGAGCAAAATAGTCTCTGTTTCAATTCTGGAAATTTACAGAATTTCAAAAGTGGGTTTTTTGCCCAGATTTTTACTCCATTTGATAGCTTAAGGTGTTAGCAAACAATAGGCTTTGGAATTTCTAATTTCCGACATGTATAGCCCGAGTTACGATCAAAACCGTAACCTCACGATTTTATATACGAACTCTGAGTCAGTGTTTTGAGGGCTGTTTGTCGACCCTTTGGAGACCTCTTTGGTTTTTATGGTAAACATGAAAGTTTTAGGCCTCATTTCAAGCTTTTCGGAAAGGTATGGTTCATCGTCATACGATATCGGGAGTGTGAGTTACGATCCCGGGAAACCGGGCTGTCCAGGACACCATTCTGCTCAAGTTAACCTTTGTGAATTAATGTCTTTTGGGCCTCAAATCAACCCAATAAGGGGTTCTAGGTATAAACGGGTCATGGTTATAAATTGTCACTATAGAGTTATGTGTTTAAGTCTTAAGAATACCTTTCAAGAGCTAGTATGTTTAAGTAATGTATCGTGACTCCCTTCGTTCTTTAAGTCTAATGTTCAATATCTTTACTCTAGTTAAGAGTTCCTTCTAGCTTGGTAGCATCCAATGTCTAATTCAATTCATTCCTCATTTCATTCCTCATTCCATAATTCATTAATCCAAGCTTGTTTTTATTCACATTTGGACGCGTATACCTTGTTGCATTTAGCCATTTCATTCGATATCGTATTATCAAACCATATTTGAACTCGTTATCTCGCATCCTAGCTTCGAATTTATAATTACCCTATTCATCATCAATTCAAGCTAATTGTCCTAAGTTCAAGCCCTTTTATTTGAATCACCTTCTACGTCATATTTCTCGTGATTTTCCGACCCGAAAACTCCAAAGTTTTATGTGCACAGCTTCTGCCCGGGCCCATTTTGGGGCCCTCCCACTCATTTTTAGCTTCTGGTTCTGTTGACAAAGTTGTAGGTTACGTTTTTCCCTATTCCGGGATGTACTCTTTTACTTCGTTTCGATTTTCCTAACTCAAGTTATGCTATAAACTCTATTTTCCTATAACCTGAAATTTTACTCTCAAAAGTTATTTCATTTATATTGCTAAATTCCTAAACTTATGAATCTAATTTAGAACCTTATTCGGTTCTTCATTTCTACTTATTCTTATCTTAGTTGACAAGTTTCAAAAGCCATCTCCAAGCCGAGCTGCGCCGCCAAGGTCTCTAGCGTCCCAAGGTACGCAAATTGTCCAGCTTTTACTATCTAAGTTATATACATGGTTCATTCAATTTATGCCATGTCAAGTTTTATGGTTTACAATATCTTTATATTTAATAGTGGACCCGCCTTCTATGCTTATATTTACAGTTATGTTTTAGCACTCCTGATCAGAGTGCCTTGACCTGGCCAATGTCGACTGCTTAGCAGTCAATCATTCCAAGTTTAGATCAACTTGGGCATACGCGTGTGTGAGGTGCTTGCACCGATCGTAAGGGTTCCACCTACTTTCTATCTTCATCGATTTATGTTATGCATATGTTTATGTTCATGTCATGCAAGTCCTATCTTAACCCCTTCCCCGTTTTCAAAATGTTTTTAAAGGCCGGCACCAAAACCGTTTTCGAACGGTTTACGTGCTGGAGGTTTACGTACTGAGTGTTTCCCCACTCACTTTTGCGTTGTTTTAATGTTTTGTTTTAGGAGGTTCGAGCTCCCAAGGCAAGGATAAGTCGGTTCCAAAATAGTTCAAGGATCCCGAGGTAGTTCTCTATGGAATCCATCGGTTATCAAGGACAAGCAGGAGCATTTGGAGGTTGTTCTAGTTTAAGCTATGTTTAAGTTTATGTATCTTATCCAAAGGTTGTATAAGTTTTATATATGAAGGTTTTTAAGTTAGTAAGTTATCTTGTGGTTTTGGAAGTTTCTTTAGTGTTGTTGCCTTGTCTCTTTTGGGAGACGGCGGTAATGCCTCGACCTAAGGTGTTCCACTGCGCTAATCACAGGTTTGGGATTCTAAGTATAGTCTTAATCTTGTGATTAAGGTTGGGGCGTTACAGTTGTGGTATCAGAGCAGGGTTTGATTAAGTATTTGGGGATTACAGTTGTGGTACTTTCTTTGATAATTCTTTCAAATTTTCTATGATATTGGCAAAATTTAAGAGGATATTGATGTTATTTGCAAAACTTTTCCTAGTATTCTCTCACTTACTGAAGAGTGAGATGCATCCTTTGGTGTGTAATCAGCTCTTGCGATTATTGAAATATTGATTTGAATTTATTACAAAGGGAATTAGACGAAAACTTGGTAATGACAATAGAATTAACTTTCGGACGGCTATGTGGTGTTTGCCCTGAATGTTGATTGATCCAAACAATATTACTGATTATTGAAATATTGATTTGAATACTAAAGTTTTAAACTTCATTACCCTTGAAAAAACAAGAAACATTTCTTTGTTTCATAATATGGTCAATGATGATTATGTTGAGACCTTCATGGCCATACCTATTTTGTTCCATTATATTGAAGATGATTGGTGTTGGGGTTCTTCCAACAATGGTCTTTACTACCAAGTAAGCTACTTGGCTCGAACATAACATTAACCCTTCTAGGTCCCCTTGAAATTTCAAGTAGAAAGAATTTGAACATACAACTTGACCTTAAGGAGTTTTGTGGCGGTTGTGACAATGCCCTCCCAACTTAGGTGGGTTTAAGAGTTCGGTGAGGAAAATAAGGCCATCTCTTTCTTCATTGCCCTTTCTTCATTTCCCTATTACTAGTGGCATTCGAGATCTTGCCATATAATATAAATGGATTGCACTGTTTGATGCTTCCTTAAATAAGATGGCGTCATCAATGTGATCGCCATGTTTACCATTGACTAAAAGTCGTCTAACTTAGACCATGTGGTTGATTTTTTATGGAGCATCTGGAAATTCGAATACAAAAAATTTTAGTAAGACACCAACAAACGACATCACCAAATTCGTTAGGGCGAAGAAGGAGAATGTAGAGTGGAGAATTTGCCAAAAACTCTCATCTCTTCATCAAGATGTTTCTCCCACACGTTGTAAAAGAAGGAGAACTTTTCCCACAAGGTTTCATGGAATACGTTCTAGAGGGGTAGCTTTAAAATCAATTTTGATGGTTTCAAGACTTCTAATAGGGCGATAGACGACTTCATGGTATATGGCTGGCGAGGAACGGTAGTAGCGGCTTAATCTTTCAACCTTAGGAGGGTGTCTATACTTATAGAAAAAGCAACAACAATATGAAATACTCCCTCCGTCCCAAAATATTTGTCCCCTTTGATTTAGCACGCGTTTTAAGGAAAATCAACAAATTAATCTCAATTAGTAATAAAATACTAATAATACCCTTAGTTTTGAATTCAAAACTACTATTTATACTTTTCCCTCTCATATTTAAACATTTTTAAAATTCAAACTAAGGTTATTTTAGTAATTTTAATAAAATAAAAGTTTCCATTTCAGGAAAGTGGACATAATTTTGAGACATCCAAAAATGGAATAGTGCACAAATAATTTGGGACGGAGGTAGTAGACTTTAGGAAGCTCTTAGAAGGGGGCTGAAGGATGTTTGTATAGAGGATGACAACAAGAATTGGATTGATGTGGTTTGTGGCAATAATAATATTCCTTGATAAATATACTCTTGAGTTCCAAATGTTACGTTTGTCTCTCTTTATAACTGTAGCCAAGTGTCACATACTTTTAGAGAGACTAATAGGGTGATAGATTGGTTGGCTAAAGATAGCCTTCTTTTTTTTTTCCTTAGTAAACTAGGAAAATGTGGTTCATAGAGAATTTTGTAAATGTAATTAGTGAAGATAGTTAGGATAGATCTCTTGAGGAGAAGTGTTACTTAAGTTTTGTACCTTATGTTTCTACCAAAAAGAAAAAAAAAATCAATTTTAAAGTTACATTTTTATCAATAAAATTTTCAATTTACTGAAATAGGGATAAAATATGCGTAATAAATGTGGTTAATTCGATTACACGGTGTAATTTGAACTTTTAGTCATTGCCAACAAATACTAAACCCTTAATAATTGATAATTTATCAAATTTCTCAAAAAAGTTTTGTGCAAAATACCATTTAATTTGGTCATTAACTTGATAAAAGAAGAACAAGACACGTAACAAATGTGTGAGGTTGTGAAGGAATAGGGGGTAGTATATCAACTTTTTGAATTTGTATTGAAATTGATTAAGGTTTTTGTTTCTATCATGGTGTCTTATTTTGTAAGAGTTGGAAATGATATTGCCCGTTTTTGTTTTACTTAGCCAAGATCCTCCTTGGTTTTTACTCATGGGCCGTTGGGATGTGTTTTTTGTGCACTGTACTAAGGGCACTTCTTTCTTTCAGTTATTGAATAATAAGGTTGATTGTCCGTACTTATTAAATAAAATAAATGTGTCTATTGAATAATAGGATTGATTGACTGTACTTATTTAAAAAATAATAAATATATTGGACCAAGATACATATCATCATCCAAAGTAATTAATAACACTAGTAAGATTTAAAACTTTTTCATAAACTCAATTACCACTACAACCATTGTAGAAAATACTCTTGCAATCAAATGTTTATACAACTATTGTCCACCAAAAGAATTTTGAATTTTCAACAAACTAACACAAAAAGAGAAATAAAATAGTGCGTTTGTTAAAATGTTTTTATGGAAGTAGTGTAATTTATCTTGATCAAAACAAATTAAGTAAAATAAAAAAAAAACATTACGATGGACCAAGTCACACGGCAAGATTAAGGGTAAATTAGTTGGTTATGATCTTTCTCTCACAACTAAAAATTTGAAACATGATTCCAATTCTAAATATAATACTACAATATAATCCAGCTTAGAATAAATCTCTATTGAGAAGAAAGTTAAGATGTCATATGCAGTTTGCTTCCTTATCCTTGCAAGTATTTTAGGTGCTACATATGCAAGTCATCAAATAAGTCGTTCAAGCTTTCCACCAGACTTCATATTTGGTGCCGGTTCTTCCTCATATCAGGTCTGATTTCTTACCCTCAGTTTTCATGAGCTATCCCACAAATACATTTTGCTTTACTCAAACTCAAATGTAAAATTATAAAACCCTACATTGCCTATGTTAGAGTTGAATTTACCCAATTTGGGTGTCCAAATTAATTACTTTATAATGTCTTCTCTTGGGGGGAAGTGAAGAGACATATTAACAGTGAGATTCAATCTATTTGAACCCGATCATGAAAAATAGACATGAACATGCATTATTCAAAGTTTATGTTGGATATTGATGCATTATACTAACGTAGTGTGTTACGTATGTATATATGCTTGTATGTTTGTGATTGTAGAATGAAGGAGCTACTAAAGCCGATGGAAAAGGTCAAAGTACTTGGGATTATCATACCAAGAAAAATCCAAGTAATTTGTTTCCTTCGTTTTTTGCTCTCACCCCACCTTTTTTTTTTTTCCTTTTCTCTTTGAATGAATGAAAATCGTTCTTCCTTCGTGTGAAATTATTTTCAGCAATTCCCTTTGTCTTGCAGAATGTAAAAGACTTAGGAAGTATTAAATTTTATTCCTTCCAACCGAATTAGCTAATTTTCTAATATTTTGGCATGTAGATATTATTGTGGATGGAAGCAATGCGGATGTAACAAATGACTTTTACTATCGCTACAAGGTATGACTGAATGACTGATCAAGGCTCTAAAGTTATATTCTCAGTGTACAGTGCGAAACCTAATTTGGCATTAATAATTTTTTGGTGTCTATGTTTTTCAGGAGGATATTAAGTTGATGAAAGAAATGGGTTTAGATTCTTTTCGATTCTCCATCTCATGGCCAAGAATACTGCCCAGTAAGAAAATCACGACCCCGAAACACCCCTCTTTTCTTCTTTTTTTTTTTTTCCCCTATAATTGTTAGTCATGAACGTTTTCTTTTTCTTCTAAAATCAATAAGAAAAATAAGTATATACCCCACTCTCAGAAAATTATATTCTATGAACATAACCTTTATTTTGGGATTGAAGGAATAATTGCGCTTGCTTATTTTGGAGCCTCTAGGCCCTGTAGCTAGACTTTTTTTTTTTTAATTGTTGAGTAGCCTCTAGGTACATTTAATTATAGTAAATGAATTTTTATTACTCTCTCCACCCTGTGTTCTATTATACAAAAATATTATCATTAGATTTGTTAGAAAAAATACTATTATAAAATGATGTTGTAATGTTTTAATAAAATATATTATAAAAAATTTTCCTTTAAAAAAGGACGATATTTGTAAAATAATTTTTACCTTACTCGACATTAAGTGTTCATATATTTAAACCTCCTAAGATATTTTATATTTGATTTTTGTTGGATTTTCCGATGAACATTAAAAAGATAAATATGAATTGACTTTTTTCCCTGATATTAATTCTTTTTCATTTTCCCAATCATTTTAGCAAAATTTGGTATTTTGAACCCTTTTTTCCCACTAAATTTTTTGAAAATAGCTGGAATATGAAATGGTTGTTAAAATGGTTGGTTTTTCCCACTAATATTTTAGTGTACAATTTTCAAAGACAAGCGTTAATACGAAGGGGACGGAGTACATATATATTATAAATGCTCTTAACTTTCAAATTAATCTGTGGTTCCAATGGTGGTTTTCATGAAATTGGATTAGTCAACTTCTACTGAATTATCTTGAATTATTCAAATAACTGCATTAATGGTAGATCATAAGCTAATCTAGTTGTAAATTAAAAATAAGTGGATTACTTAAGCATAAGCATCGGTGTTGTTGGTGGTTGCAGAAGGGAACAGGGCAGGCGGTGTTAACCAACTAGGGATTGATTTCTACAACAATCTCATTGATGAACTTCTAGCCAATGGTAATTATATATCTTGAATTGGCACAGCTTTTATTTATCATTTAAATTCATGAATTAACGAGTAGTGAGTGAGAAAGACATTTGACATGAGTATTGCATGATTGGGTGGTTTGAGGGTGGCAGGTATACAACCTTTTGTGACTTTGTACCACTGGGATCTTCCGCGTGTTCTTGAACAAAGATATGGTGGCCCTTTGAGCCACAATATTGTGTAAGTTTAAATTCATTCCTCATTTCAATATCCAACTTATGAATTTAGGTGAATGTAAAACACTAAGTATGTGTTTTTGAGCATTAAGGGTAACTTTTGAAATAACAAACAAATCAAGTAAATACTATTTTTTTACAAGTTAAAAACTACTCTCTCCATTCTATATTAGTTCTCTTCTTTCTAAATTATTCATTCAAACTTTAAAAATTTTGATCATAAATTTCATATATATACAATGACTTTTCATATAAAATTACTATCATTCATTAAATTCTCAACAAAAAATATTATCCTTAAAGTATAATATTATAAGTATTAATAATTTATTATATAAAAATGTATCAGTCAAAGAGTGATATTGAAGACTGTGATAATCAACTAAATTAATATGGAACAAAGGGATATTTTTTTAAAGATAATTTTATCAAAAAATAGTTCCAAAAACATAAGGTACAAATTGATGGTTCTACTTCCTAATAGTTAGATGGTGCTTGATCTTGAGGATTTTGGAGTGATGAATTTCTATTTTGAATTAATATTTCTTTTGTTTTTCTTTTACATAGCAAAAATGATGATTATTTTTTCCTGAAATATGTCATGTTAATTGTGAGACACTGATATTTTAAGTTTATTTTGCCCTTTTCAAATGCTTGTAATTATTAATTTTTGTAAAGACGGCATTTAGTTAAATATTGACATATAAATAGTTTGAACGATTCAGAAAGTTGTATAGTGAAATGATGTCATACACAATTATAGTAGTGCAAACGAAAAATCTATAAAAAAATGATGAAAAAGTAACATGTAAATAAACCACAAGATAGTTTAGCTGGGATAAATAATTACTCCCTCTATTCAATATTAATTGTCATTTTTCAAAATCATGCAACTAGTGGCGGAGCCGGGGGGGTTTGTGGGGGCCTTGGCACCCCCCATGGTCTGAAGAACAAAATATATCTTACCTGGAGATGACTTAATGCATTGTTAATGTGATAGTGTAATTGGTAAATATATGTGATTAAATAGCCTAGGTTAGGGGTTCAAAGATCTGCATATTATGCATTAATTTTCTTTTTTTCCTTTTATGTTTTAACATTTGCTTTACAATTTCATTTATAAGAAGCCTAATTAATTAATACATCCACCTTTTATTTTTCTTAATTGGACTACAACTTATTTACATAATTGTTTTACCAACTCATACTAAATATTAATTACCTTTTCTATCTTATCCCTTTTAAATATAAATTTTAAAGTTTATAAGGTTATGTGTATTGGCATACTTGGGAGCAAAAGTATGGATGAGAGAGAAAAAGAAATAAAGGAAAAATGGGAAAAAAAGAGGGTGGGGAAAAAAAGGATGCCAACTCAGCAAAAAGAAAGGCCCAAACATGTAGGGGGGAGGTGCACTGCACCTCATTTTTTTTGTGTCTGGCGCGTGCACTACACTCCCTGAGGGGCACGTTTTTGCCAATAGATGTGGGGTCCGCCTCTGCCTCACCTTTTTATTTATTTTTCTTTTTTTTTCCTTTTCTTTCTGTTTCTTTTTGGGCTTCTTTTCTGATTTCCTTTTTTATTTAATTTTATAATTCAAAATTTTGTAATTTAAATATTTTTTTTAAAAAACAATATTTAACAAAAATAATTTGTTTCAAAATAATTTTGAGTTTGTAATATTTTTCAAAATTTTGTTTCCATACTAAATTAAATTTTTTGTTTCCATTGTAAATTTAATTTTCAAAATTTTGTAA
Source organism: Portulaca oleracea (assembly GCA_029582165.1). Classification (NCBI taxonomy): domain Eukaryota; kingdom Viridiplantae; phylum Streptophyta; class Magnoliopsida; order Caryophyllales; family Portulacaceae; genus Portulaca; species Portulaca oleracea. The sequence continues at coordinate 17,248,632 of CM055878.1, read as the reverse complement.
TTGTAATAATTTTTTAAAAAAAATTATATAATTTAAAAAATAATAATTTTGAGTTTGTATTATTTTTCAAAATTTTGTTTCCTCTTTAATTTTCAAATTCCTAATTAATCTTAATATTTTATTTATAAAAAACAATTCAATTAAATCAATTATTGAAAATAAATATACTCTAAAGTGGGTCCCATAATACAATAAAATATTACTCTCTAACCCACTCATCCTTCACCTCATCCTCCAATTCCAAGGATACCATTACCAATAGCATACTCCAAAACTCATTAAAATAATATTATTTCCACTATTCATATCCCCCTCATCCCTCAAACCCAAGTATGCCAATACACATAGCCTAAATCATCTTTTCTAATTGCCTTGTGATTGTAAACAATATTACATTGTATTCTAAAATTAAATTTTCTAACTATTATCTTGTTCTTTTCCCTTTACTTTCTTTCCTTATTTAGAATACAACAATATTAATATCTTATTGAATGTAACTAGAGAAAAACTACAAATTTTACTTCTATCTATCTCCATGTTAAAAAATTAATATCATAATAAATTAGTTTTAATCTACTATTGTCATTAGACTATTGATAAGTTATTTAAAAAAGTATTGTGCAAACAATTTAAAAAATAATTTTGATAAAGTTCGTAACAATATTAAAATTCAGCACCCCCAATGAATATTTTCTAACTCCGCCCCTGCATGCAACCAAATTATATTTTAAAAATTTTGATAATAAATTTCTCAATAAATACGATGAATTGATGTATAAAATTATTACCATTAAATTCATAACGAAAAATAATATCGTAACAGTATAATATTACAATTGCTAAAACATATCATATTAGAAATAATTAATCAAAAAGTGAAATTAGAGATCGTCAAAGCTAAAATTATGATAATTAATATAGAAGGGAGGGAGTATAATTTAATAAAGCATATTTTATTCAAAGATAGACCAAAGACCGCAACACTTCACTAAAAGTAACGGTCAAAATTGCTTTTAAAATGTAAAATGAGCTTTTTAGAAATTAGGCGAAATATGAGTTACATACTTTTGATGTAGTGATTATATAAATTTATGTATGATAAATTCATGACGTTAATATATTTGTAGGCGAGATTTTGTGGAGTACGCAGACATATGTTTCGAGAAATTTGGAGACCGAGTAAAGTATTGGTTGACAGTAAACGAGCCGAACATACACGCACAAAAGGGATATGCAGAGGGGGTTCTTGTCCCAAACCGTTGCACTCCCAATTGTACTGCTGGCAACTCAGCCACAGAGCCATATGTTGTGGTTCACAATCTGCTTCTGGCTCATGCCACTGCTTTCCACTTGTACAAGCGCAAATATCATCCTCTTCAAAATGGCAGCATTGGAATCCCTATCGCATGCGATTGGATTGAGCCTTATGATGACCAACAAACCAGTATAGATGCTGCTCAAAGACTCTATGATCACTGCTGTGGCTGGTAATTAACTTCTTTTCATGTCTTAATATACCCCTTTTTTTTTTTTTTTTACATTTTGGACTTCGAAGTATTGGGTAATTTATTTTCTGGACTCTTGGTTTTCATTGATAATTAATCTTTTCGACCCTAAAGTTAATTTATGGGCTGAATAAAAAAAGGACCTTAAAGTTTGTGGGCTGAAAAAAAATGTCCGCTTCCTATGTTTGAATTTCTCTCTCGGTTGACGCCAAACTTCAGGGCTTATAAGGTTAAAACCGATATTGAAGCTATAATATACCTCTCTTATTCATGTCGGAGCAACTTAGACCCTTAAGGACTAAGGGTACTTAGGGGTCTAAACAGCTCCAACATGAATAATTAGAGATATGTACTATAACTTCAATACAGTTTTAACCTTAATCTTAAAGTTTGACGCCAATTTGGAGAAAAATTCAAATATGGAAAGAAAAATATGACGGTAAGTGGACCTTTTTTTCAGCCCACAAACTGTAAGATCCTTTTTTATTTAACCCATAAACTTTAGAGTCCAAAAAATTAACGTTGAAAATTAAGTGTACAAAAAACAAATTACTCTATACTTTGGGGTTGATAATGCAAACAACCTCTTAATATACTGTACTACAATCCCTCCAACTACAATATAATATCTTATTCCAACTTTGTTTGTAGGATTTTTGATCCAGTGACATATGGTGAGTATCCAAAGTCAATGCAAACCTTGGTAGGAAAGAGATTGCCTAAATTTACAAAAGAGCAATCTGAAATGCTAAGACACTCGTATGACTTCTTAGCGGTAAATACCTATAGCGGTATCTATGCCTTTGAAAAACCTCCAACCATGCTACACTATGACCAAGATGCTCATGCAGCTGGAACATGTACGTATTCTTACATCTCTTACTCAAATATAGAGGCCTCTATTAATACAAATGCAATATTAGTATGAAGTTCATATAGGATATAGATAAAAGGGTAACTTTTTATACTCCCACCCAATCACACTATTGAATCATGTATGACAAATTAGTGTTTTTTCCCAAGTAGAACAATATATATAGCAAAACATACTACATTGTGTTAATGATGTAGGCAGTCTTCCCCCATATACAAAAATGCACTAAGAGGCGTACTTTGAAATGATATTAGTGTATTTAGGTGTGTGACTCATGTGCAAGGGGGTGGTAGCACACAATAATGTGTAATATTAGATGTATAACAAGATTTTTCCTTTTTTTATTGTAGCATATTTTGCTTCCGAGTTTTTATTTTTATTTTTTGGTATATATACATAAATGATTAATATTCATTTTATTATTACCACAGTTTGGAACAAGAATAATCAATCCATAGGGAAGCCGGTATATTTCTTCTTTCTTTGTATATCAAATCTCCACTAAATTATGATATTCTTACAATCCTTACACCCATATATTTTCTCTCTTTGTTATAATTAGCATTTAGTACTGAAGTTGATGAATTATGCATGCCATTTCTTTTGCAGACGGATATTCCTTGGCTTTTTGATTATCCTCAAGGTTTAGAGAAACTTATTTTAGATATACAGAGAAGATATGACAACCCTGTTATCTTTATCACAGAAAATGGTAATGTTATATTTTAAAATAAAGTTACATTTCAATTAATGTCAACTATGTCAATTTCCTTTTTTAACTATTTTTTATATACATAGGTTATTACACCAGCGATCAATCATACAAATCATATTCCCTTCACGATTACCTTCAAGATACTGAAAGAATTGAATACATAGAAGGCCATTTATCTAGCCTTCTCAAAGTTATCAGGTAAGTTTCTTTTACATTCATCATTTTTTTAATAAGTATATAATTACTTATGTAGCATAAATTTAAGCTAACATATTTTTTTTAATTATTTTCTGATTAGCTAACTAACGAGATTTGAATGAGGCAGGAATGGTGCCAGCAAAATAAAGGGATACTTTGTTTGGTCATTTCTAGATGATTTTGAGTGGGATCAAGGATATTCAAGCAAGTGTAGTCTCATATATGTTGATCGTAAAAATAATTTGAAGAGAATCATGAAGGACTCGGCAAAATGGTACAAGAAGTTGCTACTGTCGGCTAAAAGGGCACAAGACCGATCTATAACTTTTAGGGGTTTTTTACATCCTTTTAATTTTTGGGAAATATGATTGCTCAACTATGATGACAAAAGTTTTGTAGTCCGATCTAAGCCTTGTACTCTACAAATATTTCACTTGAATCCAGCCATGCTCAATAGTTTAGAACACTTTTAATTTCTTTCTTTGCATAAGCGACAATCAAGATGGATGTGAACAGATGGGCCTTGTCATAGCTTGTGTTTTCTTATCTTCATTGCAAGCAGATCCTCCATATGGTGCTTCCAAGTAATTTGCGGAACTAACAATCTTATAAAAGGTTGCCTTTTGGGATGTTTGTTCTACCCCTTGAGTGAATCGATTTAGGCTCCGGTCAATTGAAGATCAGTTCGAGCTGACATCGGATCATCCATTCGTGTGACGATTTAAGTTCAAGTTTGGTTTTTTGGTTTAGGTTTCACGTCTCTGGTTAGTTTTGCCAATTCTACTCCAAAGATTGTTTCTTCATAGGTTTTTCGAGCCAACATGCTTATAGGATTCGTTGTATTTTGTAACCCTCTCCAATGGTGTATTCTTTCAACGATAGAAACTTCAAGTTAGTTTTTGCAAGCTAGCCTCACCAAAGATTTTGGTGAACTACAATTAACCAAAGATTGAGACACTCTTTCTTTAGCTACACTCTTTGGATGACCTCACCAGAAACTCTTTTCTGGTTACAAAAACTCACCACTAAACACACTCGTGGTTACACTCAGAATTTTTCTACCAAAAATTCCTACTCTTCGATTTCACTTGCTTGGAATCGTTGTCTTTACAGAGAGGACAGACAATACTATTTATAGATGGCGTTTCCAGCTTCAACGACTTTATCCTGAGTTTTCCTTGTTTTGTTGATACTTGTCGATTCTGTCTTGATACTCAATCTTCAGTTTTTGGAAGCTGCAGATTGGCCTTTTCCATTCAATATCTACGAGGCAAGTATATGAATCAATATAGGATATTACAGAGAATATGTGGATATGTGAGTGAGATATAATTTCGGATACTTCCCTGATTTATCCTTTAATTTTGTCCTTTCAAGCAAAAGCTGTTGTAGAGACTCCTCTGCATCTTGAGGTCCTCAGTGTGAGTGTTGTGGAGGGCATCAGAGGCTGTATCTGTTTCTACAATCTCTCTCTTTTTGTTTGAAAGACAAAATTTGCATGCAAGCATATATATATATATATATATATATATATATATATATATATATATATATATATATATATATATATATATATATATATATATATATATATATATAAGACAGGAAATAGAGCAGTTCATAGAGCATAGCAAAATATCTAAGTATTTGGTACAGGCCATGGAAAGATTTCTCCCCCCTTTTATCTTTCAGACAAAGAGGAAACATGAGAGTACAAAATGTTTCAAAATGTTTGGCCAAAAAGTAAGAGAAAGTAGAGTCTCAAAATGTTCAAGAGAGGAGGGGAGGGTTAATTAGTTCGAGGGAGGGGGAACAGATGAAGGATCCTCAGCGGCAGGCTCGATGGTAGGGGTAGTTGGTGGGGAGCAAGGCTTAATGAGGGCCTCAGCCTGATGAACCAGATCCTTGAGCGCTGCAATGATGTTGGTGCTGACCAAAAGGTTTGCTTTGTGGGCGCTATGAAGCCTCTTGTAGGTCTTCTAGATCGACCTTTTCACAGTGAAGTATGGGACGGGCTTTGAAACACTCAAGACGCTTCTTTAGGAACTCCTATGACGATCTAGTGACGGGTGAAGGGCGAGGAATGATGGCTAATTCCTCAGAGGATGAGTTGGTGGATGCGGTGTCCGGTGTAGCAAGGGGCTCACTGGAGCGCAACCTTTTGGCTACGCTAGAAGGGGCGACAAGGCGAGATTGCCGCTTTGTCATTGCCGGGGGGGGGGGGGAGGTGGGGATAAATGAGTGGGGAAGAAAAAAGGAGATTCTGAAAGGGACAGAAATGAGAGTGAAAAAGGGGAGAAAAGGGGTTGCTATAAAAATCAATTGGTGGGGACCGAGTTAAATAGGAAGAGTGAGGGTTAGGGTGATGATGAGAAGGGGACGGGGAAGCTGACGGTGACGGTGAATGGTTAGGATTGTAGAGAGAGAAAGAGAGGGGGAAACGGAAGAGGGATGGAGAAGGGAAAGGATGTGACAATTAACGGGAAGTTGGCAATTGGGATTTGAAAAGATTTAAAATTGGGATTGAGAAACGAATTTAAAATTGATTTGAAAAGATTTGAATTTTAAAGAGATTTTCAACATCTGAAATACATATGGAAGATGTAATCAGAGCATTGATATAGCCAGTATTTCTGTGAAGAGAGTGTGCGGCCAATCTGATGAGGACATTAGTTGTCATGAAGTAGTGTTGTGGGATCATACCTGAGAGATGAGGACCTTATGGGGGAGGGGGGTCTCCCCCTCAGCCGGTGCTGGGTGATGATGAGGACCTCAGGTATGAGGGACAAGGCTCCCCCTTAACAGGTGCGTGGGTTGGCATTAGGGTTCAAGTTGAAGCATTCCAAGTTCACGTCAGACGAATGTAATTTGTTCTTCTAGGAGAGGCTTGGTGAAGATGTCAGCTAGTTGGAGATGAATGGGAACAAATTCCAGGCTGATATGTCCTTTCTCATGATCACGGATGAAGTGATGATGGGTCTCAATATGCTTGGTCTGTGAGTGTTGGACAGGATTTTCGGTGATTTGAATGGCACTCATATTATCACACTTGATGGGAACATGTATGTAGTGAAGACCGAGGTCCTCCATCTGGTGAGTGATTCACAAAAGTTGAGCACATCAAGCTCCTGCGACAACATATTCTGCCTCTGTTGGACTTCAAGGAGACTAGTGAGGCACCAAGCATTTGGCAGCCTCCTGAAGTGATCTTTCGGTCAATTTTGTATCCAGCAAAGTCATCATCAATACTGTAGCCACATATATGCAGGTCTTGTTGTCATGGGTACCAAAGTCCAAGGTCTTTGGTGCTTGCAAGGTATCTTAAGATTCTTTTGATAGCAGAGAAGTGAGATTCCTTTGGGTTGCTTTGAAAGCGCGCACATAAGCATACACTTCACATTATGCCAGGGCGACTTATAGTAAGATAGAGTAGAGAGCCAATCATACCTCTATATAGTTTTTCTGAGGTTGGTTTACTTGTGAGGTCTGAGTCAAGCTTGAGGGTGGAGGACATTAGAGTGGGAGAGTGCTTCAAGTGATCTAGCTGATATTTCTTGAGGAGCTCAGCGACATATTTGCTTTGATTCAAGAAAATTCCCTCATTGGATTACTTGATTTGGAACCCAAGGAAGAATGTTAATTCTCCTACAAGCTCATTTCAAGTTCCTCACTCACGAGGTGAGAGAATTCATCAATAAGAGAGGGGTGAGAGGCACCAAAGATGATGCCATCTACGTATATCTGGGTGATGATAAATTCCCCATCTTTTGTCTTGGTGAATAGGGTTCTGTCAATTTTGCCTCTTGTGAATTCGTTCTTGAGGAAAAACTTGCTGAGTCGTTCATACCAGGCCCTTGGTGCCTGCTTCAGACCATAGAGGGCCTTATGGAGATGGAATACATGGTCTGAAGCAATGACATCCTTAAAGCCAGGTGATTGCTCGACATAGACTTCTTCTGCCCAGTCACCATTGAAGAAGGCACTTTTGACGTCCATTTGGTGGAGCTTGATATGTTTTACAGATGCATAGGCAAGGGATTATGATGGCCTTCAGGCGTGTAACAGGGGAAAAAGTCTCATCATAATCAATGCCTTCTTCTTGATTGTAGCCTTTGGCCACTAATATGGCCTTATTTCTGGTGATGGATCCATTTTCATCTAGTTTGTTCTTGAACACCCACTTGACCCCTATGACAGGGTAGTAATGTGGTCTTGGCACTAGGGTCCAGACCTTGCTTCGATCAAATTGGTGTAACTCTTCTTGCAAAGCATTAATCCAGCAAGGCCTCATTGTGATGTTTGGGTTCAAACCTGCGAGATAAAAGCATGAAAAACACAAAAGTTTCGTTATGAGGACCTGGTGCGGATACATGTGTTGATGTTTGAGATAAGATTATCAGTAGAGTGAGATAGCTTGAACTTGTAGGTGACATCAGGTTCCTGAGTAGCAATAGCTAAGGCCACTAAGGATGGTGGACTTGAGGAGGGTTAAACCTCAGTTGGAGGAGTCAGGGGAGTAGGTGAGGGGACAGTTTCCTCTTGGGCAAGTGTGATGGGAGTTGTCTTTGGTGAAGGTCCTTCGTCGTCATCACTAGTAGCAGCAGGGAGGATGTGTTGTCCTTCATTTTGAGGAGATGGGGTGTGAGGACCATTGTCCTCATCAAAGATGACGTGGATACTTTCTTCTACTGTCTTGGATGATTTCATGTAGACTCTGTAGGCTTTGCTAGTAGCGGAGTATCCAACAAAAGTTCCTTCTTCACTGTGAGCGTCAAACTTACTGATGTGATTTTTACCATTGTTGTGCACAAAGCACTTGCAGCCGAGGACCTTGAGGTGACTGATGTTAGGTGTCTTCCCTTTGAACAGTTCATAGGGAGTCTTTTTCCAGTATGGTTCTAATAGTGCACTGATTTAGGATGTAGTTGGTTGCATTGATGATTTCGGCCCAAAGGAACTTGGGGAGGTTGTTGGCACAAATGATGGTCCTTGCCATATCTTCTAGAGTCCCGTTCTTCCTTTCGACAACTCCATTTTGTTGAGGGGTTCTTGGTGCGGAGAAGTTGTGAGTTATCCCCATTTCGACACATAATGATTTGAACATGTCTTTATTGTCGAACTCCCTTCCATGATCAGTCCTTATGGATTTGACAGAATCTCATGTGAGGACCTTGAGCTTCTTTTATAGTTTTGAGAACTCCTCAAATGCATCCGTCTTGCTTTTTAGGAAGAAAACCTAGGTAAATCTGGAAAAATCATCTATAATAACAAGAATGTATAAACTACCCCCAAGACTTTTGTATGGGATTGATGGAAATCTGTCCACCCCACCAAGTCCAACGAAGGAGGTCCAAATCATTTACAAGGAAGTAGAGAAGGCCTTAGAAGAAGGATCTATTATGGAGGCCCAAAGGCCAACTCATGTGGTGTGCTCTATCTTCCAAGAAGACGTCCAAACCAGCTAAAGAAGGAGGAAATCACGTGCAAAGGACGTTATTGAGGAGAAATGATAGTAGTAGTTATGTTTTCCTTATTAGTAGCTAGTTTGTTATGGTAGTTGCATTTTCCTTATTAGTAGTTGAGTTTGTTATAAGGCATAATGCCAAAGTAGTGTGTGTGTGTGTGTGTGTATGTGTGTGTGTGTGTGTGTGTGTGCGCGCGCGTGTGTGACGTCTAGTAGGAGTTAGAAGAGACGTCCATGAGGTGAAGGGTATACGCCAATTAGGAGAAGGAATCCTAGTCTTGGATGGCTAATTTTGTAACTAATCCAATTAGGATTAGGAAAGCCAAATCCTAGAAGGATTCATATAATTGTAACTAATCCAATTACGATTAAGAAAGCCAAATCCTAGAAGGATTTAGGCTACTTAAACGTCAAGTTATTAGTCCTAGTAGGATTAGGACTTAGTCTAGTATAAATAAGGAGGTGTATAATCGTTTTAGACACACAATTTTCGAGTTATGAATACAAATCGAGTTTTACTCATCCTTGAGAGTCTTTCTCTTTCCTTTTCTACTATTGTATCTTGAATTGGCTATTCAAGTGGTGAGGTAGAGCTTGTCTCTTTTACTTAGAAGGTGTTTCTGTAACTAAGTAAAGGAACAATCCAACTATCTATCTAAACCCTAGGCATCACGTCATCCTTACCTTAGTCCTTAGATTGGTTGCATGTCTCCTTGTTGTGTAATTGATCTCAAACCCTAGCTTTGCATCAGTTATACATCAAAATTGGTATCAAAGCTCAAGTTTTCCCTCAGTGCAACCCAAACGGCCAAACACACTCCCAGAACACATTCCCAAACCCATCCCAAACACATCCTAAACACATTACCATCATCATGGCCAGTGGTAGCAACGCCACATTTACTCGCAAGGAGCTAGAGAAGAAGGTGGCATTTCTTTCAAAGCAACTTGAACGAATACATGCATCTGCAACAATATGAGCTCAAAGATTCAGGAGAAGAGGAGAGCGAGGAAGCAGAGGCCATGAGCCATCCTAGAAGGCCTCGTCAGCTACGACGTGAGCCAAGAGAAGAAAAGCTTGACTTTAAAGTTGATATTCCTGAATTTGAAGGTAATCTTGATCCTGAAGTTTTTCTTGACTGGATTCAAACTGTGGAGAGAGTCTTTGATCTGAAAGACGTTCCTGATGAAAAGAAGGTCAAGTATATTGCTCTTAAACTTCGAAAACATGCTAGTATTTGGTGGACTAACCTATAGAAGAAGAAGCAGCATGTTGGGAAAGAAAAGATTCGAACTTGGGAGAAGATGAAGAAGAAACTTCACTCTAAGGGCCTGCTTGGGAGAGGGGTAAAGGGGAGTTAGGAGGGGTAAACGAGGGTCCTTACTCCTCCTTACCCCCGCTTGGGAAGAGAGTGAGAGAGGGTAAGGAAGGGTAAGGGGGAGTGAGGTTTACACCCCTTTACCCCTCTTAACCCTTATTTTTTTAACACCCCAATTTGGAGTGTAAGCAAGTGTTCAGTTGAGTTATAATATACATACAATGGGAAATGACCATAATACCCTTAACCCTAATTGAATTACATATAATATGAAAGGATAAATATATCAATTAATATTTTACTCTTATGAACTCTCCAAATTGTTCTCCCAAGCAGGAGTAAGTAGTTTACCCTCCCATACTCTCACCCTCCTTTACTCTTATGAACTCCTAATCTCCATTTTTAACTCCCCTCCCAAGCAGAGCCTAAGTTTCTTCCTGCAAGCTACTTCAAAGACAACTACTTTAAGCTTCAACAACTCACCCAAGGAGCCAAAAGTGTCGAAGAGTACACCAAAGAATTTGAACACCTACTGTGCAGATGTGATCTAAAGGAGGATGAACCTCAAACTCTTGTGAGGTATCTAGCTGGATTGAACGAAAGTATAGGGTATGTTATGGAGCTTCAACCCTATACTACACTTGATGAATTGAATACTTTGGCTAACAGAGTTGAGCAACAATGAAAGAGAAGGGGAAAGGAGATGGCGAACAGAACCCCTACAAGCCAAAGAACCACATACTCACCCAATCCCTACACTCCACAAAAGAACATCGTCCCATCCAAAGTACCATCCGCCAAAACTCCACAAAATAGCTAACCCCAAACCATCGAAAAACCTCATCAAGCTACGCCCATGGATAGGAGGAGGTGCTTTAGGTGCCAAGGGCTTGGCCATATAGCATCCGAATGGCCTAACAAGAGAGTGGTCACTCTTATGGAGTATCACAACGCCCTCTTTGAACCCGAACCAGAAGATGTCGAGGAAGAGGTAGACCACGGAAGCTCCATGATTGAGGAAGAGGTCGTGGAGGAACCAGATGTAGGGGAGATGCTGGTCGTGAGAAGGGTCCTCAACAGTTCTCTCATCCCTGAAGATCTACAACAACGAGAGGCAATCTTTCATTCCCGGTGCACTATCAAGGGAAAAGTCTGTTCTTTGATTATTGATGGAGGAAGTTGTACTAACGCAACTTCTCTTACTATAGCGAACAAGCTTCAACTAGAAACCAACCCTCATCCCACGCCATACACCATTCAATGGCTCAATCAGGGCAAAGGATTGCAAGTGAACCAACGGTGCTTGGTAAGCCTTTCCATTGGTAAAAATTATCGAGATTCATTATGGTGTGACGTTATTCCAATGGATGCCTATCATATTTTGCTTGGAAGACCATGGTTGTTTGACAGGAGTGTGATGCATGATGGACGAGCCAATACCTACATTCTTATGCTCAACAATAAGAAAATTACCTTAGCTCCACTTAAAACAGCCCATCCGTCCCTACCCAAAGAGAACGTGCCCAATTCATCATCTTTATGACCACTGAACATCATGAGTTTTGTGAGCATAAGGAGCTTATTCTCTTAGACCTAAACACAAACCACGAAAACCCTAGCCCCACAAAAAGCCACCCTCTCGTCACCCCTCTTTTGGAACAATACTCTCATGTGTTCCCAAAAGAGATGCCCCTAGGTTTACCCCTCAAGTGTGATATCCAGCACCAGATTGATCTTATTCCTGGATCTGTCTTACCCAACAAACCTGCATACCGCATGAACCCTAGCGACACCCAAGAGGTTCAAAGGCAAGTAGATGAGCTTCTAGCAAAGGGAATGATCAGGGAGAGCCTCAGTCCTTGCACCGTCCCTGCCCTACTGGTCCCTAAGAAAGATGGAAGCCAACATTGTACATTGATTGTAGAGCTATCAGCAAGATTACTATCAAGTACAGGTTTCCTATACCTAGATTTGAAGATTTACTAGATGAGCTCTATGGTGCCCAAGTTTTTTCAAAGATTGATCTACGAGGTGGGTACTACCAAATCCGAATTCAAGAAGGGGACGAATGGAAAACAACATTCAAAACCAAGGGAGGTCTATATGAATGGTTAGTCATGCCTTTTGGTCTAACTAATGCACCTTCCACTTTTATGAGATTGATGAACCAGGTTTTGAAGCCCCTTATTGGCAAATGTGTTGTCGTCTACTTTGATGACATACTTGTGTATAGTAAGACTGAAGAGGATCACGCCAGCCATCTAAGATCAGTCTTGGATATTTTGGCTCACGAGAAGCTGTACGACAACCTAGCCAAGTGTCACTTTGATAAGTCGTTTTTATATAGAGTTTTTAGGGCTCAAAACATATCAATTTCATCCTTTTTGTATCCGATATCTCGTATTTTTATGTCAATTTCCGTGATTTATACACTTGTTCACGAGTTTGGTATGTTTTACAGGAATTGATGAAATTATATCAAAAAGCATGAAGAATTGGAGGAAAAATAGCAAAAATCAAAGAAAATAAAAAAAGAGTTGAAGAAGAAGAAAAGAAAGAGAAGAAAGAATGGCCCAATCACACGGCCCAAGCCCAGCTCAAGGCGGAAGGAGGAGACGCAGCCTGCGTTTTATAAACGCAACCCGCGTCTCGTCCAGAAGGTTCACAAAACGGAAGAAGAGAAAACGCGGGTAGCGTTTTTGGGGCGCAGCCGGCGCTTTTTCGCGGAAGACTAACAATTTGGGCAAAACGCAGCCCGCGTTTTATGCCCTAATCCAGGCGTATAAAAGGGGTTCTTCTGCGCCGTTTAGAACAACTTTTAATCAGATTTTGCCTCGACGTTTTCGAGAGCTTTGAGAAGAAATTTTAGAGTAGATTTATATACTTTTTCTAGGATTAATTCCAACACATTGTTATTAGATTAGGTTGTTACTTGTGATCGAAGAACACGAAAGAGATCGATTCGGGTGACACGAAGAGATCGATTCCGCCAATTCGAACACGGTTATCTCTATTTTGCTTTTATGTTTTCTTGTTCTTGTTTAAATTTCGCAATGTTTATTTCTAGTATCATGAGTAGCTAATTTCTTTAGTTTGGGGGATAAACTCAATGTGTTTTAATTTCTTTAGTTAGGTTATCTTTGTATTCGTTTTATCTGCGTGCGATGTTTGTCATGGTAATTAGACAATAGAACGACAGTTTGAGTCTTTACCTGGTCGTAGATTCTTGACTACAGAACGACAGTTTGAGTCTTGAATAGGATTGCGTAGATTAAATAGGTTTAGAAAATAGTTAGACATAATGATTCTTGCCTAGGGTCAATTTATAATAAGTTTTTATCTTTAATTTGACTAAATAGTTAGAAATAATATTTAGTTAAATTACTGTAACTCACCTAGGATCGAAAGATCGAAGTGATAAGGCCTAGACAGATTATAGACCCCGAATTATCTTTTTACCTGCACCGAAATTGTAGACGATTCGATTGATTGACTAGAGTGGACTCCCCTGAACGCTTTTTAGTATCTGGTTAAACCCTAAAAATTTCAGTTTTCCTAGTTTAGTTTAGAAAACCTTACCACACCCTTTGGATCGACCTAGCATTCTTTGTAGTAAACTAGTTCAGTGCGTGGTTGAAGTAAAACCCTGAGAGAGAACGATATTTTATTACTACACAGACCCGTACACTTGCGGTACACAGATACCTATTAGTTTTAGGTCTGTTAAGTTTTTGGCCCCGTTGCCGGGGATTTGTTTCCCCAACCTCCATTGGACGAACGTGCTCTGGGTGACTAGGTTATTTAATTTCTGTTATTTTTCTTTATTTCTCTTTATTACGTTTGGTATTCTTGTTTTTGTCTTTTTCAGGTTTATGCAAAAGGATTTCTCTTTTGAGTACGATCCCGAGATCGAACGCACACTTCGAGAGAGAAGGAAAAGAGCAAGGCTGGAGAAAGAATTTCAAGAAAACCAAGAAACAGACGAAGAAGAGCAGAAATCGGAATCGGAAAAGGAAGAAGAGATGGGAGAACAGCGACAGATGACATTCGGGCAGTATCTGACTCCCAATGTCACTAATCTGCAGTCAGCAATCAACATTCCGACCATCCAAGCAAACGACTTTGAATTACGACAATCCTTGATCAACTTAGTATCCAAATCACCATTCCATGGATTGTCCAATGAAGACCCGAACCGACATCTTCGACTTTTTCGTCAAGCTTGTGACACTTACAAGGCCAACAACGTGTCGGAAGACGCCATCAAATTGCGTCTCTTTCCGTTTTCTTTGGAAGGCAAGGCGTGGGAGTGGCTCGATTCGCTTCCACCAAACTCTATCACGACATTCGATGAACTCGCCAGCACCTTGTTGGCGAAATATTTTCCTCCAAGTAAGCTCACCAGCTTAAGGAATCAGATTTCTACATTCACGCAAGAGTCGGATGAGTCACTGTACGATGCTTGGGAGAGGTTTAAGGACATTCTTCGACAATGTCCACAGCATGGATTCGAAACTTGGGTTCCTGTCCAATCCTTCTTCAATGGAGCGAATGAGTCGACGAGAGGAAGCATCCTCTCTGCAGTAGGAGGCGATCTCATGGACAAGACTGTGCCTCAAATCACGAGCCTGATCGAGCATCTAGCGAACAACTCATATCAATGGTCTAAACCCCGCCAAAATGCGGGAGGTAAGTTTAATGTTGATGCAATTTCTTTATTGTCATCTAAACTTGATTCTTTAACGCAAAAAATGGACGATTGAGTTGCCACCAAACCCTCCGACCTGCAATGTCTGTCAGTCGATCGAACACGAAACTTTTACTTGCCCTACAGGTGGAGTTAGTAATGAACAAGTCCAACAGGCCAACTATGTTGGCAACCAAAGACACAACTATGATATGAATTCCAATACTTACCATCCTGGACTTAGAAACCACCCAAATTTTTCCTATAGGAATGAAAATCCTACTGGTCCTCTTCAAGGACAAGGACAAGGGCAAGGACAGCAAAAGTATGTTCCCCCACCTCAAAGACCACCTCAACAAGGCCCTCCTCGAAAATCTAACTTAGAAACCTTGATGGAAAGCCTTATCGTCGGACAACAGAAACAGGAAAATCTCATAAAAGACTTGATGCAAAAGGTGGAGGCTTTAGCAACCCATAATAAGATTTTAGAAAATCAGATCGCCAATTCAGCTACTCCCTCTACCAGTTTACCACCTCAACCTGTTCCTAATCCGAATGCTCAATGTAACGCTATAACTTGTGAGGAGGCGAACCTTGAGCGTGAACCTTTAGGAGAACATATTTTTCATGGTATAGTCGAGACCTACCTTAAGACAGAACCGTTAGAGGAAATTAAAACTCCCTCAATTATACCTAAAAAGGAAGACCTAAGCGACTTTAGGATACCTGTTCAATTAGATAGTAAACCCATCAAGTATGCATTATGTGACACAGGATCCGAGGTGAATGTTTTACCTAAGTCTTACCTAAGGAAATATGAACATAGGGAATTAAGGGTGACTGATAGGATTCTTCGTCTAGCAGATAAGACCCCTAGGAAACCTCTAGGAATCTTCTATGACACTCCCTTCCAAATAAGGGAACATGTTTTTCCTGTTGATTTCTTGATTTTAGATACAGGAGAAGATCTAGAACCAAAGATTATTCGAGGGAGGTCTTTCCTTTCAAATGTCAATTGTAAGATGGATATGAGGAAAGGAACGATGATCATCGAGCTAGGAGAGTCGATGACGAAGTATGAAGTACGAAGAGGCAAGTTAATTCACGATGATGGTGATCCGGTTCCAAAACGGATCAAGGACCCCGACAAGTAGGGTCCGTAACGTCGAGCTAACGACGTTAAACAAAGCAACTCCTGTGGGAGGTACACTGTTATCTGAAATTTACTCCTCCCCACATTTTTTAATTATTCAGCACTTTTATTTTAAATTTTTACTTTTTAGCGTAATTTTTAATTTTGAAGTTTACTAATGTTTTTCTTTTAGTGTGTAGAGGAAAAAAGATGAAGATTCAAGGAATTTATGGCTTTTATTAAAATTATTATTTTTAACCTAATGAATTTTATGTTGGTGGATGTTTGTAGGGGTTTTTTGGTATGTTAAATTGTAGGGAAAATAAGGAGCAAACAAAGGAAAAAGGAGAAAACAAGTCAAAAGTTGCAAAATTAAAAGCAGCAACGTCAGGTAGAAAAACGCAGCCACCGTTTTTCAGGCGCTGGCTGCGTTTCAAACAGAAAGTTTGGCCGCCTGATTTTTACAAAACGCAGGCCGCATTTTTCAATTTTTCCAGAAAATTTTGTCGGCCTCTTAGTTTACTCAGCTTCCCCCTTTTTCTTTCAAAACACAATACTCCCACACTATTTTGCCCTAACAACCTCGACGACCCCCCTCTCCACCAAACGCCACTTGCGCCACCACCACTCTCGCCGACCTTCTCGCCGCGCCGACCACCACGACCCTCACCTCTCTTTTCTCTCTCAGTTCCTCTCACTTGCACTCTTAAACTTACAATTTTCAATTTCCATCCCTCTTCCCTCTTCAGCTCAAGGTATGGAATTTTCAACTCTTTCTCTTGATTCATTAATTATATACTTCATTCTTGATATTAATTTGGTTGAATGCTTGAGATTATTGAGTAATTTGTTCAAATTATATCATGTATCATGCCCTACACTAGGATTTCTTGATTTAGGTTTGATTTTTGAATGAACTCTTGATGAGGGCTTGGTAGAGTTGTTTGATCTTTTTGTTCCAGAATTGAGAGGATTGTGTTGTTGGATGCGTTAAGAGAGCAATGTGATGTTGAAATTGAGAAATTTAGGTCTAGGTTTTGGTTGTGATTAAGTTGTGGTGTTATGCTCTGTTTTTTATGAGAATTTAGGTTAAATTTATCTTGATTTCAATCCCTAGTATCAAATAAGCATAGGGGGATTGATAGTACTAATCTTTGCATTATGATCATGCTTATTTGATACCTAGGATTTATCTTGGTTATTTTACTGATTTATGAAGTATTTTAGATGGTTAGAACTAAGAATCATAGCTTCTCCGGAGCACCGGGTGATAACAATGAAGCCGGAAAGCTGGAAGCGCAAACTACGGCGGCAGAGAAGGGAAAGCAAAAGGTCGCACGCTCAAAGGACTCTAATAACCCAAACCCCTTCAACTTTGAAGGGGAATCCAAGAAAAGGTATGAATCTCTTTCCCAAAGAGCCATCGTCCCTACTAAATACGTGCATGAACCTTTCCTGCATAGTTGTGGTATGCTGGATGATGTTGATTGGATGTTAGGCCGTTGTTACATGACCAACATAGCTAAGTTAGGTGAACCGACCTATAGGGGGATCACCATTGAGTTTCTTTCGACCCTAGTTGTGAACCTTCAGGGAAGGGATGGGGTTATTCGTTTCCGACTTTTGGGGGTAGAGAGGACCATGACCGTGTCCGAGTTTGCCCGTGCCTTTGGCCTTCCTGAACGAACATGCAGGAGTTCATTCCTTATACCCATAGATTGGGGTGGTAAGGGCTTCTTTTTCAGAATCTCAGGTTTTGATGATAGGGACCCTAGCAACACCCCTGCGACCAAAATTAGAAACCTCGCGATGAGGTATGTCCACCGCATACTCTCATGCGGCATTTTCGGGAGGCCCGGTAGCTCAAACAAAGCTACCCGGGCTGATTGCAATATGTTATACTCCATATTGGATGCCGACGCTCGTGCCGACCCCGCAGCTATGTTAGCTCACCATCTTTCTAGCGTCGCCACCTCAACCAACAAGGGCATTGCCATAGGGGGCTATATTACTCACCTTGCACGCCAGTTTGGCTTTAGGCCACCTAGGAATCCCACTGACCTAGTCCCGGGTAGTTTATTCTTGGATGGGGACCAGTGTAATTACTTTGGCTTGTGCAAGTTTGATAAGGACTCGCGTTGCCTTTGGATCTATCCCAACAACGCTAGATTCCCTGTGCCTAACCCCCACACCTCACCCCACGTCGCTGAGAACTTGATGTGGATGCCTCCTTTCCCCGAGTTTGACCCTGAACCTGAACCTGAAATTCACCCTGACCCTCAAACCGAACAACCCCAGTTAGACTATGAGGCGTGCTTTCGCGACCTCCAAATCTCCATTGACCGAACCGAACACCGAGTCAACGAGTTGAGAGATAGTTTTGTTGAGTATAGGGCTCAGACTGACCTTCGTTTCGACCACCTCGACGAGTCGATTGCTAACCTTGCCGGCCTCATTCAAGCCATGTTCGATCGACCATCTCCACCACCAGGACCGAGCCATACTAGCCCTCCCCCACCGACTGAGGATCCTTGATCCTTTACTTGACCTTACCCTTCGTCGTTGTCTTCTGCATTGAGGACAATGCAACGTTTAAGCATGGGAGGGTTGAATATTTTGTGAATATTTTTCTTATTTCTCTGTTTTTCGTTTATGTTTCTAGTATTTTCGTTTTTCTTTTTCTTGTTTCATGCTTATTTTTCAGTTTTTAGTGTGATTTTTCTTGATTTTGTGTGTTTCTTTTATTTGCTTATTCATAGTTTAGCATTTCTTGTTAGTTTTTAGCTTGTTTGTTTTCTTTTATTTGAGTTCTAGTGTGTTTTTCTTTAGTTTTCTTGTTTTCTTAAACTTTTCTTTCTAAGTTTTTCTTTCAAAATTGCATCCACCTAGATTGCATTAGTTAGTAGCATGTAGATTTTTCTTTTCTTTCTTTTCTTAGTTTGTTTCTTTTTCTTTCTTTTGCATTCACTTTACTCAAAAACCCAAAAAAAAAATCAGAAAATTAGAAAAAGACCAAAAAAATTAGAAAAGACTAGAAAAACCAGAAAAATATAGGATAGGACTAGGATTAAAACTGGAAACACCTTCGGTGATGATTTGTAAACCTTTCTTACTTTCAGTTTAACTTGCTTCGCTTAGAAAAGTCTGAATGAGTTTTCAAAAGTTTTTTTTTGAAACCTTTTCCTTCAAATCTTCTAATTTTGAGTCAAGTTATGAAAGTTGCATTTGACTGCTTTGACTATCTTAGAAAATATAAATGTGCGTGCCGCAAATCTTTGGGCTAAGTTTAGTCGATTGAGCCCCATCCCGTGAGTCCACATTACCAAATTTACGAATTGATCACTTTTATCAATTCATGATTCCCTGAGTGACTCCACCATTAGTTGCATCTCTAGAACTTGTTTTGCATCTTGTTTGAGACTACATATTTGCATTGCACGCTGTGACAAAGTGATTAAGGCATTCATTTTATTTTGTTAAGCTACATTGCCAAATAGCCTACCCTACATTATATTTACCGTTCTTTTTGCCCGGCCTCGCCTTTGTTTACCCTTCTTTCATGATTGAACCCTGACAATACAAGCCTTGGCCTTTGATATTCAGTATCCCTCTACCTTGCTTGGTTGAATGAGAGTTTGTCGTTTTTTGGAAGGAACAATTGGTTTGGTGTATTTGTGAACAAAAATATGAAGTTTGGAGGAATTGTGCTTATTGCTTCAAATTGGGAGAAATTGAAAGCCCCACCTTTTGAACAATTGGTGTTTGGTTATGTTGTTCATATATTATATCGAGGTCGAAGTTATAATTCCATAGTTTTCTTCTCCCCAATCACCCACCAAAAAGAAAAAAAAAGGAAATAAAAAAAAAGAGAGAGAAAAAGAGTTCCAAAAAGAAAAGGGTGATTAGGGAGATTCAATTTAAAGTTCTGAAAACTTTGACTTGGTTGTATTCAGTGGAGATTTTGATATTGTTGAGGGAGAAAGGTGAAATTCCTTGCATACATTAAGCAAGAAGGAAAGTTTAGAGTGTTATACTCATTGGAAATCAATCCAAGCATGGCTCTTAACTCCTCATTCCTAAATTTTACCGCTCCTTACCCTTAACCTAAGCCCTGTTACAACCCGCAAAAGTCCTTATGATTGTCACTTGTGCATTGCATTCCAGTAGTGGAGAGCGAGGTTCTTACCAAGCTTATGGTAGTTTGTTTCTATTGGTCTGAGTATGAGAAAAACCCACATACATATTAAAATTTGAGTGATTGAGTATTTTTATTCTTTCCTATGTGAGGTTTGCTCTTTTTGACTGACTTACGTCCATAACCAACCGCGCATATTTGCATTATTCTCGAGATTGTTGGCAGATTTATGCTTCTGAAGTACTTGTTCTCTCCTTTTGGTTTCGAAAATTTCTTCCTATCTACTTCGAACTGAGTTTTGATCTTGCCCAGACTAATCTTTGTGCTTGCTTGTTGAATTGATGTGCTAGAATGGTTAGCCTGAGGGGGTGTTAAGATTTTGTTTTTGTATACCTATCGAAAACTCTTTCCACCACTTTTTCTTCTTAGTTTCTGTTTCTCCTGTTTGAGCCCTAATCCTCCTATTTTTAATTTTTACTTGCTTGAGGACAAGCAAGAGCTAAGCATGGGGGGATTTGATAAGTCGTTTTTTTATAGAGTTTTTAAGGCTCAAAACATATCAGTTTCATGCTTTTTGTATCTGATATCTCGTATTTTTATGTCAATTTCCGTGATTTATACACTTGTTCGCGAGTTTGGTATGTTTTATAGGAATTGATGAAATTATATCAAAAAGCATGAAGAATTGGAGGAAAAATAGCAAAAATCAAAGAAAATAAAAAAAGAGTTGAAGAAGAAGAAAAGAAAGAGAAGAAAGAATTGCCCAATCACACGGCCCAAGCCCAGCTCAAGGTGGAAGGAGGAGACGCAGCCTGCGTTTTATAAACGCAGCCCGCGTCTCGTCTAGAAGGTTCACAAAAGGGAAGAAGAGAAAACGCGGGTAGCGTTTTTGGGGCGCAGCCGGCGCTTTTTCGCGAAAGACTAACAATTTGGGTAAAACGCAGCCTGCGTTTTGCAAACGCAACCCGCGTTTTATGCCCTAATCCAGGCGTGGCCCGCGTTTTATGCCCTAATCCAGGCGTATAAAAGGGGTTCTTCTGCGCCGTTTAGAACAACTTCTAATCAGATTTTGCCCTGACGTTTTCGAGAGCTTTGAAAAGAAATTTTAGAGTAGATTTAGATACTTTTTCTAGGATTAATTCTAAAACATTGTTATTAGATTAGGTTGTTACTTGTGATCGAAGAACACGAAAGAGATCGATTCCGCCAATTCGAACACGGTTATCTCTATTTTGCTTTTATGTTTTCTTGTTCTTGTTTAAATTTCGCAATGTTTATTTCTAGTATCATGAGTAGCTAATTTCTTTAGTTTGGGGGATAAACTCAATGTCTTTTGATTGAATTTGAATACAGTTTCGGTGTTAGGTTATCTTTTTATTCGTTTTATCTGCGTGCGATGTTTGTCATGGTAATTAGACAATAGAACGACAGTTTGAGTCTTTACCTGGTCGTAGATTCTTGACAACAGAACGACAGTTTGAGTCTTGAATTGGATTGCATAGATTAAATAGGTTTAGAAAATAGTTAGACAGAATGATTCTTGCCTAGGGTTAATTTATAATCAGTTTTTATCTTTAATTTGACTAAATAGTTAGAAATAATATTTAGTTAAATTACTGTAACTCACCTAGGATCGAAAGATCGAAGTGATAAGGCCTAGAAATATTATAGACCCCGAATTATCTTTTTACCTGCACCGGAATTGTAGACGATTCGATTGATTGACTAGAGTGGACTCCCCTGAACGCTTTTTAATATCGGGTTAAACCCTAAAAATTTCAGTTTTCCTAGTTTAGTTTAGAAAACCTTACTAAACCCTTTGGATCGACCTAGCATTCTTTATAGTAAACTAGTTCAGTGCGTGGTTGAACGCAAATCCCTGAGAGAGAATGATATTTTATTACTACACAGACCCGTACACTTGCGGTACACAGACACCTATTAGTTTTAGGTCCGTCACACTTCATCACCAACAAAGTAGTCTTTCTTAGCTACGTACTCTCAGCTGATGGAATCCAAGTTAAAGAAGAAAAGATCAGTGCTATCAAGGAGTGGCCTACTCCTACCAGTATTCATGACATTAGAAGCTTCCACGGTTTGGCCTTTTGTCTATAGGAGGTTTGTGAAGAACTTCAGTGCTATTCTAGCACCTATCACCAAGCTTTGAAATCAAAAGAGTTCTCATGGATACCAGAAGCCCAACAGGTGTTCGATATTATCAAGGAGAAACTTTGCACCGTCCCTGTGCTAGCCCTACCTAGCTTTGATAAGAAGTTTGAAGTTGAATGTGATGCCTTTGGAGTTGGTATTGGAGCTGTATTATCTCAAGAAGGTCGACCTTTGGCCTATTACAGTGAGAAACTCAATGATGCAAGGAAGAAGTATAGTACTTATGACAAAGAGTTTTATGCTATTATTCAAGCCCTGGAGCATTGGAGACACTATCTTATCAGCAATGAGTTTATCCTACATAGTGATCATGAAGCATTGAAGTATATCCAAGGGCAACACAAACTGAATCCACGTCATGCTAAGTGGGTCGAATTCATGCAAGCCTATCACTTTGTTATTCAACACAAAGCTGGTCACTTGAACAAGGGAGCTGACGCTTTATCAAGAAGGTACTTATTACTACATGTCCTTGATTCATGTGTATTAGGGCTTGAACATATCAAAGAATTACATACTGAAGATGAGGATTTCAAGGAGGTCTATGAAGCATGCAAGAAACATCCTCAAAATCAATATCATATGGAGAAGGGTTTCTTATTTCATGGGAATCAGCTGTGTATTCCCAAGAGCAGTCTTAGAGAGCTTCTTATCTTAGAAGTTCGTGGAGGAAGCCTAGAACGACACTATGGAATTGAGAAGACCTATCTCATGTTGAAGGAGCATTATTATTGGCCACATATGGTTAGAGATGTTGAGCATACAGTGAAGCGTTGTTCTATTTGTAACCTAGCCAAGAGCCATGCCCTACCTCAAGGATTATACACGCCATTGCCTATACCAGAAGGTCCTTGGGAAGATGTTAGTCTCGACTTCATCGTGGGACTACCACGAACTCAACGTGGGAAGGACTCTATCATGGTGGTAGTTGATCGTTTTTCAAAGATGGCTCACTTTGTTCCTTGCCACACCACTTATGATGCTATTAGAGTTGCTGAATTATACTTCCAAGAGATTGTGAAACTACATGGGATACCCAAGACTATGGTTTCAGATAGGGATGCTAAGTTCCTTAGTCACTTTTGGTCACTCTATGGAAGAAGATGGGTACCAAGCTCAAGTTTAGCACGACATGTCATCCCCAAACAGATGGGCAGATCGAGGTCACCAATCGGACCCTTGGTTCCATACTAAGGTCCTTGGTGAATAAAGATAAGAAGGGGTGGGATACATTACTCCCACATTCCGAATTCGCCTTCAACAGTGCCCCTAGCAAGGCCACATGACGTTCCCTCTTTCAAGTAGTCTATGGGAGGAACCCTAGCACACCTATGGACCTCTCGCCTATCACTACATTAATGAGGTTCAGTCATGAAGCAAGCAAGAGGGCCCAAGAAATCCAAAAGCTACATAAAGAAGTAAGGGTGAGAATAGCTAAGTACACTCAACAAACTTCAAGCTTAGCTAACAAAAAGAGGAAGAAAGTCATATTCCAACCAAGAGATCTAGTATAGGTTGACTTGAAGAAGGAGAGGTTTCCCTCCAAGAGGAAAGGAAAGTTGGTTCCTAAGGCTGATGGTCTGTTTGAAGTCTTGGAGAGGATTGGGGATAACGCCTAGAAGCTTGCATTGAATGATGAATATGGTGGAAGTGCAACGTTCAATGTAGCTGATCTTAAACCCTACTATGACGAAGAAGATGACCTTCCTAGTTTGAGGGCAAACTCTTCTCAACAGGGGGGAATGATGGAAATCCGTCCACCCCACCAAGTCCAACGAAGGAGGTCTAAATCATTTACAAGGAAGTAGAGAAGGCCCTAGAAGAAGGATCTATTATAGAGGCCCAAAGGCCAACTCATGTGGTGTGCTCTATCTTCTAAGAAGACGTCCAAACCAGCTAAAGAAGGAGGAAATCACGTGCAAAGGACGTCATTGAGGAGAAATGATAGTAGTAGTTATGTTTTCCTTATTAGTTGCTAGTTTGTTATGGTAGTTGCATTTTCCTTATTAGTAGTTGAGTTTGTTGTAAGGCATAATGCCAAAGTAGTGTGTGTGTGTGTGTGTGACGTCTAGTAGGAGTTAGAAGAGACATTTATGAGGTGAAGGGTTGACGCCAATCAGGAGAACGAATCCTAGTCATGGATGGCTAATTTTATAACTAATCCAATTAGGATTAGGAAAGCCAAATCCTAGAAGGATTCATACAATTGTAGCTAATCCAATTAGGATTAGGAAAGCCAAATCCTAGAAGGATTTAGGCTACTTAGGCATCAAGTCATTAGTCCTAGTAGGATTAGGACTTAGTTTAGTATAAATAGGGAGGTTTGTAATCATTCTAGACACACAAATTTCGAGTTATGAATACAAATCGAGTTTTACTCATCCTTGAGAGTTTTTCTCTTTTACGTAGAAGGTGTTTCTGTAACTAAGTAAAGGAACAAGAAGCCCTAGGGATTAGACTCGTGGTGTTTCTGTATCAAGTTCAATTCCCTTGAACTATCCAACTATTTATCTAAACCCTAGGCATCACGTTATCCTTACCTTAGTCCCTAGATTGGTTGCACGTCTCCTTGATGTGTAATTGATCTCAAACCCTAGCTTTGCATCAGTTATACATCAGGGATGGGTCCACAGAGGTCCATGTGTAGGAGGGTGAGACATTTTGTGGTGGTCACAGACTTGAGAGCTTTAAAGGAGGATTTGGTCTATTTACCTCGAGTACATGCATCACAAACCATATCTCTTTCAAAGTTTTGAGAAGGGAGACCTTTTACTAGGTCTGACTTATGCAATTTATGCAATGTTTTCATGCTAACATGTCCTAGACGTCGATGCCACAACCTGGCTTCCTCAGTTCCAACCTTAAGGCAGGTGAGGTCCTCTGTTGCTTCACTTAAATCTATAACATAGACATTATTCATGCGATGACCTTGCAATATGAATTGATGTGACTCAAAAGATACTACACATCATGCTTATCAAAACTAACTCTATTTCCTTTATGACATAATTGAGAAATGCTAAGCAAATTTATATTATACTCAAGACCTTCTACAAGATATATATTATCTAGAGAGTGATTGGCGTCCTTACCGACCTTTCCAATGCCTAGGATATTGCCTTTGCTTTTGGCTCCAAAGGTTACCTTCCCTGTCTTGTTGGTTTTCAGTTTGCAAAACTTGGTTGGGTCTCTAGTCATATGTCGAGAACAGCCACTGTCCAAATACCATAGGTAGCTGTGAGTTTTGAAGCATACTTGCAGCAGAGGACATTATACCTTTCTTGGTTTCTGATAGATAAGGAGAGCCTTTAGGGGAGGTTTTTGGAACCCATATTCTGGTGATTCGAGGATGTCTGGATGATTTGGGTGAGTGACTGTGTGAGGTCTTTTGCTTATTTGGGTGAGTGAGAGGACTTTTAGGCTGACATTCTTTAAAAGGAGGAATATCAGGTGTGGGGAGAATAGGTCCCATTTTTGTACATAGATGAGATTTTGTGACGGCTTCATTTGACAACCGAGTGATGTCCTTATAGCAACCTCTGACTTCTACGGTCAACCTTACATTTTCAGCCACCAGTTGACCATTTCTGGCATTTACACTTTCTATTGTTCTGTTTAGGTGACTAACATATTTTGTGAGGTGCTTGACTCTCTCAATTAATGATAGAGTATTTGAAGAGATGAAGCAGTTTGTGAGCTAGATACATTTGAGGAAAGATGAGGAGCTCATTTAGTGTTACCTCGTCGTGAGATGAGGTTGGATCCTGATCCTCACTTGAGTTTTCTATCAGACAGACATTGGCTAT
Organism: Portulaca oleracea; assembly: GCA_029582165.1. NCBI lineage: Eukaryota > Viridiplantae > Streptophyta > Magnoliopsida > Caryophyllales > Portulacaceae > Portulaca > Portulaca oleracea. The sequence goes on along the minus strand of CM055878.1, from coordinate 17,222,628 downwards.
TTCCACCACCTCACTATTGTTATCGCTGGAGTCACCGTCACTCCATGTTGCCAGCATCGCCTTACGACTTTGTCGCTTAGGCAGATTGTATCTCTTGTCTCTGTTTCTTATGGCGTGAGGGTAGTCCTTCACCAGGTGTTTTGAGCTGCCACAACCAAAACAAGTAAATGGTTCAGTATCTTCTTTTATTAAGAACTTACCTTTTGAACTTTGTCTTTCATTTTGGGCATCCTTGATGTATCCTCTAAAGGTTGGACTTTTCTTGTTAAGGCTTTTAAATCCTTTTGTCAGCATTTCCATTGTGTCTTCCTTGTCATCCTCAATTTCACTGTTTGATTCTCATGCTACCTTTAGGGCAATTCCTTTTTGTTATGAGGAATCTTGTAGTTGGATCTCATGGGCCAGTAATTTTCCAACAAGTTCTTCCAATTTCAGGGTCTTGAGGTTTTATGTTTCCTCAATAGTGGTTACTTTAGAGCCCCACTTTCTCCTTGGCAAGCATTTGAGGACCTTTCTAACCTGTTCCTCATTTAAATAAGTTTTTCCTAGTGATTTGAGGTGGTTAGCAATGCTGCTAAACTTTTTGAACATCTCTTCAAGGTCTCATTTTCTTCTATTTTGAAGGCCTCATATTTTTGGACAATGATGTCCACTTTGGTGTCTTTGACTTGACTTGTTCCTTCATAGGTAATCAAGTAATCCCAGACCTGCTTTGCAGTTTCATAATTCGATACACGTTCAAAATCATTTGAGTTTAAACTGCAAAAGATTAAATTTAAAGCACGAGTGTTCTTCTTCAATGGCTTTTTCTCTTCATCGGTCATTTCAGATATGTCTTTTGAGACATCTTGACCAGCGTTGTTCTTTTTCGTGGGAGTATGGTAATCTCCCTTGGTGACCACAATCCAAAGATCTTCATCTTGATCTTTGAGAAAGACCTCCATTTGTCTTTTTATTCTGTAGTTTTCTCCGATGAGCAGTAGTGGTCTTGTCCATGATCGTCCTTGTGCAGTTTCACTGGTGCCGATTCCAGCCATGATCTTTGCCACAGAGTGGTTAAGCTCTTGATTCAGTGGACCTGCTCTGATACCAATTGAAAGAACCCTAGAAGGGGGTGAATAGGGTTGATGGTATTTTCTACACTTAAATTCACAAGGACGTTAACACAATAGAAATAGATGAATAATACTTCTTTATTGAATTGAACTTTAATTAAGTACACAAGAATATGAGGGGATCAGAATACTCGACAGCAATAGGACCATGAGGTCCTCGAAATTGCTTACAACGATAGAAACTTCTAGTTGGTTTCTAAAGGTTAGCCTCACCAAAGATTTTAGTGAACTACAACTCACTAAAGATTAAGACACTCTTTCTTTAGCTACACTCTTTGGATGACCTCACCAGAAACACTTTTCTGGTTACAAAAACTCACCACTAAACACACTAGTGGTTACACAGAATTTTTCTACTAAAACTTTCACTCTTCTATTTCACTTGCTTGGAATCATTGTCTTTACAGAGAGGACAGACAAGACTATTTATAGATGGTATTTCCAGCTTCAACGACTTTATCTTGAGTTTTCCTTGTTTTGTTGATACTTGCCGATTCTGTCTTGATAATCAATCTTCAGTTTTTGGAAGTTGCAGATTGGCCTTTTCCATTCAATATCTACAAGGCAAGTATATGAATCAATATAGGATATTACAAAGAATATGTGGATATGTGAGTGAGATATAATTTCGGATACTTCCCTGATTTATCCTTTAATTTTGTCCTTTCAAGCAAAAGCTGTTGTAGAGACTCTTCTACATCTTGAGGTGCTCAGTGTGAGTGTTGTGGAGGGCATCAGAGGGTGTATTTTTTTCTACAAAATCAATGAAAATATCCAAAAAAAATAGTGTATATACAAACCATATAACATGCAAAAATAGTTTTTGGTAAGCAGTAATTTCATTTTATATGTGTAATAGGTATATAGTATATGTGGAATCATGATTGAATGAACCCTAGAGGCGGTGAATAAGGTTGATAAAAATTTATGCACACTTAATAAGAAAGTTAGTAACAAGTCTTGGCCTTGGTCAATATTCTACACAAGATGATACAAAATATACTTGATATTATTGAATGAAGCTCAAAACGTTACGAGATGAATGATAACAAAAACAAAACTCACTACCTAGGGTAGGTAACCATAGATCAGTTACCAAAAAATGATCTTGCCAACTGCATTGGCCTAGGATTAGCTACAACAAATTGTTTCCACCAACCACGTTGGTGTTTGCTCACTCATAGAAACTTAACACTCAGTCTCTGCGATAGATTTCTCTCACCAACTATGTTGGCTACACTCTCACCAGAATTGCTTTACTGGCTACAAAACTCACCAATACACCTATTGGCTACAACCTCATAAATCTCACTCTTGATTTCCTACTAAGCACACTCTTCGACTTTGTCCTTCAAATCGATAAATTTCTTGTGGGGGTAGGTGCAAATTATATAGTTTTCCAGAATCTTGCTTCTTCCGCTTGATTGATTCAAGATCTCCTTGATTTGCAATTGTTCAACAGCCAATTTACTTTCCGCAGATGATGCTTTCATTCATTTCCAAGAATAGTCCTTGCATTGATTTCCTGCAAGTATAAGTCAACCCAAATCAGCATCCACAAATTTAGGTAAGAAATCGATTTAACAAGTAAGGTAGGAGATCTTCCCTTTCTAGGAATTGCAATTTTGAATTTCATAACTAAACTTCGTATGAGTCCTTGGTTGGAATGTAGGCAATGTCCTTGCCTATATTCTTCCATAAGGTCTAAATATGTACCTGTAGAAGGGGGATTTCTACAATTTCCCTCTTTTTGTATGAAAGTAAAAGTTTTAACAGGATAATGAGGCATTCACAATAGCATATTTGGCAAAGTAGTCAAAGCAAGGTTTGGGACAGATTGTAGTTTGAAAGGGGTTAAGATATGTTGGAGGCGGCTTTGGCAAGGTGGTGGAGATGGAGTTCGATCGCCAAGGTCTGGGTGTCGTCCAACAATGATAGTGAGAATAAATATGGCGTAGACATCATTGATTGTCTCCTTGCAAGTGTCGCGGGGAAGCATGGCGTTAACCTGGATGTAGTACAAGAAGTGAAGCTCAAAGAGAAGAGTTGTATATTGGGGATGCTTGTTGTCAAAAGGGCGACCAAACTTGGTTAAGAGGACTTAGAGAGGGTTGAAGTTAACTTACTAGGGTGGTTTGGTTGAGTTAGGAGACAAATGCAAGATACGCTCGAGAATGATGGGGTTGAGATGGATGTCTCGGCTTAGAATTACTGATTTGAACAAAGGTTTGGAGGGATTGGTGATTAGGTCTTCGATGTACTCGTAGCATCGATAGAAAAGGGTAAGGTAGATGAAGTCATTGCATTTAAAGAATGCTTAACATCCGAGCTCGACAAGGGTGGACACAAAGTAGAAGTTTGTGCCGCTAAGGGCCTTGTTATCAACACGCTTACAACACATAAGATAACATTTTTGGAAGGAAGTAAGGCATTGGTAACCAAAAAATTACTTAGAGGTACCCTAACTTTTGAAGAAACAATTTTTTGGTACCCTAACTTTTCAAAACTAATTTTGGGGTACCCTTACTTTTAGGATTAGAAATTACAAGGTGAATTTCTGGTGAAACTTCGATTGATTCAAATCATTTTTGTCCACAAAAACAAACGGCATTTTCATCCACAAATACACTTAATCAATTTCCCGCCTAAAATTCACCGGTGAATTCAAATCATTGGTGGAAATTCACCTAATTATTTCTAATTCTAAAAGTTAGGGTACCTCTAAATTAGTTTTTAAAAGTTGGGGTACCGGAAAAACATTTCACCAAAAGTTAGGGTACCCCTAAGTAATTTTTTGATTGGTAACCAATGTCCTAGGAAAGGGCCTCAAGAGTATCAGGGTTGTGAGAGAGGGCGATGGCCCCAAAGGAGGATGATGAGTTAGAGAGAGTAGGCTCAGGGAGAGGAGCAAGTGATTTGCTGAAGCAAATGCGCTTGGCCACTCCGACGGAGGCAAAAGAAGGTTGTTTGGTCACGGTGAAAAAGAGACTATGAAAAAGGATAAGTACGTGGGCTTGTGAAAGAGAAGGTTAAGGCGAAGATGGGAACGGCGATGAGAGAGGATGACGAAAGGGATAGAGAAAGAGTTAAATAAGGAGAAGAGACGATGGTTGGGTAAGAAGAGAAGTTAATTTAGAGAAGTTACCGGGAGATTGGTGGTTGAGAAGGTGAAAAGAGGGTAAGGTAATGACAATTTTAGACAGTGAAAAGAACTGAAAGGGGAGAGCCATTTTCATTACAAAGAGAGAAAGGAGAAAGAGGTTGTACATTGTTGATGTCCCTTATAGAGGCGGTTATGGAGGGTAATGAGAAAAGGTCAAAGGACTCAGATGGTTTTAAGAGAGAAAGAGAGAGCAGAAAAAGGGAAAGATTTCCAAAGAGGAAAGGAAACGGAAAAAAAAATTGAAAAAGGAGGAAATATTCAAAAAGATTTGAAAAAGGGATATTTTAGAGCAGTTATTAATTAGCTAACCAAATTCATTCGAGTGCCAATCAGGTAATATGAGAGAGTAGCTTAAGGAACCATGACTATGTGATCAAGGTCCTTGGTGTCACTCTAACACATACCTTGGGTAAAGAACTTTTGAAAGGACATTACAAAGCTCCCCCTCAATGGTTGCTAGGAGTTTTGAGAACTTCTCCTCAACTTATGCATCGAGTTTAAGCATGTTGAGGTCCCTTATGATAAATTTGAATTGTTCTTCAGCCAAGGGTTTGGTAAATACATTAGCTAGTTGAAGGTGAGTAAAGATCAAGTCCAGGTTGATCTGTCTTTTCTCAACATGATCTCTAATGAAGTAGTTGAGACCCTGTGCTTGGTTCTCGAGTGTTGAACAAGATTTTTTGTGATTTGAATGGCACTTTGATTATCGTGCTTGATGGAGACCTTGGTGTATTGGATGCTAAGGTCCTCTATTTGGTGCATTATCCAGAGTATTGTGCACAACAAATTCATGCAGCTACATACTTAGCTTTGGTGTGGATAGGGCCACAAAGGTCTGCTTTTTGGACTGCCAAGATACAAGAGAAGGTTCGAGGAATTGGCATCCTCTAGATGTTCTTTTTCGGTATGCTTTGTAGCATGTAAAGGCGACGTCTGAGTTACCAACCAAGCTGAGGTTGTTACTGCGAGGGTATCATAGTCTACGGTCCTTGGTACCTGCAAGATATCTCAATATCCTTTGGACAACAGACAAATGAGTTTCTTTTGGAGATCTTTGAAAATGAGCACATAGACATACAGTGAACATGATATATGGTCTATTTGCTGTTAAGTAGAAAAGAGAACCAATTATACTTCTATACATTTTTTCTGATATAGCTTCACTTGAGGGATCATAATCCAATTTTGCAGTAGAAGACCTCAGGGTTGCTGAGTGCTTGAGATTCTCAACTTGGTACTTCTTTAGCAATTCTTTCACATACATACTTTGATTTAGGAAGATCACATCTTTGTTTTGTTTGATACGGATACCTAGGAAGAAGTTCAATACTCCCACAAGAATCATTTCAAACTCTTTGCTCATAAGGTCAAAAAAATCTTTAACCAGAAAGGGGTTAATGGCATCAAATATGATATCACTACAACAAATTTGGCCTTTTGTAGCAATTTTTTGGTGGCATAATTAAAATTGCTACAAAAAACTCAAGTTGATGAATTAATTGTGGCAATATAAAAATTGCCACAAAATAATTAGTCTATAGTAGCAATTATTGAAAATTGCAACAATTGGTGTTAATTAGTAGGGAAAAGTCACTTTAATTTTTTGTTAGATAAAAAATTATCCCTCTCTCCATATCATTTAATTTTAATCATATATATTTCTACACGACTAACCTAATTAATGTACAATATTTGACCTATTGGGGTTGGAAGTGCAGGCTATGCTAGTGACTACTGTTTTCACAAAACACACAGATAAAACAAAGGGGATGACCCCCTTCTTCCTGTTCTTCTTCGATCGCTTGATCCGACGCAGGCAAACAGGGAGAGACAAGGCGAGAGAGTGGTCAGTTGGGACGAGTGGTCGCCGGTGGTCGACCACGCCCACGCGAGAGAGGGGTTGAGGTCGGAGTCTGCCTCCTGTTCGTTTGCCGCACATAGAGAGGAAAAAAGTGGATGAGCGACAGCGGTGATGGCTGTCGTGGGGTGCCTCTCCAGCGGTGGCTGTGAGTTCGAGATTCAGTGTTGATGGTCAACTCGCAGGTAGTGGTTATTGATCTTCATAGTTGCCTAATTCAAACCCAAATCAAAAACCCTAGGTTTCCAATTGATTAAGTCAAAGTGGTAATTTCCTTCTCCTCTTAACAACTATTAATTTCCAAGTTTATTTAGTCTATTGTGGATAGTTGAGTTAATGCTTATTGTTTTTCTACAATGTCTCCATCTTCTCTGAGTTTATGCTTATTGATTTCACATCACTTTTTGGGGCAAGAATGAGTCAGTAGTTAGGTCCTATAAGTTCTTTTGCAATGTTGTACACCGAGTGGTGAAGAACCAAGGTCACACATACAAACCATATTGCAACATGAGCTACTACAACCCTTCCTTTAAATGAACTGCTTTCACTGTTTGTTGCGGTTTCTAAACCATCAGCAGATCAAGTCGGTATATTTCATCCTTTTTTCCCCTTCAAGTTAATTCTTCTAGCCCTTCCAAATTCGTTCCATGCTGAGTGAAAAGTGATTAATATTAATACTATGTAGCAGCTCCTTTTTATTTATTTTTTTTATGATGTACTCTAAGATTCAGGAGTGTAATCACAAATGTGTGATTGATTTTCTTATCTGCACTTGCAAAAATTGAAATTATTTGGTGTTACCAATGTGTTACATGAAAGACAATAACATCAAAGCCAAGGTTGTATAAATGAATGCATTTTTCTTTCCTGGGTCATGCATTACATGAACTAGGAAATGGTAGCAATTATGTCTGTATTGTACAATGGTGGTTGGTCAGCATATGTTGATGACAGTGTAGTTTGATGTTTATTTTGTAGATTAGCCTTCAGCATTATGGGATGGATGAATCGGTAGAAAATGATTAGCCTTGACAGTTCCACAATTTGAACTAGAACTTTTAACTAGCACATTTAAGAATAAACTTGTCCGAATTCTGACTTTTGACTAATGTTTTTCATTGCGTAATGTTTTAGTACTTGTAATTGTCAAAGAATCGAAGTAGTTGTAGTGTTGTTCACTGTTTGAGTTAGAAATCAATTGAAGCAGTTTCAATCATCTTAAATTTCACTTATCTGGGAAAGGCATCACGATTGATGCCCTTGAACCCTGATTTCATCAACTTTTATATGGTTTACTCCCTATTTTGTTGTTAATTTATTGTTTGAGCATCAATTTGATTGTTAGCCCGCTTTTTATTTTTAATTTAGAAAAAAATATTATTATGAAAATTGATTGAGCATGGTTTGCTACTAAGTTAATAACCCGCTAGTCACTATGCAAATTTAGTGACCAACTAAAATAGTGGAATGAGTAAATTTGATATTTAAGATGTCATTTTTTATGCTCTCCTTCAGTTACTTTAATTCTATGGAAAGAGTCACGACGTTCTAGTTAAACTTATTTCCACTTCGACACTTCTGGCTTCTCAACCTCACGACGTCCTTGGCCATTGATCATGTCCACGACCTCTAATCGTAGATTTCCATTGCCGCTTGTTGCAAGCCCTGCCTTTCTTAGCCATTCAACCTCTCCTCACTACCAATCCGTCGAATGAGCTGCAAAACAGCCACCACAAGGCACTTAGTCCACCACGATACCGCCAATTGAACTCCAAATGGCCACCACCAACCACCAGGTAAATTCTTTGTCCTTGTGTAGCCTCTTCTCGTTCAATTTGTGTTTGAACCAATTCTTATTCCAATTCCAAAACGTGTTTACCTTTCTAAATCCAGGAAAGCAAGTGCAATCATCCCTTATGCTAGTGTTCTCGATGGTGGATGGTCAATGACGATTTTTTGCTAGTAGTTATTGAGGTATGTATATATCTTGGCCATTCTCTATTGCTTTTTGTTCTCCTTTTTCTTTCCAAATTTCTGCTTAAGTCAGTAATTGAAAAAGTGATAATGTAACAATGTAAATGACAAATATATCAAAGATTATATAACATAAGCAGACACCAAATATCAAATCACTAATATACAACACTTAGGTGGTAGGCGATCCGCGATTGGCTCTTGACATAAGTATTTTGGTCTGGTAACAGTGACAACAAAGTTAGCCTTGTTTTATAATAAATAACTAGCGCTGTATATCTCGTGTGATGCGCGAGATGATTGCCAATTATTAAACTATCAAGAATTATGTGTGTCAAACATTTTATGACATAATATATTTGTTAAACTTATGAAAATTGAAATAATCTATTATCTATTAAGTATATTAAAACAAAATCCTTCCTAACAAGGTAATGGCATGCGTCAACACAATTATTGCATACAATTTAATTTTTTTTTTTAAAAAACAAACATTACTCATAAAGCATTTTAGACATACGAAGGAGTTCAATGCAACAATTTTCATTGCAACTATTGATATGCTACTCTTCCATCAAAATAACCTTGCAACGATTAAAAATTACTACTTGGCAACCAAAACGGCACCCCAAAGCAATAGACCTTAGAGATGTCATTACATAATACCAATGCAAATACCAATACAGTTTACAGTAAGTGCAACAATCCAAATCTTTTTAAAATAAATACTCCCTCCGTTTTTATTTAAATGTCGCCGAAATAATTATGTCAAAAAATTTGACCGCTAATATCTTAATTTCTATAATAATGATTCATCAAACAAAATTGATATCATTAGACTCGTAATAAAAAAATTCTATTGAAAAAGTATAATATTATACTTTTTTTATAAAAATATTATGTGTGAAATTGTTAATTAAAGACGGACCTTAAAAAGCGTGAATGACATATAAAAGAAAACAGAGGGAGTATCATTTTTAAAAATAAATATTCATTCACTACATTCAGCAATCGTTATACAACAAAAGCTTATAACTATCATACTCTGTTCCATTCTAACTGTGGAGCATTAAAGCCCATAACCCAAGGCCACACACAACTTCTTCAAAATCAAAACTTAATTATAGTCATCACTCATCACTAATCAGTTTTTTTTTTTCTAAGAGTAAACAAAAAGTCAAATATCAAAACTGAAAACTATGAAAACCAACCAACAACAGTTAAACATCATTTACATGATCAATAGTAATTACTCCATTAATACATAGTAATATAGTACATACCGTATCGTTTATATATATATATATATATATATATATATATATATATATATATATATATATAGATATATATAATCATTTTAACCCCTCATAATTTCTTTCTAAATGGATAAATTAATTAAACACAAAGTTGTTATTTAACAAAAAGAAAGAAAGAAAATTTCACCCACAAATTCAATCATTTTTCAGAATAAGTAACATTAAGGTGCAGATTTTCTCTCATTAAATTAAAAAAAAATTGTCCGAAAAATATAAGCATTACAAAAATTAAAAACAAATTAACAAATTATCAAAGTTGTTGTTTGACCCAATTTTCCCCATGGTAAATAAACGTAGGGTAAACATGACGTCGGGTAAGTTTACACAAACTTTGGTAGTTTGGATAGGTAATTTTAGAATAGGAAGGATGTAATGTTGATAGAAAAATGTAAATTGTACAAATTTAAATATATGTTGGGTAAAAAAATGTAATTTAGATAGGTGGAGGTACTTTATATAATTTAGATAATTTAAATAAAAACTGTTAAATGATACTAAATTCTCTAAATTTCTCAAATCAAATTGATCAAACCCAGAAATTATGAAATTGAGAACCATAGGAAAAAAAAAAAAAAAAACCTTGAACATTTACAATGATACTCTATGCTATAACTAAGATTTTTGGGTTAGGCTAAGATGGGGTACGAAGATGAGGGTGCAAATTCTTTTCCAAGAGAGAGATTTTTTGGGGTTAATGCTGAGATTTGATAAGTTGAGTGTGGTTGTCAATGAGACAATGATCACTACTATACGTCGTCCCCCCCTCCCCTCCCTTCTTTATTCATGTCGCCTACCATTTCGACGTTTTTGGGGTTAAATATTTGTTGGTTGAACATCGAGTGCTTGGATAAAAATGCCACTAAACTTTCCAAAATAATCAAAAATGTCATTGATTTTTACAAACTGTCATTATTGCCACTCAACTTTTCAAAATAGTCAAAAATGTCACTGAAACCTGTTATAGCAGGTTATAAACCGGTTAAAAAATTCATTGATCAAAAATGTCACTCAACATTTCAAAAATGTCAAAAACGCCACTCAACTTTTCCAAAAAGTTAAAAATGCCACTACCATCAATTATAATAGAAAAAAATGTTATTAGCTTTCATTTATTTAAATTAATATATAAAAATATTTAAGTTTCAACTGGAGATTCACTGAAAATAATTTTTTTTTATAAATCATGTAATTTTAAATTTTTTATGATTAAGATTTTATATAGTATTGTTGAATTTTTATGTTTTCTCTTAAAATTTTATTATATTTAATTTTTTATTTTATTTTATTATTAAAATATTTATAATAATATTTTCTATATCACTTGTTCTCTGTCACCTTTGTCTATATGTAACACATCACTTTAACATTAACTTATATACACGTGCGTGTGTGTGTGTATATATATATATATATATATATATATATATATATATATATATATATATATATATATATATATATATATATATATAAAACTTATATACACGTGCGTGTGTGTATATGTATATATATCATTTGTATGTATGTATATTTATAGTAAATTAACTACTTGTAATATATATATATATATATATATATATATATATATATTATACAATTATATATATAATTCAACATTGAATGAATATGCTAGAGACGATAGTAACGCAAAGGTGACAGAAACGCTAAGGTGACAGAGGTCAAGTCATAGAAAAAATATTATTATAAATATTTTAAGAATGAACTAAGAAATAAAATAAAATAAAATTTACAATTACATGATTTTTAAATAAAATTTTAATTTTTTAGCGAATCTCGAGTTGAAACTTAAATATTTTTATATATTAATTTAAATAAATGAAAGCAAATAACATTTTTTTTCTATTATGATTGATGGTAGTTGCATTTTTTACTTTTTGGGAAAGTTGAGTGTCGTTTTTTACATTTTTTGAATGTTGAGTGGCATTTTTATCAAAGAATCTTTTAACCGATTCATAACTTGCTATAGCAGGTTTCAGTGACATTTTTGGTTATTTTGGAAAGTTGAGTGGCAATAATGACCGTTTGTAAAAATTAGTGATATTTTTAATTATTTTGGAAAGTTTAGTGGCATTTTTATCCAAGCACTCGTTGAACATCTCCACAACTACCACCCTTTTTCTTTTCATAATTAGTATTCTTTAGGTGAAAAAAAAATTAAGGAATGAGAAATTCAAATTCTTTTCTTCTTGCATGCAAATTAGGGGATAATCATGTTTATTTATTTTAAACTAATTACTCGGTATTTCAAAAAAAATATATAATAATTATTTGGTTGTCATTTATTAATGTGAAACATTTTACTTAGGACCCACAATTTTATAATGATCTTTGGGAAAAACTTTCCTATAGAGGTAAGCAAAAAATTCACGGTGGAAAATAGGATAAAAAAAAAAGTTGGAATTTTTCAAAATGTCTATAATGTAACAAAATGCAACAATTACAAATACAAATAGTTTGGACATTTTAAACATTTTCCCAAGGAAAGCTTCAACATTAACATTAGCTATTTTATATTTATAAATATAAATTTTTGAATTACAAATGTAGGTAATTATTTGATATGATTGTTGTATGTTCTTTTTATAAAAATACCATGGTGTAAATGCAAGCAATTAACCTTTAACGAGTTTTTGTAACTTTTAATTATTCCGAACGAGCCTACAAAGAAAAAATTATGCGGAACGAGAGAGTTGCATGGGCTTAAACTAGGTATATTAAGTGACTTCGTACTTAATTGAGACACTATTTTATATTTAATGTAAGTTATGTTTAAAATGAGAATAAGATAGCACAATAAATAGTTTACTAAATATTAAAATTTAAATAAAAGATATAATTTGATCAAAGTGTGTTAACATGGCTATAACAATATTATTTTATTTTTAAAACCACAATTACTTTAAATATGCAACTCAAGTAAAATGAAATTAATATGTCAATGATTATAATCCACGTACTACAAATGAAGCAAGTTTATTACACTCACATTTTCTATAAAATGGAAACGACAATAAAAATTCCTAAATGTATAATTCATTTCAACAAGTAAAATACAATACAATATTTTTTTTTTATTCACAACGTGTACACACATATTCATATCTAAAATTATTAGCATTTTACTAATTCAAAAATAATTGCAAAGCAGACAATAACTATGCATAGCGTGTTGTCAAGCAAATTACACTATCAATACACACTACGTTTGTTCATATTCTGGAAGTTGGAAGATGAGAGGAGATTGTTTATCATGAAGAACACAAAAACCCACAGAAATACTACAAATATTTCTAGCAAATTCAGAATTGTCACTCATCAAGCAACACTAACTCAAGAGACAATTGGTCTAACATCAAAGTTATGATATTATACAATGCTCAAGTACTGATCCCTATTTATTGACAGAACATTACCAACATATGTTTATCAAAATAAAATGAAGAAAAGTATTGTGAATTTTGTGTCACTACTTGAACTAAACATTGAACAAAGAAACGGAAAAATAATTGTAAAAAAACTAAAAAGCAGACAAATAAGACAAAATCAACCCCTGAATATTGCACGGGCACAAAGACTAGTTATATTATATATATATATATATATTTATAATTATATATATATATATATATATATATATATATATATATATATATATATATATATATCAAATAACTATTTATCAGTTAGTGAATGAAGTGTTGTTATTATCTATTAATTATAATATATTTTCTAAACAAAATATGTAAAAAAATTTATCATTTGTTTATTTTTCATAATCATCGTATAATATATATTAATCTCATATATAATAACTACACTTTCAAGATGATTGGTATAATATTATTTTTCTATGATGTAAAAGTTTTACATTGAATTTATTTATAGTGATTTTCATAATTGTGATGAAATAAATAAATTATTTTGATAATTGTAAATTTTTATAGTTAATTTATTTAAAGTGGTTTTCATAATAATTATGTTGTAATAAAGTATCAATTAATTTGCTTATAGTGATTAGGCTCTTCAAAAAAATAAATTATCAACTCAACATAGGAAGTTGAGGGGACTTTAATTTTGAAGTTGAATTTTAATTTAAAAAAATTAGAGTTCAATTTATTACATTGGAGTGCCACATGGCAACTTGTTAGATACATGTATTTTGTTTTAATATAATCAATATATCTTATATAGGACTGTCTCACGTTAAAATAACGTGAGACGGAGTGCCATGTCAAACAGAAGAAAAAAGGGGTCACTCTCTTAATTCGCGTGTGTGGTGCACTCTCCATATATATAGTCTCTAATCTCTCTTTCCTCCTACTGTGAAACCATAACGATTTGAGCAAATTAGACATCGCCTCCGCGCGAAGATCGTCAGCTGTCATCGAATAACATCGTCGTCTCAGGTAAGTAAATCTTGCTACGTATATTCGATTGTGGATGTCAGGATTATATGTCAATGTTGAAAATGTGAATATTTGAATTAGTTCAAACAATGGAGAAATGTTTGAAGGTGAGAGATTTTTGAATATACTTAGTTGACTACTATTATGATGTTTTGAAATTTTCGCTTGTGATTTGTAATCGTTTGATATATCGTGATGTAATCGTTTTTAAGCAATCCTTGAATACTCAGATTGGGGAATGTAATGTTTGTCGAGATTGATATATATGATTGTGCTGTTGAATAACTCGATTTGGTGAAAGTAATCTTAGTATGGTTGAAAGCAATCCTTGATTCTTATGTGTCAATGAATGTATTGAGATTGATATACTTAACTAGTATCCAATCTATGGGTGACTAATAATATGTTATCTTGATTGTTTGATATCTCGTGCTTTTGCGTCCATTAATTTAATTGGATTATAGTTGACTAATATATTTTAAAAAAGTGACCAATATTGTATGATTTATTGATTTATTAGTGACTAATATAATTTAATTGGATTATAGGTGACTAATATATTTTGAAAAAGTGGCCAATGTTATATGTTTGATATCATATTAATAAATAGTGTAGAAGTGACTAATAATATGTTTGATATGTATGAATAATGTAGTGACAACAAGGATGAATCCGCACAAGGAGATGTCAGGTGTGAGTCAAATTGGTGGCGAAAATGACATAAAAGTTGATCGCGGTATGACTATTTTATGTTTCCCATATGACTATTCGTGATGAACGAGTATTTAGTATTTTTATGATAACAATCTTACAAAATGCATATATGACTATTTATCCTTGATAAGGAGACTCTTGTCGTAAGTAAATATGGTCATTTCGAAAATTTATCTCTTTAAATTAAAAGAGTGACATATTGTTTCTGTTGATATGACTATTACTTGTTTTGATATGACTAAAAATTTATCAGGTAATACCAATGAGGTTATAGGCTCTAGTGTCAATGATGATATGGATCATGTTGATACAGGTTTGGATATGGTTATTTTGGATCCCGTGCGAGCTACAACAAAAGGAAGATCACAAAAAATCAAGAGCCACTTTCAGAGGAGGAAAAACTCACTGCGACACAAGCAAATGGTGATGTGAATGGCTCCACATATGTTGAGGAGATTGGAACCAAAACACCAAAAAAAAATTTATTTAATATATTAATGTACATGTTAAATTTATGATATTTTTATATGACTATTTAACTTTGGCTATTTTACTATTTAGGGTTAGTAGATGAGGACTTTTGCATTTTTATACAACAATGTTATTATTGGTGTACAATGATGATATGAATGTTTTCGTTAATATTATATAATATTTGTTGAAATGTCGTTCTTGATGGCTTACGTGTGACTATTTATAATAGTGTGTATGACTATATTAGTATATTAGTTGAACGTAGATATCTCGGAAACCAAAGACACAATCGGATTATTTGAATATTATATACGAAAATATAGGACGTTTAAATGTATATATGATTAATAAACACAAACGACGTCAAATATGAGTAATGATGTATTCTTATACAACTACTTTTATATACCTTTATTATTAATTATTATGTATTCGTATATACGGCGCCAAATATGACTAATTATGTATTCTTATATGACTATATAGGATGCAATAATCAAAAGAGTATGGAAAAAATATGTATGGAAAAATAATACGTTTAAATTTGGGGAGTTTGGGAAAAAAATGACTAATACGTGTGACTGTTTATAATAATGTGTATGACTATATTAGTATATTAGTTGAACTTAGATTATCTCGGCAAACCAAAGACACAATATTAGTAATCGCAAGATATAAAATTAGTCACGCATAAATATTTTAAAAGGTTGAAATTATTTGTTTTTGAAAAACTTAATTATTCATACACGTTTGTTTGTGATAATAGAAAGGTTTTGATTATTTTCCAAATTTGGATTAGGAAAATATAAACGTACATGAAAATAAATGAACGTACATTGCACAATAAAATATATCACGTTGGAGAATACATCACGTGTGAATTTGAAGAATTAAGGAAACAAATATGCTTGAAGATTTAAGATTATTTGCCAAATTACGGATTAGGAAAAATTATATTTGCTAAAGTGGGATTATATTTGTCAAAGTGGGATTAGGAAAAAATTATATTTGAATGTAGCACGTTTGAATTTGAGGATTTAGGGAAAAAATTATATTTGCCAAAAAGTGGGATTATTTGAAGATTTAAGATTATTTGCCAAAATCAAACGTGCTAAATTCAAATATAATTTTTTGCCAAAGTCTTCGTAACTTTCAATTAAATGAATGTACCATGTTTGAATTTGATTATATTTAGCAAAAAAAAGTATAGCACGTTTGAATTTGAATGTTCATGAGAAAAAATATATTTTCCAAAGTCAGATTATTTGAAGATTTAGAAAAATAATATACATTTAAATTTAGGAAGTTGGGAAAATGATCCAGATTATTTGAAGATTATATCCGAAAATATAGGACGTTTATATATATATATATATATATATATATATATATATATATATAACTAATAAACACAAACAATGTCAAAATATGACTAATGATGTATTCTTGAATGACTACTTTTATGTACCTTTATTTATAATTATTATGTATTCGTATATATGACGCCAGATATGACTAATTATGTATTCTTATATGACTACATTTAAATACTCTTGTTGCTAATTATTATTTTCGAATAAACGCTTTTATGTACCTTCATGGATATTTATTGTTTTGTATAATTATAGTATTTGTATATGAAGTGAAAATATGTGCAATATGAACGTACATTGAAATAGTCATTACATGGTTAATATATTAGTCGTCCCATCGGTACGGTATTAAAAAAAACACCAATAGAATTGTAAAAAACTTCTAGTCATCACAACAATTATAAATAGTCGTCGTAATGGTAGATTAATATTGTGTGATATTAAAAACACATACTATGGCCAATATTAAAAACTTCTAGTTATATGACCATTACTTTAAAGATACTATTACTAAAAATTGTATATTTTAACTAATAGGATATTATTTAAAGATCCTGTAATTATTTAAGGATGTTACAAATATTATTTATTTACATGTGACTATGACTAACTACAAATATTTGAAGATACTATTACTAAAAATTGTATATTTAAAGATCCTATAATTATTTTAAATGTAAAAATATTTTTGATTTACATGTGACTTTATTAATTATATGACTATGACTACTACAATATCTTATATTATCTAAAGATCCTACAATTATTTGGAATTTAAAAATGTCTTTGATTTAAATGTGATTTTTTAGTTATATGACTATGACTATTACAATAGCAACGTTTATGTGTGTCAGAGAACATGAAGATTGGTTACCATTGAGTCGTATATTAGTCGCGCGTATTCTGATAGTAGCATGACCACCACTATAATAAATATCTATGTGACCATTGAGTCATATATTTGCGTCCAATAATGTACTATTAATCACACTATTGTCGAATATTAGTCACATATATATGCTAAGAATCGAGATACCATATTATTAGTCGCCCCAAAAATTTAATATTAGTCACCTATATTTTAATTTGATTGATAGATATGTTGTTATTTGTTTCCAAATTCGAGATAACATAATAGAGTCACCGTTGACTAGTTTATTAGTCACCTATAATTATATAATTTGCAAAAGGTATTTAGGAAATTGGTACATTTAAAACGTGTGCGCTATTTACGGATAAAAAATAATTACCTAATTTATGCTAATTATTTTTGAAATTTAATTAATTTAATTAAGGAGATTGATTTCACTCTCCAACTTACTCTTGTGTTTTCATTTTGACAAAATTTGTCACGTAGGACGTCTCACGATAATTTATCGTGAGACGGTCTTATACTAGAATTTGCGTGATATAATTAATAGATAAAAGGGCCTAAAATACCAAACTAATAAACAATATTTTTTGTGTTCGGTTAATACAATAAAATTAAATAAGTTTCATGCATTATATAAATGGTATTTATTTTTTACAGTTTTTGTTGAGCTAGAGATGGGTTTGATCAATTGTAAGGAGCAATAAAATTAAATAATAAATTTTCCTTTAAATCTTTTTTTCCACATAAATAAGTAAACTCTTTTGTATTTGACAAATATTGAAGAACGACCATTAAAGTTTTATGTGGTAAAGAAATAATATCATCTAGAATTGCAAATCATGCTTTAGTCCTCTTTATATTGGATCATTGATTATTTCGATATATATTATAATTCATACTATTTCTTTTATACCAAATAACTTATAGAACAATAATGCAATTTTTCTTTTACGATTAATCTAGAAAATTTAGAATAATAATACAATTTTTCTTGGAGTTTTAGTTTTTATCATCTCTTAATTTTACTTTAATCTATTTTTCATAGTTGATGGTAGAAAGACTACTGAATTTCTTTTATGAAAAACTAATCAATATTATTAAAATTGTGTATTAACTATTATAACCTACATATGATTTTGATTCAATTGTAAGATGAAAATATGTGATATGTGAAATGAAGTTATTGAACCGTGGTTATATCATCAAGGGTATAAGTTAAGTGGGAGATGAGTGTGACAACCCAATATTAGTTGGTACCTCTGCCCACCATCCAACCTTACTATTGTTTCTAAACCACCCACTGATGTAATTCAGCCCACGCCTAGTACAACAAAAAGGGCCCAAGTCATCTACAAGGGGGTAGAATGAGCCAAAGGAGAAGGATTCAGTGTGAAGGCCCAAAGGCCAACCCATATAACCTGCTATTTGTTCCAAGAGGACGTTCAAACATCCTAGAAGGTCCAAGATTAATGTCAAGGCCCAAGTAGCAAAGTCCAAGTTGAATTTCACATTTTTAACCATTTCAAGATGAAGTTCATAGTTTTGACCTTTTCAGTTTAAATTTACATTTTTAGTGTTAGGAGTATTTTTATTATTGTGTGAGATGCCAAGTAATATCTATAAACTTGGACATCAAGTTATAGGAGTCTAGAATAGTCTAGAATGATCTAGAACATCCTAGATCACGTGTGGTAGACGTGTGGTAGTAGCTTTGGCGCCAAGTTGGAGTAATCCTAAATAAGGATGACTTATTTTCTAACTAATCCATCTTGGATTAGGAAAGTCAAGTCCTAGAAGGATTAATATTGTTGTAACTAACTCCCCTTAGGATTAGGAATCCAAATCCTAGGAGGAGATAGTTGTTAGGCGTCTTCTAGTAGGAGAATAATGGCTTGCACGCCAAGTTAGATAGTCCTAGGAGGTTTAGGACTTAGTCTATTATAAATAGCTAAGCTTGTAATCGTTTGAGAGGCATCCAACCTAGAATTATGAATACAATCAAGCTTTTAATTAGCTTACCCCCTTGAGTGTGTTCCTAAACCTAGAAAGTGTTTCTTTAACTAGGTGGAAGAACAAGTAGCCCTAGGGATTGTCTTGTGGTGTTTCTGTATAAAGTTCAATTCCCTTGAACTATCCCTTTATCTTTCTATCTTTTAGTTAGATAATCTACAAACCCTAAGGCTATTCACAAACCCTCTCTCTCAAAGACCTCATGTCACTCTCTCAAATTCCCCCACAAACATTCGTCCTCCCTTTTCCCTCCAATATTCGTCCATCCCTCTCTCAAACCCTAATCCATACTCTCTCACAAATCTCTCAAACTCCACAAAATCTCCCTCTTTCTCACGTGAATCTCCCCTACCCTTATCCTTTTTCACGTGAAGCACTCTAGTTCTAGATTGATTGCACGTCACCCCTTTGATGTGTAATTGATCAAACCCTAGTCTTGATCCGATTGTACATCACCCACACCAGCAACATATATCAATATGATGGGGTTAATTTAGAGTATAGATTGTCAAGAGATTATACATAGAATTATAGAACAAAAAATAAACAATAAAGCACAATTAGACATGGAAACTGGAGTGACCTAAGTCTCACAAATAACTTGAAAATAACTGCCTTCTTTTAAAATTTATAATATATAATTATAATACTTAGGAATCAATGGTTCAGATGTTTTTTTTTTCTTAGCCAAAATACAATGGTTCAGATGTCATATCAAAAAAAATCTACAGTTGATGCAGTACGTTGAATAAAATTTCAAGAATCAGAGAGGGAAGGACTCTCATGAAGAGTCATCCTACAATTTATTGTTAGGATCGGATTCAGATCTGTTGCCAGTTGTTAGCCACTTGTATGGTGTAAAATAGAGTAATATATGCAGCGGAAGGAAATACAGGATGATTATGGAATCAAGGATAGTAATAGAGAAAGGCAAGGATAAATATCGTGAGACAGTAATTTTACGTGGGAAACCAAAGAACTCGGAGAAAAACTCACGGGCGATAACCAATATCCACTAGTAGAAAAAGGAGATATTACAAGAGGTAAAATATATGTGTGAACTCTCGTAGACTCTCATAACCTAGGGATGAGTAGGGTGAAGATGTGGAAATAACACCGTATCTCCCTCATAAGGAGTTTCGAAGGCTCTCACATCGACTACATTGGTCGCTAGCCGCTGCGTATTACAAGGTGAATAAAGACTTCTATTTATAGGGGTAAACTTCCTATAAATCTGGCTAGACTCCTACTCCAAATATAATTAGGTTTTATAATACAATTAGGAAACTGACCTAAATATAATTAGGAAATAAAATAATTTCCTAATAGTAACCAATAACTTGGAGTCCAAACAGGTTTAGGAAACTTGTCAAATAATGAGTCAAGAGAATTTGGACTATTAACCCAACATTTATAATATAGATTTATTAATTTAACTGATTAGTCACTATTTTCTATTTAAATCTTAACACAATTGGTATAGATTGAACCTCATCCCTCTTGACCTCTTCCCCATCCTCTTAATAAGTAATAAGATAGAATAGGCCATGCGTTGGTTGAGCTCACAAGGATAACTCAAGAATTCCAATTGTGACTTTCTTGGCCATTGTGTTTGCACAAATGAACTTTAAACATGTTTCATTGGGAGGATGGAATTGAAAATATGATATTAGGCAAGGAGATGATCATGACAGAACTGTAGTTTACGCTTTGTGTAGTGCATATTGAATTATTGATCAAATTGGTTTCAAAACTAACAACCAACCACCTCCCCTTGAAAAAAATTAAGGGGAAAAAAGGGGTTTATGGGGTTATTTGAACATTAGATTTGCCAAAGTGTGTAGAGAAGAAATTGAGATTGGGATGCCCATCACTCCATCAGGGTTCACCCAATCTTTGCAAGCCCTTCAATCGCATATGATTTCTAGCACAACTACAAGTTGGTTTTTGGGATGGTATCTTTTCATATAGTAGGCGTGACTTCTTTGTTGTTCACGGACTTAATTTCTTTTCTGATTTTCAGGTGGTTTTCAACTCTTGTTTGCACCCAATTTCACTATTAATTTGGTGCTTTAATTGACAGTTGAGAAGCAGTAGGAGCAGCCACGGGTGTAGTCTTCTCTTCTTTTTACTGTCTTGGTTCTGTGTTGTTTGTTGTTCTGTTTTGTCTTATTAGTTCTGTCTTATTGGATATAGTTTGTCTAAATATTAGAATGGTGCATGTAAGAACTGTATGAATATCAAATATGTAAGGCACTTTTGCTTAGGATAGACCAATTTTTAGGGGATATGCTGCCGAATTGTTTGTAGTATATTTTTAAGAATAATTCTAATGAACTTGTTTTCTCTTTGCAGTTACATATTCAATCAATGACTTCTTATAAGATATGTAATACACACTAAGACGATGTTGCAGATGCAAAGTTCTTAAGAACTCCCAAGCATGAAGATAGTTTAGGCTATACATGATGTTATTTATATTTTCTTAATTAGTTTACAACAATGGAAGTGCTTACCCCTACCGTTTCAAAGAAACAAAATTAAAACAATTTTTTATGTTTATTTAGACATTGGATCAATAGAATCATGATTTATGAATAAGGTCTTTTTTCATGCTTAGTGTACATTGTTTACTATATATATATATATATATATATATATATATATATATATATATATATATATATATATATATTTGAACAAATTAAAGATGCTTTATTCAAACAAGGGGAAAATTACAAAGAATTAGGCACAGAGCCAGTCAATACATTGTCTATATCTATGAGTTTTGCTAGCTATGAAAAAGAGTGAAGATAGAGAGGGAAATTAATAAGAGAAAGAGAGAAATGCAATTTTCAGACTAGAAAATCCTAATCATATCACATCTATATAGTACAAATTCACGATAATCATACAAAGATTTGACAATCCACATCACAAAGAAGGAAGACATTTCGTTGAAACTGAATTAATCGTGATAAAAGTAAACGAAGATTAAAGCAAAAACCCTAAAAGTTACTACACATAATCCTCCAAACGGAGGTGATATGGACTAATGGAAGAACTTTTAACACTAAATGCACATATTATAGCCTAAATTGACACTAAAACATCAAATTGAAATAAATAAAACCCTAATTTTAATTTCAATAAAATTGAACTGCTCCTCACCTCTTAAACTGGTAAACTCGCAAAATCTTTCAACGCTTGATCTGCATAATTACAAACTTGAACTTCTATGTAATTGCGCAGGGATGAATGGGAGAGTATTGGTAGATCGATCAACATAGCTTGCAACATAGTTTGATCAATTTGGTTAGCAAATTTGAGAAGCATTTTGTGTCTTTCTCTATGCCACGTTTGATTCAGACACTAATCCATATAAAACCCAGAACATCGAAAATTGAGAAAGACAGAGACAATCTAAAGGGCTGAAACTGGAAATTCTTTACAATCGAAATCATATCATATCGAGCATATTAACGAAATAAGTATGGGAGTGAAAATCAAGCCACGGTATATGCAATCAGTATATGAACAAAGGCATAATCAAACACATGCAGAACTAAATCGCAAAGATTAAAAGGGTTATGAGACTCTGGCCGAAAGTATAGTGTTCCATGCGTATCTGAAACCCTAATTGCTTTGCTTTTGCAAAAACTGCATGCATTCAGACACTAATCCATATCAAACCCTAAACGATCGAAGACGGGACAGCAGCAGCCAGTCAACCACAATATATCCTAATTGTTGTTGGTAGAACGATCGAACACAAAAAGAGAGCAGAGAATTGAACGACAAGTAGAGTTCACCTTCTATGGTAATTGCAGAGCGAAAAGAGGGGGGAGGGGGTTAGTTATAAATGAAAAAACAGTGTCGATTTGAGAAGAAAAACATAGTTGTAGCCGATGGATAACATTAAAAGGGTATTTTTGGAAGATGACGTATGGGACACCCAAGTTTGAAAGCTATTAAGAAGATTTTTAACTTTTGGTAAAGGGTAAAGATGTAAATCAAAATTGGGACAATGAATTGCCTTATTCACTTTTATAATTAGTATATATATATATATATATATATATATATATATATATATATATATAATATCCAACATCGTTATAGACAATATTATTGAATTATATTACAATTATTTAGTAATTAAATATCCATATTGTGGCAAATATAATTTGCCACAAATGTACCTTTATAATTAAAATATTATTTGTAGCAAATCATATATGCCACAAATATTATAAATTTGTAACAAAGTTAATTTTGTGGCAAAGTGAAGTTGCTACAAATTGTATGATATTGTAGCATTTTAGTATTTGTGGCAACTCAAAATATGTCACAAAAGCCTTACAATTTGTTGCAATTTTAAATTTGCGACAAATGCCTTTTGTAATAAGGCAATTGTGGCATCCTTGTGGCATTTCAAAAAAATGCTACAAAAGGCTATTGTAGCAATATTTTTATATATTGTGGCAAAACTTGATGCTACAAATAAACATATTTCTTGTAGTGTATCATCAACATAAACTTGGGTAATTACAAAGTCCTGACCTTAAGATTTAATTAATAGGGTTTCGTCAATTAATCCTCTAGTAAAACTGTTGTCAAGGAGGGAATTACTCAGTCTAT
Source organism: Portulaca oleracea (assembly GCA_029582165.1). Classification (NCBI taxonomy): domain Eukaryota; kingdom Viridiplantae; phylum Streptophyta; class Magnoliopsida; order Caryophyllales; family Portulacaceae; genus Portulaca; species Portulaca oleracea. The sequence goes on along the minus strand of CM055878.1, from coordinate 17,198,686 downwards.
CATTGTAACGCCCTGCCCCCTCCCGAGTCGCAGACATTACCGGGACCGACTTCAAGGATCGCTGACTGGCCCCACAAATCACCATGAGTCTTTCCAGCGTGCTTCGTTCTCGCTCGCACGGTACTTGGGAAAACTTCCCAGGAGGTCACCTATCCTGAGACTACTCCCATCCAAGTACGCTTAACTGAGTTGCTACCTTAAAAGAAGGTGCATCTTGGTAATAAAAGTAGTCATTTCAATCTTCTTAAGCCACACATAACCACATACCCAAAGTGTTACAATCACCTCCACTTAAGTGCACAACGTCCTCGTTGTGCCACAATCTTTGCCCCACTAGGTGACTACCCATGGATCTCCCGTCCACTGGCGCAACTCACAGTAGCGGGTCAGTTCCGATACCATCTATAACGCCCCAACCCCTCCCAAGCTGTTGACACTATCAATAACTAATTCAAGGATCGCTGACTAGCCCCATGAATCACCACGAGCCTTTCTAGCTTGCTTCATCTTCGCTTACACGCTACCTAGGAAAACATCCCAGGAGGTCACTCATCCTGAGATTACTCCCAGCCAAGATAACTGAGGAGTTCCCAACGGATGAGCTACCTCAAAAAAAGATGCACCTTGGTGATATAAGTAGTCATTTCAATTCCTTTAAGCCATACTTAATCATATATTCGGGGTCTTATATTCATACCATGCCCTTGGTGCCTGTTTTAGGTCGTAGAGGGCCTCTATCAGTTTGTAGACGTGGTCGGCTACAATTTCAACCTTGAAACCAAGTGGTTGCTCTACATGGACTACCTCATTGAGATGTCCATTCAAAAATGCACTTTTTACATCCATCTGGTACAATTTGATGTTCATGGCAAATGCAAATGATAGTAGTATTTGAATAGCTTCTAGTGTGGCCACAGGAGCAAAGGTCTCCTCATAATCAATACTCTTGTCTTGGTTATATCCTTTCGCCACTAGCCTAGCTTTGTTTCTGGTCACAGTCCCAATGTCATCCAGCTTGTTTCGAAATACCCATTTTACTCCAATTACTAAGTGATGTTTGGAGCGAGGGACTAAGGTCCAAACTTGGTTTCCCTCAAACTGGTGGAGCTCCTCTTGCATGACAATTATCGTATTTACATCCAATAAAGCATCTTAATGTCCTTTGGGTTTTATTTGTGAGACAAAAGGATGAAAAACACTGAATTTCTTATAGTGGACCTGATATGAATACCAGTTTCAACATCTGACAGAAGGTTATCTGTTGGACCTGATATGAATACCAATTTCTTATAGAGGACCTTGGACTGGTGGACCTTGTTGTGGAATATTAGGGTACGCCCTGTCTCATCTTCATCATCATTCAAGTTCAATCTAAAATTTGTGCTAGAGACAATACTTGCAAAGAGGGTATTAGTCTCGCCAATAATTATGTGAATACTTCCCTAAACAATTTTGGTCATTTTATTATAAATACGATAAGCTTTGCTGGTGAGGGAGTATCCACCAAATATACCTACCTCACTTCATGGTTCAAACTTGTTTAAGTTTTTCCCACCATTGTTATGGACGAAGAACTTGTATTCTATAGCTCTGAGGTGGTTGATGTTAGGTGTTTTACCTTTGAACAGTTCGTAGGGTGTTTTAGTTAGGATGGTTCTGATGGTGCACCTGTTGAGAACGTAGTTGGCGATATTTATGATTTTTTCCCATAGAAACAATGGGAGGTTATTTTTGCAAATGATGGTCCTTGCAATATGTGGACATTTTTCCTCGTCGTTCAAACTTCTTGAACGTCCACAGGATTAGAGTTTCGGAGGTTTGTGCTGGGGTTTAACTTTAAAAGCTCTTTAAGGAATTAATTGCACATTTCATGAATAATAGTTGTAAAATTACTTTCCCTTTACTTTGTCCATTTTATGAGTAATTAAATTAAACCTCTAAGAGTGAACATCCACTTGCTCCAAACTCTTATAAATTAAATTCAATAGGCTCACAAGATGTTAGGCTCAGAAGAAAGCAATTTAGGCAAGCATTCTTTAGAAATATACAAAGAAAACCCTAAAGTTGCATCGACACATTGTAAAACCAAGTTTTACCATAGTTTATGCGACCCGATGTGTTTTGTTTCGAAAAGGAATCGCCGCCCAACTTTTTAAAGGAAAAGCCAAGAAAAACTAGAAAAGAAAACAAAGAAGACTTCGCCTGCAAAACCCAAGAATGGATCTGGGGGTAAGGCTACGAACTCGAAAGGTAGGAACCTAAAGAGTTCACCTCTCACAAAAGGAAAGACTCTACTAAAAGTTATTAATGTGCTTTTGATAAGTTTGGAAGAGAGATAAAGAAGAACTTTATAGAATTACTTTATTAAACATGCAAAAATAAGAATGAAAGAAAGTACAACATGTACACTTTATTTACATAAAAGGGAAACACTTAAAAAGCTTACATTATGTCTTTTGAAGGGAAGCCTTGCCTAGCCTTTGTTATAGCACTTGAACCTCACACTTAAATTAGCCTTTTGAAGCCTTGAATACTCCTCTTGAATATAATATGCCAAAATAGAACCAAAAGTGGATGGAAAAGATGGGTGAAAAGGGATGAGAAAAGGGTAGAAAAAAGGCTCTTTTTTGTGGTGTTTTGGGTAGTAGAAAGGTTAGGCTTTTTGTGGGGCTTTTAGGGATTTTATGGAGAGATAATGGAAGGTAGAGTAAGAATGGAGATAAGAGGTTTAAAAGAGTGGAAAGATGAAGATTATGATGGTAAGAATATGGTAGAGATTAGAGATGGAGATGATAGAAAAAGGGTAGGAAATAAGGATAGGAAGAAAGGCTCTTTTAGTGGGATTTTATAGTGTTTAAAGGGGGATAATATGAAGATGAATATTTAGAGATTTAAGAAGTTGGAGAAATGGAGATGATAATGGTTGGAAAAGTGATGGAAAAGGATAGAAGAAGGGTAGGGAAAAGGAGCTCTTTTTGTGGGGTTTTAGGATAATTTTATGGTGTTTTAGGGAGATTTTATGGGAGATTTATGTAGGGATAAGGGAAGCTGGATAAGAGTATGGATTAGAGGGTTGAAGATGATGAATAAATGGATATTAGGAGGGTAAGAGAATGATAGAAAGATGATAGAAAAAGGGTGGCAGAATGATGATAGGGAATGGAGGGATTAAAGAGATTAAAATGAGAGGTGGGATGAGGAATGAGTGGGAGATGGAGAATGAGTGAATGATTGAGTCGGGCTTCATCAAAAGGAGTATTTATAGGTGAAGGATGGGCTTGGAGATACATGAACATACAATCAAATTCATGCTCTGAATTTGCACAGTTGACTGGCATAGACAACTAGGTGGCAAGGAGGGTGTTTTCGGTGGTCGGTAGAGCTGGGAGGTTGAATCTAGTGTGTGGTCAAGCTAAAGTCCAACCGACCTTGGGAAAGGGGAGGATGTATCAAGCTCTCGTTCATGTATTAATGGACGGTGAGGTGTGAATGAGATGCATAGGAAGTCAGCTTGTTCACATTGGACGGTGGAGGCTTAATTGAGCTCAAATAAGTGTGTTTTTGTGAGGATTTGAACTTGAGACTTCTTTGGAGCTTACTTGCATGATTCCTTTACATAATTTATGCATGGTATGCATGGTTAAATGAAGCTTGTTGCTTACGTAATGATCGTGCATGCAATAGGCGAGATCATTCACATGTAATGATACATGCGTTCTTATGTGAACTTGTGCATGTAGAGTGCATGCATGCGAGTCTTAATTGGCTTAGAAATCTTTGGAAAATAATGCTTGCATGGAGGCTTGAACTTAGGACCTCTTGTAGCTCCTTGCATGTTAGTTTTACATAGCTCATGCATGGCTTGGATTTAATCATTTTTATGTAAAAGTTGTGCATGCAATTTCCATGTAAACTTGAGTATGTAGAGTGCATGCATGCTAGTCTTTTGTCTTCGGTTTTTTACTTTGAATTTGGCTCCCCTAATTTCCTTATTTTCTAACTAAAGTACATAAAAGGAAATAATAAAAATTACATAAAAAAAATATACAAATACTATGCTAAAATCCGATGTCTACACAATGTTCACCAACACCCTATTCTTTCTCTCTACTACTGCATTTTGTTGAGGTGGTCTAAGAGCAAAGAAGTTGTGAAAGATTCCCATCTCGTCACAAAATTTTCCAAACATGTCTCTGTTGTTGAATTCTTTTCCGTGATTAGTTCTGATGGCAATGAAAAATGTTCCAGTCCTTTGAGGGCCTTGAGTTGTTTGTACAGATTTGTAAATTCTTTAAAGGCTTCTGTGTAGAAACCCTCTCTGTGCAAAGGACATTTGTGATGATAGGAAAAAGGCCATTGGCTTTAACAAGCAGTAAGGACATTCAAGGAAGCCTCGTAACAAAAGCAAGGATATTCAAAGGAAGCATTGGGTTTTGAAGTGAAAGACAAAGAACAGAGAAGTTTCTCTAGAGATTGCAAATATGTTTTCTATCCTTTTTCTAACCAGACTAATTGATTGCGATTGTTTGAATTGTAGGAAACAATCAATCAAAGAATTAGGAGAAAGGATTGACCGCGACTTCCGGAAGACTCATAGAAAGGAAAGCGAATCAAGGCAAACTTGGAAGGAAGAACAAATCACGAAGAAGGAAAGTATCTGGAGATTTCCAACGGCACTACGCTAAATTTGCGAACTCAACGACTATAAGAAGATGACGCATTGATCGAAGAAAACCAACAATTCCACGGAAGCAATCGGGTGTTCAAAATAGAGAAATTGTGTTATGTGTTTTGGTTGAGTTCTCTCTTCAAGTAGAGAGAATAGTGTTTGAGTGAGAAATTCGATTGAGTGTATTCAAATCCTTAACGGAATTAGGTTTTGTTTTATGCTCCTGTAATCGATTCCTAGAAGGACTTAGGATCAATTAGTGATTACACCAAACGTATGTTTGGTCGGTGTTTTCCAAAAAACTTTGAAGCGTCATCTGCAAGGCGCTTGGCTATTCTGTAAACTTAAGGACGTTCACCTTAGGTGGTTCTATTTGCATTATGTTCTATTAAAATAAAGGAGGTTATTCAGTTCTTATTTATTGTCCTTTATCTTGAAATTTCTTGTCAAATTATTTTAAAGACTGAATCTTAATCTGAATATATTAAGACCCTAACGTCTTTTACTAGTGAATATTTTTGCAGAAATTTTCATAACCCTATTCACCCCCCTCTAAGGTTCTTTCAATTGGTATCAGAGCCTGGTCCACTGAAGATTCAGAAACTAACCGCTTTGTGGCAAAGATCATGGGAGATCACAACATGGGTGACTTAAGTCAAGGACGTTCATGGAACAGATCACCTTCGCTGACAGGTGATAACTATAGAGTTTGGAAACGCCAAATGGAGATCTTCTTGAGAAATCAAGATGAGGACATTTGGGACATTGTCAACAAAGGAAATTATCCTATTCCTCAAAAGACGACTGCAGAAGGAACAGAAGTTGATAAATAAAGATCAGAGTATTCAAATGATGAAAAAGAGAAAGCAAAGAAAAATACTCATGCTCATTATCTTTTAATATGCAGTCTTAATTCTAACAAATTTGAAAGAGTGTCTACTCTTGATACAGCTAAACAGATATGGGATTACTTGGTCATAACCTATGAAGGAACAAATCAAGTAAAAAAGACCAAGATCAATATATTGGTCCAGAAGTATGAAAGCTTCAAGATGGATGAAAATGAATCCATTGAGTCGATGTTCAAAAGATTCAGTGCAATAATCAACCACCTCAAGTCTCTTAGAAAAACTTACTCCAATGAAGAACAGGTGAACAAGGTCCTTCAGTGTCTACCCAGACACAAATGGGGACCAAAGGTGACAGCTATAGAAGAAGCACAAGATCTAGAAACCTTGAAGCTTAAAGAGTTGATTGGCAAGCTCCTTGCACATGAGATACGATTATCTGAAGTAAGCCAAACAAAGGAGATTGCTCTCAAAAGCACAAAAGAAACAGAGGAAGAATCGGAAGATGATGATAAAGAAACTATGGCCATGCTAGCCAAAGGCTTCAAACGCTTATATAGAAGAAATCCAAAATTTTGAGGCAACTTAAAAGAATCATCCTCCAAAAGGCCATCACCCAAAGGTAAAGCACCTATTAAAGATGAAAATGAAAATAGATGTTTTGCTTGTGGTGCAACAGATCATCTAGTGAGAGAATGTCCTTACATAAAGAAAGCCAAGGAGCAAAGTGATCCTAGAGGAAAGAGATTCAACAAGAAAGCTATGGTTGCCACTTGGAGTGATAGCGACTGTAGTGTTGGTGAAAGTGATTGGGATGAAATTGCAAATTTATGTCTCATGGCAAAGGACCTTGATGAAGAAGAAACAAGTGATGATGATGAGGTATTTACTAGCCTATTTCTTAAATGCAATGAAAAAACTCAAAAACAAAGATTGCTTACTCTGCTTGATTACATTGCAACCCTTACCGACAAAATTCGCTATCTCACTAGAATTGCTGAAACAAACACCAAGACCATAACAACTCAACATGAGATAATCCAAAACCTCACCACAGACAACATCATTCTGAGAAATGAAGTGCATCAAAACCGAGAAGAGTTGAACCTCATTCTCAACCAAGAAATGAACCAAGTTCATTCCATCCTTCACCCCGACAACAAAACCTTCACAGACAAACCTGGTTCACCAAGAGTCAAACCAAAAACCTTGCCCTTACATAAACCTACCAGTGCACCGAAAGCCAAACCAAAGACCCAAACCAAGTGGGTACCAAAGAAACCTGACAAACAACCAATCACTAAAGACACAGAACCTTCACTCAAAAGACCTAGTCCAAAGAAAGGTATAATGTCTTTCAGTGCAGGTATGTCTCAGGGCTCACAACGACCTCTGGTATTTGGACAGCGGATGCTCGAGACACATGACTGGAGATCCAACCAAATTCAGAGAACTCAAGGACAACAAGAGTGGAAATGTAACATTTGGAGACAAAAGCCAAGGAAGGATCCTTGGAGTCGGCACGGTTGGTAAGGATTCAACCAATTGTATAAATGATGTATATTTTGTAGAGGGTTTAGAGTACAATCTTTTAAGCATTTCTCAGTTTTGTGATAGAGGTTACAAAGTGTGGTTCAGTAAAAATTCATGTATTGTAGAAAAAGAGTCACATGAGATAGTTCTTAAAGGTCATCGGATGAACAATGTGTATGCTATTGACCTTAGTGACCCTATGACCAATGACCTTACATGTCTTAGAGTTGCATCAGATGAGTCATGGCTTTGGCACCGAAGACTAGGACATGTCAACATGAAAACCCTTCAGAAACTCATCTAAGGTTAGTTAGAGGAGTACCATCACAAAATTTCATTCGTGACAAAGTATGTGAAGACACACTAAAGGAAAACAGACCAGAACCTCCTTCAAACCCCTGACTCAAGTGTTCACCTCTAGGTGTCTAGAACTATTGTATATGGACCTTTGTGGACCAATAACTACAAGAGTCTAGGAGATCGTTCATATATACTAGTCATTGTTGATGATTTTTCAAGATTTACCTGGGTTTGTTTCTTGAAGGATAAGACAGAGGCATTACCTGAGTTTGAAAAGTTATACAGACAACTCAAGGTCCTTACAGGACTCATCTTAGTTTCAATAAGGACATATCATGGAAGAGAATTTGACAATCAAGACCAATTTGGAAAATGATGTGATCAAGAAGGTGTCATACATAATTTCTCTGCCCCAAGGACACCTCAACAAAACGGTGTAGTTGAAAGAAAGAACCGGACACTCGAGAACATGGCAAGAACAATCATCTGTGAGAATGATCTTCCCCTCTTTCTTTGGGCTGAGATCATAAATGCCTCAAACTATATTCTCAACAAATGTACCATAAGGTCCTTCATGAAGAAAACACCATATGAGCTATTCAAAGGCAACACGTCTAATGTAACTCACCTCAAGGCTATTGGATGCAAATGTTTCGTACACCATAATGGCGAAAAGGCTCTGAGCAAGTTTGAACCGAGAAGTGAAGGAATCCTAGTTGGATACTCCTTATCCAGTAAGGCGTATAGAGTCTATATAAAAGCATCCAAAAAGGTGGAAGAATCCATTCATGTTGTCTTTGATGAATCTCCCACCACCGCTACAGAAATGTCCTCCATAAAGTTCCAAATTCATCAAGAAGATGAAGATGAGGACACTCCCCGCATCTTTCAGCAAGGTCCTCCTTCACGAAATGAAGAACCACATCTGGGAAATAAACCAGAAACACCTGCACAACCAGATTCAGAATAGGAGGCAGTATTCAATGAAGAATAAGGACCTTCACAAGAAGAAAATCCTACAAATAATGTTGGAACAATACCAACAAACTCTGAGGATACCTCAAGGACCTTCAGGTTCAAGCCTGCCCATCCAGCCGACAATCTTCTTTCAGGTCTGGACACAGGTATTAGAACTCGTTCCTCTCTTAGAAACTTTTGTGCGTTTCATGTATTTGTTTCACAGATTGAACCAAAGGGACCTGAAGAAGCCCTAAAGGACAGCAACTGGATCCTTGCCATGCAAGAAGAGCCAAATCAATTCGAAAGAAATGTAATCTGGAAGCTTGTCCCGTGACCAAAGCACCATCCTGTCATTGGTGTGAAATGGGTTTTTCGCAACAAACTAGATGAACATGGCACTGTCACAAGAAACAAGGCCAGATTAGTCGCCAAAGGATACAACCAAGAAGAAGGCATTGACTATGAAGAAACCTTTGCCCCAGTTGCCAAACTAGAGGCCATTTGGATACTTCTAGCCTATGCTTCATCAGCCCATATGAAGTTGTATCAAATGGATGTCAAGAGTGTTTTCCTAAATGGACATCTAAAAGAAGAAGTCTATGTTGAACAACCTCAAGGATTTGAACAAGAAATTCCAGACACTCATGTCTACAAGCTTCAGAAGGCCCTTTATGGGCTCAAGAAAGCTCCCAGAGCTTGGTATGAGAGACTAAGCTCCTTTCTCCTAAGAAATGGATTCAAAAGAGGTCTCACAGACAAAACACTGTTCATCAAAACCTCAAGTCAAAACCTCAGGTCAAGATTCAGTTATAATTCAAGTTTATGTAGATGATATTATATTTGGTGCTACTAATGAAAGTCTGGTGAAGGACTTCTCTGACCTCATGAGTAAGGAGTTTGAGATGAGCCTAGTAGGAGAACTAAGCTTCTTTCTGGGCTTACAAATCAAACAAAATGATGATGGCATCTTTCTTAATCAAAGTAAGTATGTCAAAGAACTCTTAAAGAAATATGGTCTTGAGAATGCCAAACACTGCAGCATACCAATGTCTTCTACACTTAAACTAGATAAGGATGAAAAATGGTAAGGCCATTTCTGACAAACATTATCGAGGTATGATTGGATCTCTCCTTTATTTGACCACAAGTCGCCCAAATATCATGTTCAGTGTTTGTTTATGTGCTCGGTTTCAAAGTGCTCCTAAAGAAACTCACTTGATTGATGTCAAAAGGATATTGAGATATCTTGCAAGTACCAAGGACCTTGGCCTATGGTATCCTAGAAACAACTCCCTATACCTCATTGGGTATACAGATGCTGACTTTGCTGGATCTAGAACCGATCAAAAAAGTACCTCTGGAGGGGGCCAAATGCTGGGATTATCTTTAGTATCCTGGCAGTCAAAGAAGCAAAATGCAGTTGCCCTCTCCACAGCTGAAGCTGAATACATCGCAGCTGGTGCATGCTATGCTCAAACACTGTGGATCAAACAACATATGAAGGACCTTGGAGTTGAGCTCTCAAATATTCAAATCAAGTGTGATAACAAGAGTGCCATTCAAATCTCAAAGAATCCGGTCCAACTCTCCCGCACCAAGTACATTGACGTGCGACACCACTTTATAAGAGATCATGTAGACAAAGGCTATATCACATTAGACTTTGTTCCTACTCAGCAACAACTGGCAGACATCTTCACCAAGGCCCTTCCTATGGAACAATTCATCACTAACAGAAGAGAGCTTGGTATGCTTCAACCTGATGACCAGTTGAGGGGGAGTTAGAGTGCACTCCTCCAGGGGGAGCTAAGGACCTCCACCCCCAGGTTTAATTACTTTGACTCAATCTGCTCAAAAGGACCTTGACAATCTTGTCCTGGAACCACGTTGAGCTGTCTTATATCAAACTTTGGCAATTAAGTCACTCGGACAGTTCTCTCAATAACTGCTCTGAGTTACTAAGTTTTTCAAAAGAAAATTCAAAAGGGAGATATTTTCATTCAGTTTTTTCCTTAATTAACTCATTTCCTTTCTCGAAACCCTTCCCTTTTACCAAAAATCTTTTGAAAATCTTTTGTCCTCTCCCTCCATATCAATGTCAAATCATCATTAATCTCAACTGTCCCCATCTATTCTCCCTCTTCCTTTTTCGAAAACTCATCCTTCCCCCCCTTTACCTTAATTAACTTCTCCTTCCCAAAAACTTACTCTCTCTCTCTCCTCACAATCGTCTATTTAAATCCTACCCCACCTTCTTCACCACTCACCTCTCCATCACAATCACTGCCATCCCTTTCCCCTTTTTCACTTTCCTCGACTGTGAAGAAGAGACCATCCCAGAAAACCACTGCCCCCTCCCCACCAACCAAAGTTGCAAAAAGACTTCGGTCCCGCAAAGCTTCTCCCAGTCCACACAATTCAACTCACTCACACTCCTCTTCTTCTGAGCCCGTCCCCATTCCTCCTGAACCTCCCTCCACTCTGGCTCTCTCTCGAGAGCAAAAAAAGTCTGGCAAATCAGGTGATTCTCTGCTGTGAGAATGTCGACCTCGACCCTCTAATGCAAATACTTCCGTCCTTTATTGTCTTCAAAGACCTTGGCTGCACTGCCTTCTTCAATTGCGAACCGGTACTCTATCCATCACTTGTTCTCCAATTTTATGCCAATCTTGTCCCAAATTCGAGTCGATCTCTACAAACCTTAGTCTCTGGTGTTAACATCTTTCTCTCCCCTAACCAAATTGAACGCATCTTAGGTCTTTCCTCTGACTCCACCAAACCTCCTCTATCACTGTCGTCTGACCCAAAACAAGAGTTACGTCTACTCTTTGCTCGCCCTTCTAAGACCAAAAATACCCAATACACAAGTCTCACTTCAGAAGCTATGTTTCTCTATTACACTATTTTCGTACTATTCTTCTAAGAGGCATAAACAAAGAAACAATTAATGAAGCATGCGCCTCTCTCCTTCTGAATGTCCTCACTGACCACCACCCCGAACTCGGGGAAATGGTCATTCAGCACATCATTCGAGCTACCAATTCATCCTCTGGGCCTTTACCATATGGTAACCTCCTCACAAAGGTATTTCAAGCCTGTCGAGTCCCCCTCGAAGGTGCTGAACAGTTCCCCTCAATCTGCCCACCATTGACCCCTCTCTTCTCCTCAGCCTAGGATATCAACAACAGCCCAATGGCTCATGGCTCCACACCGATGAGTTTAAGGCCGTTGAGGCATCTAGCTCGGCTGCAGCAGCCAAGGATGTTCAGAACGCCCTCCAAGCACAGATCTCAAACCTTCAAATGGAAGTACAGACTCTCCAGGAAGAGGTCAAGGCCCTCCATGCTGTGTGAACCGACCTAATTGATGCAACTGCTGCCCTGAAGGACATTATCCTAGCTCATCAGTCGTCTGCCCAAGCAACACCTGCTCTACCCCCTGCCCAAGAAGAATCTGTCCCCATTGCCCCTCAATCCTAAGAATTTCTTTTGTTTGGTTTTCGAACTTTATTTTTTTGTGTTTTTGCCAAACATTCCTCCCGTTTCCTTTCTAGTGAAAGCCAAAAGGGGGGAGATGACTTTTGTGGTCCCTGCTTCTGTTTTGTGGTCCCTGGCATTAATCTTGCTATCCTATGGTCAGTAATTAAAACATTATCTACTGCTATACATGACCATCAGTTGACTACTCTATCTGCTTGATATACATATGCTATATAATTGTCCTGTATAGTTTTGTCTTTCACTCAAAAAGGGGGAGATTGTAGAAACACTCTCTGCACAAAGGACATTTGTGATGACAGGAAAAAGGCCATTGGTTTTAATAAGCAACAAGGACATTCAAGGAAGCCTCATAACAAAAGCACGGATATTCAAAGGAAGCACTGCGTTTTGAAGTGAAAGACAAAGAACAGGGAAGTTTCTCTGGAGATCGCAAATCTATTTTCTATCCTTTTTCTAACCAGACTAATTGATTGTGATTGCTTGAATTGTAGGAAACAATCAATCAAAGAATTAGGAGAAAGGATTGACCGCGACTTCCAGGAGACTCACAGAAAGGAAAGCGAATCAAGGCAAACTTGGAAGGAAGAGCAAATCACGAAGAAGGAAAGTATCTGAAGATTCCCAACGGCACTACATTGAATTTACGAACTCGACGACTATAAGAAGATGACGCATTGATCGAAGAAAACCAACGATTCCACGGAAGCAATCGGGTGTTCAAAACAGAGAAATTGTGTTCTGTGTTTTGGTTGAGTTCTCTCTTCGAGTAGAGAGAAAAGTGTTTGAGTGAGAAATTCGATTGAATGTATTCAAATCCTTAACGGAATTAGGTTTTGTTTTATGCTCCTGTAATCAATTGCTAGAAGGACTTAGGATCGATTAGTGATTACACCAAACGTGTGTTTAGTTGGTGTTTTCCAGAAAACTTTAAAGCGTCCTCTATAAGGCGCTTGGCTATTCTGTAAACCTAAGGACGTTCACCTTAGGTTGTTCTATTTGCATTCTGTTCTATTAAAATAAAGGAGGTTATTCAGTTCTTATTTATTGTCCTTTATCTTGAAGTTTCTTGTCGAATTATTTTAAAGATTGAATCTTAATCTAAATAGATTAAGACCCTAACGTCCTTTACAAGTGAATATTTTTGCATAAATTTTCATAACCCAATTCACCCCCCTCTAGGGTTCTTTCAATCTGTTTTCTCTTTCAAGAAGACCACCTGTGTAAATCTTGAAAAATCATCAATCACGACAAGAATGTCTTAACTACCACCTAAGATTTTATAAGGGATAGGTCCGCAGAGGTCCATAAGAAGGAGTTCAAGACACTTGGTGGTAGTTACTTATTTGATGGATCTGAAGGAGGTTCTGGTCTACTTGCCTCGGACACATGCATCACATACCTTGTCTCCATCAAATTTGTGAGGTGGGAGACCTCGTATAAGGGCCAGTTTGAGTTTATGGATTGTCTTCATGTTGGCATGTCCTAATCTATGATGCAATAGCCAAGCATCATCAAATGCAGCATTGAAGCAGGTGAGGTCATTAGATGTAGACTCACCAAGGTCTATGACATAAACATTGTCCAAGCGGAACTGTTGCAATACTACTGCATGAGACTCGTATTTGTCAACAGTGCATTTACTTTTATCAAAACAATATCCCTATCACAGAACTAAGAAATTCTTAACAAATTGTATTTTAGACCATCTACTAAGTATACATTATCAATTGAGTTTTTTGGACCAACCTTCTCGATTCCAAGAATCTTGCCTTAGCCTTTGCCTCCAAAAGTGACTCTTGCACCTTTGTTGTGTTGTATTTCGCATAACTTGGACGAATCCCTTGTCATGTGCCTCGAGCATCCACTATCCAGATACCATAGGTAGTTGTGAGTCTTGAGGCATGCCTGTAGCAGAGGACATTACACATTCCTTGGTCATTGGCATTGTAATGCATGGAATGGGGTATCCTGGTATTTTGGTGTTTTTAACAGATCCTTTCGGGATCAAGATTTGCACAATTCTTCTATGAGGTGGTTGATAGAATTTAGACACATTTGAGTTTGGGTTTTGTGTTGAAGGAATATTATTTTGTATTGTGCCACTATGTTTGGTTTTATTTTTTGGGGGTTTCTTGAATGAGTTGCTCTAGAGGGATTTGGTCTGTTTCTTGGTTTGCAAGGATTGGCCTTACTAACCTGTTCATTTGTCAATCATTTTAGGTCCTTGTGGCATTCTTTGACCTCGACTCTAAGATCAATGTTTTCAGCTATGAGCCCTCCATTTTTTTCAATGAGGTAGTTGCTAGAGTTGCTTAGGCGGTTGGATAATTGTTTAGTCGCAGCATAGTGACGATGTATTATCATATTGTAACGCCCCGAAAATTCAATTCTAAACTTAACGGTCAAAGTCAAACGTTGACTAACATTAACAGCGGAAGACTCTTTTTTTTATTATTATTAACTTATTTTATTTACTTGGGCGTTACTGCTGTACCTCCGAAGAGATACAAGGCAAGAAAGGAAAATTAACCACAAACGATAACTATTTACTTCAAATTAACAACGAAAGGAACTTAGAATTCTAGAACAATAAAACTCAACATTAACTAAACTTCAAGTCTAAACATAAACTAAACTTTATTATCAAAACGGCTAACTCCAACGTCCTCACTCTAGTGCCCTTCCCCTTCACATAACTGATCTTCACCTGAAAACAAAACATTCACAACATGAGGGGGGAAACCTCAATAATGTCTACCCCTAACTGTCAAAACAGTTCAAAGTTCATTTCAAACCATTTTAGGGGAGGGGAACAAGTCAAACCTTTTTACAACTCATTTGAAACCCAACCCAAAATAACCAGAATTCATAAATAACAAAACTTATAAACCAACAGTATCAACTTTCAACTCAGAAAAACACAACATTCCAGAAAACCTTAACTGACACTTTCAAACTCAGAATCAGACATCAGAAATCAGAAACCAGAAACCAGAAATCAAAAATCAGAAACAAAGTAATCATTTCCTCAGAAAACAATCAGAATTTTATTATGCGGGCGGGATTTGCCTATCCCCAGAATATCAGAACTCAGAATCAGAACAGGATCTCAGATCCTTAGAATCAGAATGGATGGCGGTCGAGAAAATGTAATCAGATGTGTGCACAATCTCAGAAATAATATCGGGACTCCCCGATCTCTTGATAACTCCCCTGCAGGAACAGATCCTGGTCTAAGGGTCGTTACCCGCAACCCGCTTATGGTTTCACTTTGATTATTAGTATCTTATGAATTATCAGGAATCAAACTTCAAATAAAACCCAACCCAGTTTATAAAACCGACAGAATAAAACTCAGAGTTTAAAAGACTGTCATGTTTTACTCAACTCAGAAAAAACAACTCACAGACATCCAAGTCAGACAGTGTTACTTTACAGAAAATCCCCACGCGGGATGCAGGCTTCATAAAACAGATTAAAATCACAAAACAGATAAAAGGGCATCCCAAAGGGGATTAGGACATAGACATTACCTGAACGACTTCTCTTTACTGCAACACTTACACACGGGAGCTAACTATCGCGTCCTCTCGCTCGAACCTAGAATTCGAATATAACTTCTACAATTAAAACTCACTCTCCACGATAGCTAATTCACACAAATTCTACCATTTCCCAACTTAACAATTTCTTGCTACCGAACCAACCATGTAACATGTATATCTATTAAAATATCCAGAACAAGAGACATACATCGTAACCCACAACCTATGTAAACTATACATGGCCTCTAGAACTAGGGTACTTACATGAAATTTAATCACATAATCATGTCCACAACAATTTCTCATTAATCAAGTTAATAGCTAAAATCTAACATGTGACTTGCATGGTATTATTCACTGAAATTACCAATATGCCACTATTCATGCAAATAATGATGCTAGGTCACAATATCATGCATTCTTAGTTAAAACTACCCTTCTAGGGTTCCTAACATATTCCTAAGGTTCCAAGATCAACATGAATCAACCCTAAAACATTTTAACCCTACTAAAGACATAAAATACTAAGATTACGCACTTTACACAAGGACTCGATAATAACATGAACTTATTAATATTAATAGGTACATAAAAAATATTAGTTCAAACTTAATATTAGCAACATTATGAAAATAGTCATAGAACTTACCATCATCGTAACTTAATACCATAATACGAACCTTGATACTAATAATATACACAATAGTGATAAAATGGAACCTTATCAATAATATAATCTTAAAAATATAATAAGCAACCTTAGTAACCTCTTGGAACATATAGTAATTCAAAACCTATTAATTAGTACTAGTAATAATACAACACTTAAAATCATTTGAAGACTTTAATATTCATACTACTAATATGAAAAACTACTAGTATCACAAACTTAACAATAATATTACGAAAAACTTTGATAATAATTAAATGAATAATTTAGTAACCTTAATAATAGGAACTTAAAAATTTTAAAATAATTCAATGTACTTACTAACAAAGAGGACTTCAAAATAATAATATGAACTTAGTAATATTATGAAAACTTGGTAATATCATGAACTTAATAACATGAAAACCTAAACAATGACATGGAATAACCAGAACATATACTTAATCATGAAAACTTTATAAAACTTTAATACCAAAGTATATAAAACTCTTAATACTAAGACATATGAAACTTTGATACTAATAATGTGAAACATTTAATACTAATAATATGAAACTTTCGGAAATTTTATAATAATCATAATAATACGAAACTTTATAATAATAATATGAAGCTTTAAAAATAATAACATGAACTTTATAATAATAACATGCTCTAAACATTAGGAAAATAATGTTACCAAATACTATCATATAATATAACATGATATTTTACACTACTTACTCAACATTAATACATTAATATTCATGAGATATAAACATGGATACAAGCATCAAGATATCATACATAAACATTTAAACTAGGAATAGTAATTTATAAAATTAAACTAATCATACCCTAATATTACACTTATTATACTAACATGTATTTTCCATTAATAACAGTATATACACAAGTTTATTTACTCTAATAACACATTAGTAATATAATATAGCATGAATAAACTAACCCTAGCATAAAAACACCCATTAATCCACTCCAAAACCTCAAGTTCTAAAACATCCATGTAGTCTTTCATAATATTATCAATAAACAACTCTTATTAACCCATTAACTAACCCAAAACAGTGATTATACTAATAAAATATAGAGAGAGAAAATAAGAGTTTTAGGGCACAAACAATGGGTCCAAGCTAGAAGAGGTGGGCCGGGGTGGTGCTCGGGGTCGGCGGCTGAGTGATCGGAGCTCCGGTGGCAAGGTGGTCGTTGGTGCTGCGGTGGTCTCCGGAAAACGTAGCGGCGTCGGGGTGGTTGTGGTGGCTCGGTGATGGTGCCAAAGGTGATGGTGATGCGTAGGGTTTCGGGGGTCGGGGAAGAACAGTACAAGAAGAAGAAGAAGAAAGGAAGGAGAAGAAAGAATGGAAGAAGGAGAAAGAATGGACGAAGAGGGAGTGTAGGAGGAAGAAGAAGAAGAAGAGGAAAAAATGGTGTGAGGATGATGGCTGGGATTTTTCGAACAGCAGCAAAAGAAATCAGTACATAGTTGTACTGCTAAAACGTAGGAGGAGAGAGAGAGAGAGAGAGAGAGAGAGAGAGAGAGCCATGTGTTGTGCAAGGATTGGGTGAGCCAAGGGTATGCTAAGGTAGTGGGAACAACAAAAATGCAGGTGAAACAACCGTTGGAAACAACCCAAAAATTACAATCTGATAAAATTTGAGGAATGATGTCACTTAGGTGACATCATAAATCTACCCAAAAATTTTCAAATAAAATTATATTACCTCATAAATCCTATAACAGCAAAACCTAAGAAAAACTGATAAAAACCCTCTCAACTGATAAAAAGATTTTACACCCGAAGTCCCAAAAATTTCTAACTGATATTTTTAGAACTCTAAAAATTCTAACGAAAACACTCGCGGTCCTAAAAGCTCCGTGTGAAAACAGATAAATAAATAACGGAATAAAACGCTCGTTAGGATATTTAACGGTAAACGCGATTGAATTTTTCAGGGTTTTACACATATCCACAGAGAATTGGGGCTTCCGAACCTGAGAATCTAACGAGCTCTTACCTCTAGGCTTGAGGTTCGAGGTTTTGGTCATCTGATAGGTATATGGACTAAAAGCAAAAGAAGAACACAAATAAAAAGGGAAAGGTGCTCGGGGATATTATCGGGCCTCCTAAAAAGAGAAACGGATCGGTGAAGAGGTTCAAGGACGATTCATAGGCAAGCTATTCAACACGGGAATTAGACGAGTGAATTAGCATCAAATCCCTCTCTTCAGAGTTAGGATTTACTATCTAGATTCCACCCCTACTCCCATAGGGATGGTTTCGAGATAGCATGATGGCCTAATTCTCCTAATCGGACACTAATCTCACACTAATGTAAATTAGTGTCCAATTAATCCATTCCATACCCCTCCAATTCGATGTTGAGAGATACTCTATAACATCTCGGCACCAAGAGTATCGACCTCTAATGAAGAGGCAGGGTAAGACGTACTAAACAATCTACTGAACCATCCGAAACCACCCAACCTAACCTAAGTACGGATTTCATGGTTTTATGAATGATAGATACTCGGTAATCAGGTGTGAGGATTGCACGGATAGCTCGCATCAATTTCCCTCTCCCGAGTGGTAAATTTATGCATACTTCCCAAGGTTCGTCATCATTCCCGTGTATGACGGCCCTCGATAATATTCGAACATAATCCTAATTGATTGGTTCTAAAAATCCCTCTCGGCAGAGTTAGGATTAGGAACCAGTCACTCAGCCCTAGAGTCCCAATTCGATTTTTGGAAGGATTCATAACCTCTCGGCACCAAAATCTCACAATTATCGAATGGAAAACTAGGGGTATAGCCACCTTGTATTGCTTCCTCAAGTCATAATCCGTGAGTTCAAAAATCTTCTCTATGGCATGCACCTAGGCCAATCAAGGAATTCATCGGGATCCGAATATGGGAGGATCAACTCGAAGATTGCCCACATCATTTTGGTGTCGACCATTACGGAGGCCCTCTTGGTAGGAAGCATCATCCAAACCCTCGACTGATCCTTCCTCTTCAAATTCATTATGACCTCCGGGTCAACGGGGAGGATGATGTGGCCATTTGGGAGGGGGAGGTACGACCATGGAGGGGGCATTATCAAGGACCCCGTTGGAAAGGAACCACTTTACCCCTATGAGGACCGATGCTAACCTTGCAATATCACTTTATCTATTTTCCACTAAAGCTAAACCTGAAAAACTCAACTAACCCCCCAAATATCCATAAATAACTCTCCTGCATTTATGGCAGTTACGTTTTGTTCATTCATTGATTATTCCAATCACACATTACCGAATAGGTTGCAAACGTGTTCTCAGTGATTACATTAAGTTCGATTCATTGATTACTCTAAACATATAAATATAAGGCATCTACTATTGTTTACCATCTATATAATACTAGTAAATACCCGGGCGTTGCCTCAACCTGTAAATGAAATACCCACACATTGTTTTCTTATACCTCTGACTTAGAGTACCTACTTTGATCCTCCAACGTGTCAAATTTTACAAAAGAAGGTTCATCAATATTTATTATAAAAGTCATTGTAGATTTATCAATATTATTATAAAAGTCATGTTAATGTTTTTTAATTAATGTTATCAAGAATTAATGTTAACACTACTAAAAATATCTATATTACCAACCACTTTTTTCCAACCAATTTATCCAAACATTTTAGCAACCATTTCATATTTTTTAATTTTCCAACTATTTTTCAAATTTTATGTGGGAAAAAGGGTTGGAAATTATAACTACGTTTGTTGAATTAATGGTTGAAACATTTTCCTACCATCCTTTTTCCTACTATTTGAAAATGGTTGGAAAATCGGTCGGATTACCAACCATTTTCAAATAGTAGGAAAATGATTGGCAGGAAAAATTTCCCATTAATTTAGCAAAAGTGGTTGGAATTTTCAACCATTTTTCCCACTTAAAAGTAGAAAAACATTTGAAAAATTAGAAAAAAAATATGAAATGGTTGGTAAACGTTTGATTTTTTTTCCAACCATTTTAAATTGGTTGGAAAAAGTGATCGGTAATACACATATTTTTAATAGTGTAATGTTTCATCATTATGTTCCTAATTTTGGGAAGCAATTTTAATTAATTAATTTTGGTTAACTTACATATCTCTAGCAACATGACAACCACCCCCTCCTCCTCCCTCTCCCCCAAAAAAAAATCTAACTAAATGAGATAAAAAAAAAAAAGAACTGTTACTTGGCTATTTATAAAAACTCATACCTACATACGTAATTACAATCAATTATAGTCTCAGTTCATACACCTCATGAGGCTCCGTTTTTTTTATACGGTGCGGTGTGTTGTGGTAATGGTACGGTGCGGTGGAATTTGAAAAAGTGTAGTGAAGTGTGGTGGGTTGGGGTGGGAGTTGTGATAAGTGGGGTAGGTGAGGAGACAGAATGTAAAAAATAGAGGACAAAAGTAAGGAGAGAGAAAAGTAAGAAGATATTTTGGTAATGATTGTGGTAAAGTGCGGTGGACTGCGGTGAAATGTAGTAGAATATTGAGTAGCACGATGTAATGCAGTACCGCATAAAAAAAACGGGCCTGAATATATACAATTGCAATTAAAACTCTCATCCAAAGGTATATTTAAATGAGAACTCATAATCTTTATAGTCCAACAACTTAACACTCCCCAAATATATTTAAGCGAGGCTCATCCCTCCATATATAGTAAAGCCTTAGAAAATACTCTCTCAGTTTCGTATTATTTGTCACTTTCAAAAGTGTGTCGATCAAACTTTAAAAGTTGCGACCATTTGTTTCTCAATATATACAATGATTTGTTATATAAATGACAAAGTCTGCCTGAAGTGGGAGTTCGGGGAAGGGTCCCACTATAAAGATGTGATGATTTATTATACTACCTCCGTCCCAAATTATTTGTCCACTATTCCATTTTTGGATGTCCCAAAATTATGTCCACTTTCCTAAAATGGTAACTTTTATTTTCTTGAAATTACTAAAATACCCTTAATTTGAATTTTAAAATAATTTAAATATGAGAGGGAAAGTATAAATAATAGTTTTGAATTTAAAACTAAGAGTATTATTAATATTTTATTGCTAATGGAGACTAATTTGTTGATTTTCCTAAAAATACGCGCTAAATCAAAGTGAACCAATATTTTGGGACGGAGGGAATATATAATATTGCAAAAAATTACTTAGAGGTACCCTAACTTTTGAAGAAACAATTTTTTGGTACCCTTACTTTTCAAAACTAATTTTGGGGTACCCTAACTTTTAGGATTAGAAATTACTAGGTGAATTTCTGGCGAAACTCTGATTGACTCAAATCATTTTCGTCCACAAAAACAAAGGGCATTTTCATCCACAAAAACACTTAATCAATTTCCTGCCTAAAACTCACCGTTGAATTCAAATAATTGGCCGAAAATTCACCTAATTATTTCTAATTCTAAAAGTTAGGGTACCCCAAAATTAATTTTTAAAAGTTGGGGTACCAGAAAAACATTTCACCAAAAGTTATGGTACCCCTGAGTATATCATATTAAAAATTATCGTACAGAAGATGATATTGGAGATCGTGAAATTCAATAAAGTGACAAATAATCTAAAACGGAGGAATATATACTTATTATCTATCTATGGAAATATGATGACAATTCCAAGGTTACTAAAGTATGATAAGATAGATAGTAAATTTGACACTTATTTAGATACGGAGGTAGCATTATTGTTCTCATACATAATCACCATATCATTTTCTTTGTCAATATTTACATGAGATTTTCAATTTTATCTTTTACTTTTCATCTAATCCTTAACGTTATTTTGAAGAAAAAAGATTCGCGGGGAAGGGGATGTTCATACAGATTATTATACATAATTATAGCCCTGAATAATAAAAGGAACATGCCAAGTTGAAAAGTGATAATCCTCGTTATTGTGCAGTTATTAGGGGTGGAAGAAAAATCCGGAACCGGCACACCGAACCGGAAACCGGATAAAAAAACCGGGAACGGGCAACACCGAACCGGTTTAAAAATCCGGTGCACCGCACCGGAAAAACCGGATACTAAACGGGGCGGTTTCGGTTTGGGATATTCACACCGACGGGGAACCGACACCGCACCGTTAATATAATTAAATACATATAATATATAAATTTTGGTTAAAAAAAATTCAACCCAAAAATTAATACAAAAATAATATAAATTAACTAGTTAAAAAAAAAGAACATTAGATGTTAATGTGTTATTGGGTTGGACTTTTTTTTTTATTAAATAGAGATTTTTTTTTTGATTAAATAGAGATTTTTTTATGTTTGATAGAAATTTATGCGGTTCCGGTTCACCGGTGAAACCGCACCGTTAAAGCCGGTGCACCGATTTTTAAAAACCGGGTGATTCGGTTCCGGTTCCGGTTTATGGTTTTTGCGCACCGTTTCATCCGGTGCACCGCTTCGACGCACCGAAACCGCACCGCACCGCACCGTTTCCACCCCTAGCAGTTATTATGCATGGATTGAGAAGATAATAGATTTTTATTTTTTTAATGATAAAAAGGTTATGGCCAACGTGGGAGTTAACGGGGAAGTGATTTCCCGAAAAAGAAAAAAAAAAGAAAAAAAAGAGGGTTATTGTTGGGGTAAAAGCCGAGAATCACGGCCATTGAAGTAGAATAGATTTTGCTACTATTATTAGTAGAAGTAGATAGATAGATTAATGGTAATCTATGTGGAGACCACAAAATAAAGTAACAGGAGTGATTTGCGAGATCTGGACCAATGACATTGCAAATAATTTCATTTTTTATTTTGTTTTTCTATTTTCAGTCAAGATTTCGATTCAAAAACCCAAAATATCGGCCAACCCTAATTACATTGATGGCAGTTACATAGTTGAAATTATTTGAGAATTCATTTTTTTCGCTTTATCTAATCCACAAACGGCTATGACTGCATTTACGACAATTATATTAAGTTTCGTTTTATCTATTTTCCACTAAAGCTAAACCCTAAAAAAAAACTCAACTAACCCCCAAAATATGGGCAAATAACTCTTTTGCATTTATGGCAGTTACGTTTTGCGAGATCTGAACCAATGACATTGCACATAATTTCATTTTTTTTGTTTTTCTATTTTCATTCAAGATTTCGATTCAAAAACCCAAAATATCGGCAAATCCTAATTACATTGATGGCAGTAGTTGAATTATTTGAGAATTTATTTTTTTCGCTTTATCTGTTTTTCACTAAAGTTAAACCCTAAAAAAACTCAACTAACCCCCAAAATATCCGCAAATAACTCTTTTGCATTTATGGCAGTTACGTTTTGCTCCATTCTTTGATTATTCCAGTTACACATTACCGAATAAGTTGCAAATGTGTTCCCAACGTTTACATTAACTTCGATTCATTGATACTATATATAAATACAAAGGCGTCTCTTATTGTTTACAATCTATATAATATTAATTGTAATCTATGTGGGGGCCACAAAATAAAGCAACGGGAGTGATGTGCGGGATTTGGACCAATGACATTGCAGATAATTTCATTTTTTTTTTTGTTTTTCTATTTGCATTCAAGATTTCGTTTCAAAAATTCAAAAATCTCAAAATATCGGCAAACTCTGACTACATTGATGGCAGTTCCGTTGAGTTGAATCCATTGAGAAAATTTTTTTCACTTTATCTATTCCGTAAATAGCTCTTATTGCATTTAGGGCATTTACATTCTGTCTTCGCTTTATCTATTTTCTACAAAAGCTAAATCATAAAAAACTCAACTAACCCCCAAAATATTCGCAAATAACTCATTTGCATTTATGACAATTATGTTTTGTTCCATTCATTGATTATTCCATACACACATTACCGAATAGGTTGCAAACGTGTTCCCAGCGCTTACATTAACTTTGATTCTTTGATTACTATATATAAAACATATGTTATTAGTTACAATCTATATAATATTAAAAGTAATCTATGTGGGACCCACAAAATAAAGCAACATGAGTGATTTGTTGGATCTGGACCAATGACATTGCAGATAATTTCTTTTTTTTTTGTTTTTCTATTTTCATTCAAGATTTCGTTTGAAAAATTCAAAAATCTCAAAATATCGACAAATTCTGACTGCATTTATGGCAGTTACATTGAGTTGAATTCATGGAAAATTCTTTTTTGTCGCTTTATCTATTTCGCAAACATCCATGTCTGCATTTACGGCAATTACATTCAGTTTTCGCTTTATCTATTTTCCACTAAAGCTAAACCCTAAAAAAACTCAACTAACCTCCCCAAAATATCCGCAAATAACTCTTTTGCATTTATGTTAACACCCCAACTTTTAGGGTCTTAATGAGCAATATTTTAATCCATTTAATCTTGATTTAGCGGAAGCATATAAAAGCCGAGAGCGCTACGCCGCATTCCCAAGAGAAGGAAAGCTAGGCTTGGCGATGCAAACAACTATAATAGAATATATTTCACATGAAAAATTAGAGAAAAGTGTAAATCATTCGATTACTATGAAAAATTTAAAACATGCGAGTCAAATTATAGAGGTGAGCCAACTACTAATATTGAAACTTAAGACTAAATAACTATATGGCGGCCTAATTTACTATGCGAGTTATCTTTGCCATGAATCTGCCCAAAATGTCCCTCTAATACCTAAAAACAAAACATTTGAAAACATGGAGAAAAATGAGATGGAGCTCAATATATTCAACATTGTAATGTAAAAATATTTTAAAAAACAAATAATTTTATTGGGGCCAGTGTAAATTCATTTTGAAATGAGAAAGAGGAGAATATGCTCAAACAGTTGCAGGTTATTATCTAAATGTGGAATTCTGCCCAAATAATATTAATAAAAATAGTAGCATAATGTAACAATAATGTTAAAGTAATACAATAATGGTTAAAACACTTATAAGACAAGTAACAGACATTGGGCAACTCATAAATAAATTAAACACAATATATTTACTCGTAAACAATAAACGATAGTCAGCAAACAATACATAATGAACATTGTGATAGGGGTTAAACAATTGATCTTGGAAGTCAGCACCCCCTTCCGGCACTGTTTCCCAACGGCACATGCACTCGAGGACGGTCAACCCCTTGATTAGGTAAACGTTGGACCATGAAGATGCATGCACTCGGGCCGATCAACCCGATTATTACACGGAACACTAACCGTTGGGTTTTCGAAAACAACAATGGGTGAGTCCACATATATTAGTCATAAAACAATGTTTACAAAAAGTAATAAAAACGATAATTATTTCACTTTAATTAGAGTATTTTGAGTTTTTACATTTAAACAGTGTTGAAGGTTACAGTCATCGAAATATACCTGACTCCTTTTTCGGCTTGAGAAATCAGGTTTGTAATATAAAGAATAGTAATAATATTAATATAAGGAATGAGATAAATTAGGAATTAAAAAGTAAAAATTAGAGAAGAAATTACCCAAAACAAGAATATGGGATGCTAAATTGAGGGAGGCCCAAGAGGGGGGTATCTTCAAATATGACAAAAAAATATTGTGTATCGAGAAGTATTTAATGACCTCCAATATCCTGGGTTAGTCCATTTATACCTCTGGTTGTCTTTTACCATTGTTAAACTTACATTCCTACAAATATGGTTTGACTGTAATTTTGTAAATCTTTACTTTACTCATGTGACCTACTTCACGACCTTACACGTATATTGTACACTTCAATCATTACTGCAAACATGCATGAATGGGTGTTGCACAGTGAACCGATAAGCGGCCTCAACCCAGTCATTTCATATATCCCGTTGGTTGGTCGCCTTATGCGATCGATGGGTGTTCAACAATATGGACGTCGTCGTGAGCGAATCTTATCTTCATGGATCGCATGGTATGCTTATGTCGAGTTTCTTTTTTGAACTCATTATTTTTGGAAACCACATTGCTTACTGAATTTGAGTTCCTCTTGCAGCGTGATGCGATAGTTGTTGTTATATAGGGCGATCACTTGATTGCTTCATGGACAGGTCAACTTAGACCTAGCCTCATTTACCACATCAGCGGTCTTTCCATTACATGTGCAACGCGGTATGAACAGGACCATAGTGGCAATCGATGGAAATTGCTATTTACACTGAATACACGGGTAATGTAAAGCATACAGGCATGTCCCCACATTCTAGTCGAGTACTGCACACCGTTCCAGCCCTTCATTAAGGTCCCTAACAATGTCGACCGCTTCATAGGTATATATATAGTGTTCACTAAAGTATTGTATACTTTTCTCATTTTTTTTTAATGTTTTATGTCATTGTCTGACTGTTAACCACATATTTACATGTTATATGTTCATGTAGATGTTATTGGTGTTGTTGTCACTGCAATACTGCCTACAATCAGTTACAGGCGAACCTCAGACACTAATCCTTGACTCATCAGGAATGTACGTCGACAATTACTATTCTATGACAAGCGGTACCTGTTTCAATTATAGATTTGTTTAACTTATGCTTTGTCGTTAGGTATAATCTCATTACTTGGAGTTGATTGGTCCGTATATATGTGTAGGATGCATCTTTCACTGATTACACTATGGGGAGATTTCGCAGAAATTGAGAGAGTAAACTCCATGAAGATCTCAACAAAGACAACGTACTACTAGCTTCCAGAGTCTGAGTTGACTCTTATCATGGTAATGCCACATCCTATTTTCATTTTCTACTCCATTCTCTTACGTAATAATTTATTAACTCAATATATTATGTTTCACCATTTATCTCAAGATCAACGCTGTTGACCACCATACCCCGTAGTTCGTTGATGATTGCTCCTAGCATTCTAGAAACGAATGCCTTGGAATCATGGTATGTAATCCATTCTTCTACTTAGGGGGGGTGTTTCGCAACCAGCTGTTGGCTATTGGCTTTTTTTTGTTGTTGGCTGTTTTGTTAGCTGTTTGACTTTTGGCTGTTTTATTATGATTTTTAATTCATTTTTAGGTTTTTTTTTCCTCCATATTTCTAGTATTTTTTATTGATAGTTTTTTTTTTGTTGTATTTGTGTGTTCAACGAATAATCACTAAAATTTTGTATTTATATTAATAGGCTAATAACTAAATTGTTCATTAATTGCCAAATTTTCTTTAGTAAGACTAAAATTTTGATCCCAATTTACTTTTACAATTAATAGTGATATTTTATAAACTTTTATCCCAAATTTACTTTTAAAATTTTTATTAATTAAAAAAATATTTTTTTTTATTTATACATCTTGGATACCAACATGCTAATCTATACTATAAAAAATCAAAATAATTTGGATGGTAATTTTGGTGGAAGATGGAAGAAAAATTAAAAGAAACAACCTTAAATAATTTGGGTGACAACTTTGTAATTTCTATGAAGTGTGTGGTTAACATGGTAATTTACATTCCAAAAAGTCAAAAGCCATTTACAAAAAGCTACTTTTTGTAGCTTTTTACAATCCCAAAAAGTTATTTCAAATCCGCCAATCCACCAAATATTCCAAATTGGTTTTTTGAATATTTAAACAGACAAATGTCTCTGATGTATAATGGGATCAATGGAATCTCATTATACTTGGAAACAGGATCTTTAAAAACCAAGATAAGAATCTTGCTTCTCAAAGTTCTTAAAGATCAACCAAATTGAATGAAATAAGATGGAAAACGAAAAAGATCAATGGAAATCTTTATCAAGGTGGACGAATGAATGAATGAACGAATGAAAGTATGAATGAATGGATGATTGAACGGTGAAATGGATGAATGGAAATGAATGGAACGATTGTGGGATGGAATGGAATGTAAGTTTCTTGAATGTTTGGAATGGTATGTGAATGATCTTGAGATTGAAACAATGAAGAAACAAAAACAAGATCAAATGAAAACTAGAATGAAACTCACAAATTGAATGATTGATAATGGCTTTGAAGACTTCGTTGGAGATATAGGCACACCACTCCAAAGACTTCTCCAATTCTACCTTTCACCACCAAGGGTTGCCAACCCAAGGCTAGAAGTAG
Source organism: Portulaca oleracea (assembly GCA_029582165.1). Classification (NCBI taxonomy): domain Eukaryota; kingdom Viridiplantae; phylum Streptophyta; class Magnoliopsida; order Caryophyllales; family Portulacaceae; genus Portulaca; species Portulaca oleracea. Next base: position 17,170,600 of record CM055878.1, on the reverse strand, counting down.
AGATAGACGAAACTCCCTCAAGAGAATCGAAAAACTAGCACAAAAGCTAGAGAGAAAACAACACCATGTGTGTTTGATTTTGTATTTGATATATTGAATGAATGATTAAAAGGGCCTCCCAAGGGGTCTATTTATAGTAGAATAGAACCTCCTAGGCGTGCCTTACATCAAGAAACGAAGGATTTCTAGCTTACATCATCTATTACAAGTATGACATCATAAAGAATCAAAATGAACTAAGCTAGATTAAAACTTGAATAACTTGCTCGTTTCTTCTCCAAATTCCAAGATTCAAAAACCATTGGAAAGCTATTTGAATGGTCTATCTTTGATTCTAGGATGACTTTCTCAAAAGCTTTATGGTTCTTGAGATATGGAGCAAATTACCAAGCTGCCCTTGTTGAAGCCATTCGTTTGTGTAAGAGACATGAGTGAATGGGGCTCCTTTTCCATGTAATCAAGTATTTGGATCCTTTGGTGTTTATTTGATGTCTCCCTTGATGACCTTGATGTATATGGCTATCAAATATACATCTTACTCCCCCGGTTGGAAAAGTTTGTCCTCAAACTTAGACAAAACTTCTTCTAAACCGTTACATAGCACTTCTTCTAAGCTCATCCTTCTTCTTATAAGAGATCTTTCCAAAAGTATTGTTCACATCAACTTGCTTCTTCCTCTTGCGTTCCTTGAAGAGATTACAAACTCTCTTTTTAAATGCTTTGAAATCATCATAGATCCCTTTGATGAACTTCAACTTTCTTCCAAGTTTTCTCATGAATAATCCAATGACATCATGGTGCTTCAAATCTCGTTTATTCATGGAGAATGTAGAAATCTCATATAACTTCTCAACTTCAAAGCATAGATTCACAAGCTTGTAACTCATGATGAAGACAATAGTAATATGGTATTCCATCTTTGAAGGATGACCTTCAACGATCTTAATATCATCTTCATACAACTCCTTGATATATTCAAGCCTAAGTACTCTTGAATCAAATATGTATCTCCTCGTTAGAAAACTTCCTTTAGTCAAAGGACTTGCTTCCTCCAAGTGACTTGATTTTAATGAACGAATCAAGTACTTCATCTCAAAGCATAATGATGGCTTGATCTCCTTATCATATGAAACATACTCCAATACTTTGTAAGAATCCCGAAGCTTAAGCATGAATCCTCCAAGATAATAATCCTTTTGCTCAAATATCCTCATGATAACAACAAGTGTGAGTGCTAAGCCATAAGCGTGAAGCTTCTTCTTTTCTCCACTTAGTATGTCACCAAAATAATCCATGGGACAACTTCCTTGAGATAGGACTTCACCTTTCTCAACTCCATTTGTAATGAACAAATATGATGCAAGAATAGGGAATAAAAGAATATGATGATCTTTTGCATCCTTTAAGAGACATAGTACCTCAAGTATGGATGCAAGTATGGACCCTTCTTGAATAATTCCTTTCTTCCTTTTGTCCACTTGAATTACTCCATTTGATGAGATATGTTGAGATAGCATATTCTTGGACGAGAGGTAAGGACATTTCTCCAATTTTCCATGTGGCTTCTCATGCTTCGATAAGGCTAACTCCAAAGGATTTACATACTCCTTTCTACTTCTACTTTGTATGATGATACTCATAGGAGAGAAACGTTTCCAAAGAGATAAGAGAGAGTGGTCACTTGTCGATGGTGCTTGTCTTTCATCCAAATATTCACAAATGAGAACAAGTGATGGTAAAGGATATTGATCCTTTATGGGCTCACGGTTTCCAACCTCCATTGGTGTAAGAATGATACTCCTTGGTTCTTCAAATTCATGATACTTATTCTCCATAAGTGTCATAAGAGTACTTTGATTCTCCTTGAGCCGTGAGACACAAGGTGGTAATAAGGATGCCTCTTGGAGCATGATACTCCTATCATACAACTTTGATTTTTCCAACAAAGTATAGCAAGAATCCATAGAAGTAATATTACAATATAATGAATTTTTGCAAATCTTGTAAAAACAAAGACTTACTAAACTTCTTGGATCAAAATGAATGTCCTTGTCATGAAATGAATGACCGTGTGAATAGCTCTCCATTTGTAATGTTTGGACCCTTGTTGTAGCGAGGCCAATATCATTGCCATGATCCTTATCAACGCCAATGCTAGCGTCAAGATCCTCATAAATGGCACTACTTTCGCCTCCTTGGATCAATGAACTTACTTCTTCTTGGATGGTATAATGAGAGTAAGAAATAAGCTCTCTTTGTTGTTGATCTTGCGGTACACTAGCCTCTTTCAAGACTCTACTTATAACAAGCAACTCTTCTCCATTTAATTCTTCTACATACATCTTTTCTAGTACAATATCCTCCTCTTTTTCTTCCTCGTGTACTTCATGAGGCACGCTACATACCTCATTCATGCCAAGTTTATGAACATCCTCATGCTCGTCAAATACATCAAATACCACACTTTCAATTTCTAGTTGCATGCTTAATGATGTTTGACAATCAACCAAAGATACTTCTTTCTCCTTAGGACATGCACTTTCAACATGATCAAAACTTTGGCAACATAGACATGTACTTGGGACAATGGGAGTGGAAGGTTTATAAGCTGTTTTGAGGAGCTTTGGATAGTAGGTGTGGGGAGGTTTAGGGGTTGTTTTGTGGAGTGATGGGCAATAGGTTGTAGGGGCTGTTTTGGAGGCGTTTGGACTAGAGGTGTAGGATGGGATGGGGGTTGATTTTGTGGAGCTTTTGTGTTTGGTTATTTTGTGGGGAATGGGGGTCTTTGTTGTATATGGGTTTTATCCCAAAGTTCTTTACTCTTTACTTGTATTTCAACGTAAAGGGCTAAAGAACTTAACTCCTCCAAGTTTGTGTAAGATTGATATACAACAACACGCCGAATGTAATCATTAAGACCAAGAGAGTAACATACCAAAACTCGTTGATCATTCTCCTTAAGAGCATATTTCCATAGTTGCCGCCTGAATTCTATTGTATATTCAACCACGTCCTTGCTCCCTTGCTCCATTCTTTCAAGTTTGTTGATGTAGTCTCCTTTGTAATTGAATGGCAAGAACTCTTCTTGAACTTTATTTCCATTCTTCTTGCTATAATGTTTACTCCATTCATAAGGTGCTTCATATTCAACCTCATAAGGATGTATCTCACGTGAATTTGCGCTTCTTGATCCCTTTTGAAGGATCCCACGTTCTTCCATTTGTGTGGTGAGATCATGAATTTGTTGCTCCAAATGTTGTAAATCACGTTGTGAATTCATGCTAGATCTTTTTGCAAGCCATAAAATATGAATCTTGATACAAAAAGATCATAAGAAACTCATGGTTTTAGGTTAGCATGTAGGGACGAGAGGGGGTATGTGTTTAGGTTTGATTGTGTTTGGTTTCGGGGTTCTTTGTGGTGTTCTTGGTGGACGTGTAATGCAGGGATGGCGGGGGATGGATTTGTGATGGAAAGATGGTAAAAAGATGGATCAAGAAGTAAGAGAATCAATCTCCTAAGCTCTGATACCAATTTTGATGTATAATGGGATCAATGGAATCTCATTATACTTAGAAACAGGATCTTTAAAAACCAAGATAAGAATCTTGCTTCTCAAAGTTCTTAAAGATCAACCAAATTGAATGAAATAAGATGGAAAATGAAAAAGATCAATGGAAATCTTTATCAAGGTGGACGAATGAATGAATGAACGAATGAAAGTATGAATGAATGGATGATTGAAAGGTGAAATGGATGAATGGAAATGAATGGGACGATTGTGGGATGGAATGGAATGTAAGTTTCTTGAATGTTTGGAATGGTATGTGAATGATCTTGAGATTGAAACAATGAAGAAACAAAAACAAGATCAAATGAAAACTAGAATGAAACTCACAAATTGAATGATTGATAATGGCTTTGAAGACTTCGTTGGAGATATAGGCACACCACTCCAAAGACTTCTCCAATTCTACCTTTCACCACCAAGGGTTGCCAACCCAAGGCTAGAAGTAGAGATAGACGAAACTCCCTCAAGAGAATCGAAAAACTAGCACAAAAGCTAGAGAGAAAACAACATCATGTATGTTTGATTTTGTATTTGATATATTGAATGAATGATTAAAAGGACCTCCCAAGGGGTCTATTTATAGTATAATAGAACCTCCTAGGCGTGCCTTACATCAAGAAACAAAGGATTTCTAGCTTACATCATCTATTACAAGTATGACATCATAAAGAATCAAAATGAACTAAGCTAGATTAAAACTTGAATAACTTGCTCATTTCTTCTCCAAATTCCAAGATTCAAAAACCATTGGAAAGCTCTTTGAATGGTCTATCTTTGATTCTAGGATGACTTTCTCAAAAGCTTTATGGTTCTTGAGATATGGAGCAAATTACCAAGCTGCTCTTGTTGAAACCATTCGTTTATGTAAGAGACATGAGTGAATGGGGCTCCTTTTCCATGTAATCAAGTATTTGGCTCCTTTGGTGTGTATTTGATGTCTCCCTTGATGTATATGGCTATCAAATATACATCAGTCTCCCAAAAAACCATTTTCTCCAAAAGCCATCTAAAATGCCAGACACCAAATACTCCCCTTATTTGTTCAATTTTCGGAGGTTCTTCATTTTATAATTTTTACCCTCCCACATGTTAGGTCTGACTTATACATTGTCGAACGACACCTTAAGTGGATGCGTAATAAGTCGTTGCACATAGTTGACTTGGAAATATTTTACTCCGCTCAAAGTATTTCAATTCCGTGCTTTATACCTACGGCAGATGTATGTATTTTCGTCAATACTAGTTATGATCCATTATGTGGTTAACCCTAAGTAAACACACACTAACAATGTTCTATCTCATGGTTTGCAGGTTAAATGCTATAGTATTATTTCGTTTGCCTATATAGATCCTATAACATACAATGCTTGCAATATGTGTAAATGTCGTCTAAGCACGTGCGAATCTCCATTAGGTAAACAACAACTGAATGCTGATGTGGCATTTTGTACATGTTTCGATCCTAATTCGAGCATGAAATGATAATCCTCATGTTAACAATTCTTCCACCATTTTTCGTTGTCACCACATATTTGAAGCATACACAAAACCTATTATCCACCACAATTTTTTTTTCTAATCCATGTCTTTCTTCTGAAGATTTATCTTTGTAGTTACGTTGCGAGATTGTAGTGGCACCAAATCATTCACTGTTTTCCATGAAGGTGCACATATATTGTTGCACACTAACAAACAACAATTGGATGCTTATGCAGCACAAGTTATCATATGAATAAAATTCTTAGAAAACTTTAACACCCTTCCCCATTAATATATAGTTACCTAATTTGTCTACTATTCTTTTGTGCAGTCCGAACCAGATTTTTTTTTTTTTTGAGAAAACATGATCGCACACTATATTGATAATTTGTCCATGAGTACAAAGGGTTTAATCAGATCTGGGCAAATTCCCAACCAGACCTGTTCATCCCCAATTGGCAAAATTTTTGCAAGGTGATGGGCAACATTATTCCCATCCCTTTTGGTGTGGACCCAACTATGGCTACTAAACTGTTCCCCAAGCCACATCAAATCTCCTAAAATAAAGTCTATCTCACTACGAAACAAACGAAAATTATTCAAACGATGAACAAGAAAGGAACAATCTGATTCAAAAACCACCTCTTCGTAGTTGAACCTTTGCAACATGCCAAAATCACAACAAGCCATGGTGGTTTATTATATATCCTCCAGGTCCTGATGGGAGAGTTACTACTGATGTGTTACGTAGTCCATTTCGGCTTATCGTCCCATGTTCTGAGGATTGGAATGAAGAACTTATTCACATGCACAACACCTACCGATACAAAGGGTACACACCCTTCACAATTACACTTCCATATATATATATAGTTTGTTTCATAAAATTGTAACATTACTTATAGGATAATTTTAAATTGCATGTTCACGTAAGGAAGGATGATGCATCATGCAACTCGCGTGGTCAACGTTAATTAACATTTTAGGAAATTTTCTATTTCACCAATACATGATTTGTTAGAACAATTTATTATGATGTTTTTCATTTAACAATTTTATTATGTTTTGTTTGGTTTACTCTGTATCGATAGTTACTTATCCATGACTTTTTTCCCCTTGAAAAGAACTAATTTATTACACTCCGTGCACCGCACGACTTTAGGACTAGTATGCTTTATAATAATAATAATAATAATAATAATAATAATAATAATAATAATAAGCAAGGGTACTATAAGAAATAGAAATAAAAGACAAGGGCATTTTGGGAAACCAACAATTGTGACAAGGGAGGGAAAATAACAAATAATGGGAGGGGCAAAAATGGAAATTAACTTTTGGGGCATTGTTTGCTTAGCTCCTTTTGTAAGGAGGTTAGATCGAAAGAGTATTATTTAGTCTACGTTCTTTTATGCGGTAGGTTGTGGTGCGGCACTACACCGCACCGCACTCTATAATTTTTACCACACTTCACCCACATCACAACACAATCATCAACAATATGTCTCTGCATTTTTCTCTCTTCACTTTTCACATTCTCTCTCTTCACCTATTCCACCTACCACAACTCTCACTACAACTCATCATAACACATCATACTTCACCCCACTTTTCAAAGTCTACCGCACTACACCATTACCGCACTGCACCATTACTACACCGCACCAACCGTATAAAAGAACCGAGCCTAATTTATTACATAACATTTTTTGCTCCACCTTTCTTTAGTCAAAGTATCACTTTTGGTTGTTATATTTCCTTTATATTCCATTGTCATCTAACAGTAACACACTTTAGGTTCTTTTTCCTTACATTGTTAGAATCTATATTTGATATTTACTTTTGTCATATTTTTGATTTTTTTGATTTATTATCATATATTATATATATTTGCATTCGTCTACTTAACTTAACACCGTTCAAAAGAACGAGCTATACAAGTTAGAAGTGTTGTTTTTCCCTTTTCATTCCAATACTTTTAGCGTTTTTCGTCAAGTTACATTATTAATTATTAAGCATTTTTTTTATTAATATTTGATATCCAAATTATGCCTTTTAGGTCCCTTTTTTTATACGGTTAGTTGCAGTGCGGTGTGGTGGAAATTTGAAAATTGGGGTGGGTTGAGAAAAGTTGTGGTGGAATGTGGAATGTTGTGATGTAATTGTAAATAATTGTAAGTAGGTTTGTAGATTATGGTGGGTTGTGGTGGAATATGGAAAGTTGTGGTGCGGTGTGGAACAACAACCAACCATCCGCATAAAATAACGGGGCCTTAGTGTTTTTCATTTGCATCTCATTACCTTTTTTGTATTGTAGGTTATATCATTTGTTACAGATTATTGTATTTTTTAGTATACGCTTACGTCATATTCTTTGATATTTTTGTCATTTATTACTCTATATTACAGTATTTATATTTGCATTTGTTTTTCAAAATTAACACCCATTCAAAAAACTTACAAAAAGACTAATATATGATAAATATTAGGGGTGAGCAAAAATTCCGGGAATCCCGGTCCCGTCCCGGTCCTGGTCAAATCCCGGTCCCAAAATCTCATTCCCGGTGGGAGCGGGACCGGGAGTGGGAATAAAATTGAAGTCTCGGTCATCAACGGGATCGGGAGTGAGACTTAACCTCATTTCCCGGTCCCGGTCTCGGTCCCGATTCCCGGTTTATATATATATATATATATAACAAATTAAGTGACTTCATGATGAATGATAAACTTATTTAATTTAATTTGTGTTCGTTCTTTATATTTATTTTATTTATTACTATTTCGAACTTAGCATATTTTATTTCCGGAAAGAAAACGTTTTATATATCGTGTAATTTTAATCCGGGGAAAAGTGACTATGTAAACAAATCGACACCCACAAATGTGAAATTAAAGAAAATTAATTTGTATAATTTTTGTTTGTTTTTATGGAAATAAATCAAATAATGGGTGGAAAAATATTAGGAAACCGGGACTAAAAAATTCCCGGTTGATTTCCCGGTCCCGGTGGGAGCGGGAGCGGGAGCAGGAGCAAAGTTTTGCTCCCGGTCACAACCGGGACCGGGACCTCCAAAAATTACCGGGATCCCGGTCCCGCTCCCCCCTAATAAATATACTACTTAATACTTATTTTTCTTTTCCTTTTTTAATCAACTTGTGTTCCCTAAAGTGATCGAAATGCCATTTGGGCCAGATGGACCTAAAACAAACTTTTTAAAACATAAATTTTACTCATCATAAGCCCAGGTGCAAGCCCGTGTGACTAGGGTTTTGTCAACTATAATGATATAAAACCCTAATTTCGTGGTCGGGCTACTCTCTTCCCTCTGGTCTCACTCAATTACTCCGGCTTACAGAAGCCTCGTCGTTGCTCGAGGTTGACTCTCTTCTCTTTAGATTCTATGCCTTCTGTTGGTGTTCATATTTTGTGGTTTTGTTGTTGATGATTGTTGATTTACTGTAATTTGGGGAAAATGCAGGAGAGAGGAGATGGCGACAGTACCAGGGGCTTTGATATGGGAGATTGTTAAGAAGAACAACTCTTTTCTTGTAAAGGAGTTCGGAAATGGAACTGCCAAGGTTCAGTTCAGCAAGGAGCCCAACAACCTTTACAATGCCCACTCCTACAAGTACTCTGGTAATTTCATAATTGTTTCATCTATTAAGCTTCTGTAGTATTGGTCATCTTTTGTTTACCTTGAAACTTTTAGCGATACAGGAAATGATTTGTCCCTAATACCCCTGGGAGCTTAACGCTAGTTCATGTTAATGGTTAGCGGATCTGTTTTTTATATGAATGTAGAAACAATTAGAAATATGTAAGAAGGGTTTGGTTTTGTTGTCAACTTGCGATTGTAATTAGGAAGGAAACGAATTTAAGCATGAAGTGATATCAGTTTGGTTCAGACATTGTTCATTCTCATTACGTTAGGGTTAGTTTCATTTACCTGGGATTTGAGAAGAAGTCTCTTTTGTTGCTTTAAATAGGAGGGTCTTTGCAAAGTGCTTAATATCATTCCAAAATCTAAAATGCTTGTGTTTTGTATTGTTTTTGTTGTACTGTGATGGAGTTTAAGTATGTGACAGTCTTGATTCTCGAGGTGACATTTTGAGTAGCCCGTGTCTGATGGAGGGGAATGTATTATGTAGGATTGGCAAACAACAAGACTGTGACAATCCAACCAAGTGGCAAAGATTCAGTTGTCCTTGCAACAACAAAGACTAGGAAGCAAAACAAGCCTGCTAGCTTGCTTCACAAATCTGTGATGAAGAAAGAGTTCCGCAGGATGGCAAAGGCTGTTGATAATCAGGTATGCACTTGAATATGCCTTTTAGTTATCCGGCCGAATTGTTTGTTTCCTTAGTTAAGGTGGTGGAGTTTTCCTTGTAAGTTTATTACCATTTATTGCTGCATAGAGGAAGCTGAATGTGGCAAACGAAAGTTCTCCACTTTAGGTTTCTGTAGGTGGTCATATTTGGACTAAAAAAAAATTCACTTCTGGTCTCAATGCACTACACTGAAGTTTCCTAATGCTGAAATTGTGATCAATATAGTAGTTCTTGCATGGTAAAAGTGCAGTTTCATAACACCATTACTATTCCCATGGTTGAGGCATAAGCTGGTGCTTTATATGTTCAAGTGGTGCTCATGGTCTCCAATATGCTTAATTAATAGTTTTTTTTTTTTTTACTGTTTTGATAATTTTGTAGCAACTTAGTGGAATATTGGAGGGTAGTATGTAGATATTTGCTTTAAACTAATGTGAAGTAGCCAGTTATAGGCTTATGGCTTTCCCTTTGGGAAATGGAACTTATGCAATAGTTGTGATTCATCATCTGTGTGACTTTTGTGGAAGATGACTTGGAGAAACAGTAATGGTCTTCTGAGTTGTATTGTGTGCTTGCATGTGTGCTTTTCTGTTCTGAAAAGGTTTTCTGCGGTGAGGTTGCTCTCCCCTTGTTGGTGCTAAGGCATTATTAAACTCCACCAATCATTAATTTTTAGCTTGGTGACCCATTTTCTTTTTTCTGGGTTGAATGAAGGTGGCTGAGAATTACTACAGGCCTGACTTAAAGAAGGCAGCTCTAGCTAGGTTGAGTGCTGTGAACAGGAGCCTGCAAGTTGCCAAATCTGGAGTCAAGAAGAGAAACAGGCAGCCGTTGAAGGTCCGTGGCAGGAAGTGAACTAGGAAGTGAAGTTTTGTCATACCAGTGTTAGTGTCAATTTGCATCTGGTGTTGTGGAATTCTATTTTTTGTTTTATGGAATGTAGTTCTCTATTTCTGTTTCAGACAAATTGGTTATCTTGTCTTATGGGGATCATTTGCGCTACTTTCTTGCTTATTATTACTTTGCATTTAGTGGAATGGGAAAATTTTGGGAATAACATGTCTCCAACAGCCTGCCATCTTTCTTTGTCAATTCTTTTATTTTAGCCCTTTCTAGGGCGAGTGAAGAATTTCTAGGCTTAAAAGGAGTTGCTACTTCTGTTGACCCTTCACACACAGGTCGAATTTGCTGCTAATAGTACCTAAGATGTGCCTCTTATTTTAGCCCTTTGAAGAATCTTGCTACTCCTGTTATTTTGCACTGATGATTACAGTGGATGGGGACATCTATGTTTTCCGAACTGCCCGGACTGGTCAACCGGTTTGACCAGGAATCGGTGGGAATCAGGGTCTTGCCGGTACAAGTTAAGGTTTAAACCATTATATAGGTCCAAGTCCAGTAAGAAAACCTGAAAAAATCGATTGACCTGGTTTCTGGATTTGTTTTTATATAAAAAGCCTTTTTTTTTTTGTTGTAAACCCTAACTTGTTTGCTTGTCTCAATTGTGCCTCGTCCTTCTCCGTCTGTTGGTGGAGCCTGCTGCTTACCTTCTTCCTTTCCGACTGAGAAAGGTCACTGGCATTGCTCTCTGAGAGTCTGAGTCTCTGGTGTAAATATTCAAGTATATTTCCTCTCATTTTCTTTTTGCCTTTAATTTTCCTTTTTAGTCTCCATCTACTTTGCTGGGTTATAATGGTCGAAGTCTCCATCTGATATTCTGCCTCTTGGCTGTTGGATTTGTGGGTAAATGAGGAGAGATAAAAAGCAAAGATGAGAGAGAGAGAGAGAACTTTAAAGGTTGTAGCCACATACAATATCGTTAATATTTTAATTTGTATAATGATTTATCATATAAAATTGATGTCATTAGATTCGTAATGAAAAATATTATTAGAAAAGTATAATATTATATTTTTTTATAAAAATTTTATCTTAAAAATTATTGATTAAAAATTGACACTGAAAACCTCAAAACCGTAAATGATAGGTAAAAAAGAAAGGAGGGAGTAATTAATATTGACATTTTTGTAACTTAGCATTTTTTAGTGGCCTCAAGATATCATGTTGTCTTGATAATTCAAAGATGTTTGATTCTATTATAAACAATTGAATCACATCTGATTGTATTATAGCTCATAATTGTAAGGAAAGTTAATAATAAGTTTTGAAAAGTAATGAATTTTTTTTTTCTATAATCGGTCATGTTGGTTTTAACTGGTTCGATCGGAGACTGGGTCAACCGATCTAATGCGGCCAAACTAGTCCGACCAGTTGACTCAGTGATCCATTGTGTCAATCCTCTTTGTTTGCAATATATATTACATGCACTTGGACTATGTATTCTGGGTAAGTATGAGTAAACAATAATGTTATTAAGAGTAAACAACGGGTAGGTATGAGTGAACAATTATGCTATTAAGAGTGAACAATAACTACACTTAGAACACGTGCTCCAGGAGCATGTAATAAATTGCATTGCTTGTGCCTGTTGGGGTAGATAATTTAAGCTCGAGGAATTTTTTGTGAATGAGGTAATATTGTTGTTGAATGTGGTGATATTGTTGATAAATACCATTCCAAACAAATTGAGTAAGAACGCTGAAATGTTTGATTTGTTAGATTCAAGTTTAAAGACGTGGGTTACAATTCTATTAAGTTTTTCATGGTAGGGTTTTACATGGGTTAGCTCTATCTCTCATGGGCAAAATTTAACAAAATTAGAACCTTTTGTAGGATAGTTGTCAAGGAAATTTGGGTTCTGAAAGCTATGCAAAATTGTGGAGGATGAAACCTTCCATGACAAGAATGTTAAGTCTATTGAGGTGGCAGTTGACAATGTTGTCAGCTACCATCGCAATTGGAATATCATTACATTCGTTATCTCGCCTGAGGGCTATGGCGTCATAATCTCCCCTATTGACCAAGTATATCAATGCGTCAACTGGTTTGATTTTGTTAGACCGATTGATTTGAGTCAACAGCTGAACTGGTTAGATTCGGCACAACTCGGCCAGAAGTGAAGAAAATTTGATGCACTTTTTAAATGCACATAAATTATGTACAAACCCGGAGAAAAAAATGAGTCTTTTTTATGTGAAAAAGAACAAACTAGTTGAATCGTTGGATTCGAGTTGATCGAGTTTGAGGGGTCGAACTTATAAAATGGGTTGAAGCAAGATCTAACCCGGTTTGGTTACCGGGTTCCGAGTCAATAGATCTAATGGGGTCGGGCGGGCTGAGTTTAACAACATAGTGTGGTGGTGACCGTTAGATTCTTGGGATTCGAATCGGACCATCTCAAACTCTATTTGTGCTAATGTGAATCAGTAGAGAAATACCACTTATGTTCCTATGCCTCATGGTTTTAGTTCCCCTAGACTTGGAATGCATCAGCACATGCATTCAAATGTTGAAGAATCTCTCCTGAAAGGTTCCAAAGCATGTACCACAAAAAAGAGGAGGGAGAAGGCCTTGTTGCAAAGTAAGTGGTAGATGATTATAGAAGTAATCCGAAGGGCTAAATCTGCTTCAAATTAGCCCTTATAGGAGTGAAAAAACTTAAAGATACTGATGTAGAAATTGCTCGTAGAGCTGTAGTTATTGATAATCGTGGTGGTTCGCAAATCGTTGTTGATCAGGCTGCAAATGTAGACCACTTCTTGAGGAATGAAAAAAGGAAAAGAAATTTGAATTTCGATCTATTTTGAGCATTCAATGGTTTTGTAAGGTTTTATTTTTATGTTGGGTACTTGTTTGTACCTCTGAGGGTTGTTGTGTACTCCGCTCTATTTGCGGAACTTTGTTTTTAGTTGCTTTGTTGTATTAGGACAACTATTTGTAGCATCTTTGGTGTAAAATTTTAGCCTGTTAATAACTTTCAATAATTATAAGAAGTAGAAACATCTACTATGACAAATTGACTATATGATCTTGACTGAGCCCAATTAACTAGAATGGTAATTAATATGGGAAGTTTACTTAGTTCTAGTTGAACCAAGATGTGGCTCGGCCTGTCATGAATATTCATGGATGTATTATGTCTACGTTGTATGCAACTTTACTTACAAGTGGCCAAAGGACCTTAATTGAGTAGCCTTACAATTTTGGCTGTTATGGTACAGTGTAGGGATGAGGGAAGACAAAAAAATAGGTACCCTGAACCGATAAGTGGATTGGGATTCAGATTCAGATCAATTGAATTTGATACTGGATCTAAGTGGCAACCAGATTTGGTGTTGGATCTAGAATTAGATTTATGATCCAACCAATTAATAAAAATTACTATTATTAAATTTAATAAATTTTAGTCGTTGACTTACTGAGTTGTGATTTCATTTCAGCCCTTCTCAGTCACACACTATGCAATTCTACTACAATGCTTTTTTAAGTGTTCTTTTAATGAGAAACTCGAATCCACTCAAGTCAGCTGTCACTGTTGTTATTCCACGAGCCCTCGAGATATGTGCTTCTATATGCTCAGTGTTAATATATGAATATTGGTTGATCAATTTTTGAACAAAAGGTTGTATAAATTGTAAATTTATATTTTGTATGTTTAAAGTTTGCAATTTTTTTTTTGTTTGAAGTTGTTAATAGTAAACATTTGTCATTGTTGATCTTGGAATATTCTATTTTGGTAACGTTTAAAGAACATTGGGCCTATTTCTCCTATTGGGAGTCAAATTCAGTACAGGATGTAAGATTGGGTTTCAATTTTAGGATCCACAGCTAGCTGGGTACATGAATTTCAATCAAATACTCGATTATGCTCATCCTAATGCAACATGTTCTTTGGAATGGTAGATATATTTTAATTAACTCTTACTTACTTTACCTTAGTTTACATTCCTTACCATCCAACATACTTTACATTTTCCAATTTATATTTTCCTACCTTAACTACCTTAGCTGTCTTTACTTACCCAACTTTATTAACATTACCTTATATTACTTACTTACCTCCTTACTTACCAGTCTAAAGAATGCGTTCACAATTAGTAGAATATGCCAGTTGGCTTTTAAGTAATAGCGAACTCCAAACAATAACTTATTAGCGTGTTTGCAACTTTATTTAAGTTGCCTTATTTTACTTAACCACCTTACTTACCAGTCTAAAGAATGTCTTTGTAATTAGTAGAATATGCTCGTTAGCTTTTAGGTATTGGCAATGTCCAAATAATAATTTGTTAGCGTTATAGCGTGTACATGAGTATGATCAACTTACCTATTCTCAACATTCGGTCTATAATTCAAATTATCAATTAGATTTTTTGGGGGGAGGGGGGGTGTTTCTCTGATATTGTTGAACTCTCTTGGTGAGCCCTTTCATGTGAAGGGAAACCGGATTGAAATGGTTTCATAACAAGGGTTTTGATAGTATTCAGTAAGCTTGTGTTTCACCAAGTGTTTAATTATTCCAACTAATATTTTTGGAATGTTAATAAAGTTAGGTCATAGCTGTTAGATTAGCATTTTACATTTTTTGATCTTAAATTTTCCTTTGAAAATAGTTTCATTGAGAGTTATTCATTATTTTTTGCCAATTTACACTAATTTGCCATAATCTAAATAATTGAAAATAATTAATCTTTCAACTTAGATTGTCATGGATTAAAGTAAGATGCTTTATTAAGCCTCCTTTGCTCCTTTTCCATGGAGTAGTAGACAGTGAATAATTTTTAAATCTTAGGTTAATTGGAACCGGTCTCTCTAAATTATAAAGTGCCAAGAATGCTATATTTGAACCCTACATTTGACTTCTTCATATCTACTTTGAATGAGATTTCAAATTATTGATTTTGGTTTTGATTTGTCTATCTTATATTTGCTAATCACTAAACTAAAATAGTAAAACCATTACTTAGTTTGCAATCCAATATCTAAACCCTACATTTGACTTCTTCATATCTCGTCTGAATGAGATTTCAAATTATTGATTTTGGTTTTGATTTGCCTATCTTATATTTGCTAATAACAAAACTAAAACAGTAAAACCATTACTTAGTTTGCGATCCAATATTTAAACCCTTGATTTTTTTTTTTCCATACATGACCTTGGACTTTTCTTAATATCTCATATGAAATTATATAATTTTGATTAAAACTATGATTTTTTTTTTCAAACTATGAAATTATATCATTTTAGATTAATTTGCCTTGGAGAAGGTGTCGTCATTGATGTAAGTCCAAAAGCTCTTTATTATGGACATGCATTGGCTAGAGTTTAAGTGATCAAGAATCCCCTCAAATTCCCGAATCATAGCAATGACAAGGCGAATGAGGTTATTATGTTTGGAGGGGAGAAGTGGAATGGAGAATGAAGAAGATTAGACAATTGATGCAAGTTTAGCCGTGAAAATAGGGTATGGAACTATTTAGAGAGAGAAAATCATTTTTTAATTACTTTACTTGCTATGTGAGTTGTCGGTAGATGTTCTCAAGGGCTCGGATTTGTCACGTATAGATATGACGGTTGACGTTTATCAACTATCATAGTTGAAAAGAATTCAACTATGGTAGCAAAAATATTTGGAACTTAAAATTTATACTTAAAGCTATCATATTAAATTTAAAATGTAGAAAAGTAGCAACATGTATTATCAAATATTAAGTTTCAAGTTCGAAATACAAATCTATCTATTTATATTACAAAGTTCCGAGTCAAAGTAATTGAAATTGGATTTTTGTCATAAGTTTTGGTTGAGTTTTAATGGCAATTGTGTTGTCAAAAACAAAGTGTTAAGATCGAAATTGAGATATGAGACATCTTGTTAGGGATTAGATCCAGATCGAATGTGATCTAATATTGCAGCGGAATCAAACAACATAATTAATTTAGGGATGTAGGTAATGATAAAAAAATAAACAAGATCAATGTAATGGTGATGAAGACAAGATTTTTACTTGGAAACCCAAATCGGGAAAAAACCACGGGAGGTAAGATAAAATCCACTATAATGGAGAGATTACAAAGGGTATCCCAAACGGTTGTATAACACAACGAGATCAAGAAAGAAAGATTTCAAACGGTTATAGCACAACGGGAGTAGATTACAAAGAGTATCCCAAACGGTTGTATAACACAACAAGATCAAGAAGGAAAGATCTCAAATGGTTATAGCACAACGAGAATACACATATCTCAAAGGAAGGGTAACGAGATATAAGGGAGATTACAATCTCATGATAAAAACTTTCAAAGTGGAATAAATAAAAGGTGATCTCATAATAGTGCCGTAGAGACACGTAATTTGGTCACACCAAACTAGGTTGAACAACCTAGTATTTATAGCAAACCCAAGTAGCACTAGAATAGACTTCTAGTCGAAATCAACTGCTTGGAGCCCAAGTAGTATCAATAAGGAAAATAATTATTTATTTCCAAACTTGAGTCTGAATGGAATTGGGACACTGCCCAACACAAAGTCTTAGTGGCAATTGTTGACAAAAGTTGCAATATATGTCATGAAATGAAAGAACTTCGAGCTCAAAAATCATATTTAAATTATTTTTTAATCATTATTATCATATTGTATAAGAATTCTTTAAGGAAAGTTTTGATTTAATTGGTGGAAATTAAATTTTGCTCTTAAGTTTTAATTAGCTTTAGCAATGAAAATTGTCGATAAAAATGACAATATACTATCAAATGAAAAGTTTCAAAGCTTAAACTTTATATTTAAGCTTTATAATCTTGGGTTTTTTTTTTAATCCAGCTTTGGGTCATAATATATTGAATAATCTAAACTTCAATATGCACAAGAACAATGCCAACTTTGTGAGTGTTGAATTATTTCAATAGACTATCATCGAATTTCATCCACTTTAACTCGGTGGTAGAATGACATTGCGACAATGTTGTTTAAGTTTGATAATAAATGTAGGATGATTCCACTTGCATATCATTCTATCTTGAAGTTAAAGTGGATAAGTTCAGTGATATTTTCTTGAAATTAAACAATTTTAAAAGTCAGAGTATTGCGTTGGAATTATTTAAATCCAAACATGCGCAAAGCATAGAGCCTTAATTGGCATTAATAATTCCCCCCTTAAACCGATAGACAGATAGTTATTCTACTGGGGAAATTTTTTTTTCTAACATGACCATTCATAATGTCAGCTCCTGATGTGATGATTTGCAAGTGAAACCCACCGGGTGTAGGATACAGGTATACAAGAGTGGAAACTTTTAATTTTCGATATGAGTTGGTCGAATGATGGTGAGCGGGTTTATCCTTGACAATTTAAAGTAGGTAGACAACAAATGCTTAGGACATTAATTTATCATAAACACAGGCCCCTTTTGTAGGAAACCAAAGGCAGATCCCTACCACGTGCCCTTTCTCCCTCCCTTGTATTTTGTAATGTGTCGTTCAAAATCTCAGAGACCCTCCTCCCTTGTATTTTGTATGTGTCTATTTTGTATGCGTCGTTCAAAATCTCAGAGACCCCCAAATCCCTTTTGTCTTTCACAAACAAAATCTACTGCCCTCTTTCCCATTTTTGGCTGTCTACCTTTGTTTCCCCCACAAATTTCCCTCTCGCTTCGCTTATCCATGGGCAGGAGGCTGGGCGAGGGCGGGCAAATTCTTTGACAAACCCATGTTTCTGCTTTCTTAATAATCCCTTTCCCATTTCGGCATCTCCAAGCTTGGTTATTTCAGTGGCAATTTGATTTCTTGCCTTTGCCTCTACTTTTGGAGGTTTAAAGAAAAACAAAATGAAGGAGCATGAAGAGGAACCCCCGCCTGTGTTTGAGATTGCCCTTGTGTGTCCCAAGGCTCGAGAAAAACATGAGGGTGAAGGCCTCTCTGATGCTCTGCATGTCTTGCTTCATCAGCTCAACAAAGCCGGCTTCCTAGTTGACACTGTTCCTGGCCTCACTCATCACTTCATCAAGGTTACCCTTTTCAGCTCTTACTCTTTTTTTTTTCTCCTCTATTCCTAAAACCCACTTAGTTCTCCTCTATTGCTATGCCCCCAATCTGATTTCTTCTTTCAGCTTATTTTGTATTGTAATGGACTTTACCAAAATGCCTCTGCAAACCCTTTCTACTTCTTTTCCATGGAGCATTAGGTACTGATGGATTTTTGTAATCTTGGGTTAATTGCACCTTGTCTCTTTGAATACTTTAATTCAGGAGGTAACACTGCAACATGGGACACTTACATCCTGATTTGTAGCGGGACTATAGGGGCGTTTCATTTGGATTGTTTCAGTAAACTGCCCTCACTGTTTGAAACTTTTAATTTGTTGATTCAATGATTTGGAAATTTTATTGCTGAGATGTAGCATTGGAATGATTTTCCAAGTGTCATTGTGCTGACTGCTGAGCTATGTTACTCCGATTCTTTATTTTCTCTATCGTACCCGTGTCAGACCCTCAATACCCGGACAAGGGTACGACACTTGACACTCGTATCCATGCCCGGTATGGACACGCGTACCTTAGTCCGAGTAACATTGCTGCTGAGCAACATTGGGCTGCTGGCATGCCTCATCGCTTAATGTTTATTAGTGCTTTGCTGTATCATCATTTTACTTATATGTGGGTGTATCTAAGGTATAAGATGAAGTTGGTTCAGCACGTTGAATTGATTAAAAATTTCAAAATCTGAGTTTCCTTCAGATGTATTGGCTTGGTATCTTGAAGACATCACCTTTAGTTTTTTTAGGATTTATGAAGAATATATAGTTTGCATCGGGAGGACAGAGTAGTGTTATGCAATGAGTTTCCAGATAGATATGTAGGTAAGACTTGGTTTGATTCAAGAATGATCTGTTGTTATTTTTCGCAAACCCCAAAATAATGTGTTCATGCCATTTAAACCTCTGATAAAAGGGCCTTTGTATACTTTCTGTTTTTTGGCACATATTTTGTGAAGCAACTGAGTGGAGATTTGGTTTTATGTTGAAACATTTAGCCAGCAGGTGGAATTAGGGGGAAGCTCCAAAGTCCTGCCATTGTAATTATGTTGTTGAGCTGCACAAGGTCTCCTCTCGGAGGGGAATCACTTGCATGCATTGTCCATATATATTTTTTTATCGTCTTTTGGCTTAACTAGTATACCATACGCTTTGTTGTTACCAACCACAAGGAAGCCTTATGGTCTAGTGGTTGCTATTTAATCTCACCTCAGTCACTGTTACTGAAGTGTGAATTCTATGCATTCTTACTTTGGTTAGTTTATATAATAGGTGGTACCAAGGGAAATCATTTGGAAATTGTTTGCATACGTTTGACCACGTTTTCAGCACCATATTCTTTTTTCCTTTTTTGGTGGGATGGTTTGTCCTGTAGCTATGTCTTTTCATTGGTAGTGATTGGCATTGATATAGAATGTAACAGTTCAGATATTGCTATTCTCAGTTAGCAGCATCCTTGGAGACTCTGGGAAAGGCTGCGGCGGAGTTACGCATAAGGAAACGAACCCATATAGGTATCACATGATTTTGCCTTTTAGCATTCATTATGCATTCCTAATATGAGCTACCTTGATTAGATACATTAAAAGGATTTGATGAACTGTAGAAATGAGCATTAAGCAGGGATAGTATCTTTAAGTTTTTTTACTAGTGTTTTCTAATGCCTTTTAGTCACAAAGTGTTTTATGTACTAATAAGTGGTTCTTCATGATGTCACTTCCTGATTTGTTTTCCAGGAATGGACTTGCCTTTTGAGTGGGATCAGGTGGAAGCTTTTGTACTTCAAAATGATGGCTCATTGTTCAGTTGGTGTGAGCGTTATCGCTGCTACCACCACTTGCTTTATGGAATAGTAAGAGTTCTTATGAATTTTTCAGTGTCTGGATTGTTATTTCACGAAGGTGCTCTTCATAAATTTCATTTTTGTACCTGGCCTTTCATTTTCATCTAAACCTTTTAGTAGTCCTTGCCATGTTACTTATTTGGTATTTCATGTGGAACATTTATATTGCTTTCTATCCTAGGAACTTCTGATGACGATTGATCTTTTGACCTTAGTGGTATCTGTCTATACCTCTGGTCATCATTATGTTGCTTTTCTAAATAGACATGTAAAATGTCCATGAAGTACTATCAGCAGTGTCTATGTTTCTTTATCTGTTTGAATTCGATTATTTATAACATCGACACCAGCAACAGTCCTATGTGGATCCTACTGATAGCCTTTGGGGATCTGTTTATACGCTAGCTTACCCTGAGCAGAGGGGCTATTTATGCATGACCCTCTGAAAAGTACTGATCCCCAAGCCTAATTTGCAGCTAATTTTATTTATGGTGCATGAGCCTAGTAGCCTACATAAATTGATGCATTTCCCCTTTCATAATACAGTGGGCATTTTATTCCTGGCTAACCTTTGAAGAGATAGCAACTTTGTTCTCCTTTTAGTGGTATTGAAACTTAGAAATGCAGGTGAACAATGGTGACTCAACAAAAACCCTGCAATATGATGGCAAAAGGATCTATTGGCAACCCTGGGAGCCTATCCTGTACAGGTTGGAAAAAGAGGGCATTCTTCAACAAGTGTTTCCTTTGCATGGTAATTGAACTTTCCATTTCATCTGTATTACTACGTGCTTCCGTTATGTCTCAAATGGATTTTTATGGAAACAGATGAGATAAAAAGGAAGGAGCTGCTGGGAAGATGGGCACTCAATTGGTGGGATTTCACGAGGCAGCCAATTGATATATATCAATATTTTGGGACCAAGGTGGGTTGATATCATACCTTTGAATTTTACTTCTGGTGATTGTTGCATAACATTTAAAAATTGAATTCGAAAATTTGCAGATTGCCATGTATTTTGCTTTTCTGGGGATGTATACTCGATGGTTGCTGTTTCCAGCTGGATTAGGCATTATCCTTCAATCAATTGATTTTGGGTAGGCTATGCTGGTTCAATAATTCATCATTGTCATGCGATTGTGATCCATTTAACTGATTTTTGCATTACATCAGTGCTATTGATTGTTGATCTTCTTGCAGCTCATTGCAGTTTCTGGTTCTTCCCTTTTTCTTTGTGGCTGTTATATCATGGGCTGTATTCATGTTTCAGTTTTGGAAACGCAAAAATTTTGCTCTTCTAACAAGGTAATTTTCTTAGTAACCTATACATCAAAAATTTATTGCCCATTTGCTCTAGGCAATTGAAATTATGCAGAGATTCCTGGTTTTTCTGTAATCCAGATGGAGGATCAGTTACACAGTTGGCACAGGACCTGGATATAAGATTTTGGGCATGGATTTGAACTCTCAGCAACATCCCGACGGATTAGCCAAGAAGTTGGAGACGGACATTGTCAAAGAGAAAGAAGCATATCAAAGAGATGAATGGTTAGGACATTTGAAGAGGATCAGAAATGATGCCGTCATTGTACTGACCATTATTTTTCTCCAGTTGCCTTTTGAGCTAGCATATGCTCATCTCTATGAAGTGCTCAAATCAGACATTATAAAGTAAGTTCCTCTCAACTCTCCTTCAATAACAAAAATGGCTTTATATACTGTAAGTGACTAACTAGAATTAGGATACCCAAATGATAAGATAAATTTGAGAAATGGCTAGAAATATATAACCTAATATCATCCTAATAAACTAGGAAACTAAATCTTGATAATATGCTACTAAATATCTTTATTTGGCCTCTCTAGAATATGCCTAACTATATATTACAAAAATAATTAAAGTATGAAAAAATATTATATTTCTGAAAAAACAGAATATATGCTAGTAAGTCATATATGTATTTTCTTTCTTTGTCCTGCATCAATCTCCCTCAGTTTGAAATGAAAAGGAGCAAGAGATGAAGATTCAAAAAAAAAAAAAAAAAAACCTGTTCTGTTATGAAACTATAGCCCTTATATCTTCTCCAACATTATGAACCATGCAAACACAGGATGAAGATTATCTTTCTCAAGAAAGAAATAGGGACAGAAGATTGAACATGCCTTCCCATTGCTAGGTTCAGATGAAGTTTTGTTTGCAATTTTAGATTTATCCATACCCACAAAAGATTCACAATGTTTGGTTTCATCAGTATATGAATCTATACTGGTATGTATGGAATCCTTTCGTGCTGAGATATCCTCTTCCATAGCGGGTTCTGTATCAACTTCTTCATTCTTACAGAGTGCTTCATCTACATCACAGTTGAGGCCACCAGCTTTTTTATTTACTTATTTTGATGGAAGATCATTTAAGGTTATTTTGTCCAAAAACACTGTCAAACATATCTGTACTCTTCTTCAATAGTTTCATCTCCACCATCCTTGGTGACTAGTATCCCATGTGTCCTATTGTAAGTAGAGAGTAAAACTTGGTGGTTATTGGAAAACCTTGAAACTGAAGTAGCATAATCTTTAGTCGGATGTCGCCAAGGTATCAAAGCATCTCTCATCTCTGGAGGTTTACAGTTCACCATATACCTAGGAACGTAGCGCCTGCAACAACATATAAGCTCATTGCAAAATAAAATTACTTCCCAGAAATTTTCAAAAATTTGATTCCCTAGCTTGCAAAATGCATTAACGGCATCTCCATAAGAGTATAAATTCACTCCAGTATGAAAATTGCCCGTTGTCTGAAATCTAGCAACGTTTTCCAAATCACCAAATAATTTGAGTTAACTTGGTAAACTTCACTGAAATGGGCTATGGTTTGTTGTGAATGATCACTAAAAAGAATGCTGGTGTTTCTCACACTAGTTCGTTGGCTCTGCACAAGATTTGAACCCAATATATAGAAACTTCATGCACAGATCTGAATTCAGCAAATAAATCTGGGTTACTGAAAATCTGGAATTTAAAACACAGCAGATAGGTTATTTTCCTTTCTTTTTCCTTTTTAAAGCTCATTTTGTGTTGGCTAATTCAGGAAAGAGGATGGATGGCAAGAGAAGGTAGGCAATTATTAGGAACGAATAGGCCTGATACCAAACTTAATGTAGGATGCTTAGCGAGCAATTCCTACACCTAGGAAATTCTAGAAAACACTCAAATTCTCAATCCAATTCAATTTGGTGCTCAAGTCTGCCTTCTTCAATCGCATAGAGCTTTATATAATGAAGAGACTAGCTAGCACTAAGAAAACCTCACTGACAAGATATATTCTAGAAAAGGATAGAAATATATGTTATCCTAACAAACTAGGAAACTAAATCTTTGATAATATGCTACTCCCTTTGTTCCTAATTATTTGTCACCATAATTAATTTATCAAAACATATGAACATGGAGAATGGGGTAAAATGTTTTCAAATTGCCAGGAATACCCTTGGAATGGGGTAAAAGTTTATTTAATAGGGATACGATGGGTATTACATTAGTTAGAATTGTAAAGTTATGTAATTTGACAAATAAAATGGGATGGAGAAATTAGGTAATTTGACAAATAAAAAGGGATGGAGGAAGTACTGAATATCTTTTTTTGACATCTCTAAAATATGCCTAAATATAAAACATGAAAATAGTTAAAAATATAACAAAATATAGATGTTTCCTAAATCCTGTGAAACAACCTCTCTTCAGCATGATTGTCAGGATTTTGATGCCTTGTTCTTTTGAGAGGTATTATTGTAGAAACCTTGAGAGTCTTTATAGTCACTGCTTACTCATGCATGTTCAGTTTGTTTGTTGATGTTTCTTGAGTTCCTTATATAGTTCCCGCCTTTAGTTCTTCCAGGAAGAAAGCACCTTTACTTCTACACAGGTGTTTATCAACTTTGTGTGGCTGCCATTTCTACTTTTATAAATCATGAATTTCAGCTGTGCATATTTCAGGTCTGTTCCTTAGAGGGGTTAGGTAAGGTTGGTAAGTGTAGGTAAAAATTGAAAAGTTGAGTGTTAAAAATATGGATAAAAATGTTTAAATTTGGGTTGGCTACGGTAAATGGTCTGTTTAATGATTTTATATATGTTCTAGTGAAGTGACAATGTAACAGTGCATACTGGTCATGATTGTTTGTCATATATGCTTTTGTTAGAAAAGTTCTAAAGTATTTTGTTGTAGATGTTATTTTGTTTGGTTGTTTTATTTTCGTGCTGTATTTGCAGGTTTGGGCTGACTGCTGTATATTTACTTCTCATTCAATATTTTACGAGGATTGGTGGTAGAATATCTGCTGATCTCATTAAAAATGAAAACATTGAGAACCCAGAATATCAAGCTGACAGCTTAATTTACAAGGTGAGGAGTGAAGTTTAGTATGTGATGTGCCCTACTTGCTATATTTTATTCAAGGCCTAATCACTAAACGCTTTTCCTTGGCTTCTGGTTTGCAGCTGTTTGGTCTGTACTTCATGCAGACATATATTGGGGTTTTCTATCATGCCTTACTGCACCGCAATATTGTTACTCTACGTAAAGTTTTGATTCAACGGCTAATTGTTTCAGAGGTCTGTATGATTTCAAACCCGAAATTTGAGATGAACGTCCTGCTGAAACTTGAAAATTTAACTCCTAAAATGTTCCCAGGTTTTTGAGAACCTGCTGGAAAATTCTCTGCCGTACCTCAAATACAGCTATAAAAAATATAGAGCTGTCAGGTGAGCTTCTTAGCCAAGTTACGGCTTCACGCTCAACTATTAACAGTTCTTTGCCAAGTTGCAGCTTCACGCTCAACAGTCAACAAAACTAATGTTTCCGCTGCGCTACCTTTGTGTTCAATGCATGCATATACATTGCCAAGGTCCAAGAAGAAGGATGAAAGAGGATCATTGAAGGGTAAGGTCAAGGTAACCACGAGGGTGGAGAAAGAGTATTTGAAACCTTCTTATTCTGCAAGTATTGGGGGAGAGCTTGAAGATGGGCTCTTTGATGGTAATATTTTGCATACTTTTAGCTTTCTTCTTTTGGAATTTTTTCAACCTTAAGTTTGAAAAAGGCCTAACTAGCTTTCAGCAGCAAACTACCCCCAACCCTGAATGCTATTATTTATCTATTGGCTATTATTTATAATGGCTAGGTTTTAATTCAGTATTGCAGAAGCCAGGTCCCTCATAGGGTTGAGGCCTATATTTGTTTTTAATTCTAATTGTATCTGCTTTAGAAGGATCAACCTTTGATATTTTGTTTTCTGATGTATCAACTGTTGGCTTAAATAACAAGCTTTCTTTGCCAAATATATTTTATTAGCTTATTCACGGGGTTTTGATTCTTAGAAATTAATTTGTTTAATGTGTAACTGTGTGCAGATTTCCTAGAATTGACCCTGCAATTTGGAATGATTATGATGTTTGCCTGTGCATTTCCATTAACCTTTCTTTTTGCTGTGGTGGTAAGTGGTACTTCCATTGGTGTTGTTTCTGCTTTTCTGATCTTGCTCTAGCATGAGACATTCGAACTAATGAGCTGCTCTGCTACACTGCAGAACAACATTATGGAGATCAGGACAGATGCTCTGAAGTTGCTTGTCATGCATAGACGACCAGTACCTCGTGCTGCAGCAACAATTGGAGCATGGTTAAACATATTTCAGGCAATTACTTTCCGATGATTCAATCCATTCTTAGTGAGCACTTTGTGGCCATTTTGATTATTTTTGTTAGTGCTCAAATATTAAATCACTGAATGATCCTTGGTTGAAGCATGGACACGTCTCTGAGGCTGTTGTATCCGTATCTGATACGTAACCGACACGGATACGCTCAGATAGGCGTCAGATACGTATCAAATACGCCCAGAGATGAATCCGGCTCCGAACATGGTTGGAAAAAAATAATACAGCTGGGACACCTGTATCCGCGAGAAGGACACGGCCCGGGACACGGCAGTGTTCTCGCACAATTTTTTCTATACAAAACACAGTTGAACCTTGTTGGATACGCTTCAAATTTTGAGGGGGAAATAAAGAAAAGAGGATGATAACTCAAAAACAACTGAACATAAGAAATTCAGAATTTTAAGCATAGAAAAGACATACGAAAAAGTGAAACAACCCAGAAACTTCATCTTCTTTGGTGGCAAGCAGTAGTAAGGCACAGTTCCGGCGACCTCCGACTGGTACAAATCTCGAGCTCCACCACAGATCTGACGAGCTTCCATTTTTTTTCTGTAAGTTGCTTTCTTTCTCTTGTTTTCTTTTCAATTTTCATCACTTTTTCTCTCTTCTTTTACTCTTTCCCAGTTTCTCAGAACTGTTCTGGGGGATGCTGAACAGTGAATGCCTTTTCAATTTTAGCTTTGTTGTGTTGTTTAAGTGGGGTGTGGGGCTGAATGACAATGGGCTAAAAGGTCCACACCCCACTTAAACAACACAACAAAGCTAAAATTGATGTTATTTCCACACCCATTGGCATTCAGCCCCACACCCCACTTAAACAACACAACAAAGCTAAAATTGAAAAGGCATTCACTGTTCATCATCCCCCAGAGCAGTTCTGAGAAACTGAGAAAGAGTAAAAGAAGAGACAAAAAGTGATGAAAATTGAAGAGAAAACAAGAGAAAGAAAGCAAGTTACCCAAAAAATGGAAGCTCATCAGATCTGTGGTGGAGATCGAGATTCGTACCGGTCGGAGGTCACCGGAACTGTGCCGTACTACTGTTTGCCGCCAGAGAAGATGAAGTTTCGGGGTTGTTTCACTTTTTCGTATGCCTTTTCTAGGCTTTAAACTTCTGAATTTCAGATGTTAAGTTGTTTTTGAGTTATCATCCTCTTTTCTTTATTTCCCCCTCAAAATTTGAAGCGTATCCAACAAGGTTCAATTGTGTTTTGTAATTTGTTTTTAAAAAAATTGTGCCAGAACACTGCCGTGTCCCGGGGTGTGTCCTTTTCGCGGATACGCATGTCCCGGCCGTATCCTGTTTTTTTCTTTTTTTCCAACCATGTTCGGAGCTGGATTCGTCTCTGGGCGTATCTGATACGTATCCGACGCGTATTCGAGTGTATCTGTGTCGGATACGGATATGACAGCCTCAGAGACGTGTCCATGCTTCATAGTCCCAAAACATTGGATCTTGTTATCATACTTTCTAAGCCTGTTGGTAAAATGAAATTGGATGGTTGGAGGTTTTTGGGGAAATTTAATATCATTGAGTCAATATTTACTCTTGTAATCTCTCTTTTTCGATAGTTTCATTCGAGAATTACTTCCATATTATGCATTTTTCGTGTTTATCCTATCATTTACGTAGAAAAAAAATATATAATTCATTTACGTGTCGTATCCTAATTTTTTTGAAAATCACGTATCGGTATGTCCGTATCGTGTCGTATTCGTATCCGAGTCGGTGCTTCATATTGGTTACAAATTTACCAGTTTTTCAAAAAATTTTTTTGGTTCTACTTTTGTTTTGCATTTTCTCTTCCTTTTTATAGGGTAGCTCAGGCATGCCCTTCGGTTGAGGATAGGCGGAGGAGAGTTAATGTGTCATGTTTTAGGGCCAGGATGTGGGATGAAGAAAAAAATCAAGCTCTTTACAGCGTTAAAGCACAAAAACAACATGGTGCAACCCCCCCCCCCCTCCCCAACACCAAAAAAAAAAAAATGAAAAAAAGTAGTTCAGGGCTGAAGCATGTATTGTTGATTGGAATAAGCTGTGATATTCATAGCATGATAGAAAGAGGAATAATGTGGGTATAGTGTGGATAAGGGGCTGGGAGAGCTTCAGAGCCATGTCTTGGAGTCAGCAGAATAGAAAGATTGTATCATATGGCTATTAAGTTAGGGTGCAACATGAGGATATCAGTATTGTCACTGCCTAAGCACCCACACCTGATTAGTGATAGAAAAATAAGAGGCAATTCTGGAAGAGCTTCCATGAAATAGTTCAGGATATCTCACAAACAGAGAAACCTTTTGCTCCCCAGTTAAGTTAAAAGTGACTGTTGTGCTCAATTGGGTACGAGTGTCAGACTTAGTTACATATCCAGATATCACAAACTCATGCTCGTATTTTTAAATTTCTTTTAATAGTTCTGGATTTAGGGACCTCGTCTATAATTTGGACAACACAGGATATCGTTATGGTTTTGTTAATTATTATTATTATTTAAACCAAAGTCGTTTAGTCTTTTCTGCTAGCTTCTCCCTCCATATCCTTTAAAATGAAGTGTTCCTCTGATAAAATATAAATCAGCTGCCATGGGCACTTATGCAGTGGGTTTTTCCATGTAGAACTTTGTGTTTGATGCTTCAAGACTGACCTAGTCGCAAAAGCCTGTGCTCCATTGGATAAGCAGTGGCCGTGTTCTTTTCAAAGAGAAGGGATAAGAGCGAGTTTTATGTTTGTCATCATATTAAGAAAAGATGAGGCTAAACAACCACTGTGAAAATCAAGAATGGTACAGCCTTTCCCAAGTCAAACATGGAAATGCATGGGGAGAAAGGTCCTATTTTGCACACCATTTTTATTAAGTCTTTTTCTAAAGTTCCAAGATGGATGGTGAAGACATTGATACAGCTGTAGAAAAATTGCTGGCTACTCTAAAATACCAATTTGGTAGGAAGGGAAACACAAAAGAAAATTTGGTCCAACACTCACAACAGCTCGTCTCACCCACGTCTAGGCAGTGTCTGAGAACCCTTCCTCTCTTGAATGTTTCTTCTCTCTCCACACTCTCCCTCATGCTTAGGGTTTTGGGTGTTTGGATACATTCCATACAAATACCTCACACCACCCCATAGCAGGTCTAGAGGATTTGTCCCATATTTTCTCAGCAAGGATCCAAGATTTATAACATGTGTACCTCCTATGTATTTATAGGAGAACTGCCTTGGCCCCTAATTTTCCCGTTAGAAGTCTACAAATTATAACCATGTATTACTAGAATTTAAGGTAATGTAATATTCTGCAACATATAATCTTTCCTGGCAGAATAACATCTTATGAAAAATTCTTGCATTTTGGCGGGTAACACAACTAAAATGAAGGCAATATCCAAATTTTCAGCTTGGAAGTTGGAGCATTTATATAGGATTTAGATTATGTAGCCATACTATGAAATTGTGGGCATGGGTCGTAACGCATGGTTGAGGAGGGATAGTTATCCAGAATCAGTCGTTTTGTGAAATGATGATCCTTAGAATTCATCTTTGTCAAAAGATTAATGGAGCATTGTATAAAAAGACTTGCCCGCTCTTTTATTGACTTTGATAAAGCATACGATAAGTGGCCTAATGAGGCAGTTGATATGTTTGAAGACGTAGGGTAATACTTCAGGGTATTGAAGAGTCATAAAAGTTGTCGGTAAAGAGATAGTACATGTCTAAGCATGCCCGATAGGTAACATATGTGATGCCAACCTTTGCTTATGGGTCGCATTAACCATTTCTGTTTCACATTGATGTATAATGGGATCAATGGAATCTCGTTATACTTGGAAACAGGATCTTTAAAAATTAAGATAAAAATCTTGCTTCTCAAAGTTCTTAAAGATCAACCAATTTGAATGAAATGATGTATAATAGGATCAAGGATGATCAAATTATACAAGAGATTAGGATCTTTAAGTGTTTCTTTAAGATTGAATGAATGAATGAATGAATGAATGGATGGATAAACGAATGGAATGGACGAAATGGATGAATGAAATGAATGAAATGAGAGTGTAAATGGATAGAATGTAAGTTTCTTGAATGATTGAATGATATTCAAATGAATCTTGAATTTGAAACAATGTAGAAACAAAAACAAGATCAAACGAAAACTAGAAAGAAACTCACGATTTGAATGATGAATGATAATGGCTTTGAAGATTCTAGGAGGATACAGCCACACCACCTTCAAGAATGCTTCAATCTCTTCCTATCACCACCTAGGACGCCACCCTAAGCTAGAAGAAGAAGATAGGATCGAATCTCCTTCAAGAGAAACGAAAGACTAGCAAAAGCTAGAGAGAAAACAACACCTTGTGTTTGTATTTGATTTATTGAATGAATGAGATTACAAGAGGCCTAAGGGGGGTATTTATAGTAATCCTAGCCCTCCCTAGACGTGTACAAATCAAGAATTAGGCCCCTTGAGGCTTACATCATCCTACACATTTATTACATCATAAAAACTCTAAAATACAACTCTAGAAAGAAAAGACTATAACTCCTTCAATACTTGTCTGTTTTCCAAGATTCAAAAACCATTGGAAAGCTCTTTCAATGCTCTTCAATATGTCTTTGGATGACTTCCTCATTAGACGCATGTATCTAGAGTTATAGAGTAAATTACCAATCTGCCCTTGTTGAAATCATTCAAACGAGAGGGATACTTGAGTGAATGATGCTCTTTTGCCATATAACCGAGTATTAGGCTCCTATGATGTATATTGGATGTCTTCCTTGATGTCCTTGATGTATATGGCCATCAAATATACGTCATACTCCCCCGGTTGAAAAAAAGTTTGTCCTCAAACTTTGAGCATCAACTCTCTTACTTGCCTTCTTCACAAAGACTTTCTTCTTGAAAGCTTTGAAGTCATCATAGATTCCTTTGATGAACTTCTTAAACTTTCTTCCGATCAATTCTCGAACACAATAAGACTTGGACTTGCGTTTCTTCACCGTGAACGCGTGGGTTGTTCACGCTTCTCACTTCCCAAGTCTATTCTTACCACTTTACCCTTGTCATTTAGCATGAAACAATGCACTTTGATGACTTGGGCTATTTCATCCTTTCGAATTTTCACTTTCAACCAAGTGATCTGAGTAGATATCTTTTGGATGCTCATGGAAGATATGCTTCGTGGGAAGATTCAAAATGTGATGGATACTTGGACCCATTTCATTCTTCTCCAAATGTATAAGAATAGGATCCTTATATTCTTTATTCCCTCGATACTCCATCTTCATGATCGACACAAGTTGGCTTTCTTCCTTCTTAGGCCGTGTGGTGTAAGATGGAAGTAGAGATGCATCAAGAGGCATGATATTCCTATCAAGCAACTTTGGTCCTTCCAACAAAGTATGACAGGAATCCATAGAAGTAATTTTCCAATATAATGAATCTTTGCAAATTTTGTAAAAGCAAAGACTTACTAAACTTCTTGGATTGAAATTGTCATGGCTTAACCTTTGCGTAAGGACAACGATATATCCATAGGAGGCCTGACTTTCCTTTTCTTGGTTCAATGAACATACTTCTCCTTTGTTGGTATAATGAGAGATCTTGCACTCTCTTTGTGGATGTTCATACGCCACACTTGCTTCTTTTGTCACAAGCCACTTTTCCATATGCTCCTCGTCTACCTTTTCTTCCTCTTTGTTCTCCTCCTCATATGCGTCCATCCCAATTTCTTCTTCTTTTGCGTCAACCTCAAATTCTTCTCCTTTCATGTCAACGCCGACTTCCTCTTCATTTTCCTCCTCAAATGGTTTGTTATCATGTGTTTGGTACCCTTCCGAAGGCACTTCTTTCTTGTTAGGACACTCCAATTCAATGTGACCTAAACTTTGGCAATGATAACAACTCCTTGGGGCTATGGGCGCTGGTTCTTGGACGTGGGGTTTGGGAATGGATGAGGGTTGATCTTGTGGAGGTTGTTTTGTGGAGTGATGGACAACAGGTTTGGGACGAATATGGGGCTGGATTTGAATGCCTTTGGCGTGATGTTGTGGGGTTGATTTGGAAGGTTTGTGACGTGTGTGGGTTTTATCCCTATGCTCTTTACTCTTTGCTTGTTCTTCAAAATCAAGAGCTAAAGAACTTAACTCCTCCAAACTAATGTGAGGTTGATCTATAACAACACGCTGAATATATTCATTAAGACCAAGAAGGTAGTATACCAAAATGCGTGGATCGTCCTCCTTAAGGCCATTCTTCCATAATTGCCACTTGAACTCTATTGTATAATCAAGTACATCCATGCTCCCTTGCTTAACTCCTTCAAGATTGTTGATGGAATCACCTTTGTAATCGGATGGTAAGAAATCTTTTTGAACTTTCTTCCCGTTCTTCTTGTTGGAATGTTTACTCCGTGCATAAGGTGCTTCATATTCAACCTTAGAAGAGTGAACCACACGTGATTTTGTGCTTCTTGATCCCTTTGGAAGAATTCCACATTCTTCCATTTGCTTGGCAAGATCATCAATTTGTTGCTTCAAGCATTGTAGCTCACGTTGGGAATTCTTGCTAGACCTTTTGCAATCCATTAGAACCTATCTTGATTCAAAAGATCGCAAGAAACTCATAGTAGGATGATTAGCATAGAAGGGACGTGAGGGGGAATTGGTTGGATTTGTGTTTGGGCTCACGAGTTCTTTGTGGAGTTTAGTGGGGACGTGGGATGGAGGATGAATTTTTGTGATGGACGTGTGATGGTAGGCGTGATGGGGAACGTGTGGGAGAGGGAAAGATTGTAAAAAGATTGTTTCAAGAACTAAGAGATTCAAACTCCTAAGCTCTGATACCAATTTTGATGTATAATGGGATCAATGGAATCTCATTATACTTGGAAACAGGATCTTTAAAAATCAAGATAAGAATCTTGCTTCTCAAAGTTCTTAAAGATCAACCAATTTGAATGAAATGATGTATAATAGGATCAAGGATGATCAAATTATACAAGAGATTAGGATCTTTAAGTGTTTCTTTAAGATTGAATGAATGAATGAATGGATGGATAAACGAATGGAATGGACGAAATGGATGAATGAAATGAGAGTGTAAATGGATAGAATGTAAGTTTCTTGAATGATTGAATGATATTCAAATGAATCTTGAATTTGAAACAATGTAGAAACAAAAACAAGATCAAATGAAAACTAGAAAGAAACTCACGATTTGAATGATGAATGATAATGGCTTTGAAG
Source organism: Portulaca oleracea (assembly GCA_029582165.1). Taxonomy (NCBI): domain Eukaryota; kingdom Viridiplantae; phylum Streptophyta; class Magnoliopsida; order Caryophyllales; family Portulacaceae; genus Portulaca; species Portulaca oleracea. Next base: position 17,137,496 of record CM055878.1, on the reverse strand, counting down.
ATTCTTGGAGGATACAGCCACACCACCTTCAAGAATGCTTCAATCTCTTCCTATCACCACCTAGGACGCCACCCTAAGCTAGAAGAAGAAGATAGGATCGAATCTCCTTCAAGAGAAACGAAAGACTAGCAAAAGCTAGAGAGAAAACAACACCTTGTGTTTGTATTTGATTTATTGAATGAATGAGATTACAAGAGGCCTAAGGGGGGTATTTATAGTAATCCTAGCCCTCCCTAGACGTGTACAAATCAAGAATTAGGCCCCTTGAGGCTTACATCATCCTACACATTTATTACATCATAAAAACTCTAAAATACAACTCTAGAAAGAAAAGACTATAACTCCTTCAATACTTGTCCGTTTTCCAAGATTCAAAACCATTGGAAAGCTCTTTGATGCTCTTGATATGTCTTTGGATGACTTCCTCATTAGACGCATGTATCTAGAGTTATAGAGTAAATTACCAATCTGCCCTTGTTGAAATCATTCAAACGAGAGGGATACTTGAGTGAATGATGCTCTTTTGCCATATAACCGAGTATTAGGCTCCTATGATGTATATTGGATGTCTTCCTTGATGTCCTTGATGTATATGGCCATCAAATATACGTCATACTCCCCCGGTTGAAAAAAAGTTTGTCCTCAAACTTTGAGCATCAACTCTCTTACTTGCCTTCTTCACAAAGACTTTCTTCTTGAAAGCTTTGAAGTCATCATAGATTCCTTTGATGAACTTCTTAAACTTTCTTCCGATCAATTCTCGAACACAATAAGACTTGGACTTGCGTTTCTTCACCGTGAACGTGGGTTGTTCACGTTGCTTCTCACTTCCCAAGTCTATTCTTACCACTTTACCCTTGTCATTTAGCATGAAACAATGCACTTTGATGACTTGGGCTATTTCATCCTTTCGAATTTTCGGCCTTTCAACCAAGTGATCTGAGTAGATATCTTTTGGATGCTCATGGAAGATATGCTTCGTGGGAAGATTCAAAATGTGATGGATACTTGGACCCATTTCATTCTTCTCCAAATGTATAAGAATAGGATCCTTATATTCTTTATTCCCTCGATACTCCATCTTCATGATCGACACAAGTTGGCTTTCTTCCTTCTTAGGCCGTGTGGTGTAAGATGGAAGTAGAGATGCATCAAGAGGCATGATATTCCTATCAGCAACTTTGGTCCTTCCAACAAAGTATGACAGGAATCCATAGAAGTAATTTTGCAATATAATGAATCTTTGCAAATTTTGTAAAAGCAAAGACTTACTAAACTTCTTGGATTGAAATTGTCATGGCTTAACCTTTGCGTAAGGACAACGATATATCCATAGGAGGCACAACTTTCCTTTTCTTGGTTCAATCAACATACTTCTCCTTTGTTGGTATAATGAGAGATCTTGCACTCTCTTTGTGGATGTTCATACGCCACACTTGCTTCTTTTGTCACAAGCCACTTTTCCATATGCTCCTCGTCTACCTTTTCTTCCTCTTTGTTCTCCTCCTCATATGCGTCCATCCCAATTTCTTCTTCTTTTGCGTCAACCTCAAATTCTTCTCCTTTCATGTCAACGCCGACTTCCTCTTCATTTTCCTCCTCAAATGGTTTGTTATCATGTGTTTGGTACCCTTCCGAAGGCACTTCTTTCTTGTTAGGACACTCCAATTCAATGTGACCTAAACTTTGGCAATGATAACAACTCCTTGGGGCTATGGCGGTTCTTGGGCGTGGGGTTTGGGAATGGATGAGGTTGATCTTGTGGAGGTTGTTTTGTGGAGTGATGGACAACAGGTTTGGGACGAATATGGGGCTGGATTTGAATGCCTTTGGCGTGATGTTGTGGGGTTGATTTGGAAGGTTTGTGACGTGTGTGGGTTTTATCCCTATGCTCTTTACTCTTTGCTTGTTCTTCAAAATCAAGAGCTAAAGAACTTAACTCCTCAAACTAATGTGAGGTTGATCTATAACAACACGAATATATTCATTAAGACCAAGAAGGTAGTATACCAAAATGCGTGGATCGTCCTCCTTAAGGCCATTCTTCCATAATTGCCACTTGAACTCTATTGTATAATCAAGTACATCCATGCTCCCTTGCTTAACTCCTTCAAGATTGTTGATGGAATCACCTTTATGTCGGATGGTAAGAAATCTTTTTGAACTTTCTTCCCGTTCTTCTTGTTGGAATGTTTACTCCGTGCATAAGGTGCTTCATATTCAACCTTAGAAGAGTGAACCACACGTGATTTTGTGCTTCTTGATCCCTTTGGAAGAATTCCACATTCTTCCATTTGCTTGGCAAGATCATCAATTTGTTGCTTGACATTGTAGCTCACGTTGGGAATTCTTGCTAGACCTTTTGCAATCCATTAGAACCTATCTTGATTCAAAAGATCGCAAGAAACTCATAGTAGGATGATTAGCATAGAAGGGACGTGAGGGGGAATTGGTTGGATTTGTGTTTGGGCTCACGAGTTCTTTGTGGAGTTTAGTGGGGACGTGGGATGGAGGATGAATTTTTGTGATGGACGTGTGATGGTAGGCGTGATGGGGAACGTGTGGGAGAGGGAAAGATTGTAAAAAGATTGTTTCAAGAACTAAGAGATTCAAACTCCTAAGCTCTGATATCAATTTTGATGTATAATGGGATCAATGGAATCTCATTATACTTGGAAACAGGATCTTTAAAAATCAAGATAAGAATCTTGCTTCTCAAAGTTCTTAAAGATCAACCAATTTGAATGAAATGATGTATAATAGGATCAAGGATGATCAAATTATACAAGAGATTAGGATCTTTAAGTGTTTCTTTAAGATTGAATGAATGAATGAATGGATGGATAAACGAATGGAATGGACGAAATGGATGAATGAAATGAATGAAATGAGAGTGTAAATGGATAGAATGTAAGTTTCTTGAATGATTGAATGATATTCAAATGAATCTTGAATTTGAAACAATGTAGAAACAAAAACAAGATCAAATGAAAACTAGAAAGAAACTCACAATTTGAATGATGAATGATAATGGCTTTGAAGATTCTTGGAGGATACAGCCACACCACCTTCAAGAATGCTTCAATCTCTTCCTATCACCACCTAGGACGCCACCCTAAGCTAGAAGAAGAAGATAGGATCGAATCTCCTTCAAGAGAAACGAAAGACTAGCAAAAGCTAGAGAGAAAACAACACCTTGTGTTTGTATTTGATTTATTGAATGAATGAGATTACAAGAGGCCTAAGGGGGGTATTTATAGTAATCCTAGCCCTCCCTAGACGTGTCTGAATCAAGAGTTAGGCCCCTTGAGGCTTACATCATCCTACACATTTATTACATCATAAAAACTCTAAAATACAACTCTAGAAAGAAAAGACTATAACTCCTTCAATACTTGTCTGTTTTCCAAGATTCAAAAACCATTGGAAAGCTCTTTCAATGCTCTTCAATATGTCTTTGGATGACTTCCTCATTAGACGCATGTATCTAGAGTTATAGAGTAAATTACCAATCTGCCCTTGTTGAAATCATTCAAACGAGAGGGATACTTGAGTGAATGATGCTCTTTTGCCATATAACCGAGTATTAGGCTCCTATGATGTATATTGGATGTCTTCCTTGATGTCCTTGATGTATATGGCCATCAAATATACGTCATACTCCCCCGGTTGAAAAAAAGTTTGTCCTCAAACTTTGAGCATCAACTCTCTTACTTGCCTTCTTCACAAAGACTTTCTTCTTGAAAGCTTTGAAGTCATCATAGATTCCTTTGATGAACTTCTTAAACTTTCTTCCGATCAATTCTCGAACACAATAAGACTTGGACTTGCGTTTCTTCACCGTGAACGTGGGTTGTTCACGTTGCTTCTCACTTCCCAAGTCTATTCTTACCACTTTACCCTTGTCATTTAGCATGAAACAATGCACTTTGATGACTTGGGCTATTTCATCCTTTCGAATTTTCGGCCTTTCAACCAAGTGATCTGAGTAGATATCTTTTGGATGCTCATGGAAGATATGCTTCGTGGGAAGATTCAAAATGTGATGGATACTTGGACCCATTTCATTCTTCTCCAAATGTATAAGAATAGGATCCTTATATTCTTTATTCCCTCGATACTCCATCTTCATGATCGACACAAGTTGGCTTTCTTCCTTCTTAGGCCGTGTGGTGTAAGATGGAAGTAGAGATGCATCAAGAGGCATGATATTCCTATCAAGCAACTTTGGTCCTTCCAACAAAGTATGACAGGAATCCATAGAAGTAATTTTGCAATATAATGAATCTTTGCAAATTTTGTAAAAGCAAAGACTTACTAAACTTCTTGGATTGAAATTGTCATGGCTTAACCTTTGCGTAAGGACAACGATATATCCATAGGAGGCACAACTTTCCTTTTCTTGGTTCAATGAACATACTTCTCCTTTGTTGGTATAATGAGAGATCTTGCACTCTCTTTGTGGATGTTCATACGCCACACTTGCTTCTTTTGTCACAAGCCACTTTTCCATATGCTCCTCGTCTACCTTTTCTTCCTCTTTGTTCTCCTCCTCATATGCGTCCATCCCAATTTCTTCTTCTTTTGTGTCAACCTCAAATTCTTCTCCTTTCATGTCAACGCCGACTTCCTCTTCATTTTCCTCTTCAAATGGTTTGTTATCATGTGTTTGGTACCCTTCCGAAGGCACTTCTTTCTTGTTAGGACACTCCAATTCAATGTGACCTAAACTTTGGCAATGATAACAACTCCTTGGGGCTATGGGCGCTGGTTCTTGGACGTGGGGTTTGGGAATGGATGAGGGTTGATCTTGTGGAGGTTGTTTTGTGGAGTGATGGACAACAGGTTTGGGACGAATATGGGGCTGGATTTGAATGCCTTTGGCGTGATGTTGTGGGGTTGATTTGGAAGGTTTGTGACGTGTGTGGGTTTTATCCCTATTCTCTTTACTCTTTGCTTGTTCTTCAAAATCAAGAGCTAAAGAACTTAACTCCTCCAAACTAATGTGAGGTTGATCTATAACATCACGCTGAATATATTCATTAAGACCAAGAAGGTAGTATACCAAAATGCGTGGATCGTCCTCCTTAAGGCCATTCTTCCATAATTGCCACTTGAACTCTATTGTATAATCAAGTACATCCATGCTCCCTTGCTTAACTCCTTCAAGATTGTTATCTTTGATATTATTTTGAGGAGCATCTCTAGTGTAGGGAGAATCTCAGATCTACATGTTGATCGATGACGTGAGATGGCGATGTGAACTGCCTCAATCATGGCCTTGTATATTGATTTATTGGTACATAAGTTAAGGTTGCATATAGCTTTAGTTATAATACAGAAAAAAAAAAAACAATTTTGACTGATCCCCCCCTATCTCCCATGTTTGTGCTTTGGAAAGTCTCTCTACTTGGTTCAAGTTTTATGGGGGCCATTAACATATGACCGTGTCTTTCAAAGCATTGATTGCATTTTTCATTCTCATAGTGTTGTGGGTTTGCCGAAATAGTGAAATGAAGATATAGAGGTATACTAGTGTTTTGGTGTTTCACTTGTGCTAATTTCTTTCTCCTCAACACCTCCCAGGCTTCAGTTTTTGGACACTTGGGTCAACTACACTATCTGTACTTACTTGCAGTCAATTGTTTTCTATAGTCTCAACCAGGAGTGAATCTAAAATGGGTTTACGTGGGGCCAAGTGATCATGCTGCTTAGAAAAATTTTGTGAGTTGGGAAAGAAACTGAGTTGGACATAATTAACATTAAGAGAACCATGAGAATTTGAATTGGTTCCGTAGCTCATTGGTTAGATCTTCCCGCCTCTTCTAATTAGTCATTATGTTATTGGCGCAGGTTCAAGTCTTTTCAAGTGCTGTTTTTTTGCATGATTATTTTTCATAGAGCATGTTTCTTTAGGGATTTGTTACGAAAATTCAAAGCCATTAGGCAGGTTAGTGGTAATTGGTAAGTAGAGGATGTGTACGGGATTCCCCGAAGTGTTGGTGCAAGTTCAATTCTCTTAAAACATTTCTTCATTTAATTTTCTTTTTCTTTCTTTCATAAAAATAGCATAAATAAGTATGAACTTTCCTAATCACAATCTTGCAACACCAGTGTCTTTGATGAAATTTTTATCTGATGCTAATATGCTTGGCTTTTGAGTGATAAACTTCATTCTTTGTTAGAGATGTATAAGACTAGCACTGATTATTCGAATACATCACAGTCACACCCTATGAGACACCATGTTCAACCACCAAACTCCTCAGCCAAGTACCTTCATTCACATGTAGTAGCAGCTATATACTCAACCAAAGTAGTACAAAGAGCTTCTATAGATTGAAGCCTCGCCTTCATAGGCACAACACCACCATACAAAGTGAAAGCATATCCTGAAATAGAGCGTGTGTTTTCTGTTGTAGTTGTACTCTTATCATACACTAATCCCTTGTTCAAAATTCCATTCATTTAATGAACGATCAACTTTACACATTTATGGATGACAACGGGTTGGAGGCGAATCATAGGTGGGTACCTCCACCTTCGCTCCAACTATAATCGGAAGTGGAGGTCAACCTCCAAATCCGATTAATCGGAGGTATAATCGGAGGTGGAGTACTCATATTATAATCGGAGGTCTAATTAGCATTTGTACTATTCTTTTTATTTTTCTATTATTTGACAACATTTTTGTTGCAATTTAATATCATACATTCATACTCGTTACTTGTAAAAAAATAAAACACCAACAACAAACCTAAATAATTTTATACGTAACAAAAATATATAACAATATAACAGGTGAGAAAAAGTCACTCAATCATCAAAATATTGCCAATACTGTCTTTCTTGAAAAAAAACCTAAGGTTTAAATTCTCCCCTCAATTCTCAAATTCGATCATATAATAATTTTTCATTTTTTTCATATATTTATTATTCTAATCGGATTTAACCGGACTTAATCGGATCGGAGGTGGGCACCTCCATATTCGCTCCAATTATAATCAGAGTTGGATTTGCTTAATCGAATTTGGATTTCTTTTTTTTTTTGTAGGACTTGGATCAGATTTTCTGTTGCGGATCGGAGCAGATTCGCTTTAGATTCGGATCTGACAGTCATTCCTACACACATTCCCAATGCCTCTTTCCCAGGTACTGACATTTATTTACTTACCACATTAATAACATGTTATAAGTCATGTCTAGTGCACACTAGGGCCACAACAGACTATCAACTGGACTAACAACTGGACTAACATAAGGAATATGAGACATCCTCTCTATCTCTACATCTAATTTAGGACTACAGTCACCAGACAATCTAAAGTGAGCAGCTAAGGGTGTAGAAACTGCCTTACAATTTCATACGTTGAACCTATCCAACACTTTTTCCACCTATTCTGTGACAAGAATAGCTTTCCTTCCTTTCAATCTCTCTGTATCTCCATCCTCAAAATCTTCTTTGTTGCACCGAGGTCCTTTATGCAAAATTATTAGTTGAGCAGAGACTTCAACTCACACATCATTGACATATCCTCGAGGTTATCAGCATGTCATCAACATAAAGTAGTAAGTAAATAAATGACCCATTACCAAATCGTCTAATGTACAGATAGTCATCACATCCACTTCTAGTGTACCCCTGTCCTAACATAAAGTTATCGAACCTTTTGTACCACTACCTGAGTGCTTGCTTAAGTCCATACAAGAAATTCTTCAATTTGCAAACATGTTCCCCTTTTCCGGGAACAACAAATCCATGCGGTTGTCGCATGTAGATCTCCCCCTTCAACTCACTATGAAGGAACACAGTCTTCACATTCAATCGGTCCAACTCCAGGCCAAACAGAGCAACAAATTCAAGTAAAGTAAGAATTGACATATGCCTCAAAAGAAGAGAAAATACCCCATTTGTATTATGTTAGGAAAGTGTCTTAAAATTACCAAATCTCTTGACCCCATAATTAGTTGTTTTCTAATTATATTAGGATTCTATTTGGAATGTTATCTTTGATATTATTTTGAAATAATAGCTTTTGATATTATCTTGGAGTGGAGGTCAAGGTAGGTTTATAGGGAGTTTTTCCCAAATAATGACTTATAGGTACCTTCTATTTTATAGAAACTATTTTTTGGGGACAATGTTTTTTGAAATGATTTTCAAGTACCTTCTATTTTTTATAAACTATTTTTTGGTGATAGATTTTTTTTGGAAACTATTTTTAGGTGATTTTTTTGTTTTTTGCAATTTAGTCCAAAATTTATAGAGAAAGACTTTAAGTAGGGATCTTCCTGCAATAATCTGATTTTTTGAGGTTTTTATGCTAACAAGTTCAAATAAAAACTCTTAACTCAATATAATAACTTAATGATACTAATTATCATAATATACTACTTAGGCCCCGTTCTTTATGCGGTAGGTTGCGGTGCGGTACCACACCGCACCACACTCTTTAATTTTTCATCACAATACACCATACCACAATCATTACTAATATATCTTCTTATTTTTCTCTCTACTTACTTTTCTCCTCTATTTTTCACATTCTTTCTCTTAACCTACTCCATCTACCACAACTTTCACCACAACTCACCACACTTTTTCAAGTTCCACCACACCACACCATTACTACACAGCAACTAACCGTATAAAAGAACAGGGCCTTATACCTTAGATATTGTATTTTACCATGTTTAGCAAAATTATTTAAACCAATTAATGGAAAATAGATCTAAACTAATTCTTTAAAACAAATATTAATGCAGACGAAAATATAAATTGACAGGCTTTTATCAAGGTAGGGATATTTTTGCAGTTTTAGATAGTCTTGAGGATATTGTAATAAATCTAAAATATAATTTGTCACCAGATAATAGGTACTATAAAACACAGGATATCTAAAAATAATTTTCAATAATATGGCCCCCTAAAAAAAATAGATACTGCTAAACATGGGTATCTTTCAGTAATTTATTGAGTTTTTCCCTATAAATAGAGGGTTTTGTTCACCTTGTTTGTTGCGGCCAATTTTGGGGGCTTTTCCTTTAGGAGAGTGCTTGGATAAAAATGCCACTAAACTTTTGAAAAAATGCAATTTTGCCACCCGAAATTTTCTTGTCATCAGAATGCCACTAATCTTAATTATCTGGGTTAAAAATGCCACTTTACTGGCTGTTTACCTGGAAGCAACCTAAAGCAGCAGGTTAATTGTCATTAAGGGAAATAAACACTTAATTAAATTAATTAACACCCTAATTAGATATTATACCCTAAAATAACTGGTCCCTCACTTATTTCCCTCCATTTGAAAAAAAACTCCCAGTAACGTTCACCTCCCTCTTCACTCTTCATCTTCATCGCCATTTTCTTCAACCTCCCACCTTTGATTTCTGCAATGGGTATGAATTAAACCCTAAATTGAACCACAATCAACAAAGTCGCACACCTGGGAAGCATTTTGCAAGGATTTGAAGGCCTAAGGGTGACATTCATACCCGGTTAATTTCTCCAAAATCCTAATTTTCGCACTGCTGAATTTTGGTCGAGAATCTTTGTTTTATTGGTGTTTTTGTTGTTGTTTAGTTGTATGAAGTCCATTTCAGTAGCTTTTCTCAAAAAAAAAATTCTAGGGTTTATTTTCTGCAATTTTCCAGAATCCCAGAAAACCCAACCCTCTGTTTCTTGATGAATCTTAGGGTTTATGTCGAAAATTTGTGTTTATGTGTTTGTTTAACCTAAATGTGCTTTAAGTATCTAAAATTGGCTTGATGATTTTGTTGTTAGGGTTTCTGAATGGGCAAATCACAAATCTTTCATGGGGGGAGTTTGTATCAGACCCACATTTGGCTTACATTAACAGTGAGCTCACTGAATGGGATGTAGACCCTGATTTATTAAGTAAGGATTATCTGATTGAGTTTGTTGAGAAGGCTGGGTATTCAAAAGATCAAATTCAATCCCTTTACATTAGCAAGCCTGGATGTAGCATAGGCTTTAAGGACAGTCTTGTTGAGATTAAAGGGGATGATGAGATAAGAACCTGGAGTGGTTTATTGGAAAAATGTCCATTTGTTCGACTTTATGTGAAGCATCCTCCTGATGTTAATAGGAATAGGGAGAAGGGGAAGGAAAAAGTGGTGGATCATGATCATGATGTTAATAGAAATAGTGAGAAGGGGAAGGAAAAAGTGGTGGATCATGATCATGATGATGATGCTAATGCTAATGCTGCTGAGGATGGTGATGGTTCTGATGATGATGATGAGGATGATGATGATTATGAACCTGATGATGGTGATTAGAGCTGGCTAATAGGTCAGGTCGAGTCGGGTTCGTGTTCGTGTCAAACTTAAACGTGTTCAAAATCTTCCGACCTGAACATAACCCATTTATTAAACGAGTTGGAAATTGAAACCATTTACCGTTTAAATTTTAAACGGGTTGACCTTATTTTGACTTGTTTACCCATTTAAGTAAACGTGTTGGAATAAAGTTACCAATCTACCCATTTAACCATTAATCATTTATACAAAACAACTCATTGTAGGATCGAAAGAATGACATATCATACTCAACAATTTGTGTGGTAAAATAATTCGAGTTATATATAAGAATGACCTTATTTTGACTTGTTTACCCATTTAATTATCGAGCAAATGACTTGACCTATTTAACATGCCTAATTAAACGGGTTAAGTATGTGTTTTTCCGTGTCGAAAATCCTGACCTGAATCTAACCCATTTAATTAAACGGGTTTACCGTGTCAACCCATTTAATTAAACGGGTTGAAAATTTTTACCTAAACTCGTTTAATATCGTGTTAGGTTCAGATCGGTAATCGTGTCGGGTCAGCTTTTCCCAACTCTAATGGTGATAGTTCTGAAGTAGAGGATGAGGAGATGACACAAGTAATGAATAAAAAAATGAATTTGAGGGAGGATGAAATAGCTGATAGGAATGCATTGTTTGAGGGTGATAACAGTTTGATTGAAGAAGGAGGAGTTGATGAGGATGATAATGGATGTGAGGATGAACAATACCATGACTCAGACAACCCTAGCAGCCCTGAGAGTGAGAGTGAGGGTGAGGGTGTGCAAAGGAAAAAGCCTAGCATGAGGAAGCCCAAACCAAAGTGTCCTAGGTACAACCCTGCTATACCTAGTAGACTCCTTGCTGGGATGACTTTTGCTGACAAGAAGGAGATGAAGAAAGCAGTGGATAATTACAGGATCCTAGGTGGGTATAATCTGAAAGTGTGCAAGAGTGACAAAGTTAGATATCAACTTTTCTGTCAGGGTGAAGGGTGCAAGTGGAGGTTTTGGGGATCCAAAGTAGGGAAGGAAAAGAGCTTTGTAGTGAAGACATTTGGCCCCCCTCACACGTATTACTTTTAGCTTTGAGGCTGGGCATAGAAACATGAGTGTGCAATGGTTAGATGATCATTTTAGGAGCAGACTTAGGATAACCCCATCCATTATAGCCAGGGACTTATAAAGAATGGTGAAGGAAGAGTTGAATTATAATGTTGGGTTGTGTATGTGTTCTAGGGCAAGAAGGAAGGCATTAGACTCCATAGTTGGTGATTATAGGGAGCAATTTACTCAACTTAGAGACAATCTAGGGTAGTTGATTGACAAGAACCCAGGGACATCTGTTGTTCTGAAAACAACAGAGGTTCAGGAGACAAATCAGCATGTTTTCAAGTTTCTTTATGTATGTCCTGAACCACTGAAGAAGGATTTCTTGGAGGGATCTAGGAGGGTTCTGAGCTTGGATGGGTGTAAAGGACCTTGGGGTGGACAAGTGTTTGTAGTTGTTGGGAGGGATGCAAATGACCAAATGTATCCTTTAGCATGGGGGGTGGCATCCACTGAATCAAAGGAGACCTGGGATATGTTCATTTCACAGCTTCAAATTGATCTTAATATGGGGGATGGCAATGGCCGGGCAATGATTTCAGGTCAACAAAAGGTATGTTGCAAACCAAACCTTGTGAATTTATTCTTTAAAATGTTTGTTTAGAATGCTAATGTGAATTCTTGGATCAATTTTGTTTGTTTTAGGGTCTAGTTGATAGTGTTGCAAGGATATTGCCAAGAAGTGAGCATAGGCTTTATGCTAGGCATGTGTATGCCAACCTAAGGAGGCTTTTTAGGGGTGAGATGTACAAGAAATTATTCTGGAGAGTTGCTAAATCAACCACTGAGATTGAAATGAAGAAAAATGCCAAGAATATGTATGATCTTGACCCACAAGCATGGGGGATGCTTGAAAGAAAGGGTGTTGAGCATTTCTGCAGAGCCTTCTTCAAACCCCATGCCAAGTGTGACTCTGTAGATAACAACATGGCTGAAACATTCAATGCATTCATAATAGAAGCGAGGTACATGCCTATAGTTTCTATGTTAAATTGGATTTTCAAGGCAGTTATGAAAAGAGTAGGGGACAAGAATGTTTGGGCTTTTAAGATCAACACCCCAATACCTCCTAGGATTTTAAAAAAACTTGAGAAAAAGATTGAAGATTCAAAGACTTGGGAGGTTACTACGGCTGCTAGGGGTATGTTTAGTGTGAACAATGCATGGGCTGAGGAGTATGTTGTGGATTTGAATGGGAAAACTTGTACTTGCAACTCATGACAACTCAATGGGATTCCTTGTCCACATTCCATTGTTGTAATGAGGGAGGAAAGGCTGAAACCTTTACACTTTGTCCATGATTGGTATGCAACTGAGAAACTTGTTGCTACATACTCTCACACTTTGAACCCACTAAATGGCACCAACATGTGGGCAACTTCCCCTGGTTGTGTCGTGACTTCTCCCTTCTTCAAGCCAAGGAAAAAGACAACCACGAAGTATTTTAGAAGGCCAGAAGCAGGTGAGACAATCAGAGGTAAAATGTCAAAGGACTCCACTAGGATTCACTGCTCACATTGTGGCTTGGAAGGCCATAACAAGCAGACTTGCACACAAATAGCAAAGAAGTTGAAGGTATGACATCCTACTACTACTTCTTTTTTTTTTTTTTTTTGAATGTTTTCTTTACTGCTGACAATCTATTTCCACACAGGTTTAAGTCACAATCTGTTTTAGGGTTAAGGAACTACGGTTTAGGGATTGAAGAGTCAAAAACATGTTTGACTTTTTTATTTTTGAATTGTTTTTTGCCTTTACTTTCAGGGTTTTAGGGTTTAGGCTTTAGGTCAGGGTTTAGGGTTTAGTCTTGTTTTTCATTTCTGTTTGTGAATTCATTGTTATTATTTCTTGAGGGTTTAGCTTTAGGGTTTGGGTTTAGGGTCAAGTTAGTGTTTGAGTTTTTTATTTTTCCCATGTTTTTTTAACTTTAGGGTATAGGGTTTATGATTTTATCTGGTTTATGTTTTTAGGGTTCTGACTTTGCTTGTTTGATTATATAGCCCAAAAGGAAGATCATCAAAAAATCTTTCAATGCTACTGCAACTGCTAATGATGCTTCCTCTGTTGCTTATGCTGCTACTGTCCATGTTGTTGCGGGTTCTTTAGGTTCTGCAACTGCTTTTGCTACTTCAACTGCTACTCCATCTACTGTTGTTGCCTCTTCTGTTGGATCAACTGCTACTGGATCTTCTGCTGCTGATGTGGTTGCTGCTGGAACAGTTGCTGCTGCTAGGAGAGTGGCACAATTTGATGAGTTGCCACTGACTGGATCACAGCCTCAACCATCACTGCCATCTCCTTCATCAACACCAACAAAGCAGCACAGGAAGAAAAGACCTGCACAAAGAACTGTGTTGCCCAGGGTTTCACCAAGGAAGAAATTACCAAGGATTAACCTAGGAAACTAGGTGGTTGTTTGATGTGTTGTTAAGCAATTTTGAACAATGCATGGCTTCTTTTGATGGTGATTACATTAGATAGGATGTAAATAAAGGTCAAAATGTAAATGTCATACTTTTGGGGGTAAATGCTATACTTTTTGGGGGGGGGGGGGATATGTCTTTTGTACATCTTTGGGTTTTGTACCCTGTTTTGCAAGCTTTAAGCCAAAACAGAGGAGTATGTACATCAAAAACTAGATGTTGTACCCATTACATATTCCCTCATACTTAATGCAAGTTTAATCCTTCAGTTCATTTTCTAATTCTATCTTGTTTTGTGTCTTGTTTTTCATTCTGTTTGTGTCACTGGTTTTGTGCCTTGTTCATTTTTGTTTTTGTGAGTTTAGGGTGACAGTTTACAGCAGGAGAAAAATATTGAAGAGTTTGATCCTTCCACTTCATTTTATGATTCTGTCTTCTTTTGTGTCACAAGATTTTGTGCCTTGTTCATTTCTGTTTTTGTGAGTTTAGGGTGACAGTTTAGTTTACATCAGAGAAAATAATGAAGAGTTTGAAATTGATCAAACTGCCGGAGCAAAACCAAAACCAAAACCAGAGCAAACACAGCATTAGAGCATAGAAATTGATCAAACCATAACATTCAATTCATCATTCATTCATTACAATTGATTCATTACAAATCAACCATTCATTACAATTCATCCACCCTAAACTGAAACCCTAAACTGCCAGCCCTAAATAGCACTAAACAACTGCCCTAAAACCCTAAACAGATGACAAAGCTGATGGAACCCAAAAATTTGGAAGCATCTGTGTGCAACAAGATGCTTAACAAAGCTTAACAAAGCTTAACAAAGCAAACCAACCATTTGATGACCCAAAAAATTCATCACCATCATCAGCTTAACAAAGCATACTGCAACTTCCTATATACATCATCATCATCAGCTTACACTCATAGCAAAATAACATCACCAGCCCCATCACCAGCAAATCACTTAGCAAAGCCCCCAGCAACAACCCCCATCACAAACACCACCATAAACATCACAATCACCCACCCAGCTTTCTTCTTCAAACTCTTATTCTCCCCCCTTAGCCTCTCCAACTCACCCATCAGGTCATTGATGTTGGCTTCAGCCACATCCATCTCGTATCTGTACTTGTCCCTTTGCTTCTTGACAGCATCAAATCTTGCAACCAACCTCTTTGCAGCAATAACAACAGTGTCGCAAATTGGATCATCGATCCACTTCATATACTCACAATCATCAGCCGATTGCCACCTCATGCACCTTGTAAACCTCCTAAGTGGGTTATCAGCAGTGAATGAAGTGTAGACAAGGCAAATCGTCCCACATTTACAGCGGAAAAGCACCTTCTTTGAACACGCACAATCGCGGCATGCCCTAATTGGGGTGTTCGACACAGATGAGGATGAAGCCAAGGCAGATTTTGGGAAAGTTAGAGTGGTTTTTCGGAGGCACAAGGAAGAAGAAACAGAGAAGCCGTAAATTTTAAGCCCTAATTGAAGAAGAAGATGAACTGAGGGGAGCTCTTTAATGGCGGAGAACAGGAAAAGGAAGAAGAAGATGAAGAATCAAGGGGGAAAGGGCGTAAATATAGGCCGGTAAAAAAAATTAAAGGGGGGAGGGGTAATTTATTTTGGTTGGTAAAAAATTTAATAAGGTAGGGTTTAATGTTTAATGAAGATGTGACTGGCTATTGCAGGTAAACATTAGGTAAAGTGGCATTTTTAACCCAGTTAATCAAGATTAATGGCATTCTGATGACAAGAAAATTCCAGGTGGCAAAATTGCATTTTTTCAAAAGTTTAGAGGCATTTTTATCGAGGCACTCTCTCCTTTAGGAAGAGGTGCATTCAGATATTCAAAATTTTGTATTTCAATTGGTGAGAGAATTTGTGAGAGTTTGTGTGAGCTGTTATACTCTCTTTGTGTTGATTTAGGGTGAGATCATTTGTTGTACGCTCTACTAATTGTGGATCTGTTTTAGTTTGTGTCACCCTTGGTTTTTTCTCGATTTGGGCTTCCATGTTAAATTATTGTCCTTATTCTTGCGTTTATTTGTCTTGATATCCGGTTATCATTCTTTTTGTGCTTTCACTGATTAATATGCTCTTAAATTACCCTAACAAGTGTTATTAGAGCCATGGTGGTTCAAATTTCGTGGAGTTAGGGTTTATGTAAGACGGTTATGTGAAGACTACAGTCAGAAAATTCGCACGTGGGTACCGAGAAATTTGTTGGCAAGATCAGATATAGGGGTTGTGAAGATTTCTTGTGAGTCCAGATTGTGATTGTTCAATGATTTGGCTACTCATCGCAGTTCTACCTTTCAAAGGTTCATTGGTGATGAAGAAGTTTAGATCTGTTGTTAATTTTAGTCCAAGATGGAGATTGTTAGGATAGTATCCTAAAATAACCCAATCTCTTGACCCCACAATTATTTATTTTCTAATTGTATTTGGATGTATTATTTAGGTTTCCTTATTATGTTGGGTTTCCTATTTATATTAGATTCTAATCTAATTGGAGCGGAGGTCAAGTTAGGTTTAGAGGGAGATCTTCCCTATAAATAGTGAGTTCCTTCACCTTGTTTAATGTGGCCAAGTTTAGTGTCCATCAAGGCAAATGTCCTCTGCAACACTCAACGCATAAGCCACCAATGCGTTGTCTTCATTATGCTACACCGGTCTCCTAATCTCCATCTTGCTATAATTTCTATCTACCCAATGATCTTTCTCCGCCTTAAGAGGATCAGTTATAGTCTTGAGTTTAGTAACCCAAATTGTCTTAGGTATAGTCTCAGTAACGTACACCTACTCCTAGGCCTTAGTAGCTCCACCTTGAACTATAGTATGCTCCACCTCAAACTCCACCTTATCACTGGCACTTTCCACCTATGTACTTGAACCAACAAAGGAAATAGTAGACTTCATTCTAGATAACATAGTAGTCTCATTAAAAATGACATCCTTTGACTGGATAACTTTCTTCAAGCCGGGACACTACATTTTATATCCTTTAGGCTTTGAACTATAAATGCATTTAATAGCCCTAGGGGCCAACTTCCTAACATTCACATGTACAAGACATCCAATTACCCTTAAAATAGAGTAATGAATAGGATTACTTGACCTTGCTTCCTCTAGAATCTAAAAGCCATTAGAGGAATTAGGTGATCTGTTCAACAAGTAGCAATAGCATCTACCTAAAATGCCTTGCGGTCCCAATGCCATGCATTGGAGAGACATGTACTAAGCTTACTCTAACAATGTCTTGTCAATTCTTTCAGCTACTCCATTTTGTGGTGGTCTACCCTCCAAAGTATTGTGCCTAACAATCACACTAGTCAGATAAGACTTAGTAAACTCAGAATCAACAAAGTCTAGACAATTACCAGTCCTGATTTTCTCAATCTTCCTACCAATTTGGTTCTTAACTAGAGCCTTGAACTTCTTGAAGTATGATAAAGTCTCATTCTTATTTTGTAGTATATAAACCTAGGCCTTTTCGGAGAAGTCGTCAACAAATGTCAACATGTAGTGCTAGCCACCTAAAGATAGCACTCTAGCAAGACCCCACAAGTCCAAATGGATGTAGTCTAGGACCCCTTAAGTTGTATGCTTTGTCTTCGAGAAACTAACCCTCTTGTACTTCTCATAAACATAGTGATCACAGAACTCTAACTTACCAATTGTTGCTCTTTCAAAGCAACCTTTCTTGCTCAAGATTAGTGTTCCTTTCTCGCCCATGAGGCCAAGTCTTATGTGCAAAAGCTTCGCGTTGTCGGCCTCATCAACTATAGAAACTTCTACTGTAGTTCCATCCATTATAGAACCTTGCAGGAAGTAAAGACTCCCTTGTCTGATTCCCTTCATCAGCACCATGTCGCCCATACACACATTCGGGACACTCTTGTCACATGTCTAGCTATAACCATTAGCCTCGGGAATATCCAAAGATATGAAATTACGGGTCATGCTAGGAATATGACAAGCCTTTTTCAAGGTTATTACAAGACCGTCATGAGTTCATCTTAATACTATCAATCCTTGCAAGCTTACATGTAATGTCATTACCGATAACAATAACATTAGAATTAAAAACCTCGTAAGATTCAAACCAATCTACATGAGGAAATATGTGGTAAGTACAACCAAAATCAAGAACCCACTCATCCTTCACTCCCATATTAGCGGTAGTAGCCAATGCATCATCTATAACAATAAAACTCTCTACACCTGACTCAAACTCAACGTAGTTAGCAGTAGAGGTTTAGATTGGTCATCTTTTACACCCTTGCCTTTCATACTTCTTTTCTTTGCCCAACACGCTTTTTCAACATAACCCATTTTCCATAAAAATTGTAGTTTTTATTAGCATTAGGATTTCTAGACGTAGAACGATGTTTGGATCTCCCTTTACTACCATGCCTCCTTCGATCACTTGTCCTATATACTCCTAAAATTTAAGGTCTCGCTAGTCTAGTCATTACCATCACAATCGCAATTTTCATTAGACGACATGTTAGACTTTACATCATTAAGATTCAAAACACCAGGATGGTCTCAAAGCATGATTCTTAAAATTGTTTATCTGATGGGGGTAGTGACAAAATCAGGTATATAACCTTGTCCTCGTCGTCAATCTTAACTTTTAATGACTACAAATCAGTAATAATAGAATCAAATTCGTTAAGATGAGACTGCATGGGGGTAGCTTTAGCCATACAAATAGTACACAATTGCCCCTTCAACCATATCTTCTTAACAATACCCTTCGTCATGTGTAACTTCTTTAGCATGTTCCAAGGATACCTCCATTTTTGCTTATCCAACACCGTCCTCAACACGTGTGGTGCCTAACACGGTTGAATCCCTACCAGTTATTTGAGTTCTAGATTTTTCCATTTATTTGACTTTACACAACCCATAATTTTCAGATGTGGTGTCGTCCATTCTTCATTTGTATTGCTCTAAGCTTCGTGTCGCATTTTCCAAAGCACGAAGATCATCTTTCCATCAAATTATGATTATGGTATTTCACGCTTCCTAATTGACGCCATCTCAAACAAGGAATCTGGTACCACTTGAAAGGATCTCAAAATGATTCTTACAATTTGTGGATTAAACGAAGTAATACAAAGATGACAGAAAATAAAAATAAATAAAGGAAGCAATAACAGAAAGAATACAAACATAAGGGATACATGTAAAACCCAAGATCTAGGAGAAAATCCCATGGATGACAATGACCAGAACAAATCCGCTATGAGAAAGGAGAAGATTAAAACTAGATCATAATCATAATGTATGATTTGATTGTCAACAAAGACTAAAATCAATCTAATCTCAGGGCTCTCTCACACACTCTCCAATTGGATTTACCACAATAATGGAATTGTCAACCACAAGATGAATAAAACCTTTAGCAGCTAGGGTATTTATAGTGAAGTTAACTCGATTGTCAAGCTATAAAAGAAAGCCTTAGCCACCAAGCCACCACAAAAGAACTAAAGAAACCTAAAATAATATTCTAACAAAATTAGGAAACAAATCACCAAGATCATATCATTATATTTGAAAAACTTTTAGGCCACCTCTGACACTTGGACTCAAATATAATCACTACACTCAAATATATTGAACTATAGACTGTAATTTTCAACTAACATGCCTTGAATCATTAAAATACTTTTTTCTTCCTCATTGTTTTGTCGTTTATTAATTAGCCCGATCTTTCCCATATGCGCAACATATACATATGCCTGATCTTTCCCATATATACAACATATATATATATATATATATATATATATATATATATATATATATATATATATATATATATATATACATACATATATATATATACATATATATGAATATCAAAATAAAATCAAGGAATATGTAATAACTTCTCAATTTCATGATATAGGAAAAAAATATATAGTGATGTGAATCCATTCAAACTCTGTAAAAGCAACCGAGAAAAACCTTACTCAAGAGATTCGGGTCCTTTCTCCTATCTCATCATCCAAGTCAAGAGGGTTGCTTCTCGCACCAACATGTAGGTCTAGTTTCCACTTGACTCGAGGACCTCTAAGCAAGGGGAAAGACACACTCGTATTGTAGTATGACACGATCATGACCTCTCTTCTAGCAAAGGGGACACGATTGTGTCATATGCTGACACGATCGTGTCCTTATCGAGAGAAACTGCAGATAATAGAAGAAAAGGAGCATCATACACTGTGTTGCCATCGCTATGGTCCATGGAAACCAAGACACCATCGTGTCGCATCATTCGGCGACACGACTGTGTCGTTCACGATTTATGGCCAAATTTCACTTACATTTTCTCTTTTGGGTTTCCTACTTTTGATGTAATTTTCCCCTTTTGCCCCCTTCCTTACACTGATGTATATGTATTCCTCGCATAGATGCAATTATCTGCTTTCCTTTGAGTCCCTTTTGTAATTAACCCCAAGAGCCTCTTCCCACTCAATGTTCTTATAAGCATTAACATTGGGAAGGAAGAGATCATTGAATGATAAATCAAAATACAAGAAGCTTTTTCTCTCCTATCCCTCTCAAAGCCTAGTTTACTTTATCGTCAATCTAATTGTGGTGGTGTTGAAAGCCAAATCCATTATAGAAGTGTAGTGGTTTAACCTTTAGCACTTCTTGGTGGATTCCATAGTTCTTGGGTTGTGGATTCTCCCTTACCCCAAGTCCGTATCTTGTGTTTGATGTGAATCCTAAAGTTTGATTGTTCATCATCATCATCAACATCATAATCATCATCATCTTCTTCATCAACACAAGCACCGAATTCCTCCACGATACGCTCCATTTGGTATCAGAGCTCCACGCTAGGTTTTGCTTGAGTTGTTGTCATCTCCATTTGACCAAGTTGTCAACCACATACAACTTTTGTATTTGAATATGGTTCACTTACTGCAGTGATCAGTGAACAAGTCAGTGAGATTTGATCATGATCAGTTGATGCAACTATCAAGCTCCATGATCACGGTGGTTATGATCTGTAATTTATTAGGTGCACTCAGAGTATGTGCTCCAGATAGTATGATTGTTCATCCATATATATTAGGTTGTTCATTTACATATATTCAATTGTTCACTCTGATTATTATGAATTGTTCACTCGCAAATATATGGAGCATATGCTCCGAGTGCATGTAATATATATTGGTTATGATCACCTTTAGGCGTTGAATCATGAATGCATTGATTCATCATGATTTGTGGTTGGAATTCAATTGTTAACTGACAAGAACGTCATTATTCATCATTGCCTTGTTTACTAATATGAACTGAATTGTTCACTGAATATTGTGCAAGTGTTAACAGTTACTTATGGGAGAGCTAGTTCCATAGAATGTGATTTTCTTATTATAAATTTCATTTTCATATATGCTTCATCTTTGAATTGACCTATGAAAGAATTCTCTAGTTTAAAAATTGAATTTGTGGAAGATATACAAGCTCAAATCAGAGATCATCAAGTTGTTCAAAATTTGATGCGTAAGTTGATTACTCTATTTTGAGATGGTCTGCAGTGGTAAAATTTTTTAGTTTATACCATTAGTTTGATTTTATTTTTATGAATTTTATGTTCATATATGCTTCATTTTCGAAACGTCCTATATGAGTATTATATAGTTTAAAATCTAGACATGGCAAATGGGTATTTTGGGGTTGGTTACGGGTCAGGGTAATGTTCGTTTTAGATACATTTTGGATATAGAATTTACAAGTCAGGTATGGGTTCGATACATATGAATTTCAGATTGGGGTAATTTCCAATTAAGACATGAGCGGTTGGATAAGGGGTCAGTTCGGTTGAAGGCTGGATGGGGTATATTTCGATCGTGCTGCAGTGATTCGGTTATGGGTCGTGTATAAGTCGGTTTAATCTGGTTCGAGTATGGTTGGATTCAAATTTTGGTTCAATCTCAGGTCGGGTCCGAAATGGTACTATTATAAATGAGTTTAGTTTATTCCATGTCAATTTTAATTGGTTATACTATGAGTCATGTGATACTTAGTCATATTTTGCTTAGGCTATTAGAGAGGGAGAGGGGGTCGAACGAGTGAGAAAGGAAATGAGAAGAGTGAAGGGGAAAGTCGGGATTTTTGGGCCAAATTACCCGCTGACAGTATCAGGTCGCGAGCCCGACATGTCGAGGGCATCCAGAGTTGCTGGGCGTTGGGTGTACATCGCAGCCGCTGTCTCCTTGACTGCAGCTGCGGTCGGCTGCTGGAGCTTCGCTGCTGCTATTGCTTCGAGCGTAGCGGGTGCTACGTTGATGGTAGCGCCTGCTACCCTACTCTGTTGTCTTCAAACAAAATCCTAACTTCCAAAATAAAATCCAACACACTTCAACACTCAAATCCTCCATACTTCCTCACACTCAACCTAAAATCTTTCTAACTTTCAAACTCTCTCAACACTCATAATTTTTCCAAAACCTCACTCACTCATGCTACTTCTTTCACTCTAAATTTCAATTTTCTTATTTTCTACTCCAACTTTTTCTATTTTTCCACACCATTTTTTTCTCTTTGTTTTCAAACTTTTTCATTTGAACTTAGAACTAATACCTCAAATTACAAAAGAAGGAAATAAAGAAAAATTAAAAAGACAAGAAAAAAATAGAAAAACCTAAAGAAAAACTAAAAAGAAAAATTAAAAAGAAGAAAAAGAAATAAAATTAGAAAAAAGCAAAAACTAAAATCTTGAAATAAGAAGCTCAAAACTTATGGGGTGCCTCCCATAGAGCGCTTGTTTAAGGTCCCTAGCTTGACCTAATTACTTACTTGATTCTTGGAATCCTCGGGACACAAACCAAAAACATCAACCTTTTCCACCAATTCTTCTTTCTCTTTTTCCCATGATTCTCAAAGAGGTTCATGAATGTCATGCGACACTCTTCCGGTGGTCTAATCATCCGCCTAGGATATCCGGATAGCATTTTCTTTGGCTTCCTCCACCAACGTTTCCTTCTTCTCTTCCAACGCTTCCTAGCGGGCCTAGGACCTTTGAAAATCATCTTATTGACTTTGTTGCACTCAACATAGGTTTCACTCAAAGAAATTTCCTTCCACCATGTAATGATCTTAAGAGAATGATCATGGTAAATATCCTCAAATTCACTTAGATTTGGATGCGAAGCCCTTAGATGTTTGATTTCTCCCCAACATCGGGCTCAACTTCAAGAAAATAAGACTCCTTTTGGGGTTCATCCAAGATGTCTACCACTGCATTGGCCTTAAAATGAGATTCTTTGGGAGATTTCACTCTTGAAGGGTCGATGTCAAAATCAATATGATCTCGACCCACATGAAGAGACAAGCGGTCTCTTTTCACATCTATGGTAGCTCCTGTGGTAGCCAAAAAGGGAAGACCAAGAATAATAGGACTTCTCCAATCCTCATACATCTCCAAAATAACAAAGTCACAAGGGATAAGGAAAGTTCCCACTTGAACTGGGATGTCTTCTAATATTCCTAAGGGCTTCCTAACACTTCGGTCCGCAAGTTACAAGTGGATAGTTGTAGGGGTCAAGTCATCAAGGTTCAGCTTCTTACATATAGTATGTGGCATGACACTAACACTTGCCCCCAAGTCACATAATGCATTATCAATCTTCATATCACCAATTAAGCATGGAATAGAGAAACTACAGGGATCGGCTAGTTTCTCGAGAGACTTGCTTCCCATAATGGTCGTTCTAAGGCATGGGAACCTGAAGCGAAGTGGACCCCGGGAGGGGGGTGCACGAGCGCATTAGAAGACTAGAACTCGAAACTCTGACATGAGTATAATATAGCTCCTGTTAACTCCTAAGGCTTGAAACAACAAGTTCTCAACTACAGATGAGCGAGTGACCCGAAGGCTGGAATGCTCAAGTGTAATCGGCCCTGCCTATTCTCCCACTCGGCGTCGCCCCAAAAGCAGAGCATGCGGGAGAATAGGATAGACAGGGCCAGAGAGAGCGTGTTAGCGTTGCAACTAACTGTGAGATGAACGGTCGATGACTCCTTGATTCTTCTCTTGTTTGTCAAAAGGTCCTTGAGATGCTTCTTGAATGAAGGGACCTCCGACATGGCATCTAGAAATGGTATATTAACTTGGAGTTTCTTCATCATCAAAATAAACTTGGAGAATTTATCATTATTCTTCTGTTGAATCAATCTTCCGGGAAATGGAACTGGAGGTCTATATGAAACATGTATCTCCAATGGGTTTACATGAATGTCCTCCCTCAAGACTTCCTTTCCTTTCTCTCGTCTTTTCTCAATCTCTACCCTCTCTTCCAACTTCTCTTTTTCTTCATCCTCGGGCTCATTAACCACAAAATCATCCTCCTTCTCCTCAACTATGTTTTGCTCAACTTCTAAACTCTCCTCTTCATCGCTATCCACCACAACTCCCTCATTCTCTCCCAAAGGTATCTCCTCCTCCACATTCTTCTCCACTACCAAAGGTTCTTCAATTTTTCTTCCACTCCTTAGGGTAATGGCTTCAACTTTCTCGCCTTGGATAGGTTGAGGTTGAATGGATTGAGAAAAGTATACTTGTTGAGCAACTTGGGTCATTTGGGTTTCAAGGTCTCTAAGGCAAGCACTCTCACTTTCTTGATTAGCCACACTTTGTTGCAACAACTTTTCAATCATAGAATCTTGGGATGGTTGAGAAACTTGGGGTTGTGGGGTGGGTTGACGCGAAAACTCTTCTTGAAAATGTGCACGATGGTCATAAAATTGAGAAATATGATCAAATATAGGATTGGCAAATGTAGTGTAACCGGGATCATCATCTTCATAAGAATGGGAATAAAGTTGGTTGGAATATACGACATTCACATGTTCTACTTGACGATACTCCACACATTGATGCTCGAGATGTGGACCAAAACACAACTTACAAATATGCAAGTTAGGAGCGGGAATGGATGCAAGGGCTTGCATACCTCGAGCTAAGTTCAATTGGTTGGAAACTTCATCATTCACCATCTTCTTTTGCAAATCAAGGACCATAGCCATTAGAAGCTTGATAGTGGGGTTGTGTTCCAAAGAATGATCCCCATTTCCTAAATTTTGGTCGCCTCCCCAACTAGGCATATTCTGAGATAGCTCCTGAAGAAAAATATTGGCTTCCTCCGCAGTCTTCTTTAGGAACATCCCTCCGGACGCATTATCAATAGATTCTCTAAGAGGACCACGGAGCCCATGATAGAAATGTTGAAGCAACATCCAATCCGGTAAATTATGATGAGGGCATTGTCATTGAAGACTCTTAAATCTCCCTGCGCCAAAAGACTCTCTCCCGGCCCTTGCTTGAAACTTAAAATTTCTGCTCGAAGTCGGTGTGTCTCCTCCGCCGGAAAGAAATGGTGAAGAAAATCTCCTTTGAGTGCCTCCCATGAAGAATAAAAACCAAGTGGGCATGTTTGTAGCCATATCTTCGCTTTCCCCGCAAGAGTGAGAGGAAAGAATTTCAACTTCAAATATTCTGATGATATCCTTGGAATGTGTATAAAGCTAATCCGATCTTCAAACTTATCAATATGAGCAATGGGACTTTCAACAGCATCGTCCCCATGAAACGGGTTTCTTTCGAAGACTTCAAGTAAATGTGGTTTAAACTCGAACACAGCATCGGGTGGTAATGGTGGTAATGTGATAGGACTGCCTCTCATACCCAATGATGGAACGACATATGATAGAAGAGTACGAGGTGAACCAGCTTGAGCTTCACCCATTAGAAAGCGAGGACTCCTACAAAAAATGAAGAAGCATCAAATTTATTTGGATTGACACAAACTGATTTCTAGCGTGAAAGCAAACTCAAATAACCAAAAACCAAGAAACTAAAACTAGGGGCGCTGGCTCCCCGGCAACGGCGCCATTTTGTGTAACAATGGTTTTGTAGACCTCGGTTTTGTCATTCTCTCTCAGGGAGCTGGCGGCCTTGGTCATAGAAACTAAGTCAATGGTCGGGATGAGATTGCTAAGGTAAGATATTTGGTTGAAAGGGTCACAACGCAAGAAATAGAACTAAGGTCGGTCAAGGAAAGGAAATGGGCTTCAGCGGCTTTTCGGGATGCAAACGGGAATGAGGAAATGAGTTTTGCAACAAGAGAATAATAAGGAGGGAGAATCAAGTGACAATTCCGTTAGAAAAGACCCACCGAGCTTCCTCTTTCGAGGATAGTCCGGATTAACTTTCCCAAAGTCCACCACGGACCCAGAGAGTTAATGAACTACAACAAATAATGTTTCCCCCCACACTTATTTTTCTACATATACAAAAGTGTGGACAGAAAAATTAGACTTATCATTACTATGACACTTATATATGTGGGCAATGCATAAAGCCCCTCTCCACACTTATAAAAGTGGAAATGAACAAAAATTATTCAATATATATAATTAAGTTTTAAAAATAAAATTTATTATATAATATGTTAATGTTAATGATCTATTTTTTTATTTAACTCAGTGGAGAGATGGTCAATGTTTATTTATTAATTCAACCGTCAAATTTATTTAGTTTGATAAAAAGGGTACTACAGTACTGCTGGGACTACTGGCGGTAGTATGAAAATTGAAAGGGCTAGTTTTTTGTTTTAGCGGCAATAAGCAACGAATGAGAGGGAACCCTGTATATTCTAAACCCTAAAATTTTGGTGAAAAAATAAAAATTCACCCAGTTTAGCTAAGTTTTTAACCAAATGTCGCACGCTTAACCTTGGATTCAATGCCTTGATGTCTCCTATTTTTCTCTCTAACCCTAGGTTCAAATTAGTCTTCTTCTCGACATTTTTCTTGGCACTGCTGCGCTGAAGGTTTCTAAACCGTTGTCGACAATAGAAGTTTCAGCTTCAGAATTCAGACCAAGGCGGACAAATTTTCATCTTTTCTTCTAAGTGTTTTCAGGTATATGGATTGATTTGTTCTTCTAACCTTTGACAATATCTCCTCTTTCTCAGGGTAATCTGCATTTCCAATGTCCTCCACAAAAAATTATTTCTTTCGGCACTTCTACGGTTATTGCTGCAAATGAGGCCACCACCACAAACACTAGAGCAACCTCCCTCAAGACGAAGTAACTCCAAAATCAGGAGAAACGTTCAATGTAAACCTAATTTCAATTGATAGTTATGTTATCTTCTAGGTTTATAAAGTTAATTGTTGATTTTGGTATTTCCTGTATGAGTACTTATGAGTTGGCGAATTTGTATCACACCAATTCACTCCTATCTAGGTTCAGCATATTCAGTACAAGCACTCCATTTGAAAGGTTGAAGCTGGGGCAACATTCAGATAAAGACATCTATTTGTTTCTTTGCTATGATTTACGGGTCAAGCAACTAGTGAACAACTCTAGTTTGTTTACTTTTTATTGTCTATTATTGAGTTTATTATTGGGTGAGATTTCTTTGACAGGTTACGAGTGTACTGCTATAGAAAAACTGGGGTTACTTATTTTGTTCTTAACTTTTTGTTTGTTGTGACTTAACAAAGAGCCTAATGGTCAGAGCAATAGACAATCTTGCCCACGATTTTGTTCCTAACTCCCTTACATGGTTTGTATTGGTCAAGAATCTTGTAAGAAAGGGTAGAAGAAGTTTAGAATCAGTCTTTTTATAATCTAGATGTAAAGCTGGACTTCAAGGAGGCTCTGGTGCTTGTATCAGTATTTGATGATAGACATCAGCTGAGTGAAGGATACAAATTAAGACCCTATACAATTCAAATTCACAGGAGAGTGATTTTCACATCATATTGAAGGAAAAAAGGATTTGGCTTCCTCTGTGGTTTGGGTTGTATGTGTGCAATAAGAAGTAGTTTGCATTACAGTAGCATCTGTAAAGAGATAGCTGTAGAAGCTTCCCTGTTTTTACTTCTTTCACTTCCCTTGCCTTATTTTTTGTTTTCGTTTTTTTATATCTCCAATTGTGCAATTTGGGTTTTCTTTCTTGTTCAATCTAAGCGTGGATTGATATTTCTATTGTCCAATTTGGGTCTTATGTATCTCCATGGTTGCTTCTGTTTCAGTTTAATTGATTCGAATCCCCTCTCCTTTCCAATTATTATGTTTGGTCTTCTTTGATGATTAGGGATGTGATAGTCTTGGCAATAGAAGAACAATGTGGTGAACTAAAGGGTAAGAGAATTGAAAGAATGCAAGGGGAAGGGATGGTTGTATAACCTTTGTATTATCCGTTTTTTTGCTACCCCTTAAATTCAGTTGTGTGATGTTGGAGGATTAGAGCTTTAATGGAAATGTTTCTACTTAGAGGGAGTGAAGAAATTAGGTCCATAATATCTTGCATCTCTTCTTTTTATTTCTACATAGAGGGAGTGGAGAAATTGGAGG
This sequence comes from Portulaca oleracea, assembly GCA_029582165.1. Taxonomy (NCBI): domain Eukaryota; kingdom Viridiplantae; phylum Streptophyta; class Magnoliopsida; order Caryophyllales; family Portulacaceae; genus Portulaca; species Portulaca oleracea. Next base: position 17,109,237 of record CM055878.1, on the reverse strand, counting down.
TTTCTTTGTTGATTAGATTCTTTTTATGACACTATTTGCCTAAGATCAAGAAGTTTCATCTGATCATCTTGGATCCTTTTGGTTTCTTATGTTTCTTTGTGATACAGACCATGCATATACAATATTTGAGAAAGTGCATTTGGTATTGCAAGGTCAAGCTTTTCCTGTCAACATATTGCGCTTTTGCCTGGTAGGCTTTCTTTTTCTGCAATCTTGAACATTATAATGGAAAATGCCTACAGCTCAATGCATTAATTTAGTTTTGCTGTGTTGTTTGCATGTGTTTACTTTCCATATGGCATACAATAACTGAGTTGCTTTTGCAAATGAAAGATGATAATTTTGTCATGTGATAACTAGTTTTATTTATGTAGTAATTGAAGGAAGTCATATATTTCTCTGTCTAGTGAAAGCTAATAATTCATTAAATGATGTGATAATTTGTGTTTAGTTTTTCTAGCTTCTTACCCAGGAATTATTATACTTTTGTTTCACTAGCTTTTGTTTATATCTGAAAAAGTTTGTCCAAGTTTTTTTGTTGGTATATCATAGGAATTGATTGCTCTTATCCTTGAACTTTCTAAACCTTTCTCTTTAAATCTAGTTGCTCTATATAGGAACTGATTCTGAGCTCATTTTGGATACAATGTTTTAGTGACGGTTGATGGTTTTTGATTCTCTTTTAGGTGGTTTTAATACATAAGTCGGTTCTCCTTGCTTGTGTGTTGATCCTTGAGCATTGAATCATCATAAAGAATTGAAAATCATTCTTTATGATCTTATCTAGAGTGTTCAGTATCAGAGCTCAGTGTGGGGTTGTTTGAAATTGGTTGCTTGAATTTTGAGTTGTTGTCTCACTCGTGCTGTTTGCCTGATCTTTCCAATGACTTATTTCTCTGGATTTTTAGTGATGGAAATTGGATGTTTTGAGGAGTTTACATTAAGTTGGAGTATATTTGATGCCAAAATCCATCAAAATAAGAACCTATTGATAGTTTTTTGTGGTTGCTAAAACTTGCTGCTTTTGCTGCTATGCTTGTTGTTCTGGCTGAGTTTACCAATTATGATGCTAATTTAACCGTGGCTTCTTGCTGGTTTGAGGTATGCAAATGGTACCTATGGAGTGATATGGAGTAGTATTGGTGCATTTTAGAAGTAGGGAGTGAATTTTGGTTCTAAAAATAAAGATCATAGTGTTCCATTTGATCAATGGCTGCTGTATTTTTCATGCATTTCATCCAGGATGGTTGTGTGACATCAGCCATTGTTTTATTTACTCCTGAGTTTGTCAAAATTTGACCCGATCCGGTTTTTCAAACTTAAAATAGAACGAACCTGGAAAACAGGCATACTGAACCTGACCCAATCTGACCCGCTCGAATTATGTAGAGAGCGGGAATATATATATATTTCTGTGTGTGTGTGTGTGTGTGTACGGGCATACTTGGATGAATGAAGCCGATGTCTAGAGCGGGTCTTGCCTGGTTCTGGTTATGGAAGTTCTGATAGAGTTGCTGATGGATTTGTGAAGAACGTCATCGAGTAAAACAGGAAGTTTACCATCACTGTAATTGGAACCATCCTCACTAATTACCCTGATTAATTAACCTTAATCACCCCTTTAATCTTTCTCTATCTGATCTTCGATCTCTATCAAGATATATATTTATATATGATGGTATGTATGTATTTGGAAGAGAGTAAGATTTTATGTGTAAAATGTAGGTGATTTGGATATGGGGAGGTTTATAAGGAATACTATAATGGGGTCAAAAAGATGAGAGCTTAGGAAATTGGTTGGGCGTGTAGGTTGTGTTTTTGTTGCATCTCTTTCAAGATTTGTTTTGTTTCTTTTAATGAATCGTGTTGGGTATTTGTTAAAAACTAAAGTGTTGTTGCTGCCTGATTTGCTCTCATATTGCATCGTTAGGACAATATTATGTTACTCCTGTGAAAAATTGAGTTCAGTCTGTTACACAGGTGTTTCTGAGACTTCTAATTCAGCTTATTAAATTCATTTTGTTATGGCACCATTAGCCTGATTTGCTTGTTGGGAGTTAGTCTATTTGTTGTTACGCCATAACTCAACTTATTAAATTCATTTTGTTTGCAGGTGACACTTCTGGGACTTCTAATTAATGCCGATCTCGGGGTGAATGATATGGCAAAGGACATGACAATGATATACTCATTCCTCGACAAACTAACATTTCAAAGTACAGTTTAGCTTACGGCAAATACTCATATAGATTGTGTGCAATTACGTAAAAGTGGTAACTGGTAACAATAGCATTTAGTATGAATATTAACAATGTTTAATTTTAATTTCTGTCTTTATTATGTAATGTTTACAAGGATTTTCTTATTTGGAAGATACTTGGTGATCAATATATATGGGTCTTGGTTTGCAAAAAAAAAAAAAATATATGGGTCTTGATTTATGTCAGCAATAACATTTGGTGCTTGATTTATAATTATCAATTTCTTTGTTTAAGATGCAGGATAGTAGTTGTAATTATATACAACTTGTTAATTAGAAAGTATTTCAATTATTTATAATTGGTTTATTTTTCTAATTAATAAGTCGTATATTAATTATAACAACTATATTGTTTTTAAAAATAAAATATAATACCAACAACATTTGTTTGTGTGGAGGAAATTCTATCTTGCCGCACTTATATGAGTTTGCATATTATAAAATGACCACACATGAAATGTGGGGGTTCTCAATAACTCGCCATAGTTATAAATGTGGGGAATAGATCTCTACCTACACTTTTAGTTAGTGTGGGGAACATTTCCACACACTTATCTTCCCCACACTTGCCTTAATTGTGGGTAACTATTGTCTCCACATTTATAAGTGTAGTTGGTAGCTGAATTAAGTATGGAGGAAAGCAAACTTTCTTGTAGTTAATAGATCTCTACCTACACTTTTAGTAAGGTTGGAATTGGGATAGTTAGTACTCTACTCACGGAAGTGAATAGAGACTAACTAGGGAATTCCGTTTCATCCCTAGTTAGTCTCTATTCACTTCCGTGAGTAGAGTACTAACTATCCCAATGCCAACCTTCCGACTCAAGTGTTGGATGTGTTTGGGGACTTTCGAACCCAAAAACATCCCACTTGAGGGAAGGAAAGGAGTGGAAAATTGATTTCCCAACTAATTACCCACTAATATTGCTGACCCAAACCTAATCACCCATTCACACCCTTAATTACCCCTAACCCATAGGGTTTCTAGCCACTAATCATGATAAAAAAAAAAAAAAAAACTATGCTAACAACATCCAAACCAACCCTAAACATGATTTCTAACATCAAACAACCATAGACAAGCAAGATCAATGAAATAACAAGCAAGGCAATTAGATAACAAGGAAAGTAATTAGCAAAGTAATTAATAAAAGAGTTAAGGGAAGAGAATACTTATCAAAATGCTGTAGATGAACAAGAAAAAGCAATAAAAGATGATCCAACAATCTTTCAATTGTTTGAATCTCCAAATCTTCACAAACAAACACAAATCACCAAAACCCTAGATTAATCTCTCACTAATCTCTCTCTAATACAAGCTGAATGTAAAGTATAAGTGGCTAAAAGATAACCTAAGATATCCCCTAGATGCCCCCCAAGATAATTGTCAAAAAGGATATATATACAAGGCAAAACAGTTGGGCAAAACGTCGTCGCACAAGTTGAAAACACGCGCAGAACATAGGGAGACCGTAGGTACGGTCTAGGAGACCGTAGGTATGGTCTCTGTCAGTCCAGGGGAGGTAACGGGCGCTACCAGGAGGGTAGCGGGTGCCACCCAGCGAAAACTCCAGGCGATTTTGAGCTTCGATCGACAAAGTCTTTGTCACCGAGGTAGCGGGTGCCACCAATAGGGTAGCGGGTGCCACCATGCGAAAACCCAAGGCGATTTTCTCCTTCGTAAGACCGTAGGTGCGGTCTGTCCGACCGCAAGTACGGTCTTCCTCGGCCCAGCTGAGGTAGCGGGTGCCACCAGGAGGGTGGCGGGGGCTACCCTCTGCTTCCTTTCGTTTGTTCCTTACTTCATTCCAAGGCATGTAACGCCCGCTACGAGGATCGTAGTGGGTGTTACCTCACTAATTGACACCAAAGGTGGGGAAAGTGGTCTCGGGTCAACTCCGCCTCGGCTCTCGTTCTGTCTCGGCTCGGGAAATCACCAAAAATGCTCTAAAATGGCCCGTTTTACCTCGTTTTGAGTAAAAACACCAAAACCTACAAAATAACCAAAAACATACTAAAAAGCCATGACAATAAACACAAAACGAGTCAAAAGCCTAAGAATTAAAGCGTTATTTAGACACAAAATTGGGTCTAAACAAGGTGGAGGCTAGGGTTTTTTGAGAGAAGAAGAGAGGGAGGTGGAGGCTAGCAGCCTGCTCAACTTCTATTCAGACTTTTCTTTCATTTAACCCTCAAGATCAAGCTCCTTAGGTTGGCGGTTTAGGCCTATCTCTTACATCCTTGTATTTAGGGGTTTGACTCTTGGTAATGCCTCCCCTCTTTTCCTCCCCTATTCTTTTCCCTTTCTCTTCCTCTTCTATTGGGCTTGAGTGCTCGACCCAATCTTCTTCTTTTCCTCTTCTTTACGCTTGGCCTCGACCCGTTCTTCTTCTTCTTCTTCTTCTTCTTCTTCTTCTTCTTCTTCTTCTTCTTCTTCTTCTTCTTCTTCTTCTTCTTCTTCTTCTTCCTTCCTTCCTTTCTCCCCTCATTTTCTTCTATATTTTTTAATCTTTTCTTCTCCATTTCTTTTTCCTTCTTTCTTATTCTTTTGTTTTTCCTTCTTTCTTCTTTTCCTCGCCATTCCTCCTCTTTTTCACTTTCATTTTCTTTTCCTTTTTCCTTCTTCTACAAGTGGGCTTGTGCCCAACCTTCTACATGTATTTTGTTTTCTTATTTTGTAGAAAAATACACATGCATAATTTTTCATGGTATTTTTACACAATGTAATTTCCTTCTTTATATATATATAGACCGGGAATCGGGACTGGAATTGGGAAATGAGTTTAAGTCCTACTCCCCATCTTGTTGTTGATCGGGACTTCAATTTTAGTCCTACTCCCGGTCCCGCTCCCACCGAGAACGGGATTTTTGGACCGGGACTTGATTAAGAGTGGGACGGGACCGGGATTCCCGGAATATTCGCTCACTCCTAGTGAGTGATAGTGAGATAGTGGTAGGTTCAAGCTAAAGATCAGATTTTTCTATGCTTGGACTTCAACCCGAAAGGTAATTTCCTTCCTTACTGCTATTTATCGCTCATTTTTGCTTTGTTGTATCGCATACCCCCGACCCAATGGCCAGTTTTCCCTACATTAGCATGGGGCACTGGAGCGCAATTAATTTCGAGAACTATGATACCCAAGGCGTCGACGATAACCCCCTAGTAGAAATCCCTTGTAAGATACCTTTCGATGACTACTTAAGCTCCAACATCGAAACCTTTTCAAATTCTAGCACTAAAGTCCAACTTAGGCATGTGCCTTACTATTGGGAAGTGTCCGTTTGTGTTGACGATTGGGGTTCTCACTATAGGTACCTTCCTTGTAGTACCAAGGCTTCTCCTTCATTGCACCCAGCTCCTAACGGCCTCCCGGGATCGGATAGGTCGGACCCTGAGGACGGATTGGGAAACCACTTTCCTGATCGAGAATAGCGTATTAAGATTGCTAGGACCCTTAATTCGTTCCAAATTTTATGGAGCTTTGATCGTACATATTGAGCGGACGTCCCCTTCAAGATGGACACAATGAGCCGTCCTCCTCTGGGGTGTATAGCGGTGTCCGTAAAGAGCCTAGAGTATGACTTTAGTTTCCCCCTTCATGATTTTGTGAAAGAAGTCCTCCAGATGTATAACGTCGGAATAGCTCAGTTGGCTTCTAACTCCTGGGCATCACTTAACTCTTTCATCATCACGTACGAGGTGAAGGGCTTAGACTGCACTCTCCAGGTCTTCATCATTATCCATAAGCTTGTAAGTCATCCAAGCAAAGAGGGGGGAGCATGATGGTGGGTATTGTCTAATGGGGGGGGGGGGTTCATTATTGTGCATGAGAAGCCATTGTCGGTGCATAATTGGAAGCATCAATTTGTATATCTTGGGAAAATGGACAAGAGATGGGACATTCCGTCCTGGAGCGGGGGTGACCCCAACATTAGGGTTAACAAGTACCCACAAAAGTCAAATGCCCCATACACCTTTTCGAGGGAGCATTACGAGGTCATAGATTACTTTCGATATGTAAGGGAGTCGCATGCCATCCGTATAGCGGTATACTGAAGAGGAAACCATTAAACTGGTTCTCCTTAATCATATGGCTAAAGGTCAACTCCTTCATAATGTCAAGTCATGCTCCACTATCTTACGTGCTAATCACCTTATATCCCTTTTTTTTGTTATCTTACTTAGCTAACCCTAACTTATGTAATTCCCATTGAAGAATCTCAACTGGGTATGAGGACCTCAGCGTAATCGTCAATGAGGACCTCAAATGTCAGCACAAGATTATTTTGTTTGAAAGACCAACCGAGCTATCTTAGGGAAGTACAAATCATATCCTAATCTTATTCCTTCCTCTAATTCTGAGATATGATTGTAATAGTCTGCGTTTCCTTTTCAGATATCAAACGAAAAAGGAAGGAAGAATATGGCAAAGAAAGGAATCTCGTGGAAGATAGAGGATCATCTCAGAAAAGGAAACAATCCTGGACAACCGTTGCTCTCAAGGCTATGAATACCATCAAGCTTCATTCATACAAGTATCGATTTCCAAGGAAGAAAATCATTGTAAGAACTTTGTGAAAGAAAGTTCTGAGTGTAGGAGTATTTGAGTGAATATTCCGAGTGTAGCCATTCTTGTGTAGTGGTGAGTTTTGTGTAACCAGTGGTCATACTGGTGAGGACTTTGATACGCCGCAAGTGCATGGGTGTACGTGTAGCAAATATCAAGGTCGATCCCACAGGACTTCGCTAACTACACACCAAACTAGCTTCCTATGTGATTGCTAAATCGGTCGGGTTTTTTTGATTGAGAATAACTATTTCTATTTCTAATCACTAAAAAGGGCAAAACCAACATATATTCACACAATTTACTTGGATTATCAATATGAGAAAAGCGTTCAGGGGATAAAACCTAAGTAACTCTATGAATCAAACAAGTGGATTGAACATGTATGTCACTAACTTGGTACATTTTAGGGTCGATAATCGCATAATGTATTCCGTAGCGAGCTTTTGGCAATGAAACGGATTGCTTAGTAAAATTGATCTATTGGACTCTTTATTGTGTCAATTTTATCCAAGTTAAATATCAAATTATCCAATGACCCCTAGTTACAAAGTCTTCTATCTCTAGTTCACTTCATAAACTAGTTTAATCCTAAGGGTTCCGATTATCGAATTTCTCCGTTCGGTACTTCATTCAACAATCTAATTCCATATTCTTGATGGCCAGTCAAAAACAATGACAAACATAATCAAAGGTTAAATAAAATGCATTCAAACTAGATAAACAAACTTGTTCAATCCAACAAAACTTAATCCATAAGAGAAACTAATAAGGGTTTATCCCCTAAACTTATGAAACTACTCACTACTCATGTTCGATTCACTAAACATAACAAATTCTACTCTAGAAAGCATGGAAACTATAAGAAAAAGAAATAAACCGAGTTGGATTTCAATCCTTGCTTGAATGTCGATCTGCGGGGACTTTTGCTCCTCCACTTCTCTCCAATTCTTGAGAACCAATCTTCCAAAACTCAACCAATCTCTCTATCTTCACAATGGATGAATGTGGATGGAAATATGGATGAAAGGATGGATGAATTTGATGATGAGGATGATGATGAGTAGGAGTCAATACCAGCAAAAACCACCGGATACATCAATTATATAGCATTAAGAGCAACCGAAACGCCATTTTTGCATTAAACAGAGGCAACACGGGTGGTTCTAGGTCAACACGGACCGTGCTAGGGTCAACACGGGTCGTGTTGAACTGACACGTGTTGGTCACCGGAATCAAATTACCGACTTTCGAGGTCAAACGACCCGTTTTGGGTCTTTTCTCACCCGTGTTGGTATCTGCCGGTATCCAATGTGTTCTTGGGCTTGAGCTTGGGCCTTGGGGTGGATTTATTCTTCAATTGTGATCCTCTTGGACTCCATACACTTGATTTTAGGCTTGATTTCTTCACTTAAACACCAATTTCCTACAAAATTATACCAAACTCCAACCAAGCATAAAATAGAGAATTCGAGTATAAAAATAATACATTCATATTAATAATCACTCAAATTAGCTCTAAATTACCCAAGATCACATATATATCAAATACACTTATCAAATCCCCCCATGCTTACACCTTGCTTGTCCCTAAGCAAGGCTAATACTCACAAACAAAATGGAAAACAATGAAAAGAACGAAAATAGAAAATAAATGGGACAAAATGACTCAAATCAAAAGGAAAAAGTTTCAAGGTAAAATTGAAAATTTATTTACAATACTCCTCAGGAAAGCATCGATAAGACATTCAATTAATCCAACTTAATCAAGCATAGCCCAAGTATGAACGAAAGTCTATATACAAGAGAAAATGAAACCATAAAAAGAATTACAAAAACCATACCTATCAAGATCAAACTAATCACCCTCCTGATCACAAATGAAACAAGCAAGCACACAATAATGGATGAAACTAGGAAATTGAGAGCAACCTCACTTTAGGAAATGTGGAAACACTCCTCTCATGTGTTTGAAAAATAATATTCAACGAAGGTACACTCATTACTCATCGCATAGCAACACTCTACCATAAGCTTGCAAATAATCTCAATTCTCTACCGCTAAAATGCAAAGTACTAATGATAATCAAGAGGACTTTTAAAAGGGTTGTAATGGGGTTAAGGCTAAGGGTAAGGAGTGGAAATATATTTGGGAAAGTGGTGCTAAAAGCCAAAGCTAGGAGCATAATCCTCACCAAATTTACACAATTAAGAACTCTCACACCTTATATTCACAATAGAACACCCCAAAATCAAGTAGAAATTGCCTCAACTCAAAGAAAAATAAACTTTCAAACTACTAAACACTCTTTTTTTTCTTCATTTTTTTTTTCATTTTCTGATTTTTTTTCTATTTTTCTATTTTTTCTTTTTTTTTCACTCTTTTTTTTTTCTTTTCAATTCATAATCAAAGATATATACACTAATAAGGCAAACTTCCAACTCAACCCATATCAAACTATAATAGGGAGCAATCTCAAGACTTTCAACTTCATAACATCCCCAACAAAATCAAACCACATAATTCACCACAATCAACCCAACTTTCGCACTCTAACACTCCAAGCAATGGCTTAAGGGTAAGAAATTATATATACGGCCATGGCTAATTATATAGGTAATCAAAAGAAAGAGTGATACAAGGCTAAAAGAGGGGTTAAAGGCGGATATTCACAAATAAAGGGTGGCTATTTGGCTTTGTAGCTAAAATATATACAAAAGAATGCTTCTATCACATTATCAATGTACAAGCAAAAATGCAGTTTCAAAGAGATACATCGCAAGTTCTAGAGAATGAAAGCTATGGATGAGTCACACATGGGAAATATGAGACTAATAAAAATGATTAGTCATTTAAAGGCTTTGTGGTCTCACGGGTAAAAGCTCTCAAATAAACCTAGTTCAAATAGATGTGTATGTGCTAAACTCATTCCAAAAGATCTCAAAAGAGCAATCAATCTTCACTATCAAAGTACAATTCTAAACTTTCTATGTTTTCACAACTCTTTTCAAAACTTTAATTCACAAAAGGGCTATACAAGACTAAATCAAATCAAAAGAAAACGTATCTAGCTTTAATTCATCACCGGAGAATTTTATTCGCTAAGCTTAACCTATCCTAATTTTTTTTTCTTCTTCTTTTTCTCTTTTTTCAAATTTTTTAAATTTTTTAAATTTTCTGATTTTTCTGGTTTTTTTTTTCAAAAACTAAAATCAAAAGTCAAATGAAAAACTAGAAAAGAAGGAACTAAAAACTAAGAAAAATAAACAAAATAAAATCTAATATGATACTAACTAATGCAATTCTAAGTGGATGCAAAACATTTACAAATGATAGCTAAAAATTAGAAAAATCAAAAAGAAAAACTAAACTAAACAAAAGAAAACTAAAGAAACAAAACTAAACCTAAAACTAAAATAAAAACTAGCAAACTAAAAGAAAACAAAAATTAAAAATAAAATCAAAAACTAAAATCATATACACAAAGATGAAGACTCAAAAGTTTCAAATTAATCCCCCCCCCCCATGCTTGGACAAAGCATTGTCCTCAATGCATGAATCAAGAAGAAACTAGCACGAAGGGTAAAAACAAGTCAATCACTGCGGTGGTGGAGGAGGTGGGTAAGGATATTGGGGAGGGTAGTTCAACTGCCAATCGCGCATCGCTTGCATCATCTCAAGCATGCGAGCTTGTTCGGCAGCTTGGGTGGCATTGGCTTGGTCAAGAAGGTCGAGCCTCTCAAAAAGCTGAGTTTGGTTTTGTAAAATTTGGTTTGAAGTGGTTCGAAAATAACCAAACTCATTTTCACAATAAGTTCGAAGAGAGGCATGGTCCGCACGCAAAGAATTAAAATTATCTTGGAAATCAAAAGCAGCGGCGGGACCTTCATCATCATCCCCACCACCCTCGTGATGAGGAGGCGAAGGAACTTGGGCGGGAATAGGGTTAGGTTGAGGAATGGGTGCGTTAGGAAGGAAAAGAATATTCGGGAGCTCTTGTATGGTAAGGTTCGGATGAGGAAGCCTCATCATCTCATTGTTAGGATACACCCACCAGACTTCTTCCCCTCTTAACTTGCACATTTTCATGTCTCTAATAGCCCGACCATCTAAAGTCATTGGGCCCTCTACCCTATCTCGCTCGTGACGAGCCGGATCCCATCCAAAGTGCCTTGCCAAAATTGTGAGCAACCCACCAACAACAATATCACCTTTTGTATGAGATGTGATGCGGGCTAAATGTGTGGCAAAAAGAGCAACGGGGTTAACCTCGGGTCGTGCATAATACATACCCCAAACCGTGTAAAATTCACCTTGAGCCGCAACATTCATACTATCCCCCCGACCAAATAACCCACAAGCAAGGATGCGCTGCGTGTACCGGAACACGGGGTTCCGTATGTGCGTGCACTTAGACCTACTCGGGTGGTAGTCATTCCAGTTGTGGTAAACTGCCAAAATTCATTGGCGTTCCATTCGGCTAAAGGGGACACATCTCGTGTGGCGACACCTTGGACAACTGGTAAACGAAAGATCTCGACAAATTGGGCGAGAGTCAATCGATGTTCCTCTTCATCTATACTAAAGGAAATCCTACCCTCTTGTGTTCTAAGATTTACATCAAATGTGCTAAGCACCTCTAGGGTAAGGTTCCGATAGGTGGGCTCTCTCATCCTGGCGAAATCTAACATCCCCTTCCGATTTAAAAGCCATTCTACATCATCTATCATGCCAGTGGTTTGCAAAAACGGCTCATTCATGTAACGAGTAGGGATTATGTTTCGCTTAGACAAAGCAAGGTAACGCTCGAATTGAACACCTTCTAAATTAAAAGGGTTATTACCTCGCGTTTGCCGGGAGGATGAACCCGCTTTGCCCTTGCCTTTGTCTCCGTTGTCCCCTTTTCGCTTCTTTGAAGCTTGCTCCTCACCACGCGAAGTCCTGACCATCTTTTATACAAAATGTACAAGCTAAAAAGTTAGTAATATGCAAGGGTAACAAAAGAAAAACTAAGCAAAACTAAGAAACCTTAAACCTAAACTAATCCTAAACTAATGTACATAAGACTCAAATCAAACTAAATTCTAAGGTTTATTTTTTTTTTGGTGTTTTTAAGACCTTTAAACTCTTAAACACTACTAAATAAACTAAGCGAGACTACGCTAGGCACTTAACATATACATAAACATATACAAGAAGTTAAGCAAGCTAGTTAATCCAACACTTCAACATATACAACATTATACAACACTAAAACACCCAAAATTAAAGACTAAACTAAGGTAAACTAACTAAACTAGGTTAAGATCTTAACAACTAAAGTAAACTAAAATTAGAAAACAAAAGCCAAAATAAACTAATACTAATGTAAACAACTAACTTAAGATAAGAAAACAACTAATTTACACACTAAAACAGAAAATCAAAACTAAAAGAAGCAAAAGTAACAAACTAAGAAAAAGAAAGAAATAAAAACAAAGAAGCAACACTTACACAAGAAAATCACACTTCAAAACCTTGAAACATAACAATGGTGGACAACAATGAAGATTCACAAAGTATACACAAAAATTAAAACTAAAAACGAAAATAAACTAAATAAAGCAAAGAAATTAGAAAAACCAAACCTTTATACACTTGAAGGAGAAGAAAAGAGCTTGAAGGAAGATGAAAATGGAGGGTTTTGGTTATGAAGGTGGAATGGGGTGAAAAAGGAGTGAAAGGAATGAGGATGAAATTGGTGGGATCTGAAAGAGGAAGGAAAAAGATGAAGAATGGAAGAAAAATGGAGTGATTTGGGTGAGAATTGAGGGAGATAGATCAAAAAGATGGATGGAGGAAGAAGGTTATGGCTATGGAGGTTGAGGGAGATGGAAGAAGAAGAATGAGTGAGAGAGGGAGTAGGCTACACGAGTGAAATGGGGCCAGAACGGATGAATAAAAGGAATTGGAAAAACAGGGCATTAAAACGGGCTAAAAAAACCCGTGTTGCTGAGAATCGGGGGTCAACACGGATCGTGGTAAGCCAACACGGTCCGTGTTGACCCGTGTTCAAAATTTCTTCCTCTCTGGACAGCAACACGGATCGTGCCAGGTCCAAAGACGACCGTGTTGATCTGTTTTACTTTGCCGTCACTGGTTCGAATCCTCTTGGCATCTCTTTCCCCCCTTTTTTTTTCTCTCTTTTTTTCTTTTTTTTCTCATCATTCACTCAACCTCATCTTTTTTTGTTTTTCTTTTTTTTCCTCTCTTCTATTTTTTTCCTCACTCACTCTTAATCTCGTTTTTTTTTATTTTCAAACTCTATTTCGCTCTCCTCTTTTTTTTTCTTTTCAAATTTTTCAGATTTTTTATATTTCCCAAAAACTAATACCTCAAAAAGAAAAAAAAATAAAATAATCTAGAAAAAAAACTAGAAAAAGAAAATAAAAAGGAGAAAATTCTCTAAAAAAAACACCTAGAAAAATTAAAATAAATCAATGAAAAACCCTAAAAATCCCAGAAAAAGATAGAAAAATATAGAAAAATAAAAATAAAAGGAAGAAAAATAAGGAAAAATTATAGAAAATCCTAAAAAAATGAAAATAAAATCGAAAAAGCTTGGGTTGCCTCCCAAGAAGCACTTGTTTATTCCTAAGCTAGACAAGGTATCTCTCAACCAGGCGAATAGTCCATAACTCCATAGCCAAGGGCTCTAGGAGCTCCATCTTGTAAAGTACCTCCGAATGTCTTCAAATTGACCCTACAGTTTGGGTCAAACCCATCACCTCCTTCAGAAATGGAGGGATCACCATCATCAAACCTGAAAAACTCATTGAAAGCACCCTTGTTAATAGCATAAGGCACGTTCTTGATGATGTTAGGTGGGGGCAAAATTTCTTTTATCCCCACCCTTGCATCGCCAAGTTCATGGCCTTCATTAAATAATAACAAACCGCAAGGATCTTCAACAAAATCATCATGAGATTTTTCAAGGTTTTCTCTTTCAACATTACGCTCACAATCATCATTTTTTTCACAAACCAAACCATCAACATGCTTATCTATCTCACATAGCACATCAACACCAAAGCAAGGGGAAACTCCACGTGGCAAAACATCACGGAATAAATCAAACTCAAGTTCATGTTCCCCTATCTTAAACTTCATCTTTCCACATTGTACATCTATGATACACCCCATCAGAGCAAGAAAAGGTCTCCCCAAAATGATTTGGGTACGGGAGTCTTCAGGCATATCAAGGATGACAAAATCAATCGGCACATAGCAATCACCCACCTTAAGGGGAAAGTCCTCCAAAATACCCTTAGGGTACTTGATGGAACGATCCGCCATTTGCAATGACATGGTAGTTGGTCTCAACTCTCCTAGGTTCAACCGTTCATATAAAGAATAGGGCATTAAGCTTACACTAGAACCCACATCACACAAAGCTCGGTCAACGGTTAAACTACCTAGGCCACATGGAATATCAAGCTTCCTGGTCCTTAAGCTTAGGCGTAAGCTTGTTAAGAACCACGAACTACATTCTTGATCAAAGCAACTTCCTCAATTTCATCAATTTTCCTCTTTTTAGAGAGGATTTCTTTCAAAAACATTGCATACAAAGGCATTTGAGATAAAACATCCAAAAACGGCACATTCACATTCAATTGCTTTAACATATTAAAGAACTTGTCGAATTTTGCATCAAATTTAGCCTTAGCATACCTTTGAGGAAAGGGTAACGGTGGTTTGTAAACCCTAGGTGGAGATGAAGGTCGGGTTTCGGTGTTTTCTTTGAGGCTCACTCTCAAGGTCTTTCCTCTCTCACCCCATCACTAGACTTCTCAACCTCAACCCCATGCTTAGCATTAGGCATGCTAGGTCCTCATATTGAGTCCCACTCTCAAAATAATGGCATTACATTGGGCATTAGGGTTAGGAATGGGTTGTCCGAAGTGATCCCGAAGGAGGGTCGAGTGCTAGCTTGGTCACAAACGAGTCTCGAACATTTGGTTTTGGGAGGTCAAAAAGTCTACTCTAGAGGCCAAGGCTTTGATCACATCATCTTGCCTTTGTTGATGCTCAAACTGTCTTTGTTGGGATTTAAGGATAACATCTAACATGACCTCTATAGTCTTTAGGTCTTGGATTTGGGGTTGGGGTTGTTGGGTAGGCCTTTGTCCTTGTCCTTGTTGGGTACCCAAGTGATTATTGTTTCGGTAAGAAAAATTCGGGTGATTTCTCAAACCGGGGTGATATGCATTCGGGTTACCAACATAATTGGCTTGTTCATTAGGCTCTCCACTTTCCATACCACTAGGACAATGCAATGTTACATGCTCAAAAGAATGACATGATGCACATTGAGGTTGAGGGGGAGGGGTAGCATTCACATTCATTCTATCCATCTTTTCAGTAATAGCATCTAATTTTGCAGATAAAAGAGTGATAACATCTACCTCATACTTACCTCCCGTTCGTGCGGAACGGGGCTTAGACCATTGGTAGCTATTCAAAGACATTTGCTCGATGAGTTCATGGAGCTCTTCCACGGTCTTGCTCATGATATCACCTCCCCACGCCAAGATGTTGGCCCTCAAATTGTCATCCACTCCGTTATAGAACGCTTGAATTGGCACCCATGGTTCGAAACCATGTTGGGGGCATTGCCTCAAGAGGTCCTTGAACCTCTCCCATGCATCGTAGAAGCTTCTCTCCCGATTCTTGTGCGAATGTGGAAATTTGGTTCCGTAAGCTTGTCAACTTGCTAGGCGGAAAGTATTTTGCCACGAATGCACTAGCAAGTTGGTCAAAGGTGGTGAAGGGGGTAGTTGCCGGTAGGGAATCCAACCATTCCCAAGCCTTCCCTTCTAGTGAGAAGGGGAAAAGCCGGAGTTTGATTGCGTCCTCCGTCGCTCCATTCTCCTTGAACGTCTCATAAGCGTGCCGAAAGATGCGGAGATGCCGGTTGGGGTCTTCATTGGGAAGGCCATGGAAAGTTGAGGCCTTCACCAAGTTGATGAGGGAGCTCTTCAACTCAAAGTCATGTGCGTCCACTCCCGGTGCGTTGATGGCCGTAGGTTGATTCGCGACTGGGGGAGTCACGCATTGCCCAAAAGTACGTCTCGGTTGGGCCATCTTCGGTTCTTCCTCAGCTTCTTCTTGCCTCCTTCTTGCTTCCTCTATTCGCTGCCGCTTCCGCCTTGAACGGAAGGTTCTTTCTATCTCCGGATCAAACTCGAATAGCGGTGCCTTTTGCATACACTGATTGACAACCTTGCAAGAGACAAAAACAAGAACAACCAAGGAAGATCAAACAGGAAAAATAAAAGAAAATGATCTAGTCAATCTAAGGATATTCGTTCGGTGGCGGCTAGGGACAAAGTCCCCGGCATCGGCGCCAAAAACTTGATACGCCGCAAGTGCACGGGTGTACGTGTAGCAAATATCAAGGTCGATCCCACAGGGACTTCGCTAACTACACACCAAACTAGCTTCCTATGTGATTGCTAAATCGGTCGGGTTTTTTTGATTGAGAATAACTATTTCTATTTCTAATCACTAAAAAGGGCAAAACCAACATATATTCACACAATTTACTTGGATTATCAATATGAGAAAAGCATTCAGGGGATAAAACCTAAGTAACTCTATGAATCAAACAAGTGGATTGAACATGTATGTCACTAACTTGGTACATTTTAGGGTCGATAATCGCATAATGTATTCCGTAGCGAGCTTTTGGCAATGAAACGGATTGCTTAGTAAAATTGATCTATTGGACTCTTTATTGTGTCAATTTTATCCAAGTTAAATATCAAATTATCCAATGACCCCTAGTTACAAAGTCTTCTATCTCTAGTTCACTTCATAAACTAGTTTAATCCTAAGGGTTCCGATTATCGAATTTCTCCGTTGATTTCATTCAACAATCTAATTCCATATTCTTGATGGCCAGTCAAAAACAATGACAAACATAATCAAAGGTTAAATAAAATGCATTCAAACTAGATAAACAAACTTGTTCAATCCAACAAAACTTAATCCATAAGAGCAACTAATAAGGGTTTATCCCCTAAAGTTATGAAACTACTCACTACTCATGTTCGATTCACTAAACATAACAAATTCTACTCTAGAAAGCATGGAAACTATAAGAAAGAGAAATAAACCGAGTTGGATTTCAATCCTTGCTTGAATGTCGATCCGCGGGGACTTTTGCTCCTCCACTTCTCTCCAATTCTTGAGAACCAATCTTCCAAAACTCAACCAATCTCTCTATCTTCACAATGGATGAATGTGGATGGAAATATGGATGAAAGGATGGATGAATATGATGATGAGGATGATGATGAGTAGGAGTCAATACCAGCAAAAACCACCGGATACATCAATTATATAGCATTAAGAGCAACCGAAACGCCATTTTTGCATTAAGAGGCAACACGGGTGGTTCCGGTCAACACGAATCTTAGGTCAACACGGTCGTGTTGAACCGACACGGACCGTGTTGATCACCGAATCAAATTGGACTTTCTCGAGGTCAAACGACCGCTTTGGGTCTTTTCTCACCCATGTTGGTATCTGCCGGTATCCAATGTGTTCTTGGGCTTGAGCTTGGGCCTTGGGGTGGATTTATTCTTCAATTGTGATCCTCTTAGACTCCATACACTTGATTTTAAGCTTGATTTCTTCACTTAAACACCAATTTCCTACAAAATTATACCAAACTCCAACCAAGCATAAAATAGAGAATTCGAGTATAAAAATAATACATTCATATTAATAATCACTCAAATTAGCTCTAAATTACCCAAGATCACATATATATAAAATATACTTATCAGACCTCTAGCGGAGGGACGACCGAGTCTTCCTCGGGCTTAGATACTGTCGGAGTGTGCGAGGCGTTGGGGTATGCTGGGTCAATGCCAAAGGACCCCACTTCCGATGTTCTCTCCGCAGGCCCCCTCATGTATGCTCTCCTAGGAGTTTTACCAAAAAGAGGAGGAGCGATGTCCCCTCATTCGGATAAACACCCCTCAAGGACGCATCCCTCCATTTCTTGGAAGCCGACTTGTCCGCCAAGTGTTCCTTGATGGAAGACCTGGTGCACATGTGGCACCTTGCTCCGTATGCCAGAGGTGCACCGAGCTACCTCCAAGAAGCCCAAGTGTAGTACATGGAGGTACTACTTCTTCTTCATTCCTTAACTACCATCCATTTGTTTACTTGCACTTGATCTCATGTTCTTTACGTCTAGACGACAATGAAGGCATATGTTTCTATGTGGATGATGTTTGCTCCTGGCCTGGAGGTGCCCCAACTCTAGGGTCTACTTGACAACTCCCAAAGAGAAGTGAGCAGCCTCCAACAGAAACTTAACGAGGAGATGCGCATGAGGAGAGAAGATGTTGAGAGGTTCAAGTTGGTGATTAAGGAAAGCCGACGAGATAGGAGGGATAGGGGTTATAGGGCTGGGAGGCGAGATGAACGCGCCTTGTTGTACAATGCCTACATGGAATATTATGATGGTTCAGACGTAGATGAGGAAAGGGAATCTTTTTTCGATTATGCCAACACCCTATAAGCCCGTAAGGATGAAAAAGGGAAGCAAAGTAGGGAGCCGGATGAGGGGTGCTTTGCTGGTGCTTCAAACGCCGATGACGGGGGAGCCTATGACTGGGGTGGGGGGAGTACTCGCGCGCATTGACCCTGGCAAAGGGCTCAATATTGGCTCTGATGGTAGTGAGGAGGATGATGAGTAGGCCCCTTACCTCTATCTTTAATTTCTTTATTCGTGTTGTAGTATAACTTCACTTTTCGTTTGTTTCTCCAGCTTTAGCCCTTGTGGCCTTATGTTTTATGCATTGTATTATTCCTCCTCGCTTGGCCCTTATGGTCTGGCTTGTCGAGCTTGTACTTGCTTCTATCTTAATTTCATTTCGTTTGTTGTTACTCGTCATACGGTTGTACCTATCTTATTCATTTTCTTGTGTATCAATGTCGATGATTGACTAAGGGTCCGTTTGGACCTAAGAAAACAGCATGGAAAAAAATTATTTTGGAAAATGAAAATCTTTCCTTTATTTGGATTGAAGAAAAAGGAATGGAAAAGAATAGTTGAAAAATTGCATAGAAAATTTGGGGTAACAATGAATAAAAAATTTTCTCTTCAAAAATGAAAGGAAAGTTGGGAGAAAAATTCTGGATCGAAACCAACTTTTTTCTCCATCATCTCTCGTGGCTCCCTTGATTCTCTCTCTCTAACTTGCTTTCTCTCTCTCTCTCTCTCTCTCTCTCTCTCTCTCTAACTCTTCTCTCTCTCAGTCTCTTCTCTCTCTCTCTCTAACTCTTCTCTCTCTCAGTCTCTTCTCTCTCTCTCTCTCCCCTCCCTTCTCTCTCTAACTGTCTTCTCTTTCTCTCTCTAACTCTTCTCTCTCTCTCTCTCTCTCTCTCCCTCTAACTCTTCTCTCTGTCAGTCTCTTTTCTCTCTCTCCTCCCTTCTCTCCCTAACTATCTTCTCTTTCTTTCTCTCTCTAAGTCTCTTCTCTCTCTCTCGAAATCTCTTCTTTCTCTCTCTCTCTCTCTCTCTAATTCTCCTCTCTCTCTCCCTCTCCCTCTCTAAGTCTCTTCTCTCTCTCTCTCCCTCTCTCTAATTCTCTTCTCTCTCTCTCTCTCCCTCTCTAACTCTCTTCTCTCTCTCTCTCTATTTCTCTTCTCTCTCTCACATTATCTCTCTACTCTCTCTCTCTTCTCTCTCTCTAACTCTCTTCTCCCTCCCTCTCTCTAACTCTTTTCTCTGTCTCTCTAACTCTCTTCTCCCTCTCTCTCTCTCTCTCTCTCTCTCTCTTTCTCTCTTCTCTCTTTCTCTCTCTAACTTTGTCTGTCTCTAACTCTCTCTATCTCTCTCTTTATCTAAGTCCCTTCTGTCTCTCTCTCTCTCTCTCTCTCTCTCTCTGTCTGTCTCTCTCTCTCTCTAAGTCTCTTCTCTCTCTTTCTCTCTCTAACTTTGTCTATCTCTAACTCTCTCTCTTTCTCTCTCTCAAACTCTTCCCCCCCCCCCCCAATCACATCATATAATGTAGAAAAATGAAGCTTGGCATTTAAAAGTTTCATGCAAATTTTATTTTTCCGTGCATTTTTCCTCAAACCAAACAAGGAAAAGAAAGTTGAATAAAATCAAATTTTTTTCCTTCAAAAGTTTACTTAAACCAAACAAGAGGAAGAAATTTACTTTTCCCCAAGTTTTTTTCCCTCATAATTTTTTTTTCCATGAGATTTTTTTCCATCCTGTTTTCCTAGATCCAAACAGACCCTAAAGACATACGAACACACATAATAATGCTTAAAGAAGCGGAATTGCTTAAAAAGTGATTTTTTCATTGATAGCTGCTTAAAGAAGCGTACAGTGATAATGCTTAAGAAGTATCCTTTGGGTAGGGAGATGTAAAATAGCCTACAACATTTCAATCTAAAGGAAATAAATCTTAATCCTAAAGGAAAATCCACTCCAACAAGCATATTGAAGAGGAGCTTGTGCTCTACAATGATAAGGAAAACTATGTGCGGGCAAAGTTCGACAAAAGGGGAAAACTTGTGGATTCCCTTGTCGAGCTTCTCAAATGAAATACTTCCTTAGTTTGTCGCAGTTCTAGGTCCTTGGGATGCTAACGCCTTGGAGGGTGATGAGCTTGAAAGTTCCTGGCTTAACCTCTTCACCGATAGCGTAGGCTCCTTCCCAATTAGCCATCAATTTTCCGTGTTTGTTAGCCTTTCCAATGGCTTCTGTTTTCCACAAAACCAAGTCTCTGACTTTTAGGGGGTGCTCTTTGACCCTTCTATTATAGGCTCTAGCTACCTTCAACTTTGTTGTTGCCTCCCTTCAGTAGCTATCTCCTTTAACCATAGGAAACAAATCGAGTGCCTCCCGTAGGACCGCATTGTTGTGCTCTTCCTGAAAAGTCCTTAGGCGATGAGTGTGGAGCATGACTTCCACTGGAAGGACGATCTCGATACCGTACACCAACATAAATGGTGATTCACTGGTCATAGACTTTTTGGTAGTTCTTATCGACCATAGGATGGTTGGCAGCTCGTCTTCCCACTTACCCTTTGCGTCATCTAACTTCTTCTTCAAACCAGTAAGAATGACTTTGTTGGCAGATTTAGCCTGCCCATTGGTTTGGGGGTAAGCGACCGCCGTGAAACAAGATTGGCATCCATACTCCGTGAGGTAATCCCTAACTTCGTCAGTATCGAACTGTCGGCATTGTCGAAGATCATGGTCCTCAGCACCCTATATCTAGAGAAGATGTTCTTCCATATGAACTTCCTTACTTCTTTCTCGATGATTGATGCCATGGCCTCCGCTTTGATCCATTTGGTGAACTAATCCACTGTGATGAATAAGTATTGCCTCTGTCCTATGGCCTTTAGAAAGGTCCCAAGATGTCCATCCCCCATTTAACGAATGACAAAGGGGAGAGGATGAGAGTGAGCTCTACGTGTAGAAGACATTACACCAGGGCGAATTTCTGACACTTGTCACATATTCTAACCAAGTTTATGGCATCCTCTCATATGGATGGCCTATAGTACACGGTGCGCATCGCCATGATCGCCAAGACCCTTCCTCCGATGTGGGAACTGAATGGCCCTCGTGGATTTCTTCAAATATTTCCTCTCCCATCTCAGGGGTTACGCATCGTAGTAAAGGTCTACCAAAGGCCTTCTTGTATAGGGATCCTTCAAAGAGGATGAACCACTCAACCATCTTCTTTACACGCTCAAACTCCTTCTTATCGAGGGGTAACTACCCGCCGGCCAAGTATTTGACCAAGGGGTCCATCCATGTATTATTTTGGTCGAACCACATGATGTTAGGCATGTCGATGCTTCTTTTCGCAAGCACCTCCTATTGGATCTTCTTTTGATGCCCATCGGTGGAGGAGCTGGCCAACTTTGAGAGGGCATCAACTTGTCGGTTCTCAAAGCGAGGTACATGTACAATCTTAAAGTGTTGGAGTCTCCCATATGTTTCTTTGACCTTTCCAAAAACAGGCCATCATGTTGTCGTCTCTAGCCTCGTACTCCCCATTTAACTTACTTACCACCAATTACAAGCCGGAGTAGACTTCGAGGGAATTGGCACCGGTGGAATAGCAAAGGACTAACCCAGCCAAGAGGGCCTCATATTCGACCTCGTTGTTCGAGGCCTTAAATAGGAACTTGAGTGCATTCTCGTATCTCTTCCCTGAGGGGGTAGTAACAATGAGGCCTACTCCACTTTCGTCCTTGTTTGTTGACCCGTCGATATAAAGGATCCAAGACTCCTCTTTTAGGGCCGGGGGCTCATCATTGTGGGAGCACTCAACTATAAAGTCGGCAAGGGCTTGCGCCTGGGTTGCCATTCACGACTCAAACTTTATTCCATAGGGGGTTAGATCTACAGCCCACTTGAGCATCCTCCCGGAACTCTCAAACTTCTGCAACATGCTCCGTAAAGGTTGATCAGTAAGCACCGTGAGTTTATGGGCTTCAAAGTAAGGATGTAGCTTCCAGTTAGCCAAAATCAAGGCATATGCAAATTTCTCCACTAAGGGGTAGTGAAGCTCGACACCTGTCAAAGTATGGCTTACATAGTAAACCGGTATCTGCTCCTTCTCTCGCTCAACAAGTAGTACAACGCTCACTGCTTGCTCCGAAACTGCCAAGTACAAGAGTAAAGACTCGCCTTGGCGAGGGTTGGCAATCTTTGGTAATCGAGCAAGGTAGTACTTAAGGTTATTGAATGCCTCTTTTGCCTCGACATCTCACTCAAACTTCGACCGTTTCTTTAGGACCTTGAAGAAAGGTTTGGCACTTGTCGGTGGAGTGAGACATGAACCTACCCAGTGCTGCTGCGCACCCTGTTAACTTTTGAACTTCCTTCACATTTCGAGGGGATCACATATCCATCACAGCTTG
Source organism: Portulaca oleracea (assembly GCA_029582165.1). Taxonomy (NCBI): domain Eukaryota; kingdom Viridiplantae; phylum Streptophyta; class Magnoliopsida; order Caryophyllales; family Portulacaceae; genus Portulaca; species Portulaca oleracea. Next base: position 17,086,454 of record CM055878.1, on the reverse strand, counting down.
TACCTTGTTCGAATTGGCTTCTATGCCCCTTTGATTGATCATGAACCCCAAAAAATTTTCGGACCTGACCCTGAAGACACACTTGTTAGGATTTAGCTTCATTTGATATTGGCGAACGACCTGAAAAGTTGCTTCAAGGTCTCCTTGGTGCGCAACCTCTTCCTTGCTCTATCATCCAAATAAACTTCCATGCTTTTGCCAACAAGGTGGGCAAAGATTTTGTTTACCAACCTTTGATAAGTTGCCCCAATATTTTTGAGACCGAATGACATGACTTTGTGGTCGTAGAGACCTTGTTCGGTGATGAACGCTGTCTTCTCTTGGTCATGCAGGATCATGAAGATCTGATGGTAGCTTGAGAAAGCATCCATGAAGCTCAAGTGAGCATGGCCTGCTGTGGTGTCTACCAATCTATCAATTTTAGAAGGGGATAGCTATCCTTCGGACAAGCTTTATTAAGATCAGTGAAGTCTATACACATTTTCCAGGTTCCGTTGGCCTTCTTGACTAAGACCACATTGGCAATCCACTCGAGGTTACTGACACTCTCGAATGAAGTCGGCCTGGAGCAATTTTCGAACTTCCTCCATCACGGCCATTGCCCGTTCAGGACAGAGGCGCCTCATATTCTGAATAACCAGCTTGTAGGTTGGGTTTACATTCAAGTGATGCTCCATCAGTTCAGGACTTATGTTGGGCATATCTTAGGCCTCGAAGGTGAATATGTCCTTCTAAGACTTCAGGAGTTGGACAAGGGATCTTTTGATATCGTCTTCTAATCCCCAACCAATTTTGATGACTCTCTCCATCTCCTCGTCGTCGAGGGGGATGAGTTCGATATCCTCTGAAGGTTCCAGATGAGGTCGCCTGTAATCTTTAGTAGAGGCTAGGTAGACCATTAGGGACTCAGCAGGCTTGGGCGAGGGCTCTACCAGAGGTTTTTCTCCTTTTGGGTTGAGTACAACTTCTTCCTTCCGTTGTTCCTCAAATATGGGCTTGAGGCTTACATTTTAATAATCCCGAGTAGTCTTCTGGTCACTTTATATCTTTCCTACCGAGCTGTCGTCTTGTTCATATTGCATGAGGAGTAAGTACAGTGCAATGACGACTTTGATCTTGTGTAGTGTTGACCGCACAAGTATTACATTGTAAGTGGTGGGCACATCAACCACTAGAAACGCAACCTCCAAATTCCTGGCAGCCTCCTTCTCCCCAGCTCGGACAGGCAGGGAGATGAATCATACAGGGTGAACGAGCTAGTCTCAGAACCCTAGAATGGGCCTCGACAACGGGGTGAGGTCCGCCTTTTGGAACTTTAACTTTTCCAAACACTCCAAGGTAATGATATCTACCAGGCTTCCAGTATTAATAAGAATCCTTCGAATGATGGCCTTACCTATTTTGAGCTCCATGACCAAAGGATCATCGTGGGGGGCCGACATTCCCCATATATCTCGGCTACTGAAGGTCATCATGGGCACCTTCATCCGGGGAAGTTGCCCAGTTATCATGACTTAGCGAGCGCTAGGCATGTGAGCCTTCCAAAAAGAGGATGAAGCTACCATAGTGGACCCCCCCCCCCCAATAGTGTTTACTATAGGAGTGTCTTCTTCCCTCCGCTTTCTTTGGTAAGGGGGTTTACCCCTCGGTATGCTCTTGAACCCTTTTTTGAGGAAGTGATCAATTTGACCATTGTCGGCTAGCTCATTGAGTGCCTTCCTTAACTCTCGACACTCAAAAGCATTGTGTACGGGCTGCTCGTGAAACTCACAGTACTTGTTGCTGGTTTGAGTCTTTTCATTGACAACCATTGGGGGTTTTCCTCTTCAATGCAGGATGATTCTTGATCTCCATCAAAATGCTCCTAGGATCCTTACTTAAGCGATGATCTGCCCTTTCTCTTTGGGGACCCTTGTAGCTCTTGGGCCCCTTCATTGGCTTTCTGGTAGAAGCATCATCGACCTTCATATGTGACGACCCTTGATCTTCAGTATATATATCAGCTGCTCAAATGTGATCCCTAGCTCTTCAGAGAGCCTTAGCGAGGGTACACTCCTTCATCTCAATAAGGGAGAACTTGAAGCTGTTAAACCAAAGTCCATTGAGGAAAGTAGTGAAGGCTACTCCATCTTGTAAATCGGAAGTGAGCACTACTTCACTATGAAACCACTTCACGTAACTATCCAAGCTTTCGGTGGCGCATTGCTTAATTTTTGAGAGGTTTACACTGGTTCTCTTCTCTCGGCAATCGTCTATGAAGTGACCCACGAATTGGTCAGAGAGCTCTTGGAAGCAATTGATACTGCCTTTGGGCGGATTGTTGAACCATCTTTAAGCTACACTTGTAAGAGTGGTAGGGAAGCAGCGACAGCTAGTCGCATCATCCATATTTTGGATGTACATTTACGATTTGTAAACGACTACGTGGTCCTCCGGACCGGTAGTCCCATCATAGAACTGGATAGTGGGAAGCTTTAACTTGCGGGAGCATAGAGCCATCATGATGCCGTCACTGAAGGGAGTAGAGATTGTCAACAATCCTGGCTTGGAGGCAGAACCGGTAAGTGCGATGATACTTACGGGTGGACGAATAAACTCTTCTAAGGAGGCAATCTCTTCCGACCGTCCTCGATAAGGGTTGGACTTTCCCTTGCTGTCATACTCCAGCCCCATTGTGGTGGATCGGTCTCTGCCCCATCTCGGTAATTCTTTCCCATGGGAGTGGCTAGGGGAGCAACCCTGCAACCTTAATGCGCCTCCTTTTGGTGGAACCTCTTTGCCTCGACAGCTCGAGGGCATGCGCTCGGGTGGGAGGGCGTGTAAGAACCTGCTTTTGACTGGTGAGAAGGATGGGAGAGACTGGCATGTGATGTTCTAAGGGCCTGGTACATCGCGACCTGCTTCGCTCGGGTAAGAGGGAGGTTTCCTCTTGCTCATCGAACCATGCTGATCTTCAGTTGTGAGTAGTGTAGCGAGTCGAGCCTGTGACAGAGAGAGCCACATTATCCTTGGCCCTTTGTAAAGCCCTTCTTGCCTCGATGACCTGTGTCATCCATGCCTACGGATGGTGCCGCAAGCTGCTCAGCAGCCAAAGTGGGCCGTGTCAAGTTTGGGCCCGAGCTTCCTTAGCCGGGTTTGTGAAAAGTGACAAGAAGGAGGAAATCCCGACCCAGCATTCTCGCGGGAAACCCACCCGATCGCTCTCTTTCACGAACCGTTACACCTTTGTAAAAGGTGGGGTGGTGAGTGTCACGTTGGACTGGCTTAGACGAGTCATTCATTAGCGGAGCTTGGAGAGGCTCGGGTTTTCTCCCACCAGCCCCATAGGCCTCAGGGACATACCGGGCCATCTCGGGACGAGAAGCATCGGGGAATCGGGGTTCAGGAGTGACCCTGGAATCGTGGAAGTTCACGGAGGAATCAGCGCCGACCGACAGCAGGTTGTCGCGCCCGAGTCAAATCAGTCGCACCTGGGACCACTATTTGGGCACGGCGTCACGCCCGTGACTCCCGTCGTCACGCCCGCAAAACACCACAACAGACCAGGCATATGTTGGGGCAGAGGGTTGTCTCGCCCGTGACCCGCCTCGACAACCGACAGACTGTGGCGGACAGAACGGTGTCGCGCCCGCGACTGCCAGCGTCGCGCCTACGACACGCGCGTGTTGTTTCGTTTTTTGCTGAGTTTTGGGCTTAATTTTCTGTTTAGTATAAATACCTTGTTTTCACTCTTCCCAAGGCAGATTATGTTGATGAATGATATGCTAATACATTGTTAGGGTTTTCCCCTAGTTTCTCCCTCAAAAAAATCTTGTTCTTAATTTATCCATTTGTTAATGGTGGTGTTAGCAAGTCATTCCTTTAGTGATTATTTAGTGGATTACCTTGGATAATCATGGTGGGGTGTTAGGCCTAGAGTTGTGGACTCTCCTTGTTCAAGGTCATATCCTTCCTTTGGGTGTTTAAGCCCTTGTTCATGAGAATATCGATCATCCATCATCACTCAAGCTAATCACCACTCCATCATGCAACGGTAACGCTCCACAAAGGCTGTGAAGGGGGTGGTCTAACGGGACAACCTCCCGAGCGCGACGGGTCTTGCCACGGAGAAAGGCCGTATTGGAAAGCTGGAAGGGGCATGTGTTGCTCTAGGGTACTCTTCACTTGGTCCTAGACCCTCCTTATCATATCGTCTTACATGACATCCATGAAGTTCCGAAGGGCTCAAATGGTAACGTAGACCCATGGCTGCTCGAATCGGTTACCAATGGATGGACGTGATGTGTCCTCTGATTCTTCTTCAAAGGGGTTATCGAGGCGAACGTCTGGTACTTTCCCCTTATCGTTGTTCCGGTTTGTGTCCAACTTAGATTGAGAGCGAGTTCCGCTTGCTACTATTAGTTATCATTCCTCACCACAGACGGTGCTAATCTGTTTCCAGAGAAACGTAACTAGGGTTAGATGAGTTGGAGGATCGAGCTTATGTGGATGGCGGCAAGATGGATCTTCTCGGTGCTCCCAACCTGCAAAACAAGGCACGCCCCGAGGATTTGGCCCCAGGGAATGCCCCTTCGACGCTCAAGTTAGCACGTCACTCGAGGAAGTTAATAGATAGTAATGAAGGGTTTAGGGAGTATTTCGAGGTGGAGGGAAGTGAGAGTCTAGTTACTCAGATGGAGGTGAGGTGTTGCCTTAGGAGGAGAGAATGTGGGCTACTTTTTATGTCTTGTCAAATTAATCAATGATATGAGTATTTATAGGGAGAGTAAATGAGGAGGTCGGGGATGAGTCAGCCAAGAGGTGTAACAGAGAGAGGGAGAGAGACTTGGGCCTTTTTTTGTGCCCATTACCATAATTGGATTTCTTCTCCCGATGATCAGGCCACTGTCATCGACTGTCATGCTGAATGGAAAGTGATCGATCCAACTGCTGTTTGATGTGGCAGGAGTAGTGTTTACCACATCACTTTCCATAACCATTCCTCTAAATTCGAAGCTAAACAACATCATCATAATAAACTTTGCCTATAACCCTAAACTCAATTTCAATCAACTTAACAAAATGTTCTCCAATTATAATGTATCAAACAATATCTTCTATCACTAAATTTTGAACTTAAACCAAAATCAAATTTCTAAGAATCACCATCCACCCCCATAACACTTCAATTGCATAAACCATAGTAACCTATGACATTAAATAATTCCTAAACAATGTCCATCCTCATCAATCAAAGATAACAATCCCACTCCAAAATACACACAAAACACAATCTACTTTCAATAATAAACTCAAAACGATACTCACAAAAAACAATTAAAACACAATTTACTTTCAATCATCAACCTAATACAACATTTTAACCAATGAAATATATATATATATATATATATATATATATATATATATATTAAAACCAAACCACCTGAAGGAAGTCCATACCTAAATTATGAAATTTGGGAAGTTTGGTTACTTTTGCCCAAACTACTTTCGAACCTAATTAATACTATCAATTAAAAAATAAATTAATGAAAAACAAGTTGCTTCCACCAAGACTTAAACTTTGGCGGGAGACATAGAAGATAATCATAATTACCATTTGACTAACATCTCTTCTATGTCAGTATTGTTACTTACAAAAGTAATTTTTGTCATTTTTTTTTTTTCGATAAGTGGGGCATTAGCCCGAATTTATTCAACATATAAAGGTGTCCAATGACACAAGTGCACTTCAGCACTATACAAAAGATGGGTTGTACGTGTTGCCCAATAAGTCCACCAAATTCCACTAGCACTAAGGCCTTCACACAACATGTGGCATTTCATCCCCATGGGCCCCTATCCTTTTCTAAAGATCCACTTGTAAATGTAGTACAATTAAATATAATTGTGCCTACCAAATTCAATATGTTTCACGATTCATGTCTTGCTCCTCTGCTATTTCTTTCAAAACGCCGTCCCTCTTCTACTTTTTCTTCCATCTTTCTTCCTTCAATTATTACTGCTCTGTCATCCTCTCTAATTAAAGATTGCTGGGATTTCCTTGAACTTCCTAACCAAAGTATTTGCAGAATATGGCAAGTCTTCTTTCTATGCTGAAGCGCATAAATCGACCCTCCATTGTATCAATTGTTCCACCATCTCCAGATCTGGGTTCCTTCCTTCCAATGCCACTTCATTCCTGTGTTTCCACAATGTCCATAATGTTGCAAAGCAAGTCAACATCCATAGCTTCTTCCTCATTTTGCTATTGATTTGTACCTCCATCCACTTCTTAAACCACATTCTAATAGTTGTTGTGTGCTGGATCTGACACCCCAAGGCCTGTATCTTTCGGCCCTAGATCTGTCTTGCAAAGTCACATGTAAGCATGACATGATCCACCTCTTCCCATTCACTTCTGCACATTGGGCAATAATTCATCTTCTGCGATAGCATGCCTTTTCTTATCAGATTCGATCTCGTGCTAATTTTCCCCAATAGTGTCATCCATACCATCACTTCAACTCTTGGAGGGGAAAGTTTTTTCCGAGTCTTGTTGACAATCGAGTCAATTTGAACATTGCCTCTGGCCACCCTCTCGGCCCTCATGACTATTTCTTTGACACTGTATTCTCCCCCGCCTCCCATAGTAGCTTATCTTCTTCATCTGCAACTGGATAGTGCTCCTGTATGACTCTTATAATAGCTTGTTCCATTTCTATCTCCTGTAATGTGAGATTCCTACTCCATGACAGACACCATCTCCAACATCTTCCTTCAAACTAGCTCATGTCACTTGTCATATTCCTTTTCTGTGTTGATATATACCATATATAGTGTAGGATATGCTTCTCTTAAAGGTTGATGCCCCAACCACACATCATATTCCTTTTATGTGTTGTCATTCATTTTAAAAGTGCAATTATTATGCTATTAATATATACTATATGAAGGTTAATAATAGATAAACAATAATAAAACTAAAATATATTTTGTTTCTCTAATTAATAATTATAAAAAAGGAAACTGCAAGCTATATATATTTTCTAATTAGTATGCTTTTTGAACCATGTAATTTAAATTAGTCTTAAAATATATTTGTATTGAAAATATATGAATAATGATAGTACAATTTTTTCCACTGTTAAATTAAAATCAATATAAATAATTTATTTTATTTTATTTTTGAAATTGAATATAATTAGATTTCCTCTCTTTCACCTTTCATTTCCTAAAAAATAAAGTATGCCCATTATATATTTTTGTCATATTTCAATAGTCTTATTGAATTCTCACAAATATTATTTTCTATTGGTAATACAACAATTAATCTCTCTTTATTATGAAAAACAGGCAATGCAACTTTGTTTTGATTGATGTTGTGATTTTTTTACATATGCTTAAATTTTAGAATTAATAATTATTTTAATTTGTGATTATTGGTTTTTTACTACTAAATATTAATGTTTTATAATTTCTCTATCATTTTCTATTTTAATTATTATTATTACATAAAAATCATATTTATTTAACAAAATCAAACTTATAACAATATTATGTTTATAATGTATACACATATCTCAATTATATTAATTATTTGTTCTAATGTTTAAGATTAAGTGTTTTTTCTTATGCTATTGAGAAAGATTTGAAAGAAATTATAGAGTTGTTTGGGTTTATTCAAATTGACAAATAAAATAATTTACTGTTGTTCTTTACTATACGTGTTTAAGACAAAACTATAACATATCTCTCTTGATTTATTTTCATATTTATAATAATATTTTATTCAGTAAATTGAGAGATAGATTATTTAATTAAATATTTTCTAATATATCATCTACATAAATATGTGGTGTGAAATAAATATTTCAATTAATAAGTTTAAACCATTAACACATATATTCTATAAAAAAAAAAAGTTTAACACATAATTCTCGATAATTTAATAATTAGCAATTTTCTCATGCATTGCACAAGATATATAAGGTTAGTTTACAAATTATAACTTTACAAAACCATAATTTACAAAATCCAAATTATAAATGACAATAATATAACTATACTCAAGAAAACCTATAATTTCAACATAACTAACCCTAATTTACAAAAACCTTATTAAAATTACAATACTTTACACAAAACTAACATATTTAATCGATATTACAATAATCTAATTACTCACAAAAATCTAATTTACAAAAATTAAAATAAACTAACATATTTAAGCTAAATCAACAATTACAATACATTAACCAATAAATACCAAGTCAAACTACAAATTATGAATTTCAATTAACATATACACAATATGGGAGAGAAGAGTTACTTGGGGATGGTTGTAGGTGGTGCTGGAGAGGACGCGGCGACGGGGCCGCGACAACGATGGTGGCATTGACAGTATTGGTGTTAATTGCATTAGGAGAGGGCTTTGGGCGTCAGGGAGCTGCGAACAAGAAAAACCGATTCAACTTAATTCAAGCTGATGACCATTCAATAAACGGTTGCAAAGTAAAAATTAACAATTGCCAACAACAGTCGTTCATCATACATTGAGATAGTTCAATTAATAATAGTCACCCGAATCTAGCTACCATTAATTTATCGATAAGTAGATAGCGACCATTAAGTGAACGGTCGTTAGAGAATGGTCTCCCGTTATTTAAAGGCCACCATTTAATTAACGGTCACTGGGCCATCTCCTTTAGGTTGCTATGTTGTAGTGTTAACTTGTTCGTTCTTAATACATAAGTAGGAGTTGTCGCCATCATCATCATCGGTCATCATGGGAGTGTTATTGACAACAACAATCCTTGAAGTTTGATGTACATGCAGGAAGCAGAGGAACAAATGAGCATGTGGGATGCTGAAAGAAGACTACTAGCAAACACAATGCTTGATTTATCCAACCAATATTTCATCCTTGTGTTGGAGGCATGCACTCCTCTACACAACTTCGCCATAGCATATCGCTATATCACAAAATCCCGACATAGTTTCATGGGCTCCTATGATGAGGAACGACCCTTTAGGAAGGGGCCATGTAACCCCGGCATGGCTCCTACAGTGATCCACGAACAATGGCGCAAAGGATCTCAACGGTTAGTGATCAATCGTGAACTTGCGCTTAGAATTGTTGAGGCTCTTATTTATTACCCCAAGTTCAAACAGTTTCATAAGCCTGCTTGTTATGTTGACGACCATTATTTCCCAACAATGCTTCACATCAAACCTCGCATTTGCTTGCCAATATGAGCCTCGCGTACATAGATTGGTCCAGGGGCAGCCTCTACCTAGCTACTTTTGGGAAGAACAATATCTCCAAGGAGTTCTTTGCTAGGATCTTAGCAAATCAAACATGCTACTACAACAATTGGCAAGATTATCTCTGCTACCTTTTCGCCCAAAAGTTTGTCCCTAAAGTCTTTGGGTACTGAGTGTTGGGGAAAAAAAAACTATTGTATCAATCAACATGGTTCAAAATCAACCATATTTTACCACAGCAAAAAGGAAAAGAAAAAACATTCAGAATGGCGGTCATGGAGGCCTCTAGGGGGCAGCAATGCTGGTGATGCCAATTAGGATGCTACAATGCCCAGCAAACATGCCTAATAGACGTGAAGCAGGTTGCCTTCGTCGTAAAGTCATAACTAATGGAATGTGGATGCTGGACTAAAGGCTGGGTGTAGTACACAAGGACACAAACATTTTAAACATAGCTATAATCAGATTCAAATGCAGGGACAAAAATACAAGCTCATATGTCCTGATTTACTCAATATTTCAACAAAGCTGCACGTGTGTAGCCTAAAATGAAGAATCCACAGATCGTGTCACCATGCAAACTCCTCAGATACCTCATACCTCAAGTAAAGGCAGATTCCCATAATGTAGAATGCAGAAGCATACTCACCACAATTAGACATTTCAGAGTAGATGACCCAATGAGTTAACAAGAATAGAAATATAGCCAATGAAGTTGAGTTCAGCAAATGCTGAATAGATTTTACTAAAATGCTTGAATATACGGCATAACGACCATCCACATGCACCAAGTTTCATCTCAAGCTGCAGAGAAGCAGCATCATCTTTCGCTTGAAATACATTAACTGCATCCTATAATTCATCATGATGTGTTGTTTCTTGTGATTGGGTTTTCGCTTCCTTTTCAAGAAGGTACCTTACAGCAAGAGAGGCATGAAGGGATGCACCATACGGAAACGCGTCCTCATTGACTACAAAATTAGGGTTATGCTCCCCTCCTAATTTTCCACGGGTCTCATTTTTCAAGCCTACAAAGAAAAAGCATCCAGGGATCATCTCCTGGTAAAATGCAAAATCCTCAGATCCAGTCAATGGCATGGCTATCTTAACGTAAGGGGTCCCCAACATATCTGTGGCAACTCTGTTGAACAACCCGTACAAATTCTCATCATTTACAGTGGGTGGGTTCACTTTATCGCCATCAAAGAAATCAATTGTTGCGGTGCACCTCTGAACGGCAGCCTGATTGATGATAACCTGCGACATCACACACTGTTAACTACCACAGATAATCCGGGGAACATATGCAAAAAGAGGCAAAAGTTTGGGTTCTAATAGATCAGAAGTGATGTGTGGACATAAGCCACACACATAGGTAAGAAAACCCCACAGGAAACAAATTCAAACCAGGAAGTGGTCCATTCAGGAGGCTTCAACTTGATTAATTTCATGTTGCACTATGCTCCGATTGATGTAATTTCCAGGGCCATCCATGGATTAGATCAAGTTGGATTATTTCAGATTCAAGCCTATCTTGAAAATACAACCAGACAACGCTGCTCATGACCCAGCACAGTTTGCATAGGGTCCAGTTCAGACTCTGCTACTTTTGAGTCTGGCTTCTGTTGTCAAATTGGGACCATGTATTATAAGATTAACTAGTACTCAGACACGGGCAACGCAAGTAAATCATACGTATTGTTGAAATTATTACTGAGGTTATATTTAAAAGAATAAAGAAAAAAGTAATAATGAAAAATAAAAAGAATAATTTTCTTATTTAAAAGAATAAAGAAAAAAGAATAGTGCATATAAAAAAGGAAAAGAAAAAAGTCATCAATGGAAACATATACACATTAATACACACATTAATATTACATGATTTTTAAAAAAATTAAATAGAATCAATTATAGGTTTCCCAATGCCCTCATTATAATCCACATATTTCAATCCTCACCCTTTGTACCCAGAAATATATATATATATATATATATATATATATATATATATATATATATATGATATGATGATATATGATATATGATATGATGATTTCCGCAAAGCCTTTCCCGATGACAAAGCAGCCATGTGAGTGCTTGTCCTGGTCTCCCGCCCCTTCTCCCCAAAACAAAAAAAAAAGGGTAAAAGAAAAAACTTTCTCGTAATGTTGAAAGTGAAAAGAAACACATAGCCAGCAAACTCAACTCTTAGGTTTTCAAGTTTGTTTTGAGTGTCACTATCCATTAATGCTAGACACCAAGACCTAATCTACCTATTTGCTGCAACAACCCTTCTTTTCTCTTTCCTTGGCAAAGACAACTAATATCTCTAAAGCTTAATCAGATTCAGAAGCATTCAAATAACTCATTTCTGATGGATTTATTGATCAAGAACAGAAAGATAATACAAAACTTGGAGTTTTAGGTCATGCAAAGAGGTTATTCAACAACAGGGTTGAAGCCCCACTTCCAAACGGGAATCAAGACTTGAACCATATTTAGAGGTAACAGGCAAATGATACTTTTCCCTTTTTGTTACACCCTCCCCTCCATTCATCCGCTACTCATGTGTCAAACCCCAGATGGCAGATAAAGGCCCAGACGGGTACCTCGCCAAAATAAAAATAAAGGGGAAAAAGAGAGAAAAACAGCATAAAATCATGGCAACAAAGTTAACAGCTTTGCTCTTACCTCCTCAATTCGCTGCCTCAGTTGGACAAAACTTGACTTTTGCAGCGCTCGGAATGTGCCACCAATAGTAACAGAATCTGGTATTACATTGAAAGCACCACCTCCTTGAAACTTGCCTACGGTCACAACCTACAGATAAGGGCACCATGCTCAGAACTATGTAAAAACTAGTATAAGAACAAAATGACATAGTTCAGGCTACATGTTGGTGAAAAGGATTTCAGTAGCATCTAATGACTTCAACCAGATATTTCGACATGCTCTAAAAAGATAACACATTGAAACGCTTTCAAACTTATCCTTGCAGAAGCAGGATTCATTTGGAAGGATTTAAGTCACCTAATAATAGGCATATTCCTCAATTCCCTTGGAAAATTGAGAACCTTGCTAATGACTATAAAGCTACCATGAAGATGAACAGATCAGTTGTTGACCAGGCCTAATCTCAATTTGCAGGAGCTTCAATCGTTAAAGGTAGATTAGAGGCCGAGGGAGGCAGAAGAGTTGCAGTGTCAAAATTAGCTTAAAATACCAATCCAAGGACATGGCTGACACACCTAAACTCAGTCCAGGATCAATGATAATACTACAACTCCATGGCCAGATTCACCACCACGTGAAAATCAGGAGTGACCACGGTAACAGCAACTTCATCTAATAACAGATTGTAAGGATTCTATTTAAACATCAAGTTGAACCAAAACAGGGACCGAGTCTGGCAACAATGCATTTTAATGCAGGTCTGGGATGAGTCACTGGAAAAATGCTTACTGCAACAATTAATGACGGTGTCACAGTAACAAATCTGAATCCATACCCTTAAGTCCAACCTTGTTTTTTTTTTGGGGGGGGGGAGGGGGGGAGCCAAAAGAAAGTACCCAAAGTAGACTTCTGCAGCAACGTAAAAAAGCAGATATGTTCAGAAGAAAAGAAGAAAGATTAGATTAATTACTTGTGAATCAAGAGGATCAGCTTCGCGGGAAACAATATGCTGTAAGCTAACAATGACATTGGAAGCTGCCAAAATGGGATCCACAGAGTGATGTGGAATAGCTGCATGACCACCCTTTCCATGGATAACTGCTTCAAAGAAGCCACTCCCAGCCAACAAGGGACCAGGCCTGGAGGACACTTGACCTACTGGCAACTCAGAATTAACATGCAAAGCGAAGATGGCTTCAACATTCTCCAAAGCTCCAGCCTCTATCATTTTCTTGGCACCCATATATCCCTCCTCCCCTGGTTGGAAAACCAGAACAACCGTTCCCTGCGGACAGAAAAAAGACAATATTGAAGGGGGGGGGGGGGGGGGAAAGCCCAAACAACATACATCTTCACCTCACCAAGTGAAGTGAAGTGCATATCATTTATTTAGTTTTAAGATGCAATGAGTACCCAATGGAGCTCTTTTGAATGCATTATACTAGCAATCCACTTAACAAACTGAGGAGCACTATGTAACCGGGGACAGTTTGGCTACTCATTTGCAAAATACAAAATCCCCTCTCCCTGTTTGTTCTCAAAAAATTAGTAAATAAATATATAATCCCACAACAACAGAAGGTTTCCAATTATCATAGTAAATGATGTACTGGTCTATCAACATTTTCAACACAATTGAGCAATGCAGCCTCAATTTTCGGTTGATGATCAACAATTAGATGGGAAGAATACAATCAGGCAATAGTAATTTGAAGATGTTGAGAATATTTCAAAAACACGAGTTTCAGGAGGCCCGGGAAGGTTCGTAGTGGCTCAGGTTCTTCCGTATGCCACCACAAGGTCGTCTGTGGTAGTTGGGATCCCTACAGTCAGTGAGGTTTGGTCAACAGGCTTTGGATGTTGACAGAGATCAACCAGAGTGTCTACCTAAGCACCACAGTCCGTGGCAGTATCCCAATGTCCAACTGTGACTTCCTGTGCAGGCTGTTGTATACTGCTTTACCTAGGATGCTATGTAAGGATTTGTGGTTGATGCTATTTAGGCCTAGACTGATATTATAACATATGTTACTAATTCTTAAATTACCTATCATGATAAACTTGTGTTTAATTCATGCTTTAAGTGTAATGGAGTTTCAATCTCTTCCTTTTCTCTCCCTCCTTTATTTAGACAAGTAAATAAGGCCATTATTCAAATATTCAGATACATACTCTCTCTTATGTTGACTGCAACAACATTACATAAAATCATAAGAGAGAAACAAGTCAAAAGTTGCACTCAAGTTTTTTTTTTTAATCTTATCCTCAGGATCATTTATGGTCAAGCAAATAGGTCTTTAGGAAAGTGCAATCCACGATTCTAAACGCTATCAATTCACTCCATTTAGCCCAGAATTGTCGCCATGCCATTAGAAGATCAAGAAAAGGTGATCAAGAGAAAGCCATCCTAATGTCACTTCATTAACAATCTTAAGACCTATTTACAACGGGCAAGTTTGGATGAGACAAGTTTAGAAGACGGATATTCATGTTCAAGAAAATATCATCGAGATTGAGGCAATTACTATAAAGATAAGAATCCTTGTATCAAGAGCTTCTATACGATTATTGTTAAGTTTCCATTGATCAGATTAACCCTTTGGTTCTTTTCTCTCCGAATAACCCAGAAATCACATGTGGTATAACCAAGGCCTTCTTCTTCATGGGTTTCTTGCCAGAGAAACTCTCCCAAGATAGGATATGATTCCTGATTGAATAAGATACAACCCAAGAAACACCAAGACAACCAAAGGCTAAAGTCTAAAGAAACCTAGCGAAGTCACAATGAAGCAATAGATGATTTGAAGATAAAAGATCTCCCATGCACATGTTACACCTATTAGCCATAATCCTCCCCCTTTTTAGTAAATTATCACAAGTCAAGATGCTATTGTGTGTCGTTTAGCTGTTTTTCTTTGATTATTAAAGTGGCATGTTACACCTATTACCCATGGGATCTCATCAAATTTACCTTACCATTGGGCTATGTTACTCTGACTTCATTTTCCCAACCATACCCATGTTGGACCCTATATACCGGGACAAGGGTATATAGGGTCATGAATGAAAATATACAAAATTTCTGAAAGATAGCCGAGTCCAACACCTATATCTGTGTCCCATATGGACGCGCGTAATGGAGTCTGCGTAACAGTCATTGGAGATCTAACCTTATCAATTTGGGGTTGAAATTTGACTGAGTTCATTCGATTGATTGTGGGATCTCGCTCAAAATACAGCTACGTGACTAAGGTAAGTTTCAATTTCAAAATATTCACCAACATTAGTTGTCTCTCTCATTAATCTTCCCCGCTGTTGACCATGTCTGGCCATTCTGGTTGTATCTGACACAATTCAATGTCCAGATCCATGTCGGGTCGTGTCAACACAGGTATGACAAGCCATATACACAAGTCTGGGTAAGTAGCTAGTGGTCCTTATTAGTAGGGATTGGTAAGCCCAATTTATTCAATTGCTATAACGATGTCTAAACTTGATACTTAACAAGATGTCAGGTATTACGTTCAATTAAGTGATAGAGTTATTATGGCAATTGAGAAGCACTAGAATACAATCATCTCAAGGTCAAGAGTGCTTCTTAGATTATAAGTTCAAAAAGATGAATTTTGTAAACTCTTAATAGACATTAATTGGATGGGACTTGTAAGGACACAAGCTCTCTAATTGTCTACCCAAGTAAGCATAAAGTGTGGCCACTTCCAAAAGCTACAAGCTTTGCTTGGATACACTTGCAAAGGATAGGGAGTTAGGAACACAAGGATAGAATAAATATTGTCATATATTAAGACTTAAAAGAAAGTTAGAGATATGTATGTGTGTTATACATGCAATTAAACAACAAGGATGTAAAGTTCAAAGACTTTTCTACTCTATATTCAGATAGATTGAATTAAGCACACTAAGCCGAAGTTTAAACCAAAAGATATTTCCGTAATGTAGATTAGCCTCTATGATTCTTTGGTGTTTGAGTTTGTTATATTCCAAATGTCAGGGGTATATTTTAATACCCAGATTATTCAAGGTTATTTCGAGATAATTCACCGTTAAGAAAACAGGTCCTAAGGAAAGTGCAATCCAAGATTCCAAACTTTATCCAGTTCGCTTTCTATCTTGTCCATGCTAGGATCAAGAGAAGGCGATACAGAGAACATGATCTGAATGTTGCTTTCCTCAATAGAGCATCCACGAAAACCTGTTCTGCTCTACACATTAGTAGTTTCTTCACATGCCAATTCACTCATTTACTAAGAAGAGTGCTTTATGAGAGGCTTAATCATCTTTCAATTCCATAAATTCTTCCCAAAATATCACCCCATCTAACCTCCAACTTTTCCTCCTTTCTAGAAACAGGAGAGAAACATGGCAGAGTATTTGATAACAGGCCTTTCAACTTATCTATTGTGCAGGATTCACACAGGTTAACTACAAGCCATATTAGATATACCTGAAAGAAGATGGAAATTGCCCATCACTTTTACCAAATGCATTTTATTAAGATGCCATGGAACCAGCTGCAAGCAGATTCCATTTCACAGGTATCTCAGATTACCTTCTCTGAAGTGCTTAGTATCATTTGAAGAAGTAGTGTTTACTGTAGTGCCAAAATTAGTGTTCGGCATAGAAAGGAAACAATCAGCAAGGTAATTTGACAACCTTTTGGTGGTGCTTCAAGTGAAAAGGTCCAACAGAACTAATAGCATGGTCCAAAAACAAAATTGACTGAAATTTAACCAAAAGAAGTCAAACAGAGACATTCAAACATACCTTTATCATGCTCTTGTGCTCTTGGAGGATCCTTGCTGCACCCAAAAGCATTGCAATATGAGCATCATGCCCACATGCATGCATTTTCCCAGGCACTTTGCTTTTGTGTTCCCACTCCACCAATTCCTGCAAAGTGTATCACAACCAGTTAATAAGATCCGCCAATAAATCTATATAGCCCACATGTTTTACAATCAAAGGCTAAAATAAAATTACACACTGTTGGGAACCAAACACCCACCAACAAAACAAATCACTGAATCAAATACTCATGAATAAGGACACGCAAGAACAAAAATTTTTTCAGGAAATTCTGCCGATTGACAATGTTTCCCTTATAAAAGGAAACACTATGCCCCATACATCCAAGTATTAGGATAGCATTCGGTGATTTTGACATGTTAACAAAACCTAATTTACAATCGACATTTGAGTGAGCAAAAATGTTACAACCAAGACCCTAAACTCAAATAGCCATGCATGAATTTAAGAAGAGAATCCAAGAGTACCTGAATAGGCAAGGCATCCATATCAGCTCTCAGAGCTACAAAGGGAGGCTTCCCAGTTCCAATGAAGCCCACAATACCAGTAACTGCAACTGGGTATTTGTAAGGAATGCCCAATTTGTCCAACTCCTCCCTAATTGCCCTGCTAGTCTCAAATTCCTCAAACCCAAGTTCTGGATTTTCATGTAATTTTCTCCTGATACCTACCATCCATTCAAACACTTCAGCCTTCTGGCTCTGATTCAGGAAGAATTTTGGGATCTCTTCAACCTCCTTGGAGAACAAAGAAGCATCACAGAGACATGGTTTGGCTTCAAGAAATTGTACACACACAATTAGACTGACCCAGATGAAGAATCTCATCATTCTTCACTAGCCGGGCAACTGCACAACAATGGTGGAAATTTTTGATTTTTTTTAAATGATGGGTTGGTTATTGAAAAGCATAGACGGAGACCCCTTTAATAATAATATATAAATAAACAAATATTGAAAGTGGGTCATTACTCATTGCTCCCTTGGCTGCTTCCAATCACAAGTTCTTATTATATAAGGAGAATCACTACTTTGCTTCCGGGTGCTATTATCCCACGTGCTATATAAATAAATATAAGCGCATTTTCAATGTGACTTTTTTTGTCACATTTAGGTGGACTGTGCATGTATAATGCACAATCAGTACAAATTGAAATTTTTTTACCCCTAGAAATATTTACCAGCAAAAAATTAGAGTTATTGCTTAATATCGCCCCCTTTGTTATTAATGTCGCCCCTCAAATGATTATTTTAGCCTTATTCTTTTCCACTCCTCTCTCACTCCTCTCTCCTATCTAATTTCTCTCTCTAATAATAATAATAATAATAATAATAATATTAACAAAAAAATTAATAATAATAATAATATTTACAATTTTTTTAAAAAAATAAAGAATATAGGTTCGGTTACCGCACGAAAAGTGTGGCACCGCGATGGCTACCGCACGTCGATCGCGGCATCGGCCGTGGCTTTGCCGCGATCGACGTGCGGCAGCTACCGCGGTGCCGCCGCACTTTTCGTGCGGCAACTGGGTTTTTTTATTTTTTTATTTTTTTAAAAAAAATTGTAATAATAATAATAATAATAACAATAATAATAATAATATTAACAAAAAAATTAATAATAATAATATTTACAATTTTTTTAAAAATATATATATATAGGGCCGGTTGCCGCACGAAAAGTCGCGCGGCGTCAGCGGCTACTACGTCGATCGCGGTATCGACCGTGGCTTCGACGACACGCGGCGACCATGCGGTCTTGCCGCACTTTCGTCGCAACCGGGTTTTTTTTGTTTTTTTAAAAAATTGTAAATATTATTATTATGATTGTTATTATTATTATTATTATTGTTATTATCATTATTAATATTAAATTACAATGTTATTATTAAAAAATTAACGATTTTTGAAATTCAACCTAAATTTAATAATAACATTGCAATTTAATATTAATAATGATAATAACAACAACAACAATAATAATAATAATAAAAATATTATTATTAACAATAATAATAATAATTACAATTTTTTTTTAAAAAAATTGTAAATATTATTATTATTAATTTTTTTGTTAATATTATTATTATTATTATTATTATTATTATTATTATTATTATTATTATTATTATAAGAGAGAGAAACTAGAGAGAAGTTAGAGAGTGAAGGATCAAGGGCGATATTGGAAATTATTATGAAAAAGTGGGCGATATTAGTAAAAAGGGGGTGACGAAAAGCAAACGGGAAAATTAGTATGTTGTGGCACTGGAATGATCTTCCATACAATAAAAGAAGTTTAGGGATAAAAAATGTTTGATTTAACTATTTGCCTAGCATTTTACATTGTAATTTGTGTTCACATTTGAAGTTATTCTTTCGCGATCAAATATAATAATAAGCAGTTTACTTGGTAGTTTCACCTCCTTGCCTTATAGTTTCTATTTAAAAAAATTACTCTTTTGTCTTCGAATATAATAATAAACAGTCAACTTTATAACTTCACCAACTTGTCTTGTAGCTATTCACACTTTTTTTTTATTTGAGAATGATGTTAGAAGAAAGAAAGGTGGTTTTGTTTTTTTTTTTCCTGTACTAACCTTCTATACAATAAAAGAAGCTTAGGAACGAAAATGTTTGAACCAGCTACTTGCGTAGCGCATCTTCTGTTGTTGTTTATGTTCACACTTGAATTTACTCTTTTACCTTCAAATATATTAATAATAATAAGCAACATACTTGGTAGCTTCACCATCTTGCCTTGTAGTTTGTATTCACACAAAAATTTACTCTTTTTCCCTCGAACATAATAATAATTAGTTAACCTTGTAACTTAATCAACTTCCTTATAACTTGTATTCACACTTTCTTTGTTTGAAAATGATGTTGGAAGAAAGAAGGGTGATTCTTTTTTTCCGTAAATTAATTACAATAATTAAGGAGTCTAACATCAAATAAAACTTTATGTCCAAACCAATCAATTTGGGAAGCGGGTTAAATACGTGTCAGGTGTGTATTTAGGGGAGGTAAATACGAGTCAGGTATACATCGGATTCGCATAAACACGAGTAAGATGTATTTCGGGTTCAAGTATGTAACGCCCCGAAAATTCAATTATAGAAAAGTCAAAGTCAAACTAACGTTAACAGACAAAACTTAGCGGAAGACTTCAAATTTAGTTTGGGCGTTACTGCCGTATCCTCGAAGGAATACAAGGCGAGAAAGGAAAACACAACTGCGCTAACTAAGCAACTACTAACAACTCAACAAACTTTAAGAATTCATAACGAAAACAAATTAAAAGGTTCAAGGACTTCTAAACTCGTCGTCCTCACTTCTAATTCCCGTCCCCAGCATTTAGATCTTCACCTGAAATCAAAACATTTCAGAAAATGAGGGGGAAATCTCAATAATGTCTACCCCTAACGTTTAAAACAGTTTAAGTTCATTTCAATTCATTTTGGGGAGAGGGATCAAATCAAACGTTTCACAAACCTTTAACCCTTAATTGTTTCCCTCAACCCATCCAATTCATATTTTAATGTGCGGGCGGGATACCAAATCCCTTAAAGTAACATCGCCTACCAAAGGCATAAACATCGCCTACCAAAGGCATCAAGAACATCGCCTACCAAAGGCATCAAGAACATCGCCTACCAAAGGCATCAAGAACATCGCCTACCAAAGGCATCAAAATACTGTCCTATATCAGGGAAGGAAGCCCTGATCTCCTGGTCCATAACCCTGCAGGTTGTTACACCTGCACAACAGGTTATCCCCCGAAACCCGCTTAACGTTTCCACTTGAATTAATTACACAGTATTCAAACTCAACTCACGACTCTCAAGTCAAACCATCCCAAGTTATCAAAACCATTAACAAACTTTGAATAAAAGACCATCCAATTTCTCAACTCAAATAAACCAAAACCACAATCGAATCAAAAAGATTATCAAAAACAGATGGTCGTATTTCCACAAAAGTCCCCTTTCGGGATGCAATTCTCAAAATAAATTATAAAACATCAAAACACATTTAAAGAGCATCCCGATGGGGATTAGAGCATAGACAATTACCTGGATACTTCACAAGATAGTAGTAACGAAGGGCACACTTGAGCTCACTAACGTCTCGCACTAACTCGGGCCTAGAACAAAAGTAATTATCTAATCAAAACGCGTTCTAACGAGGTTAGTATTAACTATCAACTACCTAACCCATCCCCTAGGAACACTTAGGTTCCTATCAATTAAAATATTACACTTAGTACACTTAGGAAATATAAGACAAAGCATGCATAGAAATTTAATCAACAATTTACATGCATAAAGACAAGCAGGGACAGAATATAACGGTTACACAAAACGGTTCATAAAACGACTTTCCGACATCCTACGGGTCTGATTCTGGACTTTTCGGAAACCTCAGAACGTCTACTAAAACTTTCATGTTGATGACTAGGCCCAATTCAGTCCCGAAGGACTCTAAAAACTCACATCTTCCTAATTGGTCCAGAACTGACAGGTTTTTGTAAAACGGCTATAACTCGGGTAATACAAGTCAAACGTTCAATCCGTCAAATTCCTATGGTTCCTAACACCTAAAGGAACTTCCAGTAAAAGGGCTTGGTCAAAAGACATCTATGCTAGTCGTGGCAATCCAAACTTTAGACACTAATAAACTGTCCGGTAGCAGTTATCGGTCTAATTACTAATCCGGTTCAAATCTTTACCAAAAGGGTCTTGGAATTCTAATTGGGACTCAAAACAATACTTAGGGTCTTATATCTAAGGTCCTACTTATCTTAGGTCCAACAATTAAAACTTGTAGGGCTAGACTTAATTTAAAAACAAGAAACACCTTAACAAAACTTTTAATTAAAACCTTTAAGTAGCAAACGAAAATAACTTTCTTAAAACATAAAACACTTAACAAGATCTCAAGATTTTAACCACACAAATTAGTTATAGGTTTGTAACCATAAATCAAGATTTTCAAGAAAATAACAAAAGCGGTTAACACGTAAATTTTCTTTAATAAAAGATTTAAAAGAACTTTAGGAAACAATAAGTTACAAGTAATTAACAAATCAAGAAAGCGAATAACTAATTCTTTTATAACTTAACAAGAAATCAAGAATTTAACTAATGGTAGGTTACTAATTAAGCAACCTAGCGATTTAATTTAACGAAACAAGAACAAGAAAATTTAGTACTAATTGTAATCAAGAAATTAACCTAGGTAATTTAGTTATCGAATTCGTGCATACAATAACATTGTGATCTATCCTAACATGATTTATAAATTTAAGAACAATAAAATAATTTAACCTTAACAATTAACTATTACAACCTAAAACTAATTACAATTTACATGATAAAATTACAAATAACAATTTAAACAAATTAAATATAACAATTATGAATTACAAATAATTACAAAATAAAAATAATTACAATTAATTACCCTAATTACAACACTAATAAGACAATAATTATTAAAAAAACAGAATATTAATAACAATAATAATTTACAAAATAA
The DNA here is from genome assembly GCA_029582165.1 of Portulaca oleracea. Taxonomy (NCBI): domain Eukaryota; kingdom Viridiplantae; phylum Streptophyta; class Magnoliopsida; order Caryophyllales; family Portulacaceae; genus Portulaca; species Portulaca oleracea. The sequence continues at coordinate 17,064,168 of CM055878.1, read as the reverse complement.
AATCAGATTAATAATAATAAAACAAAAAAGGAAAAGGAAAAGAAAAGAAAAACAAGAATTATACGATTAGGGTTAGGGTTTTGAGGGTTTACGTAGGATTAGGGCTCGTGGTTTTCGGGCGGCGTCGACGGCGGGAGGCGGTGGATCAGGCGGCGAGCACGTCGGCGGCAGCGGGAGTGGTGGTGGTTGGGCGTCGGTGGTGGCGTCGGGTTTTCGCGAGGCAAAGAACAAGCGACGGGGAAAAACCCCTTCGACTGGGTGTCTCCGGCGACGTTAGGGCGGCGGCGGGTCGTCGGTGGTCGGCAGCGGCGGCGATGGTGGGCGTGGCGGCGGCAGCGGCGGTCGGACGTTCAAGAAAGAGATGAGAGAAGGAGGAGATCGGGAGAAAAGAGGGAAGAGAAAGGGTGGTTACCGGCCGTCGGCGCGCGGCGACTGCGGCAGCGACGGCGGCCTTGTGGCGTCGGTGGTGACGCGTCCCGGGCGCGATCAGGGGCAGGGCGAAGAGGGAGGAAGAGAGAGGAGAAGAAGAAAAGAGAAAGAGAGGGGGGTCGGTTGCGGTGGTGGGCTGCGCTGCGGTGGTTCGCGATTTCCGTGACACAGTGGCGGCGTAGAGAAGGGAGAGAGAGAGAGCTAGGGTTTTAGGGTTTTAGTTGAGAGGGGTTTAGGGTTTGAGGGAGAAGGAGGGTTTTTATACTACCCACTTAATTAGGGCCCAATTAACACTCCTAACCCAACCCAACTAAACAATTAAAAACCTGATTTTCTTCCTAATAATTCTAATAATAGTAATAATAATATTAATTTTAATAATCATATAACCACATAACAAATAATATTCACGTAATTATTTACATAATAAAATTAACCTACGAAAATTACTATTCTACCCTTGTTAGTCCCTCGACGGTCCTACGAGCTCAAGCGTTAGCATAAATAAACACAAATAAATAATAAAAAAACACGAAGTCAAACCTATTCTATTAACGGCGTCACGGTCAACATCGTTGGATTTTTCGGGGTTTTACATCATTACCTTCTTAAAAGAAGTTTCGTCCTCGAAACTTAAACTTAAACTTAACCCTAACGGTCCGGTAAGGAAACTAACGGTTCCGTTCTACTTAAAACTCGAGGTTTTACAACATTACCTTCTTAAAAGAAGTTTCGTCCCCGAAACTTGACGCGCCTTAGGCTTGGAACAAGTGAGGGTACTTCTTCCTCATCTCGTCTTCATTTCCTGTGTTGCTTCTGTCGTAGTATGATTCGCCCATCGTACTTTTACCAAGGGAACTACTTTCCTCCTAAGCTGCTTTTCTCTACGGTCCAATATTTCTAGTGGCTGCTCTTCATAGCTCAGATCTTCTTGCAGCTGAAGCGGCTCGGGATCAATCACATGGGTCGGGTCCGGAACATATTTCCTGAGTTGTGACACATGGAAGACATTGTGCACTCTAGGGAGTTCTCCCGGCAGCTGTAACTTGTAGGCGACTTCTCCGATGCGTTCCAAAATTGGGTATGGCCCGATAAACCTTGGTGTCAACTTTCCCGACTGGCCGAATCTCATAACTCCCTTCGTGGGTGAAACCCGCAAAAACACATATTCCCCTACTTCAAACTCTAGAGGTCTTCTCCTTTTGTCAGCATAACTCTTTTGTCGACTTTGTGCTGCCTTCATCTTATCTTGAATGATTCGAACCTTCTGAGTAGTGGCCTGTATTAGGTCCGGTCCAATCGTTAGGGCTTCATCGATGTCCTGCCAACATAGGGGAGTTCTACATCTCCTTCCATACAAGGCTTCGAAGGGTGACATCCCTATACTAGCATGGTAACCGTTGTTGTATGAGAACTCAATGAGAGTCAACTCGTCATCCCACGAGTCCTTGAAATCTAAAGCGCATGCTCGCAGCATATCTTCGAGGGTTTGGATGGTCCTCTGCTGCGTCCATCGTAGTGGGTGAAAAGCGGTCTTGAACTTGAGCTTTGTGCCAAACGCCTCTTGTAACTTTTTCCAAAAACGGTGAAATCACGGTGTCTCTGCGAGACTATAGAACTGGTACTCAGTGTAACCTTACAATCTCCCTTACATAGGCTTGAGCTAGGTGATCTAGGGACCAATTGTTGGCGATGGCTAGAAATGAGTGACTTGGTCAAACGATCTACAATCACCCAAATTGCATTGTGTTTCCGCTGGTCCTTGGTAGACCTATCACAAAATCCATTGATATCGAATCCCATTTCCACTCGGGGACGTCTAGGTTGCGAAGTCCGGTGGTCGTTGATGCTCTGCCTTGACTCGCTGGCAAGTAAGACACTTGGCCACAAAGTCTGCTACTTCTTGTTTCATATTACTCCACCAGAACATCTGCTTAAGATCCTTGTACAACTTATTTCCCCTTGGATGCACTGAATATGGCGTATTGTGTCCCTCTTCTAGAATCCTCCTTTTCAGCTCCTCAATATTGGGTACACAGATGCGGTTATGAAACCGTAATGTACCGTCTTCGTGGATCACAAAGCCAGGGGCTTTCCCTTGCAACACTTCTTCACGTATCTTGACAAGCTGAAGGTCCAGCTCTTGGGTTCTCTTGATCTCCTCCATTAGAGTAGGTTGTAATTCCATGGCATTCAATACAGCTTTCTTCCCGGGTATTACCACATTAATCTCCAATCTCCTAAACTCCTCGCACAACTCGTGCGGCATCGTCCTCAAGTGGTTTCTGACAGGATATGGTCTTCTACTCAGGGCATCAGCCACTACATTTGCCTTTCCGGGATGATATTGGAAATTCACATCGTAATCCTTTAGGAACTCTAACCATCTTGTCTGCCTGAGATTCAGCTCCTTCTGGGTGAAAAGGTACTTCAAACTCTGATGATCTGTGAATATCTCACAGTGCACTCCATACAGATAATGCCTCCAAATCTTAAGCGCAAAAACCATCACGCCAACTCGGTCGTGAGTGGGGTAATTCTTTCATGCGTCTTGATTTGCACGGATGCATATGCAATTACTTTCCCATCCTGCGTGAGCACACAACCTAATCCACCATGCGATGTCGTGTAGATAACAAAACCTTCCCCTTGAGGTAAAGCAAGAATAGGGGCGAGGTAAGCCTCTTCTTCACTCTGGAATGCTTGCTCACATTTTTCCGCCATGCGAACTTTATTGACTTCCAGTCAAATTGGTTATGGTGGCGATTTTAGAAATCTTGTACGAACTTCCTATAATACCTGCCAAACCCAGAAAACTCCTAATCTCCGTGGCATTCTTCGGTGTCGGCCACTTGGTGATGGCCTCCACCTTTTGGGGGTCTACTGCCACTCCTTCCTTGGACACCACATGTCCTAAGAACGCTACTTGTTCCAACCAAAACTCACACTTCTTAAGCTTCGCATGAGCTTCACGCTCCGTAGAGTCGTCAATACTTCTCTCAGATGATTCGCATGCTCCTCTCGTGTTCCTGAGTATACCAATATGTCGTCGATGAACACCACTACAAACTTATCCAGGAATGGCTCGAACACTCTGTTCATCAAATCCATGAAGGCGGCTGGGGCATTTGTAAGCCCAAAAGGCATTACCACGAACTCATAATGACCATACCGAGTTCGGAATGCGGTTTTAGAGATATCTTCTTCGCGAATTCTCAACTGGTGATAACCTGACCTCAGGTCTATTTTAGAAAACGTTGTTGCTCCTCGCAACTGGTCAAAAAGATCATCAATACGAGGTAGAGGATAACGATTTTTGACGGTAATCTTGTTCAACTCCCGGTAATCGATGCACAACCTCATGCTACCATCCTTCTTCTTCACGAACAGTACAGGTGCTCCCCATGGTGACGTGCTGGGTCGGATATACCCCTTTTCTAGCAGCTCGTCCAGCTGAGTCTTCAACTCCTTAAGCTCTGCGGGCGCCATGCGATATGGGGCTTTTGAAACAGGTGCGGCCCCGGGCTCCAAATCGATGCAGAAATCTACCTCTCTGATTGGGGGCAAACCCGGAATCTCCTCTGGAAACACATCAGGATACTCCCGTACTACCGGGATATTCTCAATCGCAAGCTCCTCCGCCTTGGTGTCGATTACGTTGCATAGAAATCCTTCACAGCCTTGACCCAACAACCTCTGGGCCTTGAGGGCAGAGATGATCCGTACACTATGAAGGTGCCTATCACTCCAATGCACTACCTTCTTTCCGTTTGGTCCCATTAAGGTCACCTTTTGCTTATAACAATCTATCTGGGCTCTATATTTTGCTAACCAGTCCATCCCCAAAATAACGTCGAACTCCATTAGGTCAAACATATAAAGGTCGGCCTCAAACTCCTGTCCTGCAATCACTATAGGGCATCCACCATATAACTCTCCACAACTGATGGTATCCCCGGTAGGTAGGGCTACAGACATAGGCTTACTATTTTCCGAGGGTTTCATCTTAGCCTTCTCTACTATAGCTCGTCCAACAAAAGAATGACTAGCACCAGAATCAAACAAAACAGATATAGTGTAGAGGTGGAGAGAGAAGGTACCCGTCACAACATCTGCTTCATTCTCAGCCTCTTCTTTCCTCATTACGTATACTCGTCCTCCTCCGTTCTTGTGGCTTTATTGCGGACGAGGCGGGTTTCTTGGCCTCCCTTGGTTATTCGACTTCCACGATCCACCTTGGTTTCTTTGTTGTGGCCTTTGGTTCCCATTATAGCCTCCCGGTTTTGATATGTCGTCATGAGCTCTCCAATTCCATTGTTCCCATTATTTCCGCTGCTTCCATTGTTCCCTCCACTTCGCCCCCTGTTGTCTTGAGGCAGCGACGCACTGATGTTGGAAACTTCGCGGTTGAAACATCCTCCTCGCACGCGTTCCTTACTCTACAATCGTGGATAATGGCACAGTCGACCACAAACTTTGCAGATGGAGTATTCGACGGCCTACGCCCGAAGACCGATTTCCTGCCGATTCTGGCGGAACCTCTTCTCCGAAAATGTTGAGGTGGGTTAAAGCGGGGTGGTTCTTTCCTCTTTTGCCCTTGTATGCCTAGCGCCGTTCCATGTCATGCATCACCCTTTCTACGATGAGGCAACGTTGAGATATTCGGTAAGGCGTGAACTCCGTGATGACATGCGATCTGAATCTTGCGATTCGGTCCCGTAAACGGTCCATCCTTATTCGGTGGCTACCAGCGGATGCAAAACGAGATAGTTCGGTGAACTTTGCGAGTAGGCGAGCACGCTAGTTTCCCCTCGCGCGATTCATAAATTCTTTTCTTTTGCCTTACGGAGAAATTGGGTAAAATCGATCCCTTAGCACAATCTTGAAGCGGTCCCACGAAACCCGGTTGATCCTTATTTCCTTCACACCGCCCACCACAAATCGGCCTCTTCCTTCGGTGGTAGCGGCAAAGTCCACCCTTAACTCCTCGGGGCGGTGTGTGGTGTCGAAAATCTTCTCAATTTCTCTAACCCAATCTTCAAAGACTTTGGGGTCGCCTACCCTGTGTAAGTGGGCGGGTTGAAGGCTGTTGAACCTTTGGGAGAGCGGAGGGGTCATCTTCCCTCCCTCCTCCTTGTCGATCCACCACTTTCCTTAGTAGGTCCTCGTGCTTGCCGAGCATCTCAATCATTAGCATGCTAGCAAGGTCATTCCCGGTGTTCTTTGTATTCGACCACAGTACTAAATGAGCCAAGGCGTTAGCGCATTCGATTGCAGTTTGAGGGCGCTGTTCGGTCACAGCTGGTGTACGTTCCCGAGTACCATGGTTAGGTTGAGTACCGTTCACGTCCGACATCCTGATTCAAAGGGTTGATTTAGTCTATTTAAAGGGTTTCCAAACCATAGTCTCAACAACATACCTAAGGTAGCTACTTGGTCCGGTCTTCTCATAGGGTGCTAAACAATACGTAAGCGTAACTCTATTTCACCAAGTAACTTCTTATGTCAGCAGTTTATTTCATGAATTCTCATCGCATTTTGCAAGATCACAAAACAATATTTCCATACACCAACGTATTCATGTACAATGTTTCCAAAGAGAGGCAACAAGTCAATATTCTCAGATTATTTCACAGTTTAACAAAAATATCAACATAACAACTATACATCAACACTCAACACATAGTAGCCATCCCACTCAGATGATTCTCCTGCATCGAGGGTTCTTCCTCGCTGAGACTGGAGTCCACTCAGGATCACTCGTCTCATCCCCTGAGCCCTCCTCGGGGTCTTCTCCTGTTTCCCGGTCCACCTCATCCTCCTCCTCGGGTGGAATATCATGCTCGGGCTCAACGGCGGGTGCCGCCGTGACCCTTGAGGTTACCTCGGGCTCAGAAACCTGGGCGTCGTCCTCGGTGGGGTCCTCCTCCGGATCTTCTTCAGGGTCATCCTCATGATCCTCAGCTGGTGCAGGGGCTGGGTTCACCTGGACCCTCTCTACTCGGCGCATCCCAATCCGGGCGATCTTAGAAAAGACCCCCGGGATTCGATGCTCCGACTCCACCCGGTACCTCTGACACCAACAGCACGGATGTGGGTATCTCTCCTCGGAAGCGGTGGCGGCAATGATCTGATATGGCCCCACCAGGTATCATCTCGTAAGGTGAGCTGGAAAGCGTTAGCCTGGGCTTCCTCGTTGTCACGCGAGGAGTTCGGGACATCCTTGGTACTGCCTCGATCTCATCATAAGTTCAATATGTGTGTCCCAAATACCCACCGGGAGGAATGGGTGTGTAACGGTGAAAGCACGGCGTGGGTGTGATGACAATGTGCGTTGTGCCATCCTACAAGGTTAGAACGCATTACACATAAAATACTGATGATATAATCAAACAAAATATTCAAGGAAAGCATGGAACCATTTTCCCCCATCCTGCGCTCATCACTCCGAACTTAGCTTCCTAGGGTCCATCTAAACCTAAAGGACTCTGAGGAGCTACTAGGTCGCAACCCAGAGCTCTGATACCATTCTGTAACGCCCCGAAAATTCAATTATAGAAAAGTCAAAGTCAAACTAACGTTAACAGACAAAACTTAGCGGAAGACTTCAAATTTAGTTTGGGCGTTACTGCCGTATCCTCGAAGGAATACAAGGCGAGAAAGGAAAACACAACTGTCTGCTAACGGCAACTACTAACAACTCAACAAACTTTAAGAATTCATAACGAAAACAAATTAAAAGGTTCAAGGACTTCTAAACTCGTCGTCCTCACTTCTAATTCCCGTCCCCAGCATTTAGATCTTCACCTGAAATCAAAACATTTCAGAAAATGAGGGGGAAATCTCAATAATGTCTACCCCTAACGTTTAAAACAGTTTAAGTTCATTTCAATTCATTTTGGGGAGAGGGATCAAATCAAACGTTTCACAAACCTTTAACCCTTAATTGTTTCCCTCAACCCATCCAATTCATATTTTAATGTGCGGGCGGGATACCAAATCCCTTAAAGTAACATCGCCTACCAAAGGCATAAACATCGCCTACCAAAGGCATCAAGAACATCGCCTACCAAAGGCATCAAGAACATCGCCTACCAAAGGCATCAAGAACATCGCCTACCAAAGGCATCAAAAATCTTGTCTATATCGGGAAGGAAGCCCGATCTCACAGTCCATAACCCTGCAGGTTGTTACACCTGCACAACAGGTTATCCCCCGAAACCCGCTTAACGTTTCCACTTGAATTAATTACACAGTATTCAAACTCAACTCACGACTCTCAAGTCAAACCATCCCAAGTTATCAAAACCATTAACAAACTTTGAATAAAAGACCATCCAATTTCTCAACTCAAATAAACCAAAACCACAATCGAATCAAAAAGATTATCAAAAACAGATGGTCGTATTTCCACAAAAGTCCCCTTTCGGGATGCAATTCTCAAAATAAATTATAAAACATCAAAACACATTTAAAGAGCATCCCGATGGGGATTAGAGCATAGACAATTACCTGGATACTTCACAAGATAGTAGTAACGAAGGGCACACTTGAGCTCACTAACGTCTCGCACTAACTCGGGCCTAGAACAAAAGTAATTATCTAATCAAAACGCGTTCTAACGAGGTTAGTATTAACTATCAACTACCTAACCCATCCCCTAGGAACACTTAGGTTCCTATCAATTAAAATATTACACTTAGTACACTTAGGAAATATAAGACAAAGCATGCATAGAAATTTAATCAACAATTTACATGCATAAAGACAAGCAGGGACAGAATATAACGGTTACACAAAACGGTTCATAAAACGACTTTCCGACATCCTACGGGTCTGATTCTGGACTTTTCGGAAACCTCAGAACGTCTACTAAAACTTTCATGTTGATGACTAGGCCCAATTCAGTCCCGAAGGACTCTAAAAACTCACATCTTCCTAATTGGTCCAGAACTGATAGGTTTTGTAAAACGGCTATAACTCGGGTAATACAAGTCAAACGTTCAATCCGTCAAATTCCTATGGTTCCTAACACCTAAAGGAACTTCCAGTAAAAGGGCTTGGTCAAAAGACATCTATGCTAGTCGTGGCAATCCAAACTTTAGACACTAATAAACTGTCCGTAGCAGTTATCGGTCTAATTACTAATCCGGTTCAAATCTTTACCAAAAGGGTCTTGGAATTCTAATTGGGACTCAAAACAATACTTAGGGTCTTATATCTAAGGTCCTACTTATCTTAGGTCCAACAATTAAAACTTGTAGGGCTAGACTTAATTTAAAAACAAGAAACACCTTAACAAAACTTTTAATTAAAACCTTTAAGTAGCAAACGAAAATAACTTTCTTAAAACATAAAACACTTAACAAGATCTCAAGATTTTAACCACACAAATTAGTTATAGGTTTGTAACCATAAATCAAGATTTTCAAGAAAATAACAAAAGCGGTTAACACGTAAATTTTCTTTAATAAAAGATTTAAAAGAACTTTAGGAAACAATAAGTTACAAGTAATTAACAAATCAAGAAACGAATAACTAATTCTTTTATAACTTAACAAGAAATCAAGAATTTAACTAATGGTAGGTTACTAATTAAGCAACCTAGCGATTTAATTTAACGAAACAAGAACAAGAAAATTTAGTACTAATTGTAATCAAGAAATTAACCTAGGTAATTTAGTTATCGAATTCGTGCATACAATAACATTGTGATCTATCCTAACATGATTTATAAATTTAAGAACAATAAAATAATTTAACCTTAACAATTAACTATTACAACCTAAAAACTAATTACAATTTACATCATAAAATTACAAATAACAATTTAAACAAATTACATATAACAATTAGGAATTACACATAATTACAACAAGAAAAATAATTACAATTAATTACCCTAATTACAACACTAATAATACAATAATTATAAAAACAGAATATTAATAACAATAATAATTTACAAAATAAAATCAGATTAATAATAATAAAACAAAAAAAAGGAAAAGGAAAAAGAAAAGAAAAACAAGAATTATACAGTTAGGGTTAGGGTTTTGAGGGTTTACGTAGGATTAGGGCTCGGTGGTTTTTAGGCGGCGTCGGCGGAGGCGGATCAAGGCGGCGAGCACGTCAGGCGACGGCGGGAGTGGTGGTGGTTGGAGCGTCGGTGGTCGGCGTCGGGTTTTAAGCAGGGCAGCAGCAAACAGCGACGGGGAAAAACCCCTTCGACTGGGTGTCTCCGGCGACGTTAGGGCGGCAGGGCGAGGGTCGCCCGTGGTCGAGCAGCGGCAGCGGCGGATGGGCGTGGCGACAGACGGCGACGGTCGGACGTTCAAGAAAGCGATGAGAGAAGGAGGAGATCGGAGAGAGAAAGAGGGAAGAGAAAGGGTGGTTACGGTCGTCGGCGGCGGCTGCGGCATGACGGCGGCAACGGTCTTTGGTGGCGTCGGTGGTGACGCGTCCGTAGCGATCGGTGGCGGCGAGAGAAGGAGAGGGAGGAAGAGAGAGGAGAAGAAGAAAAGAGAAAGAGAGGGGGGTCGGTTGCGGTGGTGGGCTGCGCTGCGGTGGTTCGCGATTCCCGCGACTGGTGGCGGCCACTGATCAAGCGGGCGGCAGAGAGAAGGGAGAGAGAGAGAGCTAGGGTTTTAGGGTTTTAGTTGAGAGGGGTTTAGGGTTTGAGGGAGAAGGAGGATTTTTATACTACCCACTTAATTAGGGCCCAATTAACACTCCTAACCCAACCCAACTAAACAATTAAAAACCTGATTTTCTTCCTAATAATTCTAATAATAGTAATAATAATATTAATTTTAATAATCATATAACCACATAACAAATAATATTCACGTAATTATTTACATAATAAAATTAACCTACGAAAATTACTATTCTACCCTTGTTAGTCCCTCGACGGTCCTACGAGCTCAAGCGTTAGCATAAATAAACACAAATAAATAATAAAAAAACACGAAGTCAAACCTATTCTATTAACGGCGTCACGGTCAACATCGTTGGATTTTTCGGGGTTTTACAAAGTAAATATGGGTCAAGTATATTCCGGGTTTGGGTTAATACGGGTCATGTGCATTTTAGATCCGTGTAAATGTTGGATGAATATTATTTGACAATAGAAAACGTTAAGAATCTTATAAATGGCAATTTTTAAAGCGTTATAAATTTTATGAGTATGCAAACTAAATTAGTGCATCGTATTTGAAAAGTGAACATAGTATTACATATAAAATTATAAATACTTGTATTGTTGTTTGTAATTTTTCATACTTATTAAAATCTAAGGTAAACTAAAACATACATAATATAATATATTTTATGTACATTACTACACAATATATATATATATATATATATATATATATATATATATATATAACAAAACTGTAATTTTTAAGCCGTGCCTTGCACGAGTATCCATTCCTAGTATTATGAAAAGTCACATACAAAAATATTAGAAAAGTAAATAAACTAGTCCAACAAAAATGTGGTCATGTTACTTTTTAGGGTCTGTTTTGGTGAGCATAAAATGAATGAATTCTAATTTCTAAGTTTACTGTTTGGAGAACACTTTTTGGAATGGAATTGCAATCCCAGAGGTTTTGCTATCCCTCCCAAATAGGGGGATTAGAAACCTCCCAAATATGGGTGGAATAGGCATACGTACACAATCTCATTGACTATAAGCAAATTTGTACCAAAGATCAGCATGTCATCACATATAAGCATATAAGTACACAATCTGACCTAATCACTTTTGAGTAAACATAAAAGTCTGACAAATTTGCTTTAAAGCCATTTTTCACAAGAAAACTATCAAACTTTTTAAAACTCTGTTTGGGAGCTTGTTTTAGACCATAAAGAGATTTTCTCAACCTACACACTTTATTGACCAGAAACCTCACAACCCTAAGGTTGGGTCATAAGAATTTCTTCCTCTAATGCACCATTAAGAAAAGTTGTGTTCACATCCATTTGATACACAACAAGATAAAAAATAGTAGCTAAAGCATTCAAAGTTCTAATGATACTTATTTTGGTTACAGGAGAATAAGTGTCAAAATAATCTATCCCTTTCTTTTGGTGAAAACCTCTAATAACAAGTCTGGTCTTATATTTATCAATTGATCCATCGACCCTTCACTTCTTTTTGAAATCCATTTACTAGTAATAGGTCTACAACCCTTAGGCAAATCAGTTAGTTCCCAAGTTTTGTTAGACTCTAGGGAATCTATTTCACTTTTAATGACTTCTTTCCAAAAGGTTGCACCAATAGACCTAATAGCCTCAGAATAAGTTTTTGTATCTTCCTCAATCTGAAACACAAACACAAAGTTCTCTGTCAAGACATCCACATCATAATGATTAAAAACTTCCACTAGGAAAGTAGTAACAAAGTCAGGTCCAAAATCAGTTGCAGGCAAGCTCACATTTTTAGGTATAACATCAGGCACAACTTTAGTTACCACAATAGGCACATTCTTCTTCAACGGAAATACATGCTCAAAAAATTCAGCAACTCTATATTCAGAAATTGAATAATCAGTTAAAGACATGAAATGATAAGCATCACTATTTTGAACATATGAAATGAAAATAGCATCAAAGGTCTTTGGGCCTATATATGTTGGTATGTTTATGACTAAGTAAAGCAACTTTAACCAAACACCCCCACACTTTCAAATAATTTAGGTTCGGGGCAATATCCTTTTCAAAGTTCATATGGGGTTTAGTCCATTTTTTTTAATGGGGAACTCTATTGAGAATAAAATAAGCAGTTAAAACAACTTCTCCCCACATGTTATCAGGTAATCCAAAACTTATAAGCATGACATTTATCATTTCTTTAAGGGCATGGTTCTTTCGTTCAGCTACACCATTCTGTTCTGGTGTATAAGGGGCGATAGTCTCATAAATAATATCATTTTTCTCACAAAAAACAGTTGAAGAAGTCGAATCATATTCACCACCCTTATCAGATCTAAGTCTCTTGATTTTCCGGTCTAGTTGATTCTCAACTTTTGCTTTATATTTTAAGAACACTTTCCGTCACAAGGTCCGTCGCTCAGTCCAAAAATTCCATCGCAGCTTTGACACATTCCATCGCAATATGGCAAGTTTTTAGTAGTGTAAGAAGGTAAGCTTTTGTATATCTAGAGAAGTCATCTACAAAGGTAATATGCCATTTCTTTCCTCCTTTGCTCATTGTGTTCTTAAAGTTAGCTAATACGGAATGAGCAAGTTCAAGCAACTGTGTAGATCTTGTCGTTACTGACTTAAAAGTTTCTTGGCAAATTTTACCTCAACAGAGACATCACATTTAGAACAATTTTCTGTGCTAATATTTGGAATTAATTCATGTTCTTTAGTCTATTTAGGGAAGCATAATTCACATGTCCAAGTCTACCATGACAAAGATCAACAGAATCAACAATATAAGCAGAAGTAGAAGCATTTCCATTAGCATCAAAAGCAACATTCAAAACATATAATTCATCACTACGATACCCTTTCCCAACAAACACCCCGTTAGGAAGAATAACAATTTTGCCAGCGTTTTGGTTCACCTGAAAACCAACAACGTCAAGGAGGCTATTAGAAACTAGGTTTCTACGAAGGGAAGGGACATACAATTTATTGTTTAAGCATAATGATTTTCCAGAAGTAAATTTAAGGAGAACTTTCCCTTTTTCCAATATTGTAGAAGTGGTAGCATTGCCCATGAAGACATGTTCACCATCAGAAACCTCCTCAAAGTTATGCACTAGTTCCTTGTTGGTGTTAAAAATGTCTAGTTGCTCCATTGTATAGAATCCACTCGATGTTGTTAGTCACGAGATTGGCTTCCATAGTTATGCACATAATACTTCAGTCTGCTCGGTCATATTAGCTTGATTCTAATTACCATTCTGTCCAGCGGGTTTCTGGTGGGTTTGATTTGCTCCTTTGTGTTGGTTGCACTGATATGCCTTGTGACCTGGTTTGCCATAGACATAACAGGTAACCTTCAGCTTTTGATTTTAGTATCAGGCTTGTTCAATTATTTCAGGTGCTTGGATTGCTTCTGATCCTTCTTATTCTTTCCTTTATACCTATTCTTATTAGCGGGTACAAAAAATTCAACTAAGTTAGCTTTAACAGAATTCAAAGAAAGAGAAGACATCTTATCTTTCGGACGGTTTGCTTCCTCAATCCTCATATGACTGGTTAACTCTTAAAGGGTCATATCCTCCTTTTTATACCTGAGATGATTCCTGTAGTCAGCCTATGATGGTGAGAATTTCTCAATCAGCACATTTGCTTACAAAAGCTCGCCCATTTCCATTCCTTTATTCAGCATTTCAGCACACAGGTTCTCACAGACATGAACCTGTTCCATGATGGGTTGGTCATCAATGATTTGGAACTTCAACCACTTGCCAACCACGTACTTCTTCTTTCCATCATCGACATCACCGTATTTGATCTCCAATTTCTCCCATATGGACTTGGCTGATTTGAACACGACGAACAAATCAAACATCGGGTTTGTCATGTTGTTGAGAAGATAAATCTGAGCCACTTTGTTGTCTTTCTCCAGTTTCTTCTTGGCATTTTCATCGAGCAGGACAACAGGGGTTTTTGCGACAAAAGAAGTCTTCTCCGGATCATTTTCTGGAGTTGTTGCATCTGACCCCTCGAGATGTGGAGATGACAGAACATAATCGATCTCCAATTTCTCCAAACAGAGAAGCAATTTTTGAGACCATCGCTTATAATTAGTTTCATCGAAAGGCTAGATTCTGTAGATTTCAACAAGGGATTTTTATGGAGCGGCCATTGATCTCAATCGCTTTCAAATTATTAGAAAAATAATAGATGAATCAAGGCTGCGAAAAGGACACTACTTGAGTGGTGGACAGACCACTGCCTTGAAAGCGATTATGGCTCGACCTTGGTGCCAATCGAATATGTCGGTCGTTCCCCAAGGTCAACTCAGGCAACCTTTGGACATGTGCACTCGTGGCCAAAGGCTTGGAGTATGATAATCTGATTGCCCAGAATGGTAAAGAGAAGAGAAGGGAAGGATTGTGTGTTATCTGTTGGGTGTCTAAACAGTCAAGCATAGCCTCCATTTTATAGCAAGAAAAATGACTGTTGGAGAGACAAAACGGAAATGACAATCAAGAGAGTCGAGAATCAAGGTGATTTAATAGCAGTTAAGAACGGGCGGAAAAACTGCGATATTAATGAGAGAAATCGGGAAGAATTTAATCCAGTCAACCCTCAACTGGAATAAAAAACGACCCGTACCGCGCCCAGCCTTGTCAGACAAATGGTGGAGCCGACATGCCGCGTGTGGAGATCCAAACCACCCCCTCCTCCATAAAACTCACCTTCAACTCAATACAACATATGGAGGAATAGAGAGATACATAAACCACAAAAATTTTTATTCTTCCTCCTATCTGGGACAAGAAAGATGGGAAAGAGTGGGAAAAACCTTGTAGCCATTTACCTTCACTTCCAACAGGAAGCATTTGAAGGTATTTTTTTAATCTTGAATTATCAACAAATTAATGCGCTAAAGTTAAAAATATTGTAATCAATGAATTGTGTTGATTAATAATGTTTGGACTTAATGACCCGACAAAAAGTTAAAATTAAAATTAAAATTATGTATTGGGGGCTAGATTTAAGCCCATTCACCCACTACTCAAACATATTTTTTTTATGCATTATATAATTCAAAAATTGCCATGAGATACACATTGTTTTGAAAAAATGAAATTTTTTTATAGGACAACAATTTTTTTTTAAAAAGAAGAATATAGAGAAAAGTACACCGCATTTTTTTTAGATATATTTACCTGAGAATTCTTATAACTTATTTTAATTTTCAATGAAACAACAACTACTTTTACCCTAGGTTCAGCAGTGATTGACGATTATTAGGTTAAAACGTTGTGTTATTGTAGTTCGTTTCAGTTTCTTCCTTCTCTTGATAGCATAACTATTGAAGAGTTCTTAAACAAATTTTGATAAAGTTTAATTACCCTAATTTCATCTTTAATTTAGAAACTTTTTAACAGAACCAACGATAAGCCAATATAAAATTGAATGGTCAATGCCTTGTGCAAAGTCAAATAAACAAATGAACATATATATGTGTGTGTGTGTGTGTGTGTGTGTGTGTGTGTGTGTGTGTGTGTGTGTGTGTGTGTGTGTGTGTGTGTGTGTGTGTGTGTGTGTGTGTGTGTGTGTGTGTGTGTGTGTGTGTGTGTGTGTGTGTTGATGAACAATGCAGTAAATGTACAACTTTATAGGAAATAGAAGAAGGAATTGAACCATTCAATTGAAGAAGAGTAATCAATACTCAATTTTTACATATGCATGACTTAGTTCTCCATTATGCCATTTGCAAAATAGATCCTTTTTGGAGTTAAGCAATTGACGTCCAATCTTTGCTAGCTAAGCATATGTGTGTGTATGCACGCGCTGCTATATGCGTAGTGTATAAATGCTTGCTTGAGTTGTGTTTTAGCATTTAATGGACTTTCAAACATTAGTAAAAAATTAATCATGAACCACACAAGCCTCAATAAGAATCCACTAATCACCATAGTGATGAATTGAGGCATTGGATTCTCTCAAAATCAACACGTAAAGTGAAAATAAATTGATCCCTCTAACACCTAATGGGTCGCTAGTGCCCCGAAACACATAGATGAATCCTCTAGTTGGGTTTTCTACATCAGAAGACTCCTTCACAATCCAACAATCCCGGTGGTTTATTGTTGTATAACTTACAATAGTGTCCGCGTGAAATGTTGAGACTCCATAAAGTCTTTAGCGATTCCTTCGTAGATTTTCTACAAGAAAGAAAAGTTATCATGTTGTTTGGTTGGATTTAAATAAGTATTCTAAACACAACTAATTATAACAAGTGTATGTATTCTTATGTACCAAATATCATAGAAAAACAATATAATATGCACATACTCTATCTCAATTGGCGAACAAGGAATCCACTAATATACTCATATAAGCAGGTTGCGTTGATACTGCATTAAGAAGAAAATGTTTGTCAAAAGGTAACACAGAAATGTATCAACACTAGTAAAAAACGAATCATGAACACACAAGCCTTGGTAAGAATCCACCAATCTCCAATAAATTGTTTCATCGGTCGATCGACCGAACGGACCGAGTGGACGGAGACCGAACTAGAGGACTAATTTGGATCGAAGCTGGACCGAACTTTTTCGGTCGGATCGACCGACCGAACTTTGTTCGTCCGGTCCGATCGACTATACATAAGGAAACCCTATAATTTTAGTAACTTCAGTCCTTCAGTTCGGTCCATGGACTGGACCGAGGACCGAACATCAAATTTTTTTGGACCGAGGACTGGACCGAACTTCCCTCGGTCCAGTCCTCGGTCTAGTCCGGTCCAGTCCCTTTTTCGGTCCGGACTGGACTATGGACAGCCCTAATCTCCAATGTGATGAATTGAGGCATTGGATGACTAGCGTCTCTCAAAAGCATTAGGTAATGTGCAAATAAATTGATCTCTCTAACACCTAATGAGTCGCTAGTACCCTAAGCACTTCCACGAATCCTTTGGTTGGGTTTTCTATACCAGAAGAGTCATTCACAATCCAACAATCCCGGTCATTTATGGTTGTGTAACTTACAATTGTGTCCGTGTGAAATGATGGAACTCCATCAAAGTCTTCAGGGATTCGTTTGCAAATTTCTACAATACCAAAAAAATTTGTATTTTGTTTGAGTTGATGTAATAAGTATTCAAAACACAACTAATTATAATATTTACACACTCCACCACATCTGACGAACGAGGGATCAACTAATATACTCGCAGAACAAGTTGCCTTGAGATCAAATTAAGAAGAGAATGTCCGTCAACAGGTAACATGTGAATGTATCCATCAACCCTTACAAAAAAGGACTGCAAATTTTCACAAAGTTTTGACAAACATATATAAATATTCCATATCGTGACAGAGTTAAAAAATGAATTCAATAGAATATGGTTACCTAGTAACACTTCAAGCTGTTTGACGATTTCCTATGTATGGATAATCAGCTTACAAAGGAACTCTATGAGCTAATGTTACTTGATAAGCCGAAATCAAGTTATTTTGTAGGGGAATTGGATTCTAATAATACGAATTTTTGGCCTTATAAGGCTTAATAATACGAACTTTTGATTTTGGTGACTAATAATACGAACTTTGACCCCTTGTTGCCCCCAATAGTACGCCACCGAGTTAAGTTGAACTTAACTCGGTGGCGGTCTGACGTGGCGGCGGAGGCACGCACCTGGTTGTTTTGACTTTGTCACGTCATCCACGTTGATTTAAAAAAATAATACGAACTTTTACCTGTGTTACTCTAAATAATACGAACTTTTACCTATGTTGCTCTGAATAATACGAACTTTTTTCTCTCTCTAAAAATCTCATATCCAATTTTTACCTCTTCATCTTCTTTAAACTTCCCCTCCCCATTCCCAGAAAACTAGAAAACCCAGAAAACCCCTCTCTCTCTCTTCCTTGCATTCCGCCATTGTTGAGAAGACCCAGAAAACCTTTCCCCATTTTGACTTCACTTCTCTCCTTGTAGAGATTTGGGTAAAAAAGGGTGATGGAAGTTGAGAAGAAGAAGGAGAGCAGTGAAGTGGAAAAATGGGTGGCTGGGGAAGTTGAGAAGACATTCCGCCATTGTTGACGAGTTTGAGCATCAAGCTGTGTCTCACGATGAAGAGATGAAGAGGGGGAGGATTGAAGAAGAGGAAGATGCAAAAGGGAAATGTGAGATTTTTAGAGAGAGAAAAAAGAGGTGGGGATGATGAAGAGGAAGGAAGAGAGAGAGAGAGAGAGAGAGAGAGAGAGAGAGAGAGAGAGAGGGATTTTCTAGGTTTTCTGAGTTTTATGGGAATGAGGAGGGTGAGGATTGAAGAAGATGAAGAAAAAAATGGGATCTGGGATTTTGAGAGAGAAAAAAAAGTTTGTATTATTCAGAGCAACATAGGTAAAAGTTCATATTATTCAGAGCAACATAGGTAAAAGTTCGTATTATTATTTTTAAATCAACGTGGATGACAGGGAGTCAAAGTTCGTAATCACCAAATCAAAAGTTCGTATTATTAAGTCTTATATGGACAAAAGTTCGTATTATTAGAATCCAATTTTCCTATTTTGTATGCTAAAACCTTGATTTCTTTCAAATTGTAGAACTTGGTCAACAGGATACTGAGGTCATAAAGTAGATATTTCTCCAAATTCGATAGCATATGCACCTTCAATGGCAAGAATTGTAAAAAAACAAAACATATGTATATGCACAGGTTGAAAAGAAAAACTATAGATCACCATATGTTTATATAGTTCTATAATCTATAATCCTCACAATAAATACAATACAAAAGGTTGGAAATTGGAAAAAGTTGAATAACTTCTAGCACCATACACAAAAAAAAAAAGTTCTATACTATATAATATGCTTTATATTACTATAATATTTACTATATATACGATCACAAATTTAATTCTAAATTTATAACATTTGTGAAAAGTTCTACTTACCCTAAGTTTTTATGGGGTCTTATGTCAACTCGATTCAATTTTTGTAATTAGATCTAATTTTTATGTCTTTAATTTACGATTCAATATTGCGAGTATGTATGTAAAACCATAGTATCATTTATGTTGTTACTCATGGAAAAGAATATATAAAAAGATTTTTTCCCCTTAAAAGTGTATCCACCAACATAGACAACTGAGTTAGCTACATCATCAATCCAACTAAACAATGTAACATGCCTTGTTGATCCACCCTTCTAATCACCCCGAACAATCGCTCGTTTCTGAACCTTTTAGCAGAGCAGATTTTGAGAATTGGAAGAGATCAACTACCATAGCTCTCTCGGCAAAAAACAAATTGTTTTTTGTGGATGGATCATACACTCAACCATACAAGGATTCACCACTTTTGTCCTTCTAGAAGAGATGCCAAGACATGGTTATCTCATGACTTCTCAATTCTTTGAATAAAAATATCTGAGAGAGTATTCTATATTCATAGACACCCAATTTGATGTGGAAAGAGTTGATTGAACGATATGGGAAGTCAAATAAGGTCAAAATATATCAAATTCCATCAGGCGGTTAACGCTTTATCTCAAGAAAACCTAGATGTGGCTGAGTATTTCAACAAATGTAAGATAATGTAGGGAATATGTTGAAATGGGTTGTTATGGATTGTTATGGTTGTTTGGATTGTTATAATCAGTTAGCTGAGATGGAGAGTTAGTTTTAAATGAAAAAGGTGAGAATTCTAATGTATAAATACTTGTATTACATGTACTGTTGGATTCATTCAAATACATAATACAAACACAAATTCCACTCATATCTTCTCTATATATTTTATGACTTTGTTTGGTTCTTAGTGTTAGCTACCCGAGAGGTTTTCTCCACAAACTACCCCTCTCCTCGAGCTACTATTGTATCATTGGTATTAGAGCCTATTGATCAAGTTGAGAGTTTCAACCAGAAGTAAAGCAACAGCGATGGGAACTCTAGAAGAGATGATAAAGAATATGATGGAGCACCAGACAACTATGATGAATCGTTTGGAAGCACGACAACAGATGATTGGTAATTTGTCATCAAGATTTGATGAATTTGAGAAAGGTAACCTTGGTAGCCCTCTCTCACAGTGTAATTCTAGTTCTAGTATTCGTGAGAGTAAATTTGGAAATGGAGAAACTGGAGAATTTGGGAGTATGATACCAAAGGTAGAGTTTCCTGTGTTTGATGGAACTAATATGAGGAAATGACTTAAGAAATGCGTGCGGTATTTCTCACTTTGCAAGATACCTTATAGTTTGTATTTATACAAAAATTTACTCTTTCACCAACTTGCCTTGTAGCTGTTCACACTTTTTTATTTGAGAATGATGTTAGAAGAAAGAAAGGTGGTTCTGTTTTTTATTTTCCTGTAATAACCTTCTATACAATAAAAGAAGCTTACGAACGAAAATGTTTTTTTTTTTTTTTTTTTTTTTTTTTTTTTGTTGAAAGAAGCCGTACACCGGCCATCATTATATTGATATAGAAATCGCCCCATCAGAAGCTACCAGTTGGGCAACCTCCGAAGGGAACTCTCCAAACCAGGTTTGAGAACAAAGTTTATCAACAACAACACGACTTAAAGAATGGGCTACCCTATTGCAATCCCTACCTACATGTAAAAACTAACAGAATCAAAATTTGCTACTAATCGTAAACAATCAGTGATAATCATCCCCGCTGACAGTTCTACTCTTGGCTTCCCCAACAGGCTCATGTGGATAGTCTTGCTATCCGTCTCTACTTCAATATTTTTCAGCCCCAACTCCCACGCCATTTGCATGTCACACCTTACTACCCTCGCTAGTGCCTCCACTGACAATCCATGCTCCCTGAACGTAGCTGAAGCACTATGCACTACCCCTTGATGATCTCGAATGACCACTCCCCCACCTCCCTGCCCATGCCTGCCAAGCGTTGCGTCCATGTTCACCTTCCACCAACCCCTTAGAGTTTTCTCCCATTTTTTCTCCCCCCTCTCCGTGGATGTGCTTGCATCATTCCTCTCCTGGGCCTGTACATAACGGTTGTGAATATCAATCGCCCGATTTGCCAGCATTTGTGGATCCGTTCCGATGCCATCAAAGGCATATCTTTCTCACTTTGCAAGATACCTTGTAGTTTGTATTTATATAAAAATTTACTCTTTTGCCCTTGAATATAATAATAAACAGTCAACTTTATAAGTTCACCAACTTGCATTGTAGCTGTTCACACTTTTTTTTTATTTGAGAATGATGTTAAAAGAAAGAAAGGTGGTTCTGTTTTTTTGTTTTTCTATAATAATACGCTGAACTTTGAGGGTATTGGATAATAATGCACTCAAACCAATTCAATTGGTGGTTGACACGGTGGCTGTCCTGCTTAAAGGTATTAGTTTTTCTATTTTTTTTCCAAAAAAATATATCCTACTTATGTGTACTTTCTTACACGGAGAAAGTTTTTTCTGAAAAAAAATAGAAAAACGACACCTTAAAGTAGTAAGACAACCACCGCGTCAACCACCAGCTGAATTGGTCTGAGTGTGTTATTGTCCAATACCCTCAAAGTTCAGTGTATTAGAGTCCAAAAAAAAAGTTTAGTGCATTATTGTCCGATACCCCTAAAGTTTAGTGTATTATCATCCAATAATCCATAAAAGAAGCTTAAGAATGAAAATGTTTGAACTAGCTACTTGCGTAGCATCTTCTGTTGTAGTTTATGTTCACACTCGAATTTACTTTTTTACCTTTAAATATAATAATAATAAACAACCTACTTGGTAGCTTCACCATCTTGCCTTGTAGTTTGTATTCACACAAAAATTTAATTACTCTTTTTCCCTCGAGCATAATAATAATTAGGTACCCTTATAACTTCATCAACTTGTCTTATAACTTGTATTCACACTTTCTTTGTTTGAGAATAATGTTGGAAGAAAGAAGGGTGATTCCTTTTTTTCCGTAAATTAATTACAATAATTAAGGAGTCTAACATCAAATAAAACTTTATGTCCAAACCAATCAAATAATGCACTCAGACCAATAGAACTGGTGGTTGACGCAGTGGTGGTCCTACTTTGAGGTATCGTTTTTCTATTTTTTTCAAAAAAATATATTAGTTATCTTATTTATGTGTACTTTCTTACACGACAAAAGTTTTTTCTGGAAAAAAATAGAAAAATGAAAACTCAAAGTAGGAATGCCACTGCGTTAACCACCAGCTGAATTGGTCTGAGTGCGTTATTGTCCAATACTCTCAAAGTTCAGAGTATTAGAGTCCAAGAAAAAAGTTCAGTGAATTATTATCCAATACCCCTAAAGTTTAGTGTATTATCATCCAATAATCCTTTTTCAATACCTATAATTTTTTCATTTCTTTTCCCCAAAATATTTAAATTTTATCAAAATCCCCTAAAAACATAGTCATAAAAAGCACTTATCAAATCCCCCCATGCTTACTCCTTGCTTGTCCCCAAGCAAGTACAAGACTCAAAACTAGATGAAAGGACTTGAAAAGAAAAAGAAATCTACTCACACCTCCTCTAATAAAAAGGGCATATTAGAAAGTCAAAACAAGCATACACAAAGAGACTCCCTAGCGAGACTAAGAATCAAATTGAAACAAAAATTGTTGTTCGAAATAGAATCACAAGCCAGGAAGCAACACAGCTGGTCTATCACAACTCAAATGCAATCAAAATTCAGTCACATGTTTGGCGAACTAGTTGGGATCGATAGGACCTCACTTTAGGGTATGTGGAACACTCCCCTCATATGTTTTAATTAGACACAACGGTTCGCTCAAAACCTTCAACCAATGTAAACACCTACCATAAGCTTGACAAGACTCTCGATTCTCTACCGCTATAGACAATATGCACAAATGTTGATCATAAGGGTTTTTCAAGGGTTGTAACGGGGCTTAGGTGTAGGGCAAGGAGGGAATTCATTTGGGTAATGTGGAACTAAGAGCCAAGGACCTAAAGAGAAACATTCCCAATACATATAGCACAACACCTCTTACATCACACCGCAATGAAGCATAAATACCTTCCCCATCGAAGCAAAATAAAGGAATAGTCAATATAAGCAAGAAAACCACTATTCTATTCACCTTATTCCTCAAAACTTTGTTTCTTTTTTTTTTCTTTTTTACTATTCATTCCTCTTTTTTTTTTCTTTTTTTTTCCTTCTTTTTGTGGTGAATAGCATAAATATATAAAAATGGGATCATTTCCTTTCAACCCAATTTCAACCTTAAATGAAAAGAAGGGATAAATAATGATTATGAGCAATGCTTCCCTCATCAAGTAAACCAACCAACGAAGTCACCAATAAATAGACTACAAAACTGTTCCCCCAACTGAATTGTTGCTCCACTAACTTGGCTAAAAGGTGAGGAATTAAAAACAGGCCAAGAGCGCGCAATAGGGTAAACAACAAGACAGGAAAAAATGGTTAGTAAAGGGCTAGCAAAAAGGGGTCATATTGTTAAGTGGCTTTTTTGGCTATGTGGCTTCAAAATGGGCCTCAATCATATTAACATAATACACAAGTCAAATGCAGTTTCGAAGAGAGAAAAATCAAGTTCTAGAGACGCAAACATGGTAAGGTCACACTCAAAAGGAAATGAAACTATAAAAATAATAGTCTTTTAGGCTCAAGAAGTCTCACGGGTTAACCTACCACAATCACTACAACTAGTTCATTTGATGTACCAAACACATGAATTTCATTGTCATGCACAAGAGTCATTCAAGACTAGATGAATCACAAACAAGACAAGCAACCTAAATCAAACAAGCAACCAAGTTTCTTTTATCATCTACATCAAGCCAAAAATTCCCAAGAATACGCTTGCAATGACAATCCAAACACACCCCTCATAAAGAACTCAACAAAGGAGGGTTTTCGCAATCAAGACAAAATAAAACAAAACAAAACCTAATAAAGCAATTAAATGCTTGGGTTGCCTCCCAAGAAGCGCTAGTTTAACGTCTTTAGCTAGACGAAACTCACCTCAGTTGCAGTCAAAGCCCTTAGAAGCTTGTCAAATTTCGCAGCATGCGGTTCACAAGCCTGCATATAAGAGAGCAACAAAATACTCATGGCAAAAAATGTTAGTTGCACTCTCTCAAATAAGTCAAAAGCACTAGAAAAATCAAAAGAATCAAAATAAGTTGTCCACATAATTTTTCTAACTGAGTCCTCTAGGCATTTACAATATGGATCAAGATAGGGATGAAACCCTTCTAAAGTGCCCAAGGACAAGTCAAGAACATTGTTGGTCCCCTCAATCACAGTTACATCACAAGAGTTAACCACACATTCCACATCAGCATGAACATCAATGGTCTTTTCACAAGGAATGGGCTCCTCAAGGTTCTTAGGGGCAAGGGAAAGGTGTGAACAAAGTGTAGAAGCATGGAACACATGTCAAATTCCTCGCTTGAAGGATCTAATCCACCCACAAACCCCTCACAAGACTCCTCATCAATAGCATCAATTGACTCATGACAAACATCAACATCATACCTACCATCAAACCTATGGGAATCACTCACCTCAAACCCCGTCGACTGAGAAAAAGGTAAGAATGCATTAGGAAAAGTCAAGACACCATCAGTAGTGTCTCTAGGTAAGCTAGGATAAGAAGGAGCAACAGTTGGCAAAGATGACTTAGAAGGGTCAACTATTTCATCTATTTTTCTAGACAAGCTTCAACCTTATCTTGTTGCTCTTGCATTGTCCTCATCAAAAAATAAAGTTTGGCTAAAACAGGGCATGCAGATTCATCATGGTCAAAAGAGTTACACAAACGACAATGAGGCAAACAATGGGGTTGAGTATATAATCTAGCATGAGATGCACAAGGATTGGGGAAAGAGGATGCACCATAATAATTTTCAAAATCACGAGTATCACGTGCAAGCCACTCAAGCAAACTCCAAGCTTCATCAACAGTTTGAGTATCATAGAAACCAAAATACTCTAATAGAGTACGAGTCTCACTATTCACCCCCAAAGCAACAATGTCAAGCACATCTGATTTCCCAGGCACAATACCACATGGAACAGGACATGCAAGTAATCTCTCAAAATAGTGCCAAAATAATTCCTGCTCAAATTGGGGAAAATCAAGAATTGCCATTTTTTTGGTTTTTTTTTAAAAGATAAAAAAAAGAAAAGAAAAAGAAAGAAAACAGAAAACAGAAAACAGCTTAGTCAACCTAAGAGGGTTCGTTCACCGGCTGCTAGGGACAGAGTCCCCGGCAACGGCGCCAAAAACTTGACAGGGCCGCAAGCACACGATGTACGTAGTAGCACGTCAAGGTTGATCCCACAGGGACTCAATTAGCAGCTCAATAAATTAATCTCTATCACGATTGCTAAGCTAATCAGGTTTTCGGGTTTTGAAATGGTCTAATCAATTAATCAAACTAATAAAGCAGGAAAAAATTCAATCACAGATTCTATCAAGAGATAAAGACTTCTAGGGAGATGCTAACCTAACAACGAGTTCGATTACTAAAACCTAGCATGCACAATCATACATTCAAGAATGAATCAAGAATCTATAACCTCTTAATTCTATCGCCCTTTCGATGCTAAATAGAATTATTCTAAACAACCTAATCAACAACTTTCGTGTGCCTTTTAGGTTAAATAGAATTGAAGGTCTCCAAATGTCAGGTTATCTAATGATTCCCTAGTTCACTACTCCTTTCTCAACTTTCGCAAAACTAGGTAGACAGGTTGGTAGTCAGATTACCCTAATTCACCTTTCAGTAATTCTTAGGTTAATCTCAAACTCATGAGTATTCGAGCGCTCAAAGAACACACATGAACATGGAAAACACAACCTTCTATTGATTCAAAACAAGAATTCATGCACAAACTAATAACAATCAATCAAACTACATTGTTTCGGGTTGCAAAACCCTAGAATTCAAAAGAACTACTCACTCATTGTCAAAGAAAACATAGCACAAGTTCCAAACATCATGATTGATTATCAAAATAAATAAAGAATCAAAAAGAAATATAATTACGAAAAATACAACCGTTGAGTCTTTCGATCCCGGGGCGGTGTCTTCCTCACGAACGTTGATAATTTCTTCCCGAATCTTGATCTTGGTCTTGATGGAGTAATTAATGAGTGGATGATTTGATTAGGGACCTTCTCCTCTTCTTTTTCTCTCCTCCAAGGGTGGATGAATAATCGTCCTCCAATAAAAACTGCTGCTCCCTTTTTACCCATAGAACACGCCCAACGCACGAGCAGTAATCCGCCACGGACCGTGGCCATTGCCACGTCCTTCCGTGGTTGCCACTGTCTCAGTTCTCTTCCTCTCTCTTTTTTTTCTATGCTAGGCGCGTGAATGGAGGGGTGGACTAATTGCAATTAATCTTGATCCACTTTTCTCTTTGCAACTGGGCCGAATGAATGATGAATTAGCAGTAGCCCACTTTTCTCCTCTGCAATTGGACCGGCGTGAAGGAAATGAATGGGCTGAATCGATTTCCTCCATTGTTCTCTTTTTCTTGAGTAGACCGAATGGATGCTGGGCCCAAGAGCAATTAATTTGCCTCAATTTTCCTCCTTCATGATTGGGCCGTTGGAAGAATGAATGAAATGGGTTTAATTGAAGTTCATTTCCTCCACTTCCCTTGCTTGTAATTGGACCTAATGGAATGAATTTGGACAACCGCATTTCTTCTCTCTCTTGGGTCAGTGAAGGCTTGAATGGCCCACTTCTCTCCTCTTTTGTGATTGGGCCGCCGAATGGTGGATGAAATGGCCCAACAGAAGTCAATTCCCCCTTTCTCTCCTTTGGTGTGGGACGAATGAATGATTGATCCAATGAATGAATTGTCCCACCTCTCTTTCTTGTCATTGGGCCGTGAATTGTGCAACAAAGGGAATGAAGGCCCACGAGTAGAATCAATAACTGGCCCAAATAAGCTGCTGCTCCTTTTCTTCACAAGCGAACGCAACTGGATGTGCACAAGAGGACCACGGACCATGGGGCTCACCACGGTCAGACCGTGGTGGCCTCTGGCCGTGTGATCCTTGCTCTGTTTCGCCTCAAATTTGTACTACGGTTCGGGATTCAATAGGGGAGGTCCGTGGTTCATCGATTCTTACCAAAGGTTGAGGAATTGTTGGTGTTTTGGTCTCAAAACCTACAAATTTACATCAAAACAACACCAAGTGTAGTAGGAAAATTGGAATAAAAAACATGGTTCACGCATAAAACTCTCCCTAATTCACTATCAAAATCCCCTAAAAACATAGTCATAAAAAGCACTTATCAATAGTGGATATTTTTGATGCCTGTGGTAGGCGAACTTTGATGCCTGTGGTAGGCGAACTCTTTTGATGCCTGTGGTAGGCGAATATCTTTGATGCCTGTGGTAGGCGAACTCTCTTGATGCCTGTGGTAGGCGAACTCTTGATGCTTGTGGTAGGCGATGTTACTCTAAGGGATGTGGTATCCCGCCCGCATAATAAAATATGGATTGGTTGGGTTGAGGAAAACAGTTAAGGGATTAAAGGTTTGTGAAAGGTTTTGACTTGTTCCCTCTCCCTCAAATGAATTGAAATGAACTTAACTTGTTTTTAACGTTAGGGGTAGACATTATTGAGATTTCCCCCTCATTTTTGAAATGTTTTGTTTTCAGGTGAAGATCTATATACTGGGGACGGGAATTAGAAGTGAGGACGTCATGTTTAGAAGTCGTTAATTATGTTGCTTTTCTTTTATGAGAAACTTGAAGTTAGTTTTGAGGTTTATTTTTCTAATTATGAGTTTGTTAGTTGTTTTATCGTTATCAGACAGTTGTAGTTTCCTTCTCGCCTTGTATACCTTCGGGGATACGGCAGTGACGCCCAATAAGAGTTTGAGTCTTCCGCTAAATTTTGTCTGTTAACGTTAGTTGACTTTGACTTTTCTATAATTGAATTTTCGGGGCGTTACATAAATATTGCACAGTCATTAATGTCCTTTTTTTAGGCCATGTTCTTTTATACAGCTGGTTGCGGAATGACGCGGTGCGGTGTGATGAAATTGTGGTGGGTGTGGTGGATTGTGGTGAGTTTTGGTAAGTTGTGGCGGGTTTTGTTTTTAATAATTGTAAATTGTGTTGGTAAATGTGAAAAAATTGATTGTAGTGGGTTGTGGTAAATTGTAGTGGGTTAGTATGTTGTGGTGGGTTGTGGCCAGGTGCCAGCCAGCCAGTCGTATAAAATAACAGGAATTGAAAATTTTGTATAGCATACCTCATCAAAAAGTCACAACATCATACTCTTGTGATAAGATTTTTGGTTACGAATCTAATGGTAATGCTTTTGTATTATAGAACATCGTACATGCTGAAAACTAGTGGTCAAAATTTATAAGTTTTGACTAATGCATAAACTAAAGTGTCATTTAATATGGAATGGAAGGAATAACTTCAAGTATATTCAAGAGATTTTTGACTACTTCCAAGTCACGTGTATCGATTAATATAATAAGAACTTGTCTCAACTTCCAACGAACTTCAAGTAATTGACATCAACAATAATTACCATAGCAAATTTCGAATATGAATTGATGATGAGAAAGTCTTTGTATGACATCTAACTTATGTACATAGGAAACTCTTTCCGTCAATAGGTTGGAAGATAGTCATGAGGACCACCATTAGTAGGAACCCATCTATAGACAGATTTTATCCCAGTTTTGTATATTGTAAGTTTTTTTTTCCTTATTATTTAAATTAGAGTAGGATGTGAGTCAGTTTGAGCCTTATGCATCCTCCATCTTACAGAAATATCTCATTCTCTTCCATTTCTAAATTTCAAAAGCCTCCATTTCCACCTTCCCTACATAGGTAGATTCACTCTTTCAAATGTCATCTTTCCAACAGATCTCTGATGTACTTAAGATTCAAGGAGCTCAAAGTATCCTCCATAAACTTTCCAAAACCTCTTGAATCGCATTAATCGGAATCCATATGAGAGAGTTCTAACTGTTTGAAGTTGAGTTGCGCGCGCAGTAATTTTAGCCCAAAGTCGCGCGACCTATGCCCATTGCAACCTTAAAGCCGCTTGGCCTTGGTGGGATTTCGAGCTGGGCCAGTACATGCCACCTCACTAGTCTATGTGAGGAAAACCACACAAAAACCATCCGACCTACGTGGAGTCCATGCCAGTAGTCTGTAAATATAATAATCTCATCCAACATCATCCAACGATACCTGCTATGATCATAATCATCCTCATGCAAAGTCAAAAGTTGACAAGTTTCTATGTGGTTTGTGATCATCAAAAGGCATGAATCATGCACCACAGTTCATCTTTCACATTTTCATCCACTCACTCCGCGACTATAAACATCTGAGCACTTCATCCATGAAAAAGCACCCAAAGAATGCCCCGACATATTGATATTAAGTTACTTCTCTCTATTCTCCCTCCATACTCAACATCTTTGCATGCTAAGTACTTAACAATGTCAGTTCATTGATATTTACCTTTCATCACTTTGTATAATCATCTAAGCCGAATTTTTTATGTTGTACTTTGTAAAGTTCATTCATTAAATTGCATGGCATGATAGTTTTCTTGTGAAATCTTTACAAATTTCTCCCCACTCTCTTTCACTTTGAATTGGTTCTAGTATAGTATGTTTTCGAAACAAGCGAGTCCAAGAATTAGATAACTTCTTGGACTTGTAGCCTTACCCCGAACCCAGGTTTTAGATTTGTAGGCCAGAGTCTTTTTACAGATTGTTGGTTTTCCGGAAATCAACTGGTGACTCATTATATCTTTATTTGTCTAGTTTATTTCACTTGGAAATTGATAATTTATATGCATAATTGTAATTACAAATATGTTTAATGTGTTAGAAAAGCGAGAGAAAATGGAATTGTTTAGCCCAGTATAGCTGCCTAGTCTTAATGGGTGTTTGGGCCCTTTTCCTCGGCTCGAGCCCATGACAGGCCACTCGCCGTCTGGCCTGGCACCTAAAGATGGTATGGTCAGTTTAGACTACGTCTTTTCTCATTTATTTATCCTAATTCCGATTATAATTATTTATTTGAGTTATATAATTTCGCGAATTAAATTTAGAAAGTAAAGATTAATAAAAGTTGTTAGCTTTTTCTTGAAAATCAGTTATTTATTTAAGGATTAAGCCACTTCATTCGACTCCCAATCCTAAGTAGCACCGACGGAAATCAATTTCCCTAAATGGGGTTAGTCTATAGATTGGCGACTCCACTTGAGATTTAAACTTAAAAAGAGGGTAAAACTTGAAAAAATCAATTTTTTTGAGCAATTGTAAAAGGGAAAGATTAATTTATTTCACGATTTTACTATCTTTTAGATATATTACGTGCATGGTAGGAGAACACAAAAGCGTTTGTTTAAGTCTTTAAAAACCTAGGATTTATCACGAGAGCGGGCGATCACTACTTGTGGGGTGAACTCTACACTACTGTAGACACGGGATTTCGTCATTAATTTAGCGTCAATTTATTGTAATTATTATACATGTTTATTTCTAGGGATTTTGTAATTTTTAAGCGTCGAAAGAAATGTGGATGCAATCGAACTTTCAAGCCAAAATTTAATCTAATACCCACAAAAAAATTCAGCCAAAAACACACAAATTTAAGCCCAAACTGTGCATAAAATTATCCGGACTGCATGCAGGCCACGCGGCCTACCCACTGGGCGTCCGGACCCGTTTTTCCTCTATCTGGGTCAAAGGGCTGGCCTAGAAATTGGGTAGTTGGGCGCCTCAAGCCACGCGGCTTGTAAGGAAGCTCATTTCTCTCATTTTACTCTACTTCTTACTCTCACTATCACTATAAATACTCTACTTACTCCACTCAATTTGCTCACCCCAAGTTAACCTAGCAGTATTAACACTACTTTAGCTCATTTCTTTTCTCCCCCCACACTCTCTACCTTTGCATCCACGACCTTTTGAAGGGCTTGAATATTAAGGTTGGAATCCTAATTTTGTTCTTTCGTTTTGTTTAATTAATGCATAATTTGTAAATAGTTCATGTGTATATGAATGTCATTATGTTCATGCCTCATTTCTCTTCTCTTTTCTACGCTCGCATCTCATCTCATTTTGTAGGACCTAAATGTTAAAATTTGGAATGAAATAATAATAATTCTCTTCTCTTTTTTTTTCTTTTTAATTTGAACAACCGATCCATTAGAGTTTGTTTGTTAATGGCCAGGTTCGAGAATTTTTATTGTCAGATTCGTAACCTTACCCCTGAATCCAAATTTCATGGTTCGCGGTTTTGGAGTTACATCCTTAGAGTTTATTAACTTTCTCTTAAAAATTAATTGGTGGCTCCTATTCTCTTATTTTTCTTAATCTGATTTGGGTAATTTTTTAAGCTTTGGTTTCAATTTTGAGACTCAAAATTTGGATTAAGATTCGTGTAAACAAGCTAAAATAGCCGCATTCTACCTTGGCATGCCACGTGGCCTGCCTGTGGCATGATATACGCTTGTCTAGAGTAGTCTCTAGACTGGCTTGAGATTCTGGACAGATAGCAGGTCAAGCGACCTGCTTGTCAACCAGAGGCTTGGGTCAGTCTCGAGATTCTCAAAATTGGCAGTAGCTTTGTTTGTCGTTTTTTTTCTTCTTATTTTTGGTCTCGGGTTAAACAGTCATAAATTAAACAGATAACAAAATAAAAAAGTACAATAAAAAAATGTTGTTCGACCCCTTAAAGAATAAGAAGCCCTTTTCGAGTCGTCACACAGTGGGACACTTGGAAATTTTCCCTGGTCCTACAAATGGAGACTCCACTGGGGACTTTATTTTAGAAGAGGGTAAAACTTGAAAGTTCAATTTTCAAAAAAAGGTTTGAAAGGAATAGAGAATTGTTTGTTTTCTTTTCGATTTTTATTATTTAGTAGGCATTTTGCATACGAGCCTACTTTTCGATTTTTAAATCGGGAAGAATCAAAAGGTGTCGTTTAGTTTTTTAACCCTAAATTTCCAAAAAAATTACTCGGAGATACCTTAACTTTTGGTGAAATGTTTTTCAGGTACCCCAACTTTTCAAAACTCATTTTGGGATACCCTTACTTTTTGGGTTAGAAATTATTAGGTATTTTTTCGGTTATCAATTTGCTTAAGTGACCGAAATACCCTTGTTCTTCCATTTTTTAATAAATACCCTTAAAGAAGAAGAATAAGGGTATTTCGGTCACTTAATAAAATTGATGGCCGGAAAAGCATCAAATAATTACTAACCCAAAAATTAAGGGTACCTCAAAATGAGTTTTGAAAAGTTGGGGTACCAAAAAATAGTTTCCCCAAATATTGGGGTACCTCCGAGTAATTTTTTACTAAATTTCCCTTTTGGGTAAAGTGCGTTTATGACTTCGAGGAAATGAACTCTGCATTTTAGGAAGATCATGACCCATTTCTCACTCATGAATTACTCCAAAATTTTAGGGATCATGAATTTACATTTTCCCTTTAATTTTGTGAGAAATACACGACCCGTATTACTATGAACTCCATAGAAACCTTTAGGAAACTTACCCTAAACATCGAACCTAGAACCATGGTTAGGATTGTGACAGTCATTTGTATGCTACGTGTTTTATTTCTTTTTGGCAAGCTACCTTTTTTTTAATCTTTATGTAAAGGTCGATCCAAAATGTATATATGTTCCCCAGATATTATTCTATCATAGAAAATAGTCAAAAAGAGTTGAAGTGGGCTAACTTGACTTAAATAAAGAAAGCCTCTCTTGGTGAACAATCCATGGTGATAAGGGTTAGCCCAAGATCAAAGTTTTGACTTTTTTCAGCCCAGAATAATATTTCGACCCACGAAGTGTTTATCAATCCTTCATGAGATCTGAGCCCAGCGAGCTGTCAAAGGCTTAATGTGACTCGACATGGTGAAGTTTGGATAAACATTTTGGCTCATATGTGCAACATTTCATCATCGTAAGTTAGAGGTCTTCATGCAAGCCTTATAGTAGGGTGAGTTAGTCTTGAGTCAACATGTAGGCATCCAAGTCTGCATATAAGATGGTTCATGTAGGTCCTTAAGTTCATGGCATGCATTAGATTGGTAAGTGTCAAAGCCGATTTTTGAACTCTCAAGTCTCAATTTCCATATAGGGAAGATAGGACCTAAAGAATCAAGAGTCAAATCCTGGGCTAGAGTAAGATCTCGGAGGTGATTGAGCTTTTCACCAGTCACGTCAACACTGCCAAGTAGAACCCTTCCCGCTGTTACCAATACTAGTTCAGACACCTCCTCTCAGACCTCGCTAACTAAAAGCGATACCATTTCCATCCCATCCAACTTAATGGCTGAAAACAACATCAACAATGATCAGGAGGTTAACGACGGGCCCATTACCGCCAGAAACCTTTCTAACCTACTACAGGAGGTCTGTGGACTAATATACACTCAGGCTAGCCAACAGGACCGAAGAACTGAAGGCCTTGTTCAAGCCATTGAGAAGATCAATCACTTCAACGAGGGCATATCAATGGATGATGTTCAAACTTCACTAATATGAATCAAAACTCTCAAGAACATTCAACTCTAACAAAATTTCATCACCCAACAATTTCATGGATTTCAACATACTCATGAACACCAAAAATCACCAAAATCAATCAAGAAAAATTAAGCTCAAGGAAAAGATAACATGGAAGCTTTGATACCAGATGGAGCGTGGCACGGTGGGTGAATAAGATAAAGAGAGAATAATCCTTGCTTGAGCATTAGATGGATGATAGATGATGATGTTGTTTTTGATTTAATGGATGATAATACACTTGATGTTCTTGACTATAGATGATAATAGTGATTTGAGAAACAATAATATAATCAAAACCCAAGGAACAAATCAACAATATCTTGAATCACCAAAAAAACTAGATATGATCTTGGATGAAGGAGAATCCACCACCAAGACCTTACACCCCACCATAATTAGATAAAGGATTGCCAACCACAAATAATTAAAGGAATGACTTGCAACACAACCATTAACAAATGGATAAAGTAAACAAGCTTTTAGAGAATGAAAGCCATTAGCTTCACCATTCTATTCATAAACAATGCTTAACAAAAGTTCATCAAAAGTTCCTTACAAAATACTAACAAGAGCTATTTATAGGAAGAGGCGTTTTAGAACAAAAATAAAGTCCAGACAGGGGTGTCGCGGGCGCGACACAGGGCATCGTGGCTGCGACGTCCGTTTCTTGTAGAAGGGGCCACTGGGCCCGAAGGACATCACGAGCAAGACACATGATGTTACAGTCGTGACACTTGAGGTCACGGCCGTGACATAGGACCCTTTCAAAAATTGGGCCTGAGGATGATGTCGCGGGCATGACCCTTGACTTCGCGGATGCGACCCTTGAAAACACAAATCTCCAAAACCCTAGATTAATCTCTCACTAATCTCCCTCTAAAAACCACTAATTAAAAGCTGAAAATAATGTCTAAGTCTAACCCTAGATAGATACCAAGAAATCGTTCACAAGGGATATATATACAAGTGAAAATCATTGGCCAAAACGCAGCACTTCAAGCCGAAAACACGCGCAGGACATAGGGAGACCGTGGTCACGGTTCAGAGACCGCGCCACGGCCATGTTCTCGTCCAAATAAAAGGTCGGGCGATTTCGAGCTTCGAGAGACCGTGGGTACGGTCTGGGAGACCGTGGGCACGGTCTCACTCGGGATCAGGAGGCCGCGGGCGCGACCCATACGGTAGCGGGCGCTACCTTCCTCAGATGACAACTCATGCTGACTTTGAGCACAGGTAGCGGGTGCTACCTCTCTGGTGGCGGGCGCTACCCCCTATGGTAGCGGGTGCTACGCTCAGGGTGGCGGGGGCTACCCTACTCTTTTCGTCCCTTTGTTTCTTTCTTCTTTCCGAAGCATGTAACGCTCGATCCGAGGGTCGTAGCATGCGTTACTTCACTAATTGGCACCAAAGGTTGGGAGTGCGGTCTCGGGTCGACTCCGCCTCGGTTTCTGGTCCGGCTTGGCTCAGGAAATCACCAAAAATGCTATAAAAAGGCCCGTTTTGCTACGTTTTCGGCGAAAACTCCAAAATCTACAAAAATAACCAAAACGCATTAAAAACTTATGAAATTAAACCACGAAAAGAGTTAAAGCCTAAGGATTTAGGCGGTATTTAGACACAGAATTGGGTCTAAACACCCCCCCACACTTAAACTTTTGCTCGTCTCGAGCAAAACAAAACAAGACAAATAAGAAAACTAAACACCAACTCCTCTGTCGTAGGAGGAAACGAGTGCATTTAGCGTATGCACCAAGCCTTTTGAACCCCCCGGCAGCCCGGGTGGACAAGATGGACTCGTGAGGGTTTGTAGCGGCTATACCCACAAAAGCCAAAGAAAAAGGAGAGAGGGAAAGTGAAAACAAAACCGAAGAAAACAGAAAGAATAACGAAAGCTTTGCTTCAAAAGATCTCGAAATCTAAATCAGGAAAATGTTATTAAACCTCCAAAAGGAACCGTTATGAGCGTCTCACAAACACCTATCTTAAGCAAAAGTCAGTCTTTGAGATTTTCGATGTCCGACACTTAATGTCAAGCAAAACCCCATGTGCGTATGTGCTAATAGGTTCTAATCGAATCCAAAAGACTGCAAGGACTCATGCCCGAGCTCAAAAACAACGAAACGAACAAGGAACGAGTTGCCCTTCCTCGCATTTGGTCGCCCTTGGCTTGGTGAGGGCCGTAGGTGATGCAAGGAGAGGCCCCACACTTTATTAACGCTCAAACTTTTCTTTTCGGGTTGGGTAATCCCAACAAAATTGCTTTTTCTTTTTCTTTTCTTTTTCTTTTTCTTTTTATAGGTCGGGATTAGCCTTACTTTCGGGAATTGGACGACCCAAATATGGGGTTTACCCTCCCAACACAGTCTTTTCCATACACACCTCCACCGAGAATTCAATATGGGAGGAGCTTAAGGGGTAATAGCGTCGTACCGCTAATACCGGGCCCGTGTAGGTTGGCTAAGTGTATTGTGGTTGATGTCATTCAGCGACACGCTCCACTTAACCCGGTTATTGTAGCTTTTCTTTCTTTTTCTTTCTTTTTGACTTTGCAATTGCTAAAAAGGGAAACAAAACAAGCTCGGACACAAACCCCAAGAATCTCCCGACTTCTACCAGAACGTGAAAGGAATCGGGGGTTTCGCTAGACACTCAATGAAGGACATCTAAAGTAATAAGTCATGACTAGTACCCGAGACAGGGTCAAAAACGCTCAGACCGGTTTCTTTTAAAGAAGTTTAAGAACGACTTCTCAATTTCGACAACAAGATCCAAGAAACAAAGCAAAAACAAAGAGAAAACAAAACTGAAAGAAAAACTTTTAAGGTTTTCACTCCCTTTTTTCTCCTTTTTCACACGAAAATTTTTCGAATTTTAAGCAAAAACTAAGAAAACAAAGATCAAAACTACTAGGTGATCTACCCTTGAAACAGAATATCTCCCCCCCACACTTAAAACTTCACAATGTCCTCATTGTGGGAAGGTGTCACATAAAAAGGGTAGAGAACCTACAAAACACAAACAAACAAAAACAACTAGCAGGTAAAAATGGTGGCGACCCGAGCCCACACGGCTCCAACAGCAATATATCCCAACATAAACACTCAAAGGGGTTCGCCACCCAAAAGAAAATCAAGCATGCAGCATGGATCATAGGATATTCAACTCAAAAAGAGAAGAGCGAAGAGATATTACCTCGAGTTCTTCAAAACAAATGATTACCCAATCCGCGATCCGTGATAATTGAGCAAAGGGTTAGGATATTCAAGTAAAAACAAACAAGGCTCGTAAGATCCGCATGCAAGATTAGAAACAAGAAAAAGAAACTAATAAAGAAAGGAAAAGAAATTAATCAAAAAGGAAGTATGGGTTACCTCCCATGTAGTGCTTGTTTTAGGTCCCTAGCTTGACCTAATTACCCGTTTAATTCTGAAGAGACGTGGTGCACATGAGAGGTACATAATCAGCTTCTTCCACCATGATCGCTTCTTCTTCCTTCCTCTCCAACTCCTACCATTTTTGGACAACCTCAAGTTGAGTCGTCCCTCCGGTCGTTTGGTTGACAATGAGCGGGGAAGAGGTGATGATGTCTTTGATTTCTTCCAATGTCGCTTCCTCCTCCTTCTCCAACACCTTCTCATCACCTCCGCAAATAGAACAAGGGTCTCCTCCAGCGGTTTGATTGGGTGATGGGGATGAAGAAGTAACTCAGGTTCTTCTTCAAGTGGTTCTCCAAGTTTTAGATACATGGAAACAATCTTCTCAATCTCTATGTCCTCAATATAAACTTCATCTAATGAGATCTCCCTCCTTAATGGAACAATCTTGAGAGAATTATCACGAGATGTATCTTCAATAACCTCGGATTCGGGACATGAGGTCTTGGAATGGTCGCTTTCATTCCCATTGTCGGGTTCCACTTCAAGAATATAAACTTCCTCTTTATGCTCATGAACAACTGTGGTTATTGAATTGACTTCAACACAAAGTGGCATGAGAGAAGGTTACTCAGTCGGAACATCATGCCTTAGATCTATATGCTCTACATCCTTCAAGTGTTGTATCAACCATTCGGGGAGTGAAATTTGCATTTGGTGGGAGTCAAACCGCTCTTTGGAGCATTCACGGATATTTCCTCCCAAAATATCTTCTCTTGGTTGTTCTTCCTTCTTTTCCTCATCCAACACCCTATCTTCCTCACCCTTAGCTTCCTCAACCACAACTCCCTCCTCTACGTTCATCTCCATCTCATTCTCTACTTTTCCCTCCAAAACACTATCCTCTACCCAAGAAAACTCATCAATCTCTTCCCCACTCCCTAGATCGATAAAATTTACTTGTACCATTGGAGTCGGTGAAGGTTGAGTGGCTTGAGAAATTTGGGGTGGTACAATGTCCTGTTGAGTTGAATGGGAGGATTCTTCTTGGACAAATGAGTGGTGGTCATAAGGTTGAGAAATGGGGTTGAATGTAGGATTGATAAACGTCGTATAGTCATAAGCATGCTCTCCAAAAGAATGGGAGAAAAGTGGGTTGAAATATGATGGATAGATAGCGTTCACACGCTCTACTTGATTAAACTCCCCACATTGATGCTCGGGATGTGGACCCAAACACAACTTACGAGTATGCATATTAAGAACAGAAGTATATGTAAGGGTTTGCACACCTTGGGCCACTCTCAAATGCTTAGAGGTCTCCTCATTTTCCTTCTCTTTTTGCAATCGTAAACTGAAGCCAAAAGGAGTGTAATAATAGGATCATGCTCTAAAGATAAATCTTCTCTACTAGATTTGCACCCTCCAAAATCAGGAGCATATTGAACGAGCTCATGAAGGAATTTGTCGGCCTCCTCCGCAGTTTTCTTCAAAAACATCCCTCCGGATGCAATATCGATCGATTCTTTGAGAGAATCAAAGAGTCCACAATAAAAGTGCTGAAGTAGCATCCAGTTGGGTAGGTTGTGGTGCGGGCACTGACGTTGGAGACTTTTGAATCTTCCCCATGCTTCAAAAAGAGTCTCTCCGGGTTCTTGCTTGAAGCTCATAATAACTTGCCGGAGTTTACATGTTTTATCAGCCGGGAAGAATCTTTGAAGAAAATCTCTCTTGAGAGCCTCCCATGAAGAATAAAATCCAGGTGGGCATATATCAAGCCACATCTCAGCTTTCCCTTTCAAAGTTAGAGCAAAGAACTTCAACTTTAGATACTCCGAAAATATCCCAGGTATATGTATGAAACTAATGTGCTTCTCGAATCTCTCCATATGAGTAATAGGACTCTCGGAAATATCTCCATGGAACGGGTTGCTTTCAAAAGCTTCAAGAAGACACGACTTGAACTCAAATACCGCGTCGGGTGGTAATGGTGGTAAGATGATCGGGTTGCCTCCCGTACCTGAAGATGGAACGGCATATGATAGAAGGGTACGGGGTGAATTAGCTTGGACTTCACCCATTGGACTCGAGGCCTCCTACGATGCTCGATAGAACATTAGGGCGTACCTACATGAACCAACAAGAACCAATAGAAGCGTCAAATTCATCGGGATTAGCACAAACTAATTTCTAGCTTGAAAGCAAACTCAAATAACCAAAAACCAAGAAACTAAAACTAGGGGTGCTGGCTCCCCGGCAACGGTGCCATTTTGTGTACAACGGTTTGCTAGACCTCGGTATTGTCGTTCTCTCTCAAGGAGTGGCGGCCTTGGTCAAAGAATCTAGGTCAACGGTCGGGATGAGATTGCTAAGGTAAGGATACTGGTTTGAAAGGATCACAACGCAGGAAACAAAGCTAAGGTCGGTCAAGGAATGGAAAATGGGCTTCGGAGGCTTTTCGGGATGCAAACGAGGATGAGGAAATGGGTTTTGCAACAAGAGAGTAACGAGAAGGGGAAATCAAATGGTAACTCCGTTAGAAAATACCCACCGGGCTTCCTCTTTCTAGGATAGTCCGGATTAACTTCCCCAAAGTCCATCGACAGACCCGGGGGAGTTCAAGGAACGGAATTTCCTAGTTAGTTTCTATTCGCGAACTAGAATACTAACTATCCTAATTCCTACCTTCCAACAAGCGTTGGATGTATTCGGGATGCTTTCGCACCCAAATACATCCCACTTGAGGGAAGGATAGGATTAGGAAGTTGATTTCTCAACTAATTACTCACTAATATTGCTAACTCAAACCTAATCACCCATTCACACCCTTAATTACCCCCTAACCCACAGGGTTTCTAGCCACTAATCATGATAAAAACTAAGCTAACAACATCTAACCCAAACCTAGCCATGATTTCTAACATCAAACAACCATAAACAAGCAAGAACAATGAAATAGCAAGCAAAGAAATTAAGAACAAGCAAAGTAATTAGCAAAGTAATTAATAAAGGAGTTACGGGAAGAGAAAACTTATCAAAGTGCTGTAGATGAACAAAGGAAAGCAATAAAAGATGACCCAACAATCTTTCAATTGTTTGAATCTCCAAATCTTCAATAACAAACACAAATCTCCAAAACCCTAGATTAATCTCTCACTAATCTCCCTCTAAAAACCACTAATTACAAGCTGAAAATAGTGTCTAAGTCTAACCCTAGATAGATACCAAGAAATCGTTCACAAGGGGTATATATACAAGTGAAAATCATTGGCCAAAACGCAGCACTTCAAACCGAAAACACGCGCAGGACATAGGGAGACCGTGGTCACGGTTCAGAGACGCGCCACGGCCATGTTCTCGTCCAAATAAAAGGTCGGGCGAATTCGAGCTTCGAGAGACCGTGGGTACGGTCTGGGAGACCGTGGGCACGGTCTCACTCGGGATCAGGAGCTCGCGGGCGCGACCCATACGGTAGCGGGCGCTACCTTCCTCAGATGACAATCCATGCTGACTTTGAGCACAGGTAGCGGGTGCTACCTCTCTGGTGGCAGGCGCTACCCCCTATGGTAGCGGGTGCTACGCTCAGGGTGGCGGGGGCTACCCTACTCTTTTCGTCCCTTTGTTTCTTCCTTCTTTCCGAAGCATGTAACGCTCGATCCGAGGGTCGTAGCATGCGTTACTTCACTAATTGGCACCAAAGGTTGGGAGTGTGGTCCCGGGTCGACTCCGCCTCGGTTTCCGGTCCGGCTTGGCTCGGGAAATCACCAAAAATGCTATAAAAAGGCCCTTTTGCTACATTTTCGGCGAAAACTCCAAAATCTACAAAAATAACCAAAATGCATTAAAAACTTATGAAATTAAACCACGAAACGAGTTAAAGCCTAAGGATTTAGGCGGTATTTAGACACAGAATTGGGTCTAAACAAACCCCTTCAAAGGCCCAAAGTAGGTCCCGATGAGGACTCATAGCACCACCCCCATGGTCCAAGGTCCCACTTGTAGTGGATGTCAAACCTAACACTAATCACATCATGCCTCTAGGGTCCCGGGTCCACCTTAAAATGGACGTCACCCCAATCTTCTCGAGTTGAGGAAAAAGGGACGCCCTAAGGAAACTTGAGACCATATGCCTACTTGAATTTGGCATATCTCAATACGGTTTATGTTTGGACTTGTTGTGTGCCCTAGGTTCCTTAGCTTGAGCAGTGGCACCATTTTTATTGCAATAGAGGTCTACTCCTTCTGCAGTGATAGACACAACCCCAAGCTCCTTGATGAACGCTTTCATCCACATAGCCTCCTTTGCAGCATCATATTCCACGGTGTACTCTATCTCCATTGTAGAATTGCAATAGTGTCTTGTCTTGAACTTTTCCAACTCACTGCTCCACCCCCCAGACAAAAGATGTATCCAGACTGACTCTTGAAATCATCTTTGTTTGTAATAAAATTAGCATTGATGTAACCATTTACGCCTAGATATTCATCACCTCCATAAACTAAGGACAACTCCTTGGTTATGTTTATATACTTTAGTATGTTTTTCACTGTAGTCCAATGTTTCTCTCCTGGGTTGGATTGAAACCTACTACACAAACTCAAAGCATACACCATATATGGCCTAGTATATCACATGGAAAACATAATGGATCCTATTCCCGAGGCACAAGGAATATTTTCATCCTCTTTTGGTCTTCAAATGTCCGAGGACAATCTGTTTTACTAAGTGATGTGCTATGAATCATAGGAATGAATTCCTACATGTAACTTTGCATGTGGAACCGATTCAACATCTTATCTATCAATATAAGTAGTTTGATTCAAAGAAATTACGTTTTGATCTATATTTATAAATCTTAACTTTAAATATGTCTTGGGCCTGCCTTAGGTCCTTCGTTTGGAAATTCTTCCCAAGCCAAGGCGTAACAAGACTCCAACATAGGAATGTCGTTTCCAATTAAAAGTATATCACCTACATATAGTACCAGAAAGACTATCTTGATCCTACTATACTTCTTGTAAACACAAGGTTCCTCCAATTTCTTTAGAAAATCAAATTGTTTGACAATCTGATTAAACCTCTAATTTTAGCTCTTAGAAGTCTGCTTAAGGCCATAAATTGCCTTTTGCAGCTTACAAACTTTCCCGACATGTTTATGATCCTCAAAACCTTCTAGTTGTGTCATGGACACTTACTCTTCCAGAATCCCATTTAGGAAGGCGATTTTGACATCCATTTGTCATATCTCATAGTCATACCATGGTGCTATGGCTAAGAGTATCCTCATAGACTTGTGCATCGCTATTAGAGAAAAGGTCTCTTCATAATGTATACCATGGGGTTTGAGTAAATCATTTATCTACCGGACGTGCTTGTAAACACTTGGTGTGCCATTCGTGTCGGTCTTTACTTTAAATATCCACTTGTTCCTGATTTCTCTAGCGCCCTCAGGCCAGTCAACCAAGTTCCAAACTTGATTCTCCTACACGAATCCATTTCAGATTTCGTGGCTTTAAGCCATTGCTTGGAATATTGACTTTCCAAGCTTGTTGTAGGTAGTAGGATTATCCTTTTGCAAAAATAATAAGTTGGCGTCAGTCACGAGATAACTAGCATATATATGTATGAATCAAAAGAATAAATAATAGTATCTTTATAAGCCATTTTAAAGTAGATTTTTTCTAATCTTGTAGAATTGCACAACCAAACAATATTGTGCTTCCATGATTATTGTTGGAGTATTTCAAGAGTTAAGAGGCATAAACTATAAGACATAAGCATAAGATAGACCGGAAGGTCG
Source organism: Portulaca oleracea (assembly GCA_029582165.1). Lineage (NCBI taxonomy): Eukaryota > Viridiplantae > Streptophyta > Magnoliopsida > Caryophyllales > Portulacaceae > Portulaca > Portulaca oleracea. The sequence continues at coordinate 17,021,335 of CM055878.1, read as the reverse complement.
GAAATAAGCTTAACAAGGAAAATAGGTTCAACACGGATCGTGTCTAGTCTGACACGACCTGTGCTGGTGTCCAGCGAGCACATTTTAAGTGCACTTGATCAACACGGACCGTGTTTATCCAACACGCGTCGTGTATCGTGTTGATCCAACACGGGTCATGTTGAGTTCAACATGGACCATGTTGATCTAACACGGGTCTTGTTGAGTTCAGTCGGGATTGATTTTGTAATCCCTTGATTTATGCCTCGTGGTCAATTGTTTTTGAGCACGTTTTGGATGTTATTTGACTGAGAAATCAGTCTTGATTTCTCATCAATACTATTCAACCATATTCCATGGATTATGCTCTATGTAATTGGCAAGTTTGACTCATTAGTTGGCTCCAAAAGACCACTATAAAAGGTGGATGAATTGCTCATTCATCCACACCCTCAATCATCATCTTTTCTGTTCTAAAGAGTTTCAACACACTCCTAAGGTGTTGAACTGCAACAACATTCTTGAGAGTCATTTGAGAAATCTTGTAACTTTGCTTATAAGAAGTTAGGTTTTACCATTGAGTCTTTTCACGGTCTAATGAATAAGTCTTAAGGGGAGATGGACTTACCCTGGACTCCTAGCCACCCAAGTGATCCCCCATCTTCCATGTAACCGTGTTTCTCCATCTTATTTTCCAACAATTATCATTACTAGCAAATGTAGCATATGGCATGTCATAAGCATAGATCTTATAGGTTGTGTCAATTGCTACAACAGCCCCATATTTGTTGTACCAATCAAAACGTTGGGGATGACACCAAAATAGGTTTTTGAGCCTTCTTTCTTCATCTATTGTGTATACATATTGAAACTTACAATTTTCTTATTTTGCTAGTTTCGTACATTCAATAACGTTCATAGCATCATCAGCTCCAATCATTTTTCTCATTTTTGTAAACAAATTACGGATATCCTTTTCAATGATGAAACGCCACCATGTTAGACATTATTTTCAAGCCCCTCTAATTATTTGCCTCATTGACATTCTCACTTTTTTATATAGCATAATTTTTTTCTCATTATCAATGTTGACATGCCCATACAGTGGAAGTAAGTAAGCATATCTCTTCAAGGAAAGAAGGTCATGATTTTGTTCTTTTACTAACCTTGTGACATGCCATTTTTTGAGAAATATTTCGAAGGACTTCTTTAAAGTTATTCGCATATAAACATTTCATTTGCACCTTGATGATTGTTTATTTCTTTTTTTCTTCGGATTCATGAACAACTTTGATTAGTCTTTTCCTTTCTCAGTGGCAAGTGAAATTGAGTCGGACAATTTTGCCATGTCTTTTTTCAGATCAGTCGCTTCGAATTACAATCCCGTGTCCCCAAACATTGCTTTCAATAGGTACATATTTGTGTTATCAGAATGTAAATGCCCCTTTTTTAGTATCGAAAACTTGCCCAATAAAGGGCATATTAGTGTTAGCATTACTTTCTTATAACGTAATATTGAGGGCAATATTCATAGTGATTGCATGGTAACATAGTTTTGGATGGAGGGCCAATTGCTTTTAGAACTTAGGAATTTTCTTAAATGAAAGGTGGAGTAGTAGACTTCCACTTCTAGGGAGGATATAAACAAGTGGACATTGGCACAACTTTATTGCATTTGATGCAACTTTATAACTTTGTCTCCTTTTTTCGGCTAAATGCCTAAATTACAGCCAATATTATCAGAAAGTATATTAATCATTTAAGAAGAATAAAATGTCTAATAAGGCAACAATCAATGGGTAAATAACATTTTCATAGTGTGCCTGCACTAAATTAGGTTAGTTTAATCTAATTTAATTTTTTGGATGTGCTTCTATATTTAACTAATTAATATCTAGTTCCTGATTAACGTAATTTAAAATAGATAAAATGCTTTGTTATTTGTCGACCTTAGGGGGACCTATAGCAAAAGTGTTAGTTTAGTGCAATTTTCGTATATGAAATTGCCACTGACTGAACTATTATTTATACGCTTTATTTTCGTTATTGAAATCTTAGCTTCCTTTATTAAGGGTTAAGATAGTGTAGACACCGGATTTTGTACCGGTATTAGTTTTAGTTATTTGTAAAAAATAAGCTAGTCGAGTAATTTAGTGGCATGCAAACCCATTTCTTTTCTAACCCGGAAGCGAGCAAAACTGGCCAACAGAAACAGCCCAAACCCGTCTGGGTTAGGCCCACATTACTTCCAACTCCAGCCAAACCCGTCTGACATTCATCCAGTTTTCATTCCATCCTCCAGCCCAAACCCGTCTGGGTTTACTGATTCCGCGGCTATATACTCTAACCCTAAACGTACCCCTAGTCTCCCCATTCCACTATAAATTAAACCCTAATCCCTCTCATTTTGGACACGACATTATGCTAGAGTATTGACACTAGCATAATTCTCTCTACCTCTTCTCTCCCTTTGCATGCTGCTTCACTAAAGGTTAGAATAGTTATCATTGATGTAAACCATGAAGTATAACCTATCGAATTCACATATTATTTGTATTTTCAATTCAATATTTTGCATGACTGTAATGTTAAACTTGTGAGATTCGTACTTAATTCCCCCCCCCTTTTTAACTTTTTCCGCTTTGATTTAATTCTAGTAGAGTCTATTCGGTTGAATAGGCGGATTTGATAATTTTAATTGTCAAATTTGTAACCTTACCCCCGAATCCATCTTTGGATTTGTAGACCAGAGTCCGTGTCAAAATGGTTTGTTGTTTTTCTCCTAAAAATTCAACTGGCGACTCTATATTCATACTTCGGTATTTTCCTTTTTACGGTTTCTTTGACCTAATTTGTGATTAACGCAAAAGGTAATCCGGTTTGGTTCAATCCATGAACCCAGGCGGGTTTACTGTCCTCTTTTCACTTTCTTTTTGCTTCGCTTTTTTATTCGGTCCAATTCGCGGGTAGCACCTGGGTTAACCCGGCTCGGTTCAATTCATGAACCCAGACGGGTTTATCACCTTCTTTTAATCTTTCCTTTGTTTTCTTTTCTTGTGGGGTCCGCAGCAACGAAACCCGGCTCGGTTCAAGCAATGAACCCAGACGGGTTTCCTTGTGTTTTCCCCTTCTTTTTTTTTTGTCTCTTTCTTTCTTCTTTCTTAGAAGGTGAATCTCGGGATCACGGCGCATAAATCGATTTAATCCGTCGGCAAAACTTATTCTTAAAAGTTCAACCTTATTTAAGGTTAAGCAATCCTAGTCGGCTCCCAATCATTCTTTAAGTAGCGCCGCGAAAAAGGTTATCAATTTTTCGGGGTCTACAGATAGTAGCTAAGAAAGCTGAAAGTATTCATGATCAAAATAATTGTGGATTGACTAAAGCATTGCCATTCTAGTATATTTGACGTTTGCAGAGGTTGCGTAACTTGACAGACGGAGTAGAATACTTGGATGATAATATCTTGGAAGCAATGATAGCATTGGCAGCCTCAGTATAATGAACTCCATCCCAACTCACTGAACGTGAAGGATTGGGGCATGCAGTTGCTGTTGGTTGACCGCATGACTTTCCTCGTGCGTAGTTATGTGGAGGTCCTCCATACCCACAACACGCCATCAGTGGCTTCTCAAATCCTATAAAAAAAAATGTCAAAATTCCACTTCATTAAGGATTTAATTCTAATGATACAAGTGCATGAACATAAATTTGGTGATATTTAGTTTATTTGATTTAAAGAGATGACACAAAAAGGAGAGAGAGGGTATCAACGGGGTCAGGGACACAGAGAAAGTAAAATTTCATTAATTATGTTTCAAACTGTACATTTTGGTGCTAGTGTGGGCCATGTCATCCACTGTCATTCTATTTGTATTAAATGTTATAGACTTGTAGAAAAATCACCAGATACAAAATATTGTAGTTGTCTAATACTATATTTTCTAATTGTTGTCTTCGTTGTATTGTGTCATGGGAACAAATTTGAATCCTCTCGCACATGTAACATTTTCATTTTTGACTACCTACTTTAGATCTAGGGCTTTTTAGTCTTTTTATTAGATTATCTAAATATTTTTACTTTTGAAGAAACTCAACTGACTATGAGGACCTCAGCGCAAGCATCTGTGAGGACCTCAACCATCAGCGCCAAGTTATTTTGTTTGAAAGATCATCCAGCCACTTCAGGGAAGTATCAAACCTATCCTTATCCTATATCTTTCCTCCATTTTAAAGATATGATTGTAATAGCTCTTATTTCCTTATTAGGCCTCAAACGAAAAGGAAGGAAAAGCATGGCAAGACAACTCATGAAGATCAAGTCAGAAAAAGGAAACAAATCTTCATTGGAACGTTAGACTCAATGAAGATACTTGCCAAATCAGAACCAATACAAACTGGAAAGAATCAAAAAGCAAACAAGGCAACTGGAGGAAGTCGCTGAGGAGTTCAATATAAATAAGAGAACTGATTCTCTTTACATCTATCGATTTCCAAGAAAGTAAATAAGTTGTAGGAGCTTTGAGAAAGAAAGCTCTGAGTGTAGGAATTGTTCAAATTCTGAGTGTAAACCACATTTAAGTTGTGGTGAGTTTGTAACCAGAAGTCTAGCTGGTGAGGACCTCATAAGGTCGTAAGATTGTGTAATTTTAGTGATCTTCTGCGAATAGGAGTTACTGTGTGAAACCGCCTCTTCTGTGAGGCCTCAAGATCAGAAGACTGCTGCCTAGTCTTCTGCCTCCGTAAGTTGGTCTGAGGACCTCACAGTCCTTTGATCAGCCGAGTTGTAACCTCCTCTCTTAAGCACTTTTTCATTCAATAATAAGAAGTTATTTTCAGTATTTAAAAGTGCTATTTAATTTGGTTGTGTTGATTAAAGTGCAGAAATTTTTCATAACCCTCATCACCCCCCCTTTAGGGTTATTTCAATTGGTATCAGAGCAGGTCCACAGATCTGAAGAGTCTAACAACTCGTGGTAAAGATCATGGCCGGCCTCAACACAACCGAAGCTCCTCAAGGACGCTCATGGACAAGGGCACCTCTCCTCACTGGAGAAAACTATAGAATGTGGAAAAGACAAATGGAGATCTTTCTCAGAGACCAAGATGAGGACCTCTGGATAATTGTCACTCAAGGCGATTTTCCTACCCCTACAAAGAAGAATGCTGCAAATCAGGATGTCCCAAAAGAGAGATCTGAGATGACAGCCGAAGAGCTCACCTCCTTGGGAAAAAATATTCGAGCCTTAAATTTACTATATTGCAGTTTGAATCCAAATGATTTTGAACGTGTCTCTAACTGTGAAAATGCCAAACAGGTTTGGGAATATTTGGTTACCTCATATGAAGGTACAAGCCAAGTTAAAGATATCAAACTGGACATTTTCGTCCAGAAATATGAGGCCTTCAAAATGGAAGAAGAAGAATCCATTGAAGAAATGTACAAGAGATTTAGCAGTATTGCTAACCACCTCAAATCGCTTGGAAAGAACTATTCAAATGAGGAACAAGTCAGAAAGATTCTCAGATGTTTGCCAAGAAGAAAGTGGGGTCCGAAGGTCACAGCCATCGAAGAAGCACAGAACCTGAAAGTTCTCAAGCTAGAAGAACTCATTGGGAAACTGTTGGCTCATGAGATCCAATTGAGTGACCTCACAGAGTCTAAAGGAGTTGCCCTCAAAGCAGCCAAGGATTCTGATGAGGAATCAGATGAGGATGAAGAAAAAACCATGGCTATGCTGGCAAGAGGCTTCAGAAAACTATACAAGAAAAATCCAAACTTTCGAGGCTACCTCAAGGACGGACAACATAGAAAACCAAAAGTTAAGACCTCCATGAAAGATGAAACTGACCCCTTCACTTGTTATAGTTGTGGCAGCATAGAGCACTTGATTAGAGACTGTCCTCATGCGAGAAAAAATAAAGATAAAAGAAACATGAGGCCCAGACCACAACAACGTAGATCCATGCTTGCAACTTGGAGTGACAGTGACTCAAGTGAGGATAACAGTGACGTTGATGAAGTCGCAAATGTCTGCCTGATGACTCAAATGAATGAGGAACCAGAAACATCCTCACACCAAGAAGAGGTAAACATGGATGACCTCCTCAATCTCTTACCCTTACATCTCGCTCATAAATGCTTGCATCTGTTTAAATATTCCAAATCCTTGATTGAAAGGGTCAAGTATCTTACCAAGCATGTTCAAAGTCACAGTGAGGCCAATGATAACCTAACTTCTCAAAATGACCTCCTCTTCACTGAAAGTAACAGACTATCTCTTGAGGTCAAAGACTGCTACAAGACCATCACTCAATTATCCAATGAGGCAGTCACTGCCTCTCATCCCTACAACAATAAATTGGCCTTTACATCTCCTTCCTTTCAACCTCGAGCTAAACAGCCTCTAAGAGAACCACTCCTCCCTACTCCTAAACTGACCCCTCACAGAAAGCAACATCACAAAAACTGCCCTAGACCTCACTCTCCAATGACCTCAAAGCTTCCTCCAAAAGCTTCCCCCACAACTCATGTTCCAAAAACTTCTTGAGACAACTTCCCAAATTCACCTAAGTCCCCTAAGTTTTTTCAAGTGGGTGAAATCTGGATCCCCAGACCTAATGATGCATCTTGTCTGTCAAAATCCAAGAAAGGTATAATGCCCTCTGATGCAGGTATGCCTCAAAACTCATAGCGACCTATGGTATTTGGACAGCGGATGTTCTCGTCACATGACCGGAGATCCAACCAAGTTTTGCGAGCTGAAAACCAGCAAAACCGGGAAAGTTACATTTGGAGACAAAAGCCAAGGCAAGATCCTCGGCATTGGGAAGGTCGGTAAGGATCTCAACAACTCCTTACATGACGTATATCTAGTAGAGGGTCTAGAGTATAACTTGCTTAGTATATCTCAGTTTTGTGATAAAGGTAATAGAGTCAGTTTTGATAAAAATAAATGTGTAGTGTCTACAGAGTCACATCAAGTCATATTGCATGGTCATCGTATGAACAATGTGTATGTTATAGATCTAAGTGAATCTCTTGAGGACCTCTCCTGCCTTAAGGCTGGAACTGAGGAAACATGGCTGTGGCATCGACGCCTAGGTCACGTTAGCATGAAAACATTACAAAAATTGCATAAATCAGACCTTGTCCGAGGTATCCCACCTCATAAATATGAGAAAGATCGGGTTTGTAATGCATGTGCAAAAGGTAAACAGACAAGAACATCCTTCAAACCTATCAAGTCTGTGACCACCTCAAAATGCCTTGACCTCCTTCATATGGATCTCTGCGGTCCTATTCCTTACAAAAGTCTTGGTGGAAGCTCATATATTCTTGTTATTATAGATGATTTTTCAAGATTTACGTGGGTGTTCTTTTTGAAAAGCAAAACAGAAGCATTTAAGCACTTCTCAAAACTCTACAAGCAACTCAAGGTGCTCACCGGAAACTCTGTCAAAGCAATAAGGACAGATCATGGTAGGGAGTTCGATAACAAGGACCTGTTTGGAGCATTCTGTGCCGAAATGGGAATCACTCACAATTTTTCCGCTCCAAGAACCCCTCAACAAAATGGAGTTGTTGAAAGGAAAAATCGCACATTGGAGGACATGGCCAGAACAATTATATGCGACAACAATCTCCCAAAATTCCTCTGGGCAGAGATCATCAATGCATCAAACTATATTCTAAATCGATGCACTATCCGGTCTATTATGAAAAAGACCCCTTATGAACTGTTCAAGGGGAAGATACCAAGCATCGGTCATCTCAAGGTCCTCGGCTGCAAATGTTTTGTTCACATCAATGGAAAGAAGCCAACAAGCAAGTTTGATGTTCGAAGCGAGGAAGGAATTTTTGTTGGATATTCCTCTATAAGCAAAGCCTACAGAATCTATTTCAAACACTCAAGGTCTGTAGAAGAAAGCATCCATGTTGTCTTTGACGAGGCCACCTCACTACATCAAACTGTGTTGCGCCCTCCTATGAATAATAGTGACGACGAGACGCCTCCTGAGCTACCTCCTGCCGAGGTTGCATCACCACCTCCTGAGGCTCCATCACCACCTCCTGAGGCTGCATCATCACCTCCTGAGGCTGCATCCTCACCTCATGCCTCATCATCTCAGGAGTCCTCACCTCAAGCTCCACCAGCACCAGAGATCTCTTACAAATTCACAGCAGCTCATCCAGCTGATAATCTCCTCACAGACATCACCACAGGTATCCGTACCAGATCCTCATTAAGGAACTTCTGTGCCTTTAACGCCTTTGTTTTGCAGATTGAGCCCAAACACCACAATGAGGCCCTACTAGATCCAAGCTGGATCAATGCCATGCAAGAAGAACTAAACCAGTTCGAACGAAGTAAAGTTTGGTCCCTAGTTCCCAGACCTCATCATCATCCAGTCATCGGTGTTAAATGGGTCTTTCGCAACAAACTCGATGAAACAGGCTCTATCACCAGAAACAAGGCCAGGTTGGTTGCTAAAGGGTATAATCAAGAAGAAGGCATCGACTATGATGAGAACTTTGCTCCAGTCGCTCGCCTGGAGGCCATCAGGATTCTCCTCGCCTTTACATCATCCAAAAACATCAAGCTACATCAAATGGATGTTAAAAGTGCCTTCCTCAATGGCGACCTCATTGAAGAAGTCTATGTTGAGAAACCACCAGGTTTTGAAGACATCCACCATCAGGATCATGTCTTTCGCCTCCATAAGCCCTCTATGGACTGAAACAAGCTCCCAGAGCTTGGTATGAACGCCTCAGCAAGTTTCTTCTTCAGAATAACTTCAAACGAGGCACAATAGACAAAAATCTTTTCATCAAAGAAAAGAATGGAGGCTTCACCATTGCATAAATCTATGTTGATGACATCATTTTTGGTGCCTCACATGCCTCTCTTGTTGAAGAATTCTCTCACCTCATGAGTGCTGAATTTGAAATGAGCCTTGTCGGAGAATTAACATTTTTCCTTGGCCTCCAAATCAAGCAATCACAAGACGGCATCTTTCTGAATCAAAGCAAGTACATCTCGGAATTACTCAAGAAGTATCAGCTTGACCACCTCAAGCACTCTTCAACTCCGATGTCCTCCACTCTCAAACTTGATTCAGACCTCACAGGTAAATCAATCTCCGAAAAGCTATATAGAGGTATGATTGGATCTCTACTATATCTTACAGCTAGCCGCCCTGATATTATGTTCAGTGTTTGTTTATGTGCGCGCTTTCAAAGCGCTCCAAAAGAATCTCACCTCTCCGTTGTCAAGAGAATTTTGCGTTATCTTGCAGGAACCAAAAACTTAGGTCTTTGGTACCCTCGACAGCCTGACCTCCATCTCTGTGGTTACACCGATACGGATTTTGCCGGTTACAAAGTTGACAGAAAAAGCACCACAGGAGGATGTCAACTACTTGGAGCCTCCCTAGTCTTTTGGCAATCCAAGAAACAAACCTCAGTGGCTCTCTCCACTGCTGAGGCCGAATATGTGGCTGCCGGATCATGTTGTGCCCAAATCCGATGGATCACACATCAACTTGAGGACCTCGGCCTTCACCTCACCAATGTTCCCATAAAGTGTGATAACATGAGTGCCATTCAGATCACCAAAAATCCGGTGCAACATTCACGAACCAAACACATTGAGATCCGTCATCATTTCATCCGTGATCATGTTGAAAAAGGCCACATCAGTCTTGAATTTGTTCCCACTCAACATCAATTGGCTGACATCTTCACCAAGCCTCTACCTGAAGAACAGTTCTCCTACATTCGTCGAGAACTTGGGCTGCTTCACCTCAATCCTTAATCACAAGAGGCATCTGTTGAGGGGGAGTCATTAGCCTGAGGACCTCCACTCCCCATGCAGACGTTGAGGGGGAGTCCATTGTCCCCACAGGTATGTTTCCTTTCCTCTCCTTGAACGACTGATGTACTCATCAACTCGCTCAATCTTCCATCATTACGACATATCAAAATTGGCCATATCAACTGTCGGATCACATCTTCCATATGTGACTTAGCAGTTGAATTTTTTTAAAATTTAAACTGGTTGTCAAAACTGCCGTTTTAAAACCAATTTCAAATCTTCTCCTTCTCTCTCTCTCCTCTCTTGTGTCTTTTCAATCCGGATTCCAAATCCCTCCCAAAATTTTACTTTCCCAATAACTTCCTTCTCCTTCCATAATTACTTTCACCGTCCCATCTCATCAATTCTTTCCCAACCACCTCGCCTCTCTCCTCCTTTTTCCTCGTCTATTTATTTCACCCCTTTTCCCTTTTCACCTTTTACAGCTACCCTCTCTTCCCTTCTCTCCCCTATTCCAGAAATCTCTTCTCATCCACAATGGCGAAACGCTCCTCTAAACCAGCCGCCCCTTCCAGTGTTGCAAAGCGACTCCGCTCTAGTAAACCTCCTGCATCTCCAGACACCGACTCCACTAACTCCTCCACCGACGAGTTAGCCATCATCCCTCGGCCATCTCCTGTCACTGCTGACTCTATGGAAGCCTTCCGGAAACGGTTGGAGTCCATGAAACAGCGTCCTCTTCTCCACTGTGACAGAGTGGATCTCGACAACCTCCAAGGTACAAAATTCACCTTTCTCTCCACTCTAGCCTCACTTGGCTGTGACATTCTCTTTCATGCCGACGAATTCTGCTACCCCAGCCTAGTTTGAGTTTTATGCCAATCTCAAGAACATTTCCCCCAAATCCTCTAAACCAATCTATAAAACCTCTGTATCTGGAAGGGAAATTCACTTATCCCCCCTCAACATTGAGCGCATCCTAGGCATCTCTACCGACCTCTCTAAACCTGCCCTCACTGATATCAAAGACGCTCGTCTTGAACTCCTCAAAGCATTTGGTAAACCATCCACCACCAAATATCCCCAGTATACCAACCTCTATTCTGAAGCCCGCTGTCTCTACTTCATTCTAGTTCGCACCATCCTTCCTAGGGGCACCTCCAAGGAAACTATTAATGAGCCTTGTGCCGCCTTCCTCCTGAACATCCTCAATGACCATCACCCTGACATGGGAGAGGTCATTCTCCAACACATTGTCAAAGTTGGTCTGTTGGTCTATAATTGCATCAATCACTTAAACTTGTTGCTATGGCTATATGCATATGCCATCTTCTATGATGATGCCTTCTCTGTCATTACTACTATTAGTGTTTGTATAGAACTCTCTTGGATATTTTATCTTTCAAACAAAAAGGGGGAGATTGAAGAAACTCAACTGACTATGAGGACCTCAGCGCAAGCATCTGTGAGGACCTCAACCATCAGCGCCAAGTTATTTTGTTTGAAAGATCATCCAGCCACTTCAGGGAAGTATCAAACCTATCCTTATCCTATATCTTTCCTCCATTTTAAAGATGTGATTGTAATCGCTCTTATTTCCTTATTAGGCCTCAAACGAAAAGGAAGGAAAAGCATGGCAAGACAACTCATGAAGATCAAGTCAGAAAAAGGAAACAAATCTTCATTGGAACGTTAGACTCAATGAAGATACTTGCCAAATCAGAACCAATACAAACTGAAAAGAATCAAAAAGCAAACAAGGCAACTGGAGGAAGTCGCTGAGGAGTTCAATATAAATAAGAGAACTGATTCTCTTTACATCTATCGATTTCCAAGAAAGTAAATCAGTTGTAGGAGCTTTGAGAAAGAAAGCTCTGAGTGTAGGAATTGTTCAAATTCTGAGTGTAAACCACACTTAAGTTGTGGTGAGTTTGTAACCAGAAGTCTAGCTGGTGAGGACCTCATAAGGTCGTAAGATTGTGTAATTTTAGTGATCTTCTGCGAATAGGAGTCACTCTGTGAAACCGCCTCTTCTGTGAGGCCTCAAGATCAGAAGACTGCTGCCTAGTCTTCTGCCTCCGTAAGTTGGTCTGAGGACCTCACAGTCCTTTGATCAGTCGAGTTGTAACCTCCTCTCTTATGCACTTTTTTATTCAATAATAAGAAGTTATTTTCAGTATTTAAAAGTGTTATTTAACTTGGTTGTGTTGATTAAAGTGCAGAAATTTTTCATAACCCTAATCACCCCCCCTCTAGGGTTATTTCAACTTTTTTTATTAATCAAATTTTAAATTTAAATTTTAAATTTCAAATTTCAAATTTTTTATTTTTTGAATTTTTTTATTTTTTTAACTTTTTATTATTTTCATGACTTTATTTTTATTGTTTAACTTTTTAAAAATAATAAATTAATAAATTAAGTAATAAAAATGAATAAATAAATAAATTGAATGCACAATATTCTAATGGACGGTAGTTTTCGGTTACTATGTTTTCATTCTTTTGGTACTTTTAAAATTTTTGTATTTTAAATTTTTGAATATAAAATTTTTCATATTTTTCATAAAATATTATTCTCAAAAAAAGTATTAGAATAACCCTATTTTCTCAAATTTAAATTTTAGTATTTTTGTTGGGTAAGTTTTGTAGGTTGAGGTATTTACATATCATAGTTAAAACTTTTATATCTTACAAAATTTAAAATTTTATTTCCCAATATATGAATTTTAAAATAGATGTTGGCTAAATTAGATAGAATATTTTATGTAGTTTATGTGCTTTAAGTAGAAGCCAATAAGATTTAGGTAGAAAAGAAATATGGGTAGTTTACCAAGTGAAAGAAAAGTCCCCAAGTAAATTATAAATTTAAATTGTAAATGGAATAATTAAGTGAATCACAATGTATTATGGGCACCCCGTGTTCAACGTTCTTGGAGAGATCCAAGCGGGGAGCCCACTTCAACCAAGGCTCATAATACACAAGTTAAGTGAGGTTCTATCTTAAAACCAATATAAATTGGTGTTAAGAGGAGTAACTCACTTGACTTATATATCATGTTTTTTTCTTTACTTTTTCGATGTGGGACAATTTTACTCATATGTGAATTCCAACAAACGTTACTTAGTTTCCCAAGAATTTTCCAAGACACTTATAGTTATAATCCTTCATGTTCTAGTCATATCTGCGCATCCCATTAGCCAGGAATGGGCTATGTCAACACTTACAATCTAGGAAGACTTTAGCATTATAGTCATCTACTCATCTTAATTTTATAGTTGAACATAAACACCCGGTGACAATGCTTCACTACTTCTAAAGCATTTTCAAACACATACAAGGACATGTGACCGATCCCCAAGCAACGAATTTGGTATTTAGTTATAATGTAAATCGGATTAAAATTTAATATACTAGCAACTGTAAAATAAAAATATTCCTATAATGCCTTTCATCGAAATAGGTATCTAGAAAATACAAACAATGACCAGCGAAGTTATAAATAATAGAGGCTTCAAAGGATGTTCAAACATGGAAGGTAAAAAAAGTTAATGACACAAACCGCACGTATCATATATAAAAAACCCCGCATGTAAAATTTGATATTTTAAGTACCTGACATTTGAAACCCTATAAATTATAACCTCGCCGAAAACTATTTGTATTTTGTAGATCCTTACTTCAGCAAAAAATAGGTTTTTTTAATTTGAATTTGTCTTTTTACATTATTTTTGTCCAATTTAAATAGTTTTTAAGCGTTTAGAAATGGACAAAAAAGATAATATTGAAACTACCTACCCCCCCCCCCTTCTTCAGTCATATCTATCCAAGTTCATCATCTCTTCACAATGAGGAAAAATGTGTGTATGTTAAATTTTATAATTATCTTTCAGTGTTGCTTGAAATTAAGGGTTCTCTTCTCTCCACATCGATTCCCAACAAAAAGAGATGGGGATGTTGTGATTAGTTATATGATTGCAGGAAAGTACATCACACAAGTTTTTTCTCCACAAAAATATTTAACGCATACTTTCACCAATTGGACAATGGTGGATTGTACTTTCACTTTGTATTCTGTTGGTTCAAAAAAAAAAATTGGATTGTAGTGGTACCAAATCCACCTCCACATTCTTCGTATTTTTTTCATTCCTACACTATATTGTTTTTGTTTTTTTCGTTCCTGCCCCTAGAAAGTTAATGAATTGTAGTTTCTAAAACATTTTTTAAATTATTTTTTTAAGACTCCGAATAATTAATATGATGTTTTAAAAATAATAAAAGTGAAAAAATCGTAAAAAATAGTAAAAAATGAAAAAAATTGGGAGAAACGTTGTAAATTCATTAAAAACCATTGTAAAGTGTTATACTAAGTTTTGAATCAAATGCAACACAAAATCTATGATTCCCTCGAAAATATCCCACTACTATCCAATTTTATTTTTTTTTGGACCACCAGGATACAAAGTGAAAGTACGGTTCACCATTGTCCAATTGGTGAAAGTAGGGATTATTAGAATCCAATTTTCTTATATATATATATATATATATATATATATATATATATATATATATATATATATATATATAGGGTATAGATCACATGAACATGGTCTTTATATGAGTATGTGAACATCAAAACATTTCTGGCGGACATCAAGTATTATTTTCATGGACATCAAATATGAATGGTGGACATCAAGTTGGATATTTGATGTTCATAAAAATAATAAAGTAGTTGATGTCCGCTAATTGCTTTGATCGCTCATATAAAAGCTCACGCTACGTAATTTATTCCATATATATATATATATATATATATATATATATATATATATATATATATATATATATATATATATATATATATATATAATACTACAAAGAATTATTAGAACGAATTAAGAATAGAAGAAAAGGGCTAAACAAATTAATGTACCAGAATATTTGGTACATATAAGTATACCTTCTCGCACAAATTAGCTACATATTCGATGATCGTTGTTATAATAATATAAACAATTATATGTAAGTGGCTATTATTGATGTGCCTTTGGTATATACTTGCTTCATTCTAAAATATTAGTCATTTGAAGATTTTTTTTTTTTTATTACCGAATTAACAAAACTTCCTAGAGGATGTCAGGATGTTTTTTTTTTTTTGAGAAAGATGTCAGGATGTTTTTGATAGTGAAGATGGTGTAAACTGTGAAGGGAAAGAATAGTGGTGTAGTAATGAAAAAGTTGAGCAAACAAATAAAATAAGTAGGGATATATTATTGAACTTCTAAATGAAAATTATTATTGAAAAAAGGTTAATTAAATTGAAAAGTAATATGGAATAAAGAGAGTGGCACTTAAATATGCAAAATTATTGTAAAAGATAATAATAAACTAAAAAAGATAGAATCCCAATATAAATGATAATTAACGGTACTCAATAATATAAACCATAATAAAGCACACTTTACGTGTAATTCTATTATATTAATAAAATACTAGAGTAGTATGTAAAATGTACTTTTTATATGATTTATGGTAATAATGTTGAAACTAGTAACATTTATATTTTTAATAGCTTAAATATATATGAATATGAATTTTTTGGTAATTTGACTGTAATATAAAAAATTTAAGAAGTACTTTCATTCAAGACATTTATTATTTTGATTAATTAGTGAAACCCGGGGGAATATCCCATATAAATAACTGAATCTCAACATAATTCAACCCTAGAGTGTTTGTAATATATATTAATTTTAAATGCCAAAAATAACCCCTCTAAATTCAACTGGCCAAGATTCGGTCATAGTCTCATAAAAATCTAGTTATGTGAAATTGATTGACAAAAGACAATCATGGACTACGCGCAGCTGCAGGTTATTTGAGTATGAAATTATGGTTGACATTTAACTATCAATCTAAAATTTTAATTAGTTAAGACAATTCCACATCATATGGAGGACAGACAAAGTGACACTAGTAGAATTGGGGTTGATAGGCGTGTGCAAATAGGCGTCTGCTAAGCTGTCAGTTGCCATTGAAGTTAAAGAATTTAAAAAAAAAAAGAAAATTTCAAATCGGCGTCTGTTTGCGTGTAACAGACGCCGATTTGTCTGACATTGAATATGTTATAATGTTAATTTGATAACGGCTATTTCCAACTTTCCTTTTTTTTAAAATTGTGCCAAATTAGGCGTCTGTTAGTCGCCTAAACAGGCGCCTTTTTAAATTGGCGTCTGCTTTGCAGCTAAACAGACGCCAATTTAGAACAATTTAAAAAAAAAAAAGAAAACAATTTCCCAGTTTTTCTGCGCCTCGACTGCCGGGTAATTTATTACCCTTAATCGGCGTCTGTTAAGCGGAATAACAGACGCCAATTTTGTTTAAATTGGTAAAAAAAATCACAGTTTCAATTCCGCCATAGTCGTCGTCGAAGGAGGAAGAGAGAAACCGAGAGTTTGAAGAAAAAGTCGGCGCCTCTTCAACGTAAATCAGGTAATTTTTCAGTTTCTTTTGTTTCAGATCTGTTATAATATGATTAATATTGTGAAAAGTGATTAAATTATAAATTATATTTGATGAAAAACGAATTATATGAATATTTGTATGTTTGTTTTGGTTATGTTGAGTTTAATAGTAGTTTATGCATATAAGTTGAAAATTTTGAGTTGTTTTAGTTAATTTCTATGAATTGTAATATATTTTGGATGTTGAATTAGAATTTTAAGTGTGAAATTAGGGTGTGTAATGTTGATTTGTTCAATTTAAATATTGTTTTTGTGTTTTGTAGTAGTTTAACTAATTGCATGTATGTTTTAGTTTAGATTTTAGTTATTGAATTAGTTTTAGTTTTAATTTATAATGTTGAGAAGTATAATTATGTTTAGGTTGAGCACAATATTGAATTTTATATGTTTCGTGGTAAATTTAAATATGAGTAATTATATATAGTGTGGAAAAATAATATATGTAACAATGCATGTAAAATATGTTCAAGTTAATTAGTATGTGTGAAATATGTTATATAACGTGGGAAATTATAATGTGTTTCGATTGAGTGCAAATGTGTTATATTTTAGGATGATTTTTAGGAATTGCATTAACAATTTAAGTAATTAGGTAATGTGTATATACGTAACATGATTTCAATTATGAATACATTTAGGTTAATTTTTATTTTTTGAATTTATAACTTAAGTTGTTTAGTTAATAATTAAGTTAAAACTATAAAAAAAATTACTATGCATAACCAATTATTAATTTATACGTACGTAGTGAATAATTAAGTATGAATAGTTTGTTGAGTACTGTACGTACGTAATTAAGTATGAATATATAGTTTGTTTAGGGTTAGGGTAATCGATCATTAAGGGTTAGGGTAATTCGTATGGCCTGCTTAGGGTAATGTACCAATTACATATTCCATGAAATTCAATGTAGTTTGACGCCAATCAACAAATTGAAAAGTTGGGGAATATCATCATCCTCAACTTTTGAAATGTTGTTTAGCATGCTTCAAAATCATTTGAAACTACGTCATGGAACAAGCATATTGGTTAATTGGTATGTTAATTAGCAAAGAGGATTACGTTGGTTTAGTATTCCGAGTAGGTTATATATATATGTATTAGTTGTCATAAAAGGATGTTGAGTTTGGATGATTTTGGTTGTTATTAGTAAGTGAGTTAGCCTTTAAAGTTGGTAGCGTAAATTTGTTGTTAATCCAACCTAATTGCTAACTTAATTACTCATAACGCCAAATAAAAACATAAATTATGTAAATAATTATGTCACGTACATCCATTTAAACTTACTTAATTACTCAACAACCAGTAGCTACATAATTAGTGAATAAATTTTTTACGATGGTAGTTTAGGGTTTTAAGTAGGATAATTTATATTTGTAACCTTAGTGAGAATATATATGTCATAAAAAGAGGTCGAGTTTGGATCCTGTTAGTGTGCAAGGAGAGTGTGTGTTGTGACCTGATAATCTATGGCTGAAAGGGGCTTTCATGAGTCGTGTCGACTCTCCTTTATTTGTCTGGGTCCCAGAAAACAGCGCAATCTCAGCAGTGAAATTGCACGAGGTTTATATAGTGCTTTAGGAGTTAGAAGTGTATCAGATTCGGTACAATATAATATATGCATTGTTTATATTGTGCAGCTTGAGGGGCAACAAGACAATGTGGGTTTGGAAGAGAAGCTTATAGTAAAGGGTCTACTAGAAATCGTGTTGGGCTTTCTTGCATGTAAGATTCATATGTCCATCAAAGTTTAGGCACGATGTTGCACATTCAATGCTTTGATGGACCTATGAATCTTACATGCAAGAAAGCCCAACACGATTTCTATTAAACCCTTTACTATAAGCTTCTCTTTCAAACCCGCCTTGTCTTGTCGCCACCAGTCGCATAATGGAAACACCTTGCATTGCATCGACCGATACGCTTCTAACTCCTAGAGCACTATATAAACCTCGTGCAATTTAATCGAGATTGCGCTATTTTTTGGGACCCAGACAAACAAAGGAGAGTCGGTACGACTCATGAAAGTCTTTTTCAGCCATAGATTAACAGTTAACAAACACATTCTGCTTGGATAATAACAGGATCCTCTTGCCTGGTGACATAGATTGGTTGTTGCTGCCATAAAACTCATGTTTCGAGTTTGGAATATTTTGATAATATGTAATCAAGTATGTTATTGAATAACACAATGTTTATTGTTAATTAAGTTCATGGTGGGCTTGAATAATAGATTCACGTACATTATGGATGGGCCCCCACATCGCCGTTGGATGTACCAGAGGTTTGAACCGAATAGGAGGGTTATCAGGGCACAATGGGCTGCGGGGGTAGAAATGTTTGATCAATTTGCAAAGAGTAATTCCTATGAGTATCCGAGGACTGGTAAGTATCGGTGTACATGTGTGAAGTGTAAGAATAAGAGCGGATATAGTCCCGATGAAGTTAAAGAACATTTGTATAGGCGAGAGTTTATGGAACAATATTGGTGTTGGACGAGCCATGGTGAAGAATGGGGTGATGATGATGATGAGGATGACAGTGGTAACGATACGGAAGGTGAGGGGGAACCGACAAACGAGGAACCGAATCAGCCACCATTCATCGACAGAACGGAAGAGATGATGAACGATTTCATCATGGCGAACGAGGCGCCTAATGCAGGAGCTCAACAATTTTATGATATGCTTCAATCTGCTCAACATCCTCTGTGGAAAGGGTGTGCGACTCATGCTGAGTTGTCCACTGCCGTAAGACTGATCAGTCAGAAATCGAAGCACAAATTATCGGAGCAGGCAATGAACGATATCATGGAACTGATGAGCGAGAGTTGTCCCCAGCCGAACCTAGTCCCTAGAAACTACGATGAGTTGAAAAAGAAGGTTAAGAAGTTGGGGATGGGCTTATGAAACAATTGATTGTTGCCTTAGTGGATGCATGATATACTATAAGGACGATGCACATCTCACTGAATGTAAATTTTGTGGCCATCCTAGGTATAAGCCACAGAAATCCTCAACCAAGACAAAGAAAGGGGTCCCGTACAAGAAAATATTTTACTTTCCCTTGACCCCTAGGTTACAAATGTCAGACGCCTCAAGAATACGGGCATATGAGATGGCACGCGGAGAACAAGCGCGAGGAAGTGTACTTTGCCATCCGTCGGACGGCGCCTCGTGGAAAATGTTCGACATCGTGCATCCGGACTTTGCGAGCGAATCGCGAAATGTAAGGTTGGGCTTGTGTGCGGATGGGTTTAGCCCGTTCAACATGACATGGAGATCTTATTCGATATGGCCGGTTGTAGTAACTCCTTACAACTTGCCACCTGAATTGTGCATGACAACGTCGTACATGTTCCTCACATGTATTATTCCCGGTCCGAAGAACCCCGGAAACAAAATTGATGTCTTCCTCCAACCTTTGGTGGACGAGCTGCAATGCTTATGGGTGGGTGTTGAAACATACGACATCTCCAAGAGACAAAATTTTAACATGAGGGCATCGTTGATGTGGACGGTGAATGATTTTCTGGCGCTTGGCATGCTTTCCGGGTGGAGCACGCACGGTGCCATGTCTTGTCCTGTTTGCATGGATGGTTTGAAAGCAATTCGTCTGAAGCATGGGAAGAAAGCCTCTTGGTTTGACTGTCACCGACAGTTTCTTGCTAAGGGGCACGCTTTGAGAAGAAATCGAAAGGCATTTCGAAAGGGGCACACTTGCTCAGATAGAACTAACCCACCATGTAGGGAAAACGGTTATGAAATCTATGAAGAGGTGAAGCACTTCCCCAAGGTGACTACCCATGGCGACTTTGTAGTCCCGGGATTCAAAGAGAAGGCTCATAATTGGAAGAAACAAAGTATCTTTTGGGAGTTGCCTTATTGGAAGGATCACATGGTTCCACACAACTTAGATATGATGCACATTGAGAAGAACTTTGTGGACAACATCGTAAACACGGTGATGGGGGTGGACGGCAAAACAAAGGACGATGGAAATGCAAGGAGGGACGTGGAGGACATATGTGACAGGCCGGAACTACATCTATATCCAGGTCCTAACGGTAAACCCCTACAGCCAAGAGCCAAATATGTTCTTCCCGAGGATAAGCGAACAGACGTTTGTAACTGGGCACAACAGCTTCGTTTGCCGGACGCTTATGCTTCGAACTTCGCTAACTGTGTCGATGCATTAGGTAAAAGGTTTCAAAACTTTAAAAGCCATGACTGTCATGTGCTCATGCAGACCTGTTGCATTCCGGGCACTTCCAGATGATGTGTTGGAGCCACTGGTTCAGTTAAGCCAATGGTTCAAGAGCCTCTGCTCCACAACATTGAAGCACAGTGACTTAGTCCGGCTTGAAAAAGAAATTCCCATAATAATATGCAAGCTAGAGACCATATTTCATCCCGGCTTCTTCAACGTAATGGAACACTTGCCCATTCACCTGGTACAGGAGGCATTCTTTGGTGGTCCTGTTCAATATCGTTGGATGTATCCCTTTGAGAGGTATTTCGGTTGGTTGAAGAAGAAAATAAAGAACAAGGCACACCCTGAAGGATCTATAGCTCAAGCGTACCTCATGTTTGAGATTTCCCAATTCGCATCTACTTACTTTGGGACGGATAATGTATCGTCTTCTACATCAACAAGTATGCGTAACGAAAATGTCGAGGATGACCCTATGTTATTATCGGTTTTCAAGAACAGTGGGAGCCCCGTGGGAGGTGTAAACCCGATGTGTCTCAGCGATCAAGAGTATAAAGCAGCACACCTGCACGTTCTACTGAACTGTAAAGAAGTCAACCACTACTTAGAGTAAGCAATACTCACTACCAATTTGATTGAATTGATATATATTACATGTAATTAATGAGCTTGTATCCCGCGCATGCAACTTGTTTAAGAATTACAAGTTAACTTCATTTCCCAACACCACGGACACTCAATTGGATCAGATGATTGAAGCAGAGTTCGCTCAATGGTTTTATCAGCTGTCAGTGAGAATCACAATCATTTATACACTTTCGAATTGGTACATATGATTGAATCAGCTAACTGTTACTCCAATTGTAGGAAAATTGGGAAGCCTTTCGTTTTTACGAAGATGAGCGTCATGAACACCTTTACCAGTTAGCCCGAATGCCTTCCCCTAAAGTGACCATGTGGAGTGCTTATCGAATCAACGGGTTCTTATTTCACACCCAATCAAGGAGTAACTCAGTGGCTTCGTATAGTGCTGGGGTGTGTGTCAAAGGCACGGGTGGTGGTGGATTTGTCGATGACTTCTACGGTGTTCTCCAAGAAGTCATCGCACTAGAATATGTTGGGCCTGTCAACAAGAAGAGCATCATACTGTTCAGATGTGATTGGTTTGACAATACCCCGGTACGAGGTGTACGTTCACCAAGGTTATGCCCGTTTGTTGAATTACACAGGGATAGACGGTATTGGAAGTACGACCCATTCATCTTAGCAGGGTGCGCAACCCAAGTGTTGTTCATGAATTACCCGGCAGGCATACGAGATAAAGCTAACTGGTGGGTTGTGGTTCCAAACAAACCATCTTATGCACAGTACAAACAGTTTACCCTTCCGTTGGCCATACAAGATGATCAACCAAGAGATGTTGTCCCGATCAACTCTAACGACGATACCGTAACACAAGAACTCGCTATTGAAGGGGTGTTCGATGAGGTTGTTGACATGGACAACGCCCAATTAATAGTGGGTGGAAATACGTCCGACGTAGCCAATGAGGACGATGGAGACATCGACGATGACGAAAATGATGATGGTGACGATGATGAAGTGGACGAGGACGATGAAGACAACGACGACTATTAAATAAGAATATAGTATATATATTCGAATTTTGATTGTGTTACAAGTGTCTGAAACGAACAAGTCCTAATGTTGCTTATAAATGAAACTCATTGCGCTATGTTTATTATATTCTACATCAACGTGTTGTCGATCTCTGTTAATGCATTGTATTTTGTGTACGTAGTCAATTACTAATTAATTCATATTACTTGCTATTTTATGTACACGAAGTTGATACTAATTCAATGTTTATTCTACAATAATTTTGCAGTTGCAGAATGACATAAAGAGAGGAATCACGTAAAGGTCGGACCCGTGGTGGGTCTAGACCTAATGCTAAAGGTAGTTCATCGTCTGCCCCACAGTCACCATACATTCCCCAATTTGATCCTGTCCCTGACGCTGCTTCTCAGCCACAGGGGACCAGTTATGAACAAATATTTTCACAGCTAGACCCCTCCACCCTGGAGCTCATTCCGTTCTTTGCTTCTCAGCCACAGGGCGACATGTATACTCAGGGGCTTCAGGGGGGCCCAAACTGATGATGGGGGTGCCCAGACTGATGTGGGGGGTACCCAGACTGAGGGGGAGGGAGCCCAGACTGATGTGGGGGGTACCCAGACTGAGGGGGAGGGAGCCCAGACTGAACAGGAGGGCGATACCCAAACGTCGGGGACTGATGTTAGTGACCGCTACCGAATTCAGCTGGACGTCTGGGCGGATGCTCGAAAAACAGAAGATGGGAAGTATATCATCGAACCGTGCAATGGCGCGTGAGTATCAATATATATCAACTTTTGATTATGTGTTTATAACTTAATTTGTGTTTAAATATAATTTTATATGCCCTCTCTAACCAATGTTTCATTTCTAATTGATTTAAGTGTGGCGCCTTATGGGGCCCACGCAGTCAGGGCTATTATGGATATCGTGAAGCAAAATTTCAGAGGCTTTTGGCCTATGTGGAGCAAAGTGCCTAGGGACACGCGTGAGCTGATATATGAAGAGTTCAAGGTAGAACCCAACCCATTTTTTCATGCTTAATTAATATGAATTATGTCGTAATGGTTCGATTTGCATGTTTAAGTACACTCAATTGCTTAATTAATATGAATTAGTACGTGTATGTTTGTATATAATGCGTGTATGTTTGTGGGTGGTTATCCGGCGTGTGGTCGTTGTTTAATTAATATGACTTGGTACGTGTATGTTTGTATTTAATGCGTGTATGTTTAATTTGTGTATGGTTATCCAGCGTTTGGCCGTTGATATATATTAATATGAATTGGTGCATGTAAAATGAGGGATAATTGTCCATTTATAGGGGAAACTATGCCGAATTGTTTTCATGGTTTATTAATTAAAAGTTATGATGTATATGTTGTTTTATTTACCTGTTTAATTTTTCATGTATGATTTAAATATAGAAAAAATTCTGGTGGGAATCTCAACATGATGCCTATATACGTGATTGGTTCATCAAGAGGGCTCGAAAACAGTAATCCGACACTATCGCCAAATCAAAAAAGCGTTGGCTGGCAGGGAGAGGCAAGCCAAAATGGATTGTCGACGACGAAATTTGGGGCAAATTCATTCTATGGCAAGATCCCAAATTCGCTGAAAAATCAAAGAATATGAGCCGGGCAAGGAAGATGAACGAAGATAAGGGTCCACCATCGCACACAAGGGGCCCAGTTTCATTCGGCATCGTCAAACATAAATTGGTAAGTTAATTAATTACGACTTTATTTATATACAACGTCTCACATATGTTTGATTTAACGTACAATTTAACGTTTGTATATATATGCACTTACGTACAGAAAGAAAAAACGATGGAAAAGACCCTACTTTATGGGAGCAATTCGAAGCGACCCATGTGAAGCAGGGCACTGGTCAATGGGTGCACAACAGGTTCAGGCAGCTTGGGGTAAGTACCTTCATCCACAACATTTAAGTTATTATATACGTACGTACGTACGAACATTAACTTTAATTCGCTTATTCCAATTACTCTTTCTATGTATCCACCAGGAGACGATGCAGAACGATTATGAATCATACAAAAGGGAGATGGCGGCAAAGCAGCGGGAGGACGGTCATCCAGTTACTCCCATCATGTCTGAAGACGAGTTCTGGCTTGACAAACAACTACAAAGCCGGGGACACGTCGTAGGCATGGGGATGGTGGGGGAAGCTATGAAAGCGCAGTTCCCCCACATTGCATCGAGGAGACGGCCACGACGTCGTAATGACTCCGATAGCTTCGACGTCCGAGCCTCTATTACGGAGATGAACAGAGAGCTTCAGCGTCAACTCGAGCAAGAAAGGCAAAAAAACGAAGAAGAACGGCGCAGAATGGAGGAAGATTTCCAGAGAAGATTAGACGAAGCAATGGCGGCACAAGCGAGACAAATGCAAATGTAACAAATGCAAAATGCTACAAATGTTGCAAATGCAAAGATCGTACCAGCAGCAGCCAACACCTGATAGCTGGCAAGCCACTTTCCTCGCTGGATCTTCCTCTGGAAGTCAAGTGCCATTCACTGGACATCCTCCTCCACCGCCGCCTCGCCGCTGCACTTCTCGTCCGACCCCCGTCTTTCAACCCCCACAACCACAGCCCACCATTACTCCCGAGGAATCGTTGTTCGCTTACCCAGGTAAACCTTTTTTATCCATAATCACAACATTAAATTACTTACACGTACTAATAATTACCTATTTTATTTTGATTGTTTTTCATACTGTTCCAAATTGTCGTTGTACCACAGGAAGCCAATACCTTTTCCACAGTGTCGACGAATTCAACGATGGGGAGGAAAGCAACTGATGACGATGCCGGCGCCGCTCAAGATTAATTATTTTGATAGTATTTTTAATTATATATGAACATTTAAACTTTTTATTCATTATATGTACGTACGTACTTAGCTTGTACATTGGATCCAAACATCGATCGACATTTTTTTATGTTTTAATTTCGCACATATATACGTACAAATTAATTAACTTAATTAACATATATATAATAACATGTACATACACATGATTACATTAAATTATCTACCTAGATATGATATATATACCTATCACTTAGAAAAATTAGAATTAACAATAATAACTACTAATTAACTATAACTCAAATATGAATACATACATACGTAATTAATTGTTATAATAAATATTAAGAATAATAATAATAATAATAATAATAGTGTTAATAAAAATTATAATATTAAGAATAATAATAATAATAATAGTGTTAATAAAAATTATAATATTAAGAATAATAATAATAATAGTGTTAACAAAATTATCATAATAATAATAATATTATTATTATTAATAGTTATTATATATATACATATACATATAGCTAGCCGCGCCAATTTCATTATTAATTACAGTAAAAAATGGCGTCTGTTAAGTATCCAAACAGACGCCAACTGAACAAAAATAGCGTCTGTTTGGATGCTAAACAGACGTCAACAGCACATATATGGCGTCTGTTTGGCAACCAAAACAGACGTCATTTTGGCTTATATAAATCCACCAGCTCAAAATTCCCTCCGACTTTTCCCTCTCCCACATCTCCATTTCATTTCTCTCATCTCCTCTCATCTTCTTTCAATCTTCTCCCATCTATACCACCAAAAATCCAATCCATGCCACATTGAAGGAATGGAAATTTTACAATTGAAGATTTAACATTGGAGATTGAAGATACAAGAATGAACTTTGAAGAATGAAGAATGAAGATTGAAAAATATTGAAGATATATATTATTTGTAATTTAGTTTTTATTTTTTCCTATTAGTTATAAAAATAAACATTATTAAAGTTGTATTATATATTTTCTTCAACTTGTTTAATGTATTAAATTTGTGTAAAAATGAACACTATTAAATATATATTCATTACCGTTTTTATGTTATTATTTCTATAAATTGTATATATATATACAATTTATATATATGTTGTTATTTCTATAAATTGAAAGACTCTATATATGAAAATTGTACATGCATAAATTTGACATATATATCATTTATAATTATATAAAAAAATTATTTTTTTTGCTCAATTAATATAATTAGACCCCATAAAATATATTATATAATGTAATTATTAAATTGGTTTTACAATATCTCACGTTTTTTTTATTTATTTCTGGATAATAACAATGGCGTCTGTTTGGGCGTAAACAGACGCCATTTTATCTGCAGTTTGGCGTCTGTTAATCCCAAAACAGACGTCATTCTTGTCTGACATATGCCTCGTTCCCGGTAAAGTCAGCATCTGTATTTGGCGTCTGTTTAAAAGCAGACGCTAATAGTTAAGCGTCTGATTTAAACAGACGCCATTTACAGACGCCTTTTAAAAAAGGTGTTATAGGTTTTGGCGTCCGTCAAAATCAGACACCAAAACCATTTAGGCGTCTGTTTAACCCCATTCCAGACGCCAGTTCTAGACGTTTTTTAGGGCCAATTGTACTAGTGTGAGAGGTGTCAAGTTTAAATTCACAATTTTATTTTATACAAGGTTGAGGAGACTTTGAAGTATTCATGCTTCAAATCCAAATTATTATTGAACCTT
Source organism: Portulaca oleracea (assembly GCA_029582165.1). NCBI lineage: Eukaryota > Viridiplantae > Streptophyta > Magnoliopsida > Caryophyllales > Portulacaceae > Portulaca > Portulaca oleracea. Next base: position 16,994,587 of record CM055878.1, on the reverse strand, counting down.
CAGTGATTAACTTAAACATTTGATAGAAATATTTCCACGCAAGTATCCTCCAGTGTTACTCCCTAGTCCGTACTTTGTTTCACTTTTATTCGTGGTTTAATATGAGAGATCAATTTTCAGCTATCATGTTATTATTATTATTATTATTATTAAAAGAAACAAAAAAAGCACAGAAATTAAAAAGACAATTGATTGTACGTAAATGACTTACCATATTTAGTAGGATTTGCAAAGAGATGGTATTTGATGGCATACATATCAGTGTGTATAATGGTGGCATCTTCCAGTTGTGATCTCAATCTATGAGAAAGCTCTAGAAATCCTTGATTAAAAGCCTTGGAAACATTGTTATAATCCACCATGCATCCTGCTTTGTCGAGCATACTGTCATTTGTTTTTAGAAGTGCAAGGGTTTGAGGCATACAACCATAAGGCCCAGTGTTGTACATCCAAAACTTTCTACCACCAACCTTGTATAGTGCCTGTATTATTAATTAAACATATGATAATTAAAACCTGTACATACATCAACTACGGAATAGGTTACATAACCTAACTATTATAGTTTACTATGTTACCTATTTACTTTATCATAAAAAGAAGCCAAACTTTGGTCAAACGTCCTAATTGTCTTCACCCGCACATATATTATATATATGATGGAAATTTCTTTGTTTATTATAATCTTAGTGGAATTTTATTAATCCATCTATTTCATTTTCTAGAATTAAATTAACCATATCCGAATGGTTCGATGAAACAAGAAAATTTTACTTTCCAGAACCAAATTGATAATATCCGAAGTTTTTACCCAAGCAGTAATGGATCGCCACGTTTCTTAACATCATCAAGCCTGTTAGCTTGATGAAAATCGTAACTAAATTCTATTTTTATAGAAATATTGGATCTTCATATACCAAGCTTTGATGACGTTGAATTGTAAATATGTCGATCTTTAAAATAAATCTTTATATTTAGGTGTTGTCAATGTATTGAAATATGACTATTTTAATTAGGTCAGTTTTAATACATTAATAACACCTAAATATAAAGGTCAGATATATTGATTTCCAATTTTAAAGGTTGATCGGTATATATCAGTCCAATACTACAAAAAATTGATATATTATGATCTAATATTCCTTATTGTCATGTTAGAAAAAACTTATGATGATAAAATTATAAAAGGCAGAGTGAAAATGAATCCGATTGTTGGAGTTTAATTGAATAGCTTTTTGGTGAAAGAAAGGCATAGGCTTACTTAATAAAGTGTTGAAGTAAAGGGAGTAACGGTATATAAAACAATGGAAACTCGCTAGGATAACGCTAAGAGTTGTGGCTTAATACTCACTTTCCTTAAGAACTATTTACGATACCATAAATGTTCAAAGGGATAAAACTTAGCACTTGTAACACTCAAGAATAATAGTTTCTCTCTTGAATTACTCAAGTATAGCTGCAGTCTAGACAAGAATGAAGATGTGATTGCTTAGAATGGTGTGTCTCAAATAGCCTAGGATGTCTCCTATTTATAGGAGAATACCAACCCACTTAGGATGCCCTAGTCAAAGGACAATCAAGAGACTTTAATGGAGGATCACAATCTTAATATGACCTTGACCTAGTCAAGTCATATAGCTGTTGGAATATCATTATAATCGTGCTTAATTATAATATCAAATACTAATTACACAAAATCATATAGCCGTTAGCATTTAAAACAATCCTGGCTTTCAACACGACCCGTGTTGAGCCCAGGAAAGTTTTCCTTGCTCTCTGGAAGACAACACGACCCGTGTTACTTCCTGTTTCACCCGTGTTGATCATATTCTTATTGTTTCACTTATATATGATCCTTATACTTGATATACTTTATTCTTTAGGCTATGTAATTGTCTTATACTCTTGAAATATTTCCAACAATCCCCCCTATTTCAAGAGTATGTAAAACCCTTGAAATAACTTTACTTAAGAAGCTTTTTCCCCAGCTATTTGAGATATACCTTAACTTGTAATCACTAGAGAAACTCACAAAACATATGCCTAATGAAAAGTAGATTACTCTTTGAACTTTTCAATTAGTGTATATGAGCCAAAATTGAATCCAAATCACAAAGTAGACATAGCTTTGAACTTTGGATTTATATTGATCAACTATACTCATAACACACATATATTTTAAATTCTTGAGTGTAAATACCTTGACACTATTATCCTACTTGTGTCCTTATCCTTCATAAGTGTTTCAGAACTATAGCTCATAGTTCCTTTATGCGGCCACACATTACACTTATATAGGTAGACTTTGTAACTATACCACCCCTGTAATTAGGCTTTCCACAAAGTCTATTAAGAGTACTAATACTCATCCTCTTATCATTACAGATTTCTAAGCATCTCTTGACCTTGGGATAAAAACGATGCTTCCTACTAACGTAAACAACTCCGTACTCATTTGAACTTTAGAAATTGGTGGTATTCCAATTCATAAAGTTGAGTCTTTGTTGTGATTAGTAGATATTTGAGCTACACTTAAACCCATCCCCTTTGAAGTACTTTTTATCAAATCTCTAGACAACCCTTTGGTTAAAGGATCGGCTAAATTTTCCTTTGACTTGATATATCTTGAAGTCACTACTCCATCTCTTATAAGTTGATGTATGTAAGCATGTCTTAAACCAATATGCCTTTATTTGCCATTATAGACATGACTATATACAACATCAAGAGTAGTTTTACTATCACAATGAATTGTGATTGGAGCCATTGGCTTATACCAAACTGGTATTTCCAACAATAAGTTCCTTAACCATTCCGCATCCTTACAAGCAGCATACAAAGCTACTAATTCCAAAGACATGGTGGAGTCCGCTATGTTAACTTGTTTCTTAGATCCCCAAGAAACTGCTCCACCTCCTATAAAGAACACCCATCCACTGGTAGAGGAGAAATCTCCTTTATTAATCCAACTCGCGTCCGAGTATCCTTCTAATACCGAAGGATCTCCTTTATATGTGAGTTGGTAACTTTTAGTACCATCTAAATATCTTAATACTCTCCGAATTGCAAACCAATGCATATTACTCGGATTACTTGTAAACCTACTTAACATGCCAATTGCATAAGCAATATCTGGCCTTGTACTTGTCATAGCATACATGAGACTTCCAATCAACTTAGCATACTCAAGTTGATTAACCGGAGAACCCAAATTTTTCTCTAGTTTCTTACTCGGATCATAAGGTATCATTGCCGGATATACCTTATCACCTCCAAACTTGTTCAATATTTTCTCAATGTAATGCTCTTGAGATAAACTTATCTTATCATTATTTCTAATGATCTTAATACCAAGAATTACATCTGCTTCACCCATGTCCTTCATAGAGAACTTCGAGGATAGAAATTCTTTGGTCCTATTAACTTGTTCCATGTCGGTCCCAAAGATCAACATGTCATCAACGTATAGGCATATAATCACCCCGTTTCCATTCTCAAACTTAGAGTATATGCACTTATCCGATTCATTGATCTTATAACCACTTGAAAGCACTACTTCATCAAATTTTTGATGCCATTGCTTAGGTGCTTGCTTAAGTCCATATAAGGACCTTATGAGTTTACAAACTTTCTTTTCTTGACCTTCAACAACAAACCCTTCGGGTTGTTCCATATACACTTCTTCTTCTAGTTCTCCATTTAAGAATGCCGTTTTGACATCCATTTGATGGATAACTAGCTTATGGATAGTAGCTAAAGCTAACAATACACGTATTGAAGCTATCCTAGCCACCGATGCATATGTATCAAAGTAGTCAATACCATACTTTTGAGTAAAGCCCCTTACAACCAATCAAGCTTTATATCTCTCAATGGTACCATCTACTTTCCTTTTCCTTTTAAAGATCCACTTAGAGGTAATTGGTTTACTTCCCGGAGGAAGGTCAACCAATATCCAAACATTGTTTTCCATTATTGAATCAATCTCATCTTGTACCGCTTCTTTCCACAAAGAAGCATCATGAGATTGCATAGCTTCTTTAAAAGTTTTAGGATCCTTATCTATGTTGTACATACATAGGGTCTCACTTTCAATTGAGTCCCTTGAACCTTCTACTAAATAAACATAGAAGTTCGAACCAAAGTCTTTTGGTTTCCTTGATCTTTTACTCCTTCTTAACTCAATACTTTCATCTTTTTCATCATGAATAACCTCATGAGTTAGAAGAACATCTTGTATGGATATACCCTCATGATTTTCATCTTGAGGCTCAATTAGAGGAACAATATCTTGAGTTATTTCTTTCGGTCTAGGAATTGAAGAGAACCTAGTCTCATCAAAAATTGCATCTATTGATTCCATTACAGTATTCACCGAAATGTACTTATTTGGCTCAACCACTAAAAACCTATAAGCTTTGCTATCTTGAGCATAGCCTATAAAAATGCACTCAATTCCTCTTTCACCTAATTTTCTTTTCTTAGGTTCCGGGACTCTTACAATAGCCCTACAACCCCAAATCTTAAAATACTTAAGACTTGGCTTTCTTTTGTTCCATAACTCATATGGGGTACTAGAATTCCCTTTGAATGGAACTCTATTCAAAATATAACAAGCTGTTAACATGGCTTCACCCCAAAATCCATTACTTAGACCGGAGTTTGACAACATAGAATTCACCATTTCTTTTAAAGTTCTTTTTTTCCTTTCCGCAACCCCATTTTGTTGTGGTGTATACGGGGCGGTTGTTTCATGAACAATGCCCGTTTCTTGGAAAAACTTTGGATCATAATATTCCCCTCCCCTATCGGATCTTAAAGTTTTAATCAAGGTCTCACATTGAAGTTCACTTCTAGTTTTGTAAACTCTAAACTTTTCAAGTGTTTCATCTTTAGAACTCAAAAGATAAACTTGACAATATCTAGAATAATCATCAATGAATGTCACATAATACTTCTTACCACCAATTGAAGGGGTACTATGAAAATCTCCTAAATCACTATGAATTAAATCAAGCAATTTAGAAGTTCCTTTTACACTTGAGAATGAACTTTTGGTGATTTTATTTAGCATGCATGTCTTACACTTTTCTATGTCATCATTCAACTTAGGAATCAAATCAAGATTAGACATTTCTTTCAACTTTGTAAAGTTCACATGTCCTAATCTAGCATGCCATAGAAAAGACTTATTCAAAGTAGACACATGCATATAAGCGGAAATCATGCCATCTTTATTACTTTTTGCATTCAACTTAAACATTTCCCCATAAGCATATCCCTTCCCTACAAAAGTCCCACCCTTGGAAAGTACATAATTATCTCCATCATAAACTTGCATAAAACCAAACTTGCTAAGGAGATAACCGGATACAAGATTCTTACATACTTCCAGAGCTAAATACACATTATTTAAAAGCAAAGATTTACCGGAAGTGAAAACAAGTTCCACTTGCCCAATGCCTTCAACTTTGACCGGATGGTTATTGCCCATGTAGAGTTTCACACCATCATCTGCCGGTTTGAGAGACTTGAATAAACCCTTGTCAATGCAAACATTCCTTGACGCACCCGAGTCTATATACCAATCATTACAATCAATGGATACCATGTTAATATGATCCTTAATCATGGCCACGAAGGAATTGGGTTCCTTCTCCTTACTCTTACCCTTAGATGTGTCTTTGTTCAAAAGACCATGCTTCTTTTTCCATTGGTAACACTCTCTCTTTGTGTGCCCCGGTTTGCCACATTCCCAACAAACTTGCTTAGGCTTTTGAATTCCCTTGCTAGTTTTGTTATGGCTCTTGTTCTTATTCTTGTTTCCCTTATTCTCTTGCACCATATGGACCTTAGATTGCTCTTTGGTACCATCTTGTAGGCGTAACTCCTCTTCAATCCGAAGATGGTTAGCCAAACCTTCAAGAGGCATAGCCTCTTTCCGGTGTATGAGAGCCCTTTTTGTTTCATTCCAAGAGGAAGGTAGCTTGTCAATAATAGAGGATACGATTATGGTTTCATCCATGTTCAAATTGTGTTGCTTGAAGTTACTTAAAATACGTTGAATCTCATGGAATTGGTCTAGAATTTTCCTATTATCATCCATCTTAAATTTCATGAATTGACTAACAAGAAAGTTCTTACTTGACGCATCTTCCGACATGTACTTAGCTTCAAGCATCTCCCAAAGCTTCTTTTCCGTCTCCACATGTTGATAGACATCGAAGAGGGTGTCGCTCATCCCGTTGAGAATGCATCCTCTACAAATGTAGTCGTCATTCTCCATCTTGAGCCTTTGCCGAGTAGCCTCCGCATCTTCCATGGACATCTTGTCTTTTCCTTGTTCCTTGCCTCCGTCTCCCGTGGAAGTCTTGGCGGTTACATCTTCTTTTGGAGACTCCTCGGTTGTCACCTTCTCGGCCGAAGGTTCTTGAACCACCTTGGAAGAAATCTCAATGTTAAGCACATATGCCAAATTGAGAGTCGTTAGCAAGAGATGCATCTTGCTTTACCAACACCGGAAATCCACTCCTTTAAAGCGCTCTAGCTTTTGGAAATTGCTAGACATATCACGTAGCGAGGCCATTCCTAAATAGTTTTTAAGATTGTTGAAGGAAAGGGAGTAACGGTATATAAAACAATGGAAACTCGCTAGGATAACGCTAAGAGTTGTGGCTTAATACTCACTTTCCTTAAGAACTATTTACGATACCGTAAATGTTCAAAGGGATAAAACTTAACACTTGTAACACTCAAGAATAATAGTTTCTCTCTTGAATCACTCAAGTATAGCTGCAGTCTAGACAAGAATGAAGATGTGATTGTTTAGAATGGTGTGTCTCAAATAGCCTAGGATGTCTCCTATTTATAGGAGAATACCAACCCACTTAGGATGCCCTAGTCAAAGGACAATCAAGAGACTTTAATGGAGGATCACAATCTTAATATGACCTTGACCAAGTCAAGTCATATAATTGTTGGAATATCATTATAATCGTGCTTAATTATAATATCAAATACTAATTATACAAAATCATATAGCCGTTAGCATTTAAAACAATCCTGGTTTTCAACACGACCCGTGTTGGATCAACACGGTCCGTGTTGGGTGCAACACGACCCGTGTTGTTCCAACACGACCCGTGTTGAGCCCAGGAAAGTTTTCCTTGCTCTCTGGAAGACAACACGACCCGTGTTACTTCCTGTTTCACCCGTGTTGATCATATTCTTATTGTTTCACTTATATATGATCCTTATACTTGATATACTTTATTCTTTAGGCTATATAATTGTCTTATACTCTTGAAATATTTCCAGCATAAAGTGTGGGGAAACATACCTTAGTAGCGTTTTCGATCCTCTGGAGGGCAATTGGGATAGTGTCAATAACCGATTGATAGCTTAAGTTAGAAATGAAACCAATAGCAAGGTCATTCTGCCCAATGTCAATGGAATACACTGCATTTTCAAAACCCTCTCTGCTGATCATCGATCCCTTCCCTAGCCATCACCCACAAATACAAGTTAATTAGTACCTACGTATTATATTTTTGGATTTCCTCAAACTCAAACTTATCCACCCTTATTTATTTGAGTGATGATATGTGTCTTGGGGTAATACACTGCTTAAATGTCTTGCTTCTTATAAAATTAATACTTATTATCATTTTTAATCCTAATTTTTTTTACAGATATTATTAATTATCAATTATAAGAGCTTGGAATGTGTCGGTTTTACGCCAACAATTAAAAATGACATACTAATGAATGAACCTCATCCGTTGGGCATATTTTATACGTTTTTTGCAAGTGTTAAAAAATATAGTTGAAATTGTGATTTTATACCATTTATATATTATTATTATTATTCTTATTATTATTATTATAGAAGTCAATCATATAACTTTTTTCAATTTAATTTACAAATATAAATGTTTTATGCAATGTCAAGACACTTAAAACTCTATGTAGACTATGACTACGATCTACATTCAAACAAATAGAAGACGCTAGATCCGCAGAACATGCCCAAAATGACGTTTAAATATATTCCTAGTTAATAACAGCTAGCTCCATTTCGACAACTAATTTTCTAATTCTAAAAACATAGTAGTTGATTACGTAGTGAGATTAGACATAGCATAAAATATATAGCAGAAATTAAACCTTGTGGCCTGAGCTCTCGTGTTCGATTCTGGAAGTGAGCAAATTGTAAGGCTTGGGTGGTCAACGTGAATGGGTTGCCTGGACTGCCTTGAGTTGAGGCACCAGCAACAGCAAAGTTTACACCATCACTGAAATCTGAGCCTGAGGATTCTAGATAAGGGCTCAGAAGATTCATCTCTAAACTCTCACCTACATCACGTATATATATATAGTTTCATTGAGTCATAGAATTCAATGTACCAAAAGCATGAAGGGTGAAGACACACTAGAAAGAATATGGATGTACTTACAAATAAAGTCTATGTAGAGTCGACCATTGGAGAAACGACCGGTGGTCTTATTGAAGAAGTGTTGTCCAAATGGAGGACCAAGGTAGAAGCCAAGGCCAGCAGCAAAAGCTCCTGTATCCGAGTGAGAATCGCCCAAGTTGAACAGAATACATTTTGGTTTCGAATGCTTATGCGGATAACCTAGGCAAGATAATAGTTGTAGGAGTAGGATACAGACTTTCAATTCTAAGCCAAACCACAACAGAGGAGAAGATCTAGGAAGCTTATCTGCCATTCCTGATTGCTGATATGCTTGTACCTTTCCTGATCACCACTTGAGGGTCACTCTTAAGTTTTATACTAAACCACTTCAACCATTTTCAAGTCAAGTATTATGTGTTTTAAAAATACTCAAGCTAACATGGCACACTTGACATCACAATTAATGGGATTTATGGTCAAATGAATTTTATATTACAAACTACCCTACTTGCCAATTCTATTATTAACCATGACCACTCAAGTAAATCCTAATATAAGTGCATATGGGGTAAACAAGTCAACATTCGTCATTGCAATACTTAGCTTGTATCATGAACCTCGGTTTATAATACTTTATGTATCTCAGCTAAACTGGCCCATTACACACAAAATAGTCGCTGAATTTATTTGTTTGTTTTAAGAAAGATACCCGCATATTATTATTATTATTATTATTATTATTATTATTATTATTATTATTATTATTATTATTATTATTATTATTATTATTATTTTATTTTTATTTTATTTTTTGTGCAGAAGAGGGCAAACCCCTAAACAACTTTATTCAACTCTAACTTTCCTGAGCCAGTGGGCTCATTACAATCAGCTAAATTGGACTCTCAAGTCGGGTTTTTTAGTTTTTGGACCCTCAACTTTAAGGGCATTTATTATTTTGTACCACACTTTTCAAAGTTTATTTTTTGGACCCTGTACTTTAGGTAACAAAAAATCTAGCCCAATCTTAAGTTTTACTCCGGCAAAGGGCCAAAATACACAAAAAATTCCCGATTTGCCCTTATCAATTTTTAAAGGTTTTTGACATTTGTTAATTTTTAATTTTTAAAATTTTTAATTTTAATTTTTTAAATTTTTAATTTTAATTTTTTAAATTTTTAATTTTAATTTTTTAAATTTTTAATTTTAATTTTTTAAATTTTTAATTTTAATTTTTAAAATTTTTAATTTTGATTTTTTAATTTTGATTTTAAATTTTAAATTTTTAATTTTTAATTTTATAATTTTTAAGTTTTTAATTATCATTTTCATTTTTATTTTAATTTTTAATTTTTAATTTCCAAATTATTAATTTTTAAAATTGTAAAATTATAAAATTTTTAAATTTTTTTAATCTTTTAATTTTTATTTTTAAATTTTTTGATCTTTTATTTGTGATTTTTTTATTTTAATTTTTGAAAATTTTCAATTTTTTAATTTTTTAATTTTTGAATTTTAGTTGCTAATTTATTATAATTTCACATGTTTGAATTTTTAATTTTAAAATTTTAAAATTTTAAAATTTTAACATTTAAAATTTTTCAAATTTTTAAAATTTTAAAATCTTAAAATTTTAACATTTTAAATTTTAAGTTTATATTTCATTTTTTTATTTTTAAACTTTTTTAACTATTTAAATGTTTTATTATTTTAATTTTTAATTTATAATTTTTAAAATTTTGAAGTTCTTAATAATTTTTAAATTAAAAAATTTAAAATGTGAGAATTTTGGTAGTAATAAATAAGTGAAGGGAAAATAAAGAATTAATAAATCAAGGGCAAACTTGGAAGTTCATCATTAATTAAAGGGCAAACTTGGAAGGAAAAAATAGTCAAACTTACTTAAGGGCTTGTTTTGACCGAACTGCTATAATAATGTCAGCAATGTCAATGGAGATAAAGTACAGGGTTCAAATAATAAACTTTGAAAAGTTACCTCGACTGTTCATATTCATGTTCTCTTTTCTTTGTGTGTCTGTGTCTCGGCATTCTGTGTTGGACCATGAATAATCTTAGAGTTTTTTTATGTGTCTCTATGGTTTCATCCAGGATTCCATTGATAACACTCAGAAGTGACTGAGTTGGAGCATTCTAAAAAAAATATATATATATATATAATGTGAGTCGAAGGAAATTAGAGTTTTTTCAGTCTGAGAATCACAAGGCTGAGCAACTTACATCCAAACTGTTTGATTTTATCAGTTCCGTGATTTTCGTGGCTGAGAGATCAGAAAAGAATCCTGGTTTCTTCTGGAGAACTTCATGGAGCTTATTTCCACCAGGAACAAGTATGGTTTGTGTATCTAAAATGAAGAAAGACCGACCAAGAGTAAAAAGAAGCTCTTAGGGGAAACAGGGAAATTTTCCAACATGGTTGATATTTGATTTTCCAAAGGTTTTTCAAATTTGGTTTCCTTTTGTTTCTTAATTCGTCTTTCAGAGTGGTTTTTCGAAAGGTTTTCTACTAGGTCCGCAGGAATCAGTCTCTCAATGAACTTCAGTTCATGAGGGAAGGTTGCTACATCTGGATCCTTCAGATTGCGCTCAAACGAGATTCCCCTAAGAGTTTTTGTTGTTGTTGGTCGATATCAGAAGCAATTATTTCCATAAGAATCAATGAAGCATTTCCCGACTGGTTTTATTCCTTTTTTTTTTTTCTTTTATGCTTCTGCATCATTTGCTTCTGATGCAGAATGTCAAGTGTAAGTTTTAAGAAGAAAATAGTCACCCAATATAGATTTCACATTCTAACTGACCAAACAGAGTCTTCGATTGTTGCATGAATGTTATTCTTGTTACTTCAACACCATGGTCACAATAAAGATAAATAAGGATAAAACCGAACCTGGTGACAATGGATGTTTGAGTCTATGTCTAGTGCCCTTTTGATATTCATGAATGAACATAACTTTTGCAACTGGGATGTCATAGGTTGATCCCCACGTTCCTTCACCTCCCGAGAAACCGAATTGCAGTAGAGTAGAGGGTACCATGGAGTTCATCTGTACCAGGATGTATTAGCGCTAGTTCCTCCCATGTCGCCTAGGCTTGAGGGCACGACCAAAGGATGTGTTCTTTATTCTCCACATCAAGATAGCAACTTCGACAGTAGGGGTAATTTTTGGTTCTAATATTCTCCACATCATATACTAATGTCTAGGCTGAATGAAGACAATTTTTTTGCTTCTAATATCACCTTTTCTTGTCCACTGTATATGGTTTATATCTTTCCCATTGTACTTCATATGATGGTGATGTTATGGTATGTACAAGTATGCTACATCACTTGTGGCTGGTTTAAAATGTCAGATCCTTTACTGGGTAAATAGACTAGAGGATGTAACCCATGTAAGTAAAACAATTTTGCATATAATTAGGTGGCTGATTGAACATAAAATCGAAGGGAATGATAGGGAGAGTGAACAATGTTCCGGCCTGATCATGAAAGAAAAGCATTTTTGCATATTATTAGGTGGAGAATTGAGCGTGAAGTAAAATATGAAGGATAATGGGTACTTTGTTGAGTTTTGTAGGAGAGTGTGTATAGTTACTTTGGAATGTTATGTTATCCCTCCACAATAGTTTTAAGAATGTGTGATTCTTACATACCTAAAAGGAAAAGATAATATTATGATCATGGTTTAAATGTCATGTCTCCAACGTTGTGTTCCATAGTTATTAAAATCTCGATCCTAATTTACGATCTTACGATTTTATAGTCCAAAATCGTCGGTACGATTCTACTATTTACACACGATCCACGATCCTACATGGGTTAAATTCCAATCCTAACTCCCCCATAGTTTCGAGTTAGGATCTCAATTTTAACAACCTTGTTCTGTTCGTATTTTAGTATATGTATGCATCCTTTTTGTTTGTCCAATAAAAAAAATAATAATAATCATATTGTCATAGCCTTTTGCTAGGATTATAACAGTACTTGATGGTGTAATTTTGTATTTCTTTTGGGCATTTGGCCTTTTCTTTGGATAGTTGCATTCAATTCGCTTTGAGTGTTTGTCATGGATCTCATTTCAAGTTGTTGTTCATAGATTGATGCTCCAAAAAAGAAGGTTAAAGTAATTGTTCCTATTTTGGAGACGGTTTATGGCGCATTGTCACTAACAAATTTGGAGAAGGTTATTGAGAAAGAGTTTGAAATTGCATTCCAAGATTGATAATCACAATCATGCCCCTAGCTTGTTGCAATTTCTGAGGCAAGTTTAAGTTCATTCTCATCTCTCTCTCTTAACCAATTCACCTTTTCGTTATCTCAATCTTTCTGAATTGAGTTGCATGAATATCATCCAAGTTTGATACTAAAGAAAAATAAGCATGAACGTTTTCTTGGTGAGTTTGGAGATTTCTTTTGTATTGGTGGATAAATGGTTGTTGGGAAAGTTAATCTCATACTGCATTATAGAAAATTGGGTTGAGATAAAGTAGGCTCAGGCTAGGTTCGATGCATTATAATTTTCTCTTATTAATCTTTTTAGTTATTAACATTTTTAGCATTTCTTCGCTTTCCATCATTGGCAATTATTATCTCATCATTCAACTACAAGTCCTTTATTTGCATACATTTCCAATATTGCCACTTCTTAGACTAGGAATGATATCAGTTACGTCTCAGCTTAGTGATATACTATATTACTTGATTGTCTGCTCATTATGGCACAAAATTTCCTTTTCACTTCTAGAAATGTGGATGTTGACATCAAGGTCATTGGTTTTGGTCACTCAAACTTTATCAAGGTAGGTATTAACCTTAAACTTCTGCTTGTGCTTTCTACTATTTGTTAATAGTAATAACTAGAAGCCCCAATTCTCAATTTTCTAATTCCAAAACACTTGAGTACATGAAAGCATGCAAAACAATTGATCGAACTCAGGTAAGTAAAATTTTCCTGTCTTCATTGGAATAATAGTACCCAATGTTACTTGGCGGTGTATGATAACTATTTTAGTAAAATTTGGTGCGGGAATTAAAGAACATAAAATACAGTAAATATTTTATCCAGTGACATTGTTTAACAATGTAATCAACTATTCATCAATTAAATGTTGACTTTTTTAAAAAATTATCGTATGTCTACATATTTAGGAACACTGATAATTTTGAAATTGTCCTAATTTTATGTCTACATATTTTACAATATTCCCCTTCTAAAATAATATTTCGTGTATCATTCAACAACCTCCATAAAATATGAATTTGCCCTTTTATAAAACATTTTCATCTATACTTATTATACGTGTTTTAATTGACAGTGTCAGTGTCAGTGTCCTAAAAATAAGGAAACGAAGAGGGAGAGAGCCATGCTCAGGCCCTGACCTGAGCCCCGGAGGAGTCAAGTGCTAGCGCATGTTTCTACTCTAGGTGGAGCTAGAAAGAACACTTACCCACGAACAAACTCATAGGATTTAACCACACTAATCAATGAACCATCTATCATCAACACCACCACCACCACTACCACCTACCTGCCCAACAGTTGCATACTTTTGATCCACACATTCACACCAATCAAGTAGTTGATTTTTATAAATCAGCTAGAAAGTAGACAAGGTAAGAATTACATGACAACAAGATGCTATCAACACCCAACTTTCATATATGGCCAATGACAAGAAAATAATGTTGCACCCCTTTTTTTCCCTCATGCATACAACTTGAAAGCTTGAAAACTATACTCAAAGCGCCATCTCTGCTTGCAGTGCAGCGAGTTCATCTTCTTCAGCTGTCGTTTTCTGAGGTGCAGGCCGTGCTGCTTGGCTGCCTGTTGGAACACGAACCGGAGCTGCTGGGGCAGAAATAGCCGGTTGCAGAAGTTGTTCCTCCAACTCTGCTCCTTCAAGCTCTTCCAGCTCTGCTTCCAATTCATCCTGCACTCCCCAAACCAAAACCAAATGAATACAATCATTTTAGATCACAACACAAATTTTACAGTTTTTGTCCTCAAGCGAGACTTGTAACCAACGGGGAAAAGACAAAACTGCTACTAAATAACTAGATCGTTTTATACCTCATCAAAATCGGCAGCTGCACCAATGGGCTGAGCAAGTGCCTCCTGAATCTGTCTTAAGTTGTCTGTCTGCTCATTTATCTCATCCATTGTCTTGTCCACATCATCAATGTTTCTGCAAAACAAGGCCACTCACTTACTGTCAAATTCATGGGTAAAAAACAGTTGGGTAAAAGTTAAATTTTTGTAACTTTTGGTAATTTTTGGTAACTTTTGGTAAATTCTGATAACTTTTGCCAAATTGATGCTAATATGTTAAAATTAAATTTTTTTTATTTTTTTAAATTTGGTAATTTTTGGTAAGTTTTGGTAAATTTTGGGAAATTTAGGTAAAAACTGGTAAATTTGGGTTAATTGTATTTACCCATGAATTTGACAGGTCGATTAATAATCTTTTCACAGCATCAACAAGAACCCAAGAAAAGAAAAAAAAGACATCATTGATTAGTATTTGGTGTGCACATGGAAAGGAAGACAACAGGTAGAGTTAGAACTCATAAGTTCAAACTTTAAAATATTATTCATTTATCTGGGGCTGTTGGACAATTAGAGCCAAATGCATCCATCAGGATGGTGCATACTTGTTTCCTAGCATTCTGACTTCTGCAACACATCTGTTATTCTATGTGACAGAGAAGCCCATCTACGTCTTCTTATGTTTAAATTAATTTATTCACATTTTTCTTATGCCCATATTTTAGAGGACATAGCTCATAATGGAGGTGAGCAAGATTGACATGTACTGTGTAAGGCCGAAACCTTACTGGAACCAGTCAAATGACTAAGGTATGGGTACTATACTAATGCTAACAGGTATGGGTAACGCTCCTAAACTGTTATTTTGGAACCGGAACCTTGAACGTTGAACCTCTCGGACAATTTGTGATACTTGGATTAAGTTATGTTGTTTGTTGCAAAATGTGTACTTCTGTGAGACCTTGTGCGGATTTTAACTTTGCTGAAGGCTTCTTTTCTTCAAGAGTTTAAAATCTGTGGTTGTGCAGTGAGGAACAGAAAATGGAAGTGGGGAAGTAGTTTCGACAGCAACAAAACTTTTGTGGTTCTTCAATTTCAAGACATTACTTCACTTTTGTGGGCAATTATTTGGTATAAGTTTGTTCTATAACTTATTTTTAAAGTACAGAGGAAAGTTTGAAAAATAGAATAAAAATAATAAGAAAAATCAAAATTAAACGGGTACCCTAGTACTTAAAACAGAACTGGAAGTAATGGCAAGGTTCCTAAAAATTAGGCACTAATCCTCCCTTGTAACATGCAAGGGTAAGGTTTCTAATTTGGGGCGGGTATCCAAAACTGCTCACTCCTAGCTCGTAGCAGGGGTGGCGATTGGGACAGATTAGGGCTGGTTCATTAATAAAGCGGCCAGGCCGGGTCATGCCAGGCCAAAAATTCTAAGCAAATAAATGTAGTGACCTATGAGCACCCTACTTTGGCGGGAGCACTCGATACTAAAATGGACTGTATTTGAGCCTAGATAACCTTGTTATGATAATTGCTTCATAAGATGTATTAGAAATATATTCAACCAAATCTAGCATCTAAAGTAGTGTGAAGATGACGTCAGAAAACATTAAAAAGGACGGTTTATGTCACTGATGTCCAGCCTTACTAGACCACTTAAAAATCCACTAGTATGCTTAAACAGCTTGCATGTAATGGCCCTAATTTAAATGGGCTGACTTGCTTGTCTCAATGAAGGCCTAGCCAATCATTACCCACCCTAGCTGATACTTAAAGTCAAAGACTACCCACATCATGGTATAATGCCAAATCAGTAGGAGAAGCCCTCCATATCCACTACAAGTTCTTTATCATTTTCTGTAATCCATTCCACCCCCGCCCCCAACACACACACACACACACGATAGAAGCAGCAGGTCTTTGTGTTTTTTTGTTATTGTAGCTTTATTCCTTTATTTTGTTCGTTTTTTTTTTTTGGGGGGGGGGAGTTCAGACATGAAAACCACATCCTACTGGAGTTAGTGAGAGCTTGTACTCACGTTGCTTTTTGCATGGCCTTCATAGCACTGGCTCCGGTCCTCAATGCTGCGACAGTCTCTGTTGTTGCCTTTGCCCCTTCAAGCATTATCATCTGGAAACACATAGAGAAGGACATTTCCATCCCAACTTAGTGCACAGCACAAATGGCAAGCACTGTAAAAGACAAGTGCAAAATGCCAACATGCAACACCACTTTTTTTACAAATTATTTTAAATAGGAAGAAAAAATGAGATCCAGCCTGACTGACATGAATGAGCCATCACATTCTCAACTATGTACGCAAGCATTAAACCCTCACCTGATCATGAATACGCAACTGAAAATTCCCAAGCTGCTCTATCTGCTGTTCATATAACCTCTTCCTCTTTAAACATTGTATTGCAGCTTCATAGGTGGAGAAAAGGCAAAGTCAAAAGCATATACACAAACTGAAAGAGAAGTTGGGATACCCACACAGTTCCCAACTTTGATTAATTTGTACAGTTATATCACCAAAAGGATGAGGAAACTATCATATACGGACATGTCCAAAATTTAAAGAACATTAAAAATAACTCATTTTCATGAATTTAGAAGTGACCAGCTGAATCTGATTCTTCACAAATCACAAACAGAGGACAATCCCAGAATACAACCAACCACACAGGCACGCTCACAGGCATAGCAGAAGTTTATACCCTCCCTCCCCAAAAAGCTGTCAGACGTTGGAAACTAAAATCTAAATCATATATACTGAGAACTTGCAAATGAAGAGAGTTTTTTTAACAAAATAAAATTTAAGAAAAAAAAATCTTTTACAATATTTTGGGACATCCAAGTAAGAATTTTTTGGAACCTTTTATGGGACAAACGGAGTAGCAACACTAGAAAACTGTCTGAAATGACGCCCTCGATTGACGTGGAAAGGCTTGGAGCATTGAAATGATACTAGAGTAACAGCTGAAAATTTTGTCATGGGTTCTCACATCTGAAGTAATTATGTATTATGTGTTATTCAATGATGAGAGAAAGCATTGACATTAAGCAACATACCACGTTTATTCTTTGCTCTCGTGAATTCCTTAGCCTTTTCAACCTCTGCAGCAGCCTTTTTCAAAAGAACCTGCTCTTTCTTCTCTAACATTTCAAGTGTCTGCATAACATGACAAAGTAACCATTCAACTAATAATGAAAAGAAACTGGAGAACAAGGATATTTGATTAGATTATGTAACTTACAACACATCTACCATTAGCAATGTCATAGAACTCAGATTTACTAAAAATGACAAAAGCAGTTAGGATAGATAAATCTAGAAAATGAGCTAGTATTAGCAGGATGAAACAATCTACTTATTTGTTGAATGATAACACAACCAGATCGTTCATGAACTTCCACAGCAGTTTTTGACAGATGCTCCATCTTAGCTTGAGGATGCAATATAGCACAGTACAAACATTCTACCTTATACGGTAGATTGCCTAAGTCCTAAACCACTAATAAGTATTTTGGTTTAGCTGGAAGTGTACATTGTTGATCTCTGCTTTACAGTATTGTGTTGTACAAAGAACATAGTCAGAAGACAACCATGTCCACAAGCATATGATTAGAGTGATCATCATTCAAACACGAATTATATGACCTACAATCAATTAATCTAGGTTGCAGGAAGAGCGTAACTGGGACAAGGCAACTATGAGTCTATTGACTCGAATGATTATCATTTAGGCAGCTGATGTTACCACCAGCAATTCAGCCTGCTATCAGGAATGCTTTCAGACCCTAGCCAACCAGAAGCTCATCCACGTGGTTGGAAATGACAAGGGACAAGAAAACAAAAAAAAAATCTTAGGAAAAACGTATGAACACAGCTGGGGGATCCAAATGTAGGTAGTCTTCCCCAATGAACTAAATTCATGGAGAGGCAAGGGACAAGAAAACATGCATAGAGAAAGGCATGTACCGTGCACTAAGATGCCATAACATCTTTTCAACAAGTCACAAATTTTACGGGCATAACATATAGAAAACCCTGAAGCAAATTCATACACATTCATTTTCTTCAATAGAATCTTCCATATAATCACATCGAAGATTTATACAACTATGGCCCACACCTACACCTAAGATATAATTTACTCCTAACACAACCTTGTCTTTTTCACTAGCAAACCTAATGGAGCAAATTACTACCAGCGTCCACCAAACAACTTTTTACATGGTCTACAACCACGACCCAAACATAAGTAATCCAATTAAATATTCACTCATCTTGTTTGAAAGGCATGTAACATCAAACTGAGGAGCTTATTTTAACAGAAGCAAATAAATTATTAGGCATTCCGATTCCATAACTTCATTCCCTTTTAAACAATTGTTATTGTTACTAGCAAGTTTTCAAGAGATTAATAGAACAATATGTATAACCATGATAAATAACAACAAAACAGGATACCAAACGAACTTCCAACTTCTATGAAATCCTGTATTACAACATGTAAATATAATCCACAAGGCGTCTCAAGAAGTAAAGAAGTATTCAACTTTCCAAAATTTATTCAAGTTGACAAAAATAACAGAACTATCAACCATAGCTAAAAGGGAAGACTTAGAGTCCAAACCCAGTAGACACAATGTTGACCATCAAAATTCGGTCATGAACCCTAGACCATGTAGCTAGATTTAATGATTTGTTTGCACGAGATTCTTTACATTTTGCAAGCCTTTTATATTAGCTGAACTTTTTTCTTATGGCACTTTCTCATTTTGGAATTTCTTTGTCAGTCACTAAACAGCAAAATAATACTCAGCTCACATACCTCACAATCACATGAGAAAGCAAAGGAGAAGGATCATAGCTCTGACACATTACTATATTGGAGTTATTTAAATGATGGGAAAAAGGTTGAAGTGGAAGCTATCATACTCAATAGTATTTATCATTTATTTTAATCTTGCTGTCTTCTTATTTACTCCCGTTTTAATGGTAGTCTCTCAAATCTTTTCCTCCATGTATTGTAATTTAAAGTCTTAAGAACAGGTTTTATTGAACTTCTTGGGCTTTCTAGTCCAAGTTTAGCAGTTAGTATTCAATCAAGTAGGTGTATGTCTGCAGGAGATCAGTCATCAACACCATAATCTTTTCTTCCATTGACATTTTCATTGCCTTGGTGTATAAGTTCATCATTTCTAATATAGCTACAATTTGAATTATCTACAATAGTTTCATTTGATCTAGTTCATAGTTTCTCGAACTTCTCTAGGATGTTCATGATTTAGTTTGTTCCTTTTTGCAGTGGGCCTTCCCCTAATTTGATGTTAATTCATGCACTGTTTAATCGGTAATCTAGTCTTATATCCCTATGAATCAACCCTCATGAGCTTCGATGTCAAATACGCCATCATGTAATTTGTTACGTTAAAACCCATACAATCACAAGACGAATGCAATGCCTGAATAATCAGGAGATTAACAGCAAAAAATTTCAATCCATGTCTCTTCAACTCGGCTAAATAGGCACCGTACCTGGTCCACAAGACATGGTACCACACCACTCGACTCCGTGACAAAGACAGACCCAACACCTACTGTTGCAATGCAGATGGCTGGTAAGGGTTCAGCCCTTACACATGGAAAAGAAAAGAGGCGGGGAGGGAGGGAGGGAGGAGAATGGAACCTCTTGAGCGATGCCAGCAAAGGTAGATCCCTGCCCATATATTTCGCTACAATGAACTATGAAGACAAGATAAAGCAATGCTACAAGCAGCAAGGAGCATAGTAATGGGAGGATACTTATTTTGAAGGGTGGCATGGCGTGGGGATAAAATGAACGACTGGGAGATTAGAAGAGATAGACAAAGAGGGTGTGGGTTGGTTCCCTTTCTTAGGTCATAAATTATTATATTAATAAGAAATTATTAAAATAATAATAATGAATGGCAGTTGTTTAGTGTGAAAACTGAAAACAAAGGATCTTCCTGTTGACATAGGGAACTTTTCAACAACTTGAAGTGTAAGATGGGCATTGAGGTCTATAATCATTCATGTTATCACTGGTTTCCATTGGTATAGTGATAGACGAGTCTCTTTATATAACTAAACATGGATTAATTATGAATTTTACACTTCCTATAATTATCAGTTCAGTATTATTATATATAGTTACATTTTCCTGCTAAGAGAAAAATAAATACTTTTAGCATTTTACAACTACATGTGTCCCTATACTTATGTTTAAATTTAGGCCACCATGCACGTGTCCATGATTTTTGGAACAAGGAGTCCCACATATGGATATGTACTCATGCCTGATACCCATACCCAAGTCAAAGAAATATAGATTGCAACACTTGCTAAAGGTTGGCAGCCCTCGTAACCCCCCGCCCCCAGCCTTCCAGAAGAAAAATGCCATTCATTACCAAGCCCATCAGAACCATAAATAACAGCAAACAAAAGTTATGGTAAGCTATTTTCAATCTTTCAAAGGGCTTACAAGTACATGCAAGCCTTGTATGCTAATAGTTGCTAACCTATGGCCTATAAGCAAGTATTACTATATTAAAGACAGCCATAAACAAGTTTCATATGCAAGTAATTCAAAACTCAACACAGCTTCCCGGTAATATGCAAAGCCACACTGGACTAGTTAAGATCCTTGTTAACACTTAGCAATTAGCACCAATTACACACCTTAGTTTTAAAAAGCTCAAGGTGTACAAAAGAGCAAAGGGTCCTAAAGCCCGACTTTGGGCTACCAAGTGAAGGCATGGGCATTTTGGATGCAAGGCACAATTGTACTAATGCTTAAAAATCATTCTCAATTCATAATTTTTTGTGAATAAGTTAGATATGTATGGCTTCGAGGAAGTGACTCATATAACTACAAAAGATACCACACTTTGCACCCTTTTGGACCAAGTGAGATAGAAAAAGGGACAAATAAGAGAGTAAAGGAGAAAGGGAGACAAATATTACGAAAGAAACAAAAAATTAGAGAAAAATCATGGGAAATAAGAGGCTTGATGTCTCAATGTGGCGAAATGTTCAACCCTTAGTTTCCTATCAAAAAGAAAAAGTGTTGATCCTTAGTTTGAAGTGCAAAAGCAAGGGCTTTCCCTTGCAAAGCAGAACAGTTTGGGCTTTGAGATTTGGAGCGCCTAGGTGCTGGTGCACCTTTTAAATTTGGCTATAAGCAAGATATCAAATCTAATGGACATGACATGACAAGTCATAACAGTGAAGCATTTTCATGGAATTCCTGCAATACCCTTCCAAGGGTTTTTCAGTAACAGGTTACAGGAGAGAACAAGGTTGTAGCAGTGAACATATTAGACTATGCAGCATTAGCCGTTTATCTGCAACCCACCTACAGAGAGACCAATTTGCAACATAAAGCTTATGTTGCTTATACTGAAGACAGATGTAGATATAACTCTGAGGATTCCTTGGCTGTGAACACAAACAGACTGATGGAGCTAAGGTGATTAATATTATGTTGTCCAAATGCCTTACTTCCATCAACAAGAATGGTTTCCCCACCACAAGCCTCCATGTCCACAGAAAATCTCACTAGATACTCTTCCACGCTCTACCTTAATTAAATGTTTGAGCATCCAACTCAATCTAATCAGCCATGACTGCTCAATACATTAAGACAATAATTATTTTCACATTAGCACGGTTCTCTCACAATTGAGAAATCTTCCATCAATTTAGCCTGAATTAAATAACACAAACATGTCACTGTACCTACGATACTCAGCAACAAAATACCTAGGTTACCCGGGAACAAAAAGAATTGATCACAGAAAGAAGACGAACACAGCATAATTAAATAGATCAATTGAATAAAAAAGCTAGGGATTCCAACAACACCAACCTCGTGCAACTTGTCGAGCGTAGCCAAAGTATTACTGGAAGTGGTTTCCTCCCTGGATTTAGCACCAAAGAGTCTGGAGAACATATTGGAGGACATTGGATCCCTAAAAACCAGAGAAGAAAAATCGACAAATTAGGGGTTACAAAACAAAAAAGAAAACAGGAATCACATAACCTTAACTAATAAATCGATCGATCAAATAGATGACAAAGGAAATTAAGAAAGTGAAGAAGATGAAATAGAAACAGCGAACCTGATATTGACTATTGAGCAGCCAAATGAAGATTGAAAAAGAGGGAGATGAATTGAAGAGATTTGAGAAGAGAGAATATAGAGATTGAAGATTTTGCAAGAGGTATAAACTAGAGTTTCGCAATCGAACTCGGAAGGCTTTTTCTTGGCCCTCTTTCTGGGTTAACCTTAACCCCGCGTCTCTCTTGTCTCTCTCTACGTGTATTATCTGGCCATGAGCCTATCAGATCTTTACTTCCTAACGAAGCACCACAGGTCCACTACACAAATTACAGACGCAAAATACAAATACAAATTAAAATAGGGGCGAATATGTCCATGACTCTATGCTCCCCCCGTAACGTGCATGTTGGCACAAGATGGTTAATAATCATTTTACATAATATTCCCTTCATTTCTTAATAATTGTCACTTTGGAGTTTAGAGAAGATCTTTAAAAAATAGTATTGAAAATGATAATTGCATTGGAAATGATAAAAGTAGGAGTTAAGTTTCTATTTTAGTTATATAATTGTATTGGAAATTGTAAAAGTAGGAGGTAAATTTGAAAAAATGTCATTAATGTTACATTAGAATTGTAAAGTGACAGATATTGTTGAAAATAGAAAATTGATGAAAGTGACAGATATTGAGGAATGGAGGGAGTATGTATATTAAGTATTTAATATTTTTTTAATAGAAATTATTTACCACATCACTATTATAAAAGTATAAATAAAATATAGCAATTATATTTAAATTTCTATATGTTCATCATTTTTTAAAACCATTTTTATTTATATTTTTGAAAATTATTTTTACATCCTGATTCATTTTTAAAATAAAACATTTTCTTCAAAAATGATATATTTTCAATAAAAATTTCATTTATTTTTAAAAGAATATTTATCATTTATTATTTTTCTATTAAATCTTCATAAAGATATCATTTTTTCATTTATTTGTTATTTTATAAGTTCATATTTTTTTAAATATTGAATTTTTTCTTTCACATTTATGAGAAGGTCCCTACAATTTTGTTTAAGAAATTCAAGGTCCCTATTAATTTCTTTATTTACTTAACCACAATAATAGTGATGTGGCAAATACTTTTTTTTTATTTAACATGTTTATGTGGATATGTCATGTTATGCAAGATAACCATCTTGCCGCAAGACACGTATCATCGTTCAAATGAATAAAAGGTGGAACTTTCCCCCTATGTAACGTGTGGTCCTCATCAAACCAAAGGCGATGCTTAATAGGGCGGGAGGTGATGTATAATAAGTTGATAAATAATAAAAATGAGCATGAATATGCGAATAGCCGAGATTCGACCAACTTGCCTTCACTTGACCGAAAGTAAACTAGAGACAATTGTATTTGCGCACAAGGAACCCGTTGAGCAGTGTTCGAAGTGGAAAATCTAAAAGATTGGTCTCACTCGTGTTTAGTGTCTTTGGCCTGTACATATTAACTATTTTGGGTTGATCAACGACGTTGTTTGAGTGACTCTTGTATAACTGCTATCATTTCGTTTTCTCCTCTTTTTCATTTCGTTTTGTTGCCTTTTTGTGGGTATAGCCTCTACAAACTATCACGAGATCCTACTCGTCACCCAGGCTATATAGGGGTTTAAAGGACTTGATGCACATACTAAATGAATCCGAGATTCCTGCAAAAGTGAGTTAGATGTTTTTCTTGTTTGTTATGTGTAGTTTTTGTTTTATTTTTCTCAGGATGAGCAAAAGGCTAAGTGTGTGGGGGGGGGGGGCAAGGGGTTGTTTAGGCTTAGTTTTGAGCCTAAATGCATCCCTTTCCTTAGCGTTTTCCTTGATTCCGCAAATAAAACATAGAGGTTTTATGTTACTTTTTTTTCCTTTTTAGGTACCTTCAACAATAATATGCAAATAGAGGAAAAGTGCGCAAAAAGAGGTAAAACCGGATGAATTGAAGGAAAGATGAGATTCAAATGTGAATCCCGAGGAAGCTCGACTCGAGAAGGTGGAAGCTAAGGCCTTAGGCTCAAGGACCTCAAGACAGAAGAGACCTCACAGTCGTGAGCAACTACCTCATGGTCATGGTTGAGTCCTCCCAAAGCCAAAAACATGAGAATGCCAGCACCCTGGGATAGAAAGGGAGTCATGGTCGTGACCCATTACCTTACGATAACGACTCGTCAAGAGAACTCTGGGTTAAAGAGTAGAAGGCACCTCAGGGTCGTGACCAGCAAAGGACCAAAGCACGCAGAAGGCACCTCACAGTCGTGACCTCCATAGGTCACGCCCATGAGGAACTGAAATCAAATTTCCCCTTCTTTAAGAAATAGCCCTTACGGCCATGACTTAGTAGGTCATGTCCGTGACGCCCTGTTTTGCCAACTTAATTTTAGGGGCAAAATGATTGTATTTTGGCCCCTTTCCTCTTTTGTATATATCATAAAACTCGTCATTTTTAAAGAGAGCTTTTGGAGTTTTTGGACGGCTTATGATTTCTAGGTTTTACTCCCAAATCAGATAGAGCTCTCTCATTTCTTTCTCTAAACGCAAGTGAAATCTCTCATAATTCTATTGAAGATCAAGGATTATTATTGCATTTGGTTTTATTATTATGGGTTTTCTTTGCAATTGGAGGTCATTTGGTACCATCTTTACTGAGTTTACTCTTTCTCTCTCCTAATTTCAGCTTGCAGTTAGTTTAATCATTGCTTGATTATCTTGTTTATGCTCTTAATTAGCTTAATTAGCCTTATTTTGGTAGATATTGCTTGGTTTGATTGTTGAGATAATGATGTTTGTGAACATGTGTGGCTAGAATCCTCTTGGGTTAGGGGTCGATTAGGATCTCTAATAGGAGATTAAGCTAGGTTTAGTGGATTAGGATGATTTGATGATTTGCTTAGCATTTCCCACCATTCCTCTCCATTTGATGTTGATAATCCTAATACCATGAGGTGAAGGATTATCTCTCAACATAGAATTGGAGTTATGGGTGGATTAATTAAGAACTAATCTACATTGACATGTAATTAGCTATGTTGTTAGAATCGAACCGGTTGACTTAGTGGGTCAATTGTTCAATTGGTCGGATCGGTTGACCCGGTTCACAGTTGAACCGGTCAAAACTAGCATGAATCAGCCATGAGTTAAAAAAAAATTTCATGTACTTCAAAAATAATCAAATAACCGAAATAACTAAACTGGCATGAACCAATCTAACCAGAATGAACCAGTGACAAATTGGAATGAACCGATCAAAAACCAAGATTAACCGGTCAAAAACCAAATTTTAAAATTAAATTACTGAAATTCCAATATGAGTGTGAACCATCCGAGTCAACCGGTTCACCCGGTTGAACTGATTTTGGCGGTTTTTAACGATTGAACCAGCTCCCCTAGTCAACCCGAATCTGGACCGCGGTCACCTGACTGGTTCACGGTTGAACCAGTCATACTGGCCGGTTCAGTTTTGACAACATCGGTGATTAGTGCTTAATTAGGTGAATTAGGCGATTTTGCTACTTAGAAACCATCACTATAGGAATAGTGATGGGATTTAGGGAGTAAGCAATCAAACCCTAACTTTGACTAGAAGGATTTGATGCTAGTTTATCTGCCTAATTCTTGTGCTAAACTTATCTATGAATCACTCCTAAACCCCTTAGTCGACTCTTTTTCTCTCGTTAGGAAGCACGATAATACCCCCGAGCCCTTGCTTTTATCATATGTTAAATCATTTTTCCTCTGTGTTTCCCATAGTGCAGTTTTAAACACCTTCTCTTCTTGTGTTACCCAGGACCGAACTTGAACCAAATACCTGACTAGAGTTCAAGAGTTCCAACTCCCGAGTCAGACACGACCGATTTTCTGGTATGCTAGAAAACCGTTAAAACATTTCACCATCACCGTCGGGACCACAGTTTACTCCTCAGATGGCCCTCTGGTTCCAGTGTGATTTCAAGCTTACCGTTGAAAACATCCCTATCATATTCTGTTGTAGTTAACACATGCTAGCACGTAAACTGAAGAAAAGCAAAATTAAAGGCAACATCCTTAAAGGTGGAATATATTTGACACAAGAATAGTATGATTTAACATAAAAACACTCAGTCAAACAACCAAAACGAAAATAAGAACCTTCCAACATGGAGCATCTGTTATTGCCAACTAAAACTGATGATATAATTGATTATTCAGAACATAAGAACATCGAGACAAAAAGTCACTACAGTTGCCCAATGCTCAGTAGTATGCCTTGCGGGGATTGTTCTACAAAGATGAACAAATATACATCAGTAACTATAGCACAAAAGATTCTAGATTATGGAATACTGTTCTGTCAATGTAGAGTAATAGCAAGACTGGATAACAGGGGATAGTACAGGCATGATAGATAACAAAGGTAACTAATACCAGAGGGTTTGGTCTATGGCGGTATCCAAGCATCATTCGCTTCTTGTATTGCTCATATATATCATCATCGGGAGTCACCTCGCCAGGTTGCTGAGCCCCAACCCCCAAATGATCTTTCTTCGCATCACCTGCCATGATGGGATCTGCAATACCTTTTCTAGAGCTTCCTAGGCCCTCACCTGCAGGATTCCAGCCAAAGGTGTTACTTCTTTGATGAATACAGACTTCACAAGTATGTCCATCTATCATGATATCCAAGTTTACATCCTTCTAATCTCAGAGTGAAAAGGAAGCCATAAGACAGCTATTAGCAACCCAAAAATGCAACACTCCATACAGGCAACAAAAAGTACATATAGCTTGAAACTGTTGGTGTTATTCCATACCATACAGATCATCAAATCATGCTGCAAGAAGATACATAATATGGCAAAGGCCAATATAAATTAACATAAGTGTGTGTGTAGGTGCACACACGTGTCTGTGTGACAGAGACAGAGAAGGGGGGGGGGGGTTGAAGATTACAGGAGCAGATGCCTGAAAGGGAGATTTTTAGTACCAAAGCTTGTTCAACAGGGATATTCTCATAGGTTGGTGATGTTCAAGTGAAGACTTCACTTATTCACAAAATAATAAAAAGCAATAATCAAATACAAACAGGTTCTCGAATTTTCTAAATACTTAGGAGTTGTATTTCTAGAAATGTGTCAAAACAATGTCAGCATCAGTAACACCTGAAATTAAACAATCGAATGACACCTGAAATTTAACAATCCAAGGACTTCAATAATTTGAATATGCAAGAAATAAAGAGAAAATACCTTCTTTCCAACCCATTTTTGACAAAAGCCTATGACCTACATTATCAGCTTGTATTTTTGCCTTCTCAGCAGCCTCTTTAGCAGCTTTTTGTGCAGCTGCATCATTGCATTTAGCCATAAAATTTTCTAGTTCTTCTACTGGGATATAGTCCCCCATGTGATGGCCTCTCTTCCCAGAAGCTGCAATGAAGACAGTGAAAAGGATAATAGATTGATCTGGTAAATTCAAGCATAAAAATCACATTATAGGCTAGGAGGCAAAGCAGCATGCAAGGTATAAGCTCTGCAAATCTTTAACATGACAAAACAAAGGCTCAGACTTTGCAGACAGTGCAGCTTCAAAGACAACTCTTAAGTATCAAAGCACCTGCCTCATTATCAACAATAACCACAAGGGGATAAAATGGAAACCTTGAAGAGACGCCGGGGGAGGCATCTCATCTCTAGACTGTTTAGGTGGCTTCTTTCTCTCTTCTGCTGCAGCTTTCTTCATGTAATACTCCATCATGGCTATAGGATCAACACCAGAAGCTCCTGCATCAGGCTCCCCTGCAAATATAATTTTGAATACCATCCATCTGAGCAAACAAGAAGCAGAATCCAATACACCCAAGTTCATTTGAGTGCCCTTGATATCATTAAAATGATAATGCATTAAAATGCATGCATTTGTTTAATACATAACCATGAAAGACAATAAGCCAAGTTACTTTTCATATATTATTTGCTAATATTTCACTAGACTATTCATTTGTACCAAGAAAAAGAACAAATCAATCAGTATGCACATTTATAGGGCAAGTTAGGTTGCTCTAAACAAAGTCATAGCAATTTAATTAGGTTGCCACATTTATATTCAACATTTTGTTTGGGGTAGCAC
Source organism: Portulaca oleracea (assembly GCA_029582165.1). Lineage (NCBI taxonomy): Eukaryota > Viridiplantae > Streptophyta > Magnoliopsida > Caryophyllales > Portulacaceae > Portulaca > Portulaca oleracea. The sequence goes on along the minus strand of CM055878.1, from coordinate 16,965,862 downwards.
CCATAGAAGACAAAATGAGAGAGACTACACAAAGGTTTGTTCTTTTCAAGGGTATGGGAAAGTAGGGTGAAGTCAGGATTGGTAATTTACCAAGACTCGTGGACACGGTAAGGATTCGAGGGTTCCAACACAGCATCCCTGAATATTGTGGACATGGGGACAATATCCAAAATATGGACACAACAAGGGGGGCACTGTCCAAAATTGGACGTGGCACTTTGACACCACCAAAAGAAAAACCATAAAATACACAAAACACACCCGCAACACACATACACACACACACAAACATATTCGCGTCCGAAGCTTACGTGAAACGCACTGTCGGACGAGCTTCCTCGTATCTTAGGATGACTAACCCATGTGCAAGTGTGGTTCACATGGAACCATTCAATCTTTGTCTTTTAAAGTTCTCATTTGAATGTTTGCTACTACCACCAGCTACTCCGCGCTGGTTCGCGCCACACACACCCACACACACACATTCACATATACATATGTGAGTGTATATGACATACGCACGCACACACACACACAAACGCACGTATATATGTATATGTGTGTGTGTGTGTATCTAGCGGAGATCAAGTATTGTTTTCGTGGACATCAAGTATGCAAAGCAACATAAAGATTTTGCTTGGAGGAAATCAAATGTGGATGTCCATCTTTCATACTTGAAGTCCACAAAAACAATAGTTTTTGTCCACTAGATATCCAACCATGCTAACCAAAGGGTCATTGCTCATATGATCAGTGTCATGTGTGTGTGTGTGTGTGACTTCAAATTGTTTTCCCGAAACATTTCTCTATAGGTCAATTTCTCTCTGAGGAAGCTACACTATGCTATAGTAACGCAGGCTGCCTGACACATGCGGATCTCCCCATACCCTTTGTCTGTAGGACCAAATTGGGAGTAATGGTATTGTGACATTATATTTTAAGAGAATATACTAACATCTTTCTCTATGCCTTGTGCATAGTTCTCCGTAACTCTAAGTGACATTGCCAACACCAACACAGTTCTGTAAGCATGCCACTTGTAATCTACAACAATATTTACACCAGTAGCCAAGTCCACTCACACGGCTTACTATTAACATGGAAGTACTAAAGATTTTGTAAGGCGGTATGAACGGAATTCAAGTTCAGGAACAATGCAATGTTCAACTAATGAGCCCCTTTCATCAAATGAATGTGATTGTTCGCTCACTATCTAAACAATCCTTCGCAATCAAGATAGCCCATTCAAGACATTTTGATAACTTGCTTGCCAGTATCTATAATAAAGCTTCAAACATAAGCTCCTACAAGGGAAGATCAATTTAACTCATAACCAAAATAACCCATTAAGACATTTTGATAACTTAAAAGCATGTATAATAAAGCCACAACCATGAGCTCCTACCAGGGAAGACCAACTCAACTTGTATACTTGAACAAACCAAGCATAATACGCATCACAATTGCCAAAAAGCTTACATAAACCAATTAGTACTACGTATTTTGGCTATATTCCCATTCCAAACTGCACGTTTTAAATTGTGCATTCAATCATCCTATTTATCCTTTTTTTCTTAACAAATACAAACTACACTTAAAGTAGCAGGTAGATCCATAAAACTTATTGCACACAGGCTACAGTAATCACAGGCAATTAACTACACACACCAGTCCTCCCACAAATACACTACAAATAAATATTCTTACCACTTGCACATGCAGCCTCACGAGACCTGCCCTCATTTATTTCGTACAGAGCTGAAGCAGGCGTTTGATATTGTGGTTGCCAGTTAATTGATTTTCGGGATCCACTAATTCCACAAGTAAACCTATCACCTGCAGGTTGATTTTCAACCGATGAAACACCTTCATCAATCAAACGTGGGGCAAGGGTGTGCCATTGAATGCCGATTCATAAAAAAAGAAACTCGCATCTAGAAGTTAGGAACAGTTTGTTGCAACAAAATAACCAATCATAAACCGCATACAACATAACTCATGAAGCTTATGGACCAAATTCAACTCTATAGTGACATAAGCTTCCTCATGTAAGATAAACCATGCAAGACCCTAAGGGCATTAAAATTTTGACTTCACCTAAATTTTAACTACACAAGTACAATCGAAAACGTAACAAGTTAATGGAACTTCCTATCTATTTGATAGTCATACAAACTCAACCGACAGCATCAATAGATTACCAATACATAACTTTTCCACAGTTCAATTTGAGAGATTGATGCCAAAAAGGTATATTATAGCCTTATACGTCATCTAAATAAAGTTATCATACAGTGCATATCTCTAACACTGCTTACTGAATAGCAACTAACAAGATTTGAAGAATTTCCTTACCAATCATCATAATTCCAGAATATGGCCTTTGCAACTAACTTTAATACAGGTAAAAAGCATATGTTTGCACACTTGTATCTAGAAGTTGAGTTGGAAATAATTAGAGGAAGGATTATTATGACCAGAAATCTACATAGACTATGCAAATAACTAGTTCAACTTCAGGCTTTCTTCCTTCTTCAATGCAAATTCTAGTCATTAATGTGCCAGCCTTCCCACCCCAACCCCACCCCCCACCCGACGGCTTTTTTTCTAGAAAGGGAGCAGAAACGAGAAAGGGTGTATAAAGAAGCTAAGATTTTAAAAATATAATCTAGCAACCAACCATTTTGAGTAGTTTGAATGTCTTGATTCTGTCTAATTGCCTTCTCCTCTTCTTGAATCCGATACTCATAATATTTGTAGTCCACAGACTTTGGATCAAACAAAAATCTGGACTTAGAAGTAGGTATGGAGAGGGAAAACGATTAGTTAGTTCTCAAAGGATCAAGGTGCCATGGAAACCAAATAACTGTCATGAAGAAGTATGTACCTGAAAGGAGTATCTCCAGGATTCTTTTGGCGAGTGATATCCTCAATTTGTCTTCCATTTTTAGCCACAAAACTTGCTAGTTTCTCTGCAGCTTTCTTCACTGCAGGATCGCTTGGGGAAGGAGGTGCTGCATGTCACTTAAAGAACTATTAATACCGAGAGCATGAACAACGGAATGCAAATTACTCTTGTACGCCATATCCATTGACATCTCTGACCCCTTTGTTGAAAGGGACTTAAGATGCGAGCTGCATTCATGAGACAATACATTCAAAAATGAATGGTCCTATTTCACATGCCATTTAGAAGTAGATAAGGTCACCCATTCGAGTTCCTATGGCATAATGATGCACATCATGAAAGGTAAAAAAAATGTCATCTGCATGAATGCAGCAAATATGAAAAGAATTCACATGACAACATTTCAATCCCATCACGTTTTGGCCGGTCACCCTGTCTCCCTCCACATTCCTTTCTTTTGCATTGCATTCTCATAATCTAGAACAAGCTTCCTTCATTATACTGACTACTCCAAACTCATTGTGACATCGGAGGATGACCATTTTGAGTTGAATGCCATGCTCAACCATCTCGATCATGATCAAGGATACAACAAATAATGCATAGAAATTGATTCACTGGTATGTATAGGTACTCTATATAACATAGGTCAGCGAAGTTTTCTTGGATATTCACCAAACATTACAAGTGAAATCAATCGTTGAAATCAAATCGGCCCACACCACTACCATAGAACATCCATAAAGGTTGACATAAACATTGTACGCGTGACTCTGTGTGTGTGTGAGAGTGTGTCGTGTGAGAGAGGGAGAAATATCTGCATTAACAATAATATGCATGCTAAAGAAAGAAAAAAGGGATGGCACAAAGCATGGGATGGCTGCAGAACACAAACATCCAATAAGAGCAGGCATTAAGTAACTACTAATGATGAGCACAAGATACATGACCGGATATTACCGACATCAAACCTTCTCGTGGGAAGATCACGAGAATCTGGTTGACCCATTTTCTGCCGTTTTGCTGAGGCTCCTGATGATGCATTCCCAATGTCTGTTTCATCTTCTTCATCGTCTTCACTCAACTTCACAGCAGGAGCCACAAGCTTGGATTTTTGTTTCAAGCTAAATGCAAGTTTTCCACCTGAAGGCACTGTAGCAGTCTTCCGCATATTACTACCAGGCCTAGTTTCTCCAGTTCTAATAACTGGAGTTGAACTCCTCGGAGTATTTACTTTTGGTATAGAATCTTGAGCTGCAGCCCTGTCATCCTTCTCTTGATGAAGCTCTTTAAACCTCTCCATAAATGAGCCATCATTAACAAATAAGCTAGAAGGTACTCCTTTATCCATTGGAAATTCCACTAGCTTTAAAACCAATCAAAGGATTTCAACAGTTTGGCAAACCCTTCAACCTATTTAGACAATTAACAGATCAAGGAACTTGATAATAAGAAAACCAATACAACTCTTAACCACAGAGATCAGGTTTGCATCCAATCATTGCCCAAAAACAAGGAAATCCACCTTCCGTTGTGCTCTATTTGATTCGTGGAAAGTAAGTAGGAAACAAAATTTTCTTTCTCCATAATCTAGTTTAAAAAGTCCAAAAATTTCAACCAATTCTTCATTCTGTTTTCCCTCTTCCCAGTCCTCCTTTGCATTTTAGCCTCTCATATTTTTCTCCAATTTCCACTCAATTTTGGAAAGAAAGTTTTGCTGACAAAATCAATCGAATCTTCTATGATGCTTTCTATTAGCTCTTACGCATTCAATTTTCTTTATGTAAAATGAAACAAAGTAGACCCATTTTAAAATTTTCATTCCATCGCAGTTTCCAAGAATCAAATAGAGCCTTATTCTCTCAACATATACAACAAGCAATGTTCAGCCAGCACAATTAGAATGGAATACATGATGGATTCTAGATTCAACAGTTCAATAAGGGGTAAACAATCAATAACAGGAAGCTCGGAGAAAATTTTGAGAAATCATTCCATCAAGGGAAAGTGAATTACTTTTCCTTGTTCCATCCCACAATTCAGCTCAATTAAAGTTCAGTAACATTAATCCCCAAATAATATCAATGATTTCACAAGTGGTGCTATCAATGGTTTCATAAGCTATGCTGTAGGCCTGCAAAGCATATGCCAACCATCCTTTCTGTATGTCTCAGCTATGGACTCATCATTATGTCCTAAGTGAGATGGTTTCATTTGTTTACAACATAACTGCTTCGGATCGGCAAATACTCTCAAAATGCTAGATTTACAAACTAATCTTTTCCCTCTTTTCAGGAGAATGCGAGATAGCATTGAAACAGGAAAGCACATCACCAGAAGGGTTAAGGGGCTTGCAAATCCTTAAATTCAGGCAAATACCATGTAAGAAAAGCTGAACGAGAGCTAACGATACAAGGACAGCCAAAATTTCCCCCACGAAACATAAAGCAATCGACAAAAAAACTTAATAACCAAGGAGATAAAAACAATTCTTGGTTCTAATCTTCATAGTGGAATATGCCCGTCAAAGATAATAAATTGCGAAAACCTAGAATCGAATTTACGGCCTGCAAAGGAGACAACTAAACACGCGGATTCGGTACACTTACGAAATCTAACAGCAGGCAGAAAATTAATTTAGATGTAACTAAATCTATCAAGCTTTTTTTCTCAACAGATCGAACTAAATCAAAAGCTTGGTCGAAACTTGCTCGTCCCCAATTAAGAAGGCCTCAGAATTCAAAAGCTACGATAGGTGAATAGGTTATTTAACTTATTAAGAATCTTAGACAAACATCAAAAGTGACGGAAATTAGGGAAGAACCTGGAAAGATTTGGGCAGAAGTGCGAATCGATCGCCTAATCGAACGAGAACAATGTGACTTCGGGGTTTGTAAGAGCACACACAACAATGATTCTAACGTCTGACTTTGGCTCATCTCCTGCCAAGATTTAGGTCGGTACGTAGGCGGATAGATGTTTGGATTAGCGGTTTGAGTTTAATTACAGAAAAAGTGTTTGATAAAATAATTCTTTTTCTAACAAGTTATTTTAAAAAGTTTATTTAATAGGTTTTTGAAAACTAATTTAGTATTTGTTTGGCATAATTAAAAAACTGTTTTTACTTCTTACAAACGATTTTTAGAAGCATGTATAGTTATTTCCGGAATTTGAAAATTATGGTAGTTATGGTAACTAGGCCTCAACCCGTGCGATGTACGGAGGAACCTCAATTAGTTAATTTTTTGATATTTATAAAAGTTATGGATAAGTAATTGTCCATACAAATAAACCAAACGAAATATTAATGAAATTGTTAAGTGGAAAACATCATGATAAATTATTCCGACAAACATGTAATTTAGCAATAGAAATTTCCTAAAATGATAATGAACGTCGACCACGGCAAGTTGCATTATGCATCATCCTTCCCTACACTGCCCTGCAATTTTAAATCACCATATAAGTAGTGGTAAAATTTTATAAAACAAACTATACATATGAAAGGGCAAGTGTGAAAGGTGTGTACCCTTTGTACCGGGAGGTGTTGCGCATGTGAATAAGTTCTTCATCCCAATCATCAAAACATGGGACGATAAGCCGAAATGGACTACGCAACACATCAGGCGTGACCCTCCCATCGAGATCTGGAGGATATATGATGAACCACCATGGCTTGTTATGCTGTTGCTGATGCAAATCTATATAAGCCGCCATGGTTAGATCCGGTTCGGGTTGTATGGAAGAGTAGTAAACAAATTAGGAAATTATTAACAGAAAACAGTGTTAAAGTTTTATAAGAAATCTAAATCATGCTATAACCCCTTGTTTGTTACTATGCAACAATATCTGTGCACCTTCATGGAAGACGATGAATGATTTGGTGCCACTACAATCTCGCAACGTGACTACGAAGATAAATCTTCAGAAGAAAGAAATGAGTTAGGAAAAAATTGTGGTAGATGATAGGTTTTGTGTGTAATTCAAATATGTAATCACAATGAAAAATGGTGGATGAATTGATAACATAAGGGTTACCGTTTCATGGTCGAGTTAGGAACAGAACATGTACAGAACGACACATCATCTTCCAACTCCAGTTCCCATAATGGGGATTCACACGTGTTGGCACGACATTTGCACACAGTGCAAGCATCATATGTTATATGATCTATAAAGGCAAACGAAAGAATACGATAATATTTAACCTGCAAACCACGAAATAGTACATTGTTAGTGCGGGTATACTTATGGTTAACCACATAATAGATCATAAATGGTATTGACGAAAATACATACATCTGTCGCAGGTATAAACCCCGGAAGTGGAATACTTCGAACGGAGTAAAATATTTGCAAGTCAGCTATGTGCAACGGCTTATAATGCATCCACTTGAGGCGTCGTTCGACAATGTATAACTCAGACCTAACATGTGGTAGGGTAAGAATTATAAAATGAAGAATGTTCAAAAATTGAACAATTAAGTAAAAGAATGATTAACGTACCATGGTTCCAAGTCATCCGTCTCTGGAATGCTAGGAGCAATCATTAACGAACTATGGGCTATGGTGGTCAATGACGTTGATCCTGAAATAATTGGGGAAACATGTTACATTGAGTTAATAAATTATTACGTAAGAGAGTGGGGTAGTAAATGAAAGTAGGATGTGACATTACCTCGATAATCCTCAACTTTGACTTTGGAAGCAAGTAGTACGTTGTCTCTGTCGAGATCTTCATGGAGTCTACGACCCTCAAGTTCTGCGAAATCTCCAAATAGTGTAAGCAACAAAAGATGCATCTTGCACATACAAACGGAACAATCAACTCCAAGTAATGAGATTATACCAAACGTCAAAGCATAAGCAAAGCAAATCTATAATTGAAATAGGTACCACTTGTCACATAGCAATACTTGTCCGCGCACAGTCCTGGTGACTATAGGATTAAGGCTTGGGGTTCACTTGTAAGTGACAGCAGGCAGTGTTGCAGTGATAACAACACCAATAACATCTGCATGAACACAGAAGATACAAATATGTGATTAATAGTCAGACATTGACATAAAACATTATAAGGAAAATTGAGAAAAGTATACAATATATATTGTTGACACTATATATATATATATACCTTTGAAGTCGCCTACATGGTTGGGGACCTCAACAAAGGGAAGGAACGGAGCGCAGTACTGGACCAGAATGTGGGGACATTCCGGTATGGCATCCATTACATGCGTGTTGTGTGTAAATACCAATTTCAACCGATTTTTACTTAGTTTCTGCTCATACGGCGTTGCACATGTAACGGAAAGACCAGTGATGTGGTAGATGACGCCAGGTTTAAGTCGATTTGTCCAGTTAGTACTTTAAAAGAATAAGGCATTCAGTGAGGAATATTGTAACTTAATTTTTGTATTATTTATAGTTCAGTTAGTACTTTAAATTAGTAAAAAATTGAACCCTAAATTAACCGTAAAATGCATTCGTTCGGCCCAAGACATTTTATTTAAAATAGGAAAAAATTGAACTCTAATTGAACCCTAATTGTCGTGTGCCAGCATTAATTTCTCGTCATATATAATCTATTATAATATACGAAAGTATTATCATTAGATTTATAACGAAAAATATTTAAATAGTTATTATAGTTCAGTGAGGAATATTGTAACTTAATTTTTGTATTATTTATAGTTCAGTTAGTACTTTAAATTAGTAAAAAATTGAACCCTAAATTAACTGTAAAATGCATTCATTCGGCCCAAGACATTTTATTTAAAATAGGAAAAAATTGAACCCTAATTGAACCCTAATTGTCGTGTGGCAGCATTAATTTCTCGTCATATATAATCTATTATAATATACGGAAGTATTATCATTAGATTCATAACGACAAATATTATCATAAAAATATAGAGTTGTAATATTTTGATAAAATATACTATAAGAAATTCTTAGTCAAATTCGGCATTTTTGACAATTAATATGAAACTGAAATAATAGTATATGGTAGTATTTATCAAGTCAATTAACGAACAGTTGCATGATGTGTCATATATATTTTTTCTACAAAGTGAACTTTTTATTATACAATTTTTTTTCCCAAAATAGGTTATAGCATAAATATTAGGAAATTTAGATTTTAATAATGTAAGTTTTTGGCAATTAAATTAAATGATAAAAATTAATATGTTCATTCTATATTAAACACTAAAACCAGAAGGGAGTAATTGACAATGTAACTGGCGGGTCATGTTCATTCAATTACATCGGCCCAATTGTGATGTTTCAGACCCAATTAAACTTTAAAACCCTAAGTCATTCCCACCGCATTATAAAAGCACAGCAGGGTTAATGCAACAAACCCTAATCGTCACTTTCTTACAGCCTCTTCCGTGTCTTTCTCTCTCTAGATCTAGAAACATCCCTCATCCTTCAGACAGGGAACCACCCTAAATCCCAAATCGACTCCTCAACGTTTCTCCATCGATGGTCTCTTTCTGTCTCCATGAATCGATTCCTTCATCTCCTTCTCCCTAATTCGCTATCGTCATTCTCCAAAAATCACACAGTCAGTTCTGGCGATTTCAGAATTGATTATGACGATTATTATTCTTCAAATCTCGCTTCCATGTTTGTCGATCGAGTTAGGCCATGAGGTTTTTAATCAGGTAAACTTATTCGGTTCCATCTGGTCTCTTTCTGCCTCCATGAATCGATTCCTTCATCTCCTTCTCCCTAATTCGCTATCGTCATTCTCCAAAAATCACACAGTCAGTTATGGCGATTTCGGAATTGATTATGACGATTATTATTCTCCGAATCTCGCTTTCATGTTTGTCAATCGAGTTAGGCCATGAGGTTTTTAATCAGGTAAACTTATTCGGTTCCATCTGGTCTCTTTCTGCCTCCATGAATCGATTCCTTCATCTCCTTCTCCCTAATTCGCTATCGTCATTCTCCAAAAATCACACAGTCAGTTATGGCGATTTCGGAATTGATTATGACGATTATTATTCTCCGAATCTCGCTTCCATGTTTGTCAATCGAGTTAGGCCATGAGGTTTTTAATCAGGTAAACTTATTCGGTTCCATCGAACTTTTATGATTTGTTCATCTGAGTCTAGGGTTTAAGGTCGATTTTGTCTGTTCGATTTTTCTCCAGATAAGATGTGTATGTAAATTTGAACATGGTTTAGATGAGATTCGGTTTCATTGTTCGATGTTTAATTGAATCATTTTTTCTTGTTGCATGTTGGTTGTTGATGCGGTTCTGGAGAATGTCATCATCGTTAACATGAGATTCACTCCAAAGTCGAAAGGTATGAGTATCTTGTACTTATGGGGCTAAATTATTCATGGATTTTCAGATCTGAAATAATTGGTCTATGTTAATCAATTTTTCTTCCAATTATTTGATGTTTGTGTGGATTTTTTTGATTGCATGTTGTTTTTTGATGCGGTTTTTAGAGAGTTTGAAGAATGGTTGAGATGAGATTTTGTTTCATGGTGGGGAGGTATGATTCTGATACAGTTTATGTGAGTCTGTTTTCATGAATCTGCAGATCTGTAATGTTTGGTTAACTGAATCAATTTTTCTTTATTTTTTTTTGTTTTATGTCAACATTCCCTTTGATATGGCTTAAACAGTACTTTCCCTTAGGGATAAAACAGTTACTTTTCTGAGCCTCTAGAAATGGTTTCTAACCATGGATTTTTCATATATTTGATGATGGAGGCTAAATAGAAATAAGAACCACTGTTAAAAATATCATTTATTGATCTAACTATACATAAGACGATATTTCAGGCTCTGTCACTTTGGTCACTGATACCGTGTTCGCTAAAACTTGGTAGTTAGATTACTATAGTGGACTTGCTATGATGCTTAGTTGATGTTCTGTTTCCAATACTATGTCATTAAGCACCTTTCCTAGAATCCATAATTTTTGTCCAGCTTTAGATAGTTGTATATTATAAGGAAGGTCAACTTGAGGATGCTTAATGAAGCCATCCTCTTTTGCTTGAGGATAAATAATGGGTCTTAATTGACACTTTAAAGCTTAAACTTTGCTTATTGTGGAAAATATTAATTTGCAGGCATCTTTGGATAACTTTAAGTGATGATATTTTGATGGCCTGGTCTGTTATGCCTTTATCGAAAAATATTGGAGTTTTCTTGGTTGATGATTGTCTTTGAATTATAGTTCTTCCCAACATAAGTTCAAGTGTTCTCCCTAAACAAAGTTTTTGCCTAAACTTATACCCTAATCATAACTATAATGATATCCCTTATTAATTCTATTTTTTTCATGATCTTTTGCATATTATAACTGGTCTCTGAATGATTCATCTATTAATTATTATTTACTATATTGGTTGATATTTAAAATATAATTTCATATAGTGAATAATATTATTTATGTTTATGAATAATTATGTATACTTGTAATAATTTCAATAGCCATTTAAATTCTAGCATCTAGAAATATGTAAAGCATCTAGTATTGCATAATTCAAAAAATAAACCTTTTAGAAATCACTTCATAAATTATGTAAAATAAAGCTTTCAGAAATATAAGGCTTTGTAGAATTGCATACCTTTTTTGTTTATGTTTAGCGTGGAAATTAACTTTTTTTTTTGTTTTTGCAGGTTTGCATTTTAAAACAAACCTATTACACTCTTCTTCTATGAATTATATATAAGTATTTTTTTGGTTACTTTGAATTTGGCATGTTGATTATGTGATGTAATTTTAGTGAGTTTGTTGTGGGAACATATCATTGTATATATATGCTATATTTTTTGTGGGGTGGTTGATGTAAGGGTTAGAGGATGGGAATGGTTGGTAGGGTTTAGTTCCGCAATTTGTGGTCAAATGAGACTGCCTCTGGATCCACAGGTACGTACTTGCTACTTACATTCTAAATTAATAACTGCTACTCACATTCTAAATTTTATAAAGTTCATTAAAGTAAATAACAACCAATATGATATGTAGATATAAAAGGATATGTTATGAAAAATAACAAATGTAGTAATTGAGAAAGTGATTCTCAATTAAGAAGAGAAGATGAACTAACCGGAAAATTTGAAGTGAAATATCCCGATGGTTGAAATGTTCCTTGAACTTGGGATCTCTCTTTGGAACAATTTGATCCTTCATGAAAAAAATAGATTATCACAAATGAGTAATAAATTATGGCAGTGGTTGAATGTTTGACAATGAAATGTTTACCTTAATTGTTGATGCGTTCAGTCTGCAATACGAAAAATAGATCAATTAAAGAATAACAGATGAAATAAATGATATAATTGAAAGAACAGATCAAATAAAGGATGTAAGTGACGTACCTGTTGAATGAATGAATGACAGCAGCAGTGTAATTGAAACAATTGGTTTTTAAGCAAAGTTTGTGTAACTGATTAGTGATGGAGGAAGTGGGCCCTTGATTTTAGGGAGTGCATCATTGGCTAGTTAAATGTTTGTTGACTAAAATTTAACTGATTAAAATTTTGAAAAAAACAGTAATATTATGTTACCGTTTTCAATTTTGAAAAAAAGATAAATGAATTATTCAGCGATAAAAAATAGATAAATGAATTATTAAAATTGATTATCTCGAATGCCATTCCGAGAAATGCTCTCGTTTCAACATTCAGTGGGGCCCACCTACTTTTCTATTATAATATAATAATAGATTCCCACAATATTTACCATACATGTGGTGCGATTAAATTTGATATGTCGATTTTATTTACTTTTTAAAAATACTAATTTTAATTTTTAAAATTATGGAAGTTATATAAAATTAATTCATTATTTTTTAAGGGTCTGTTTGATGGGTATTGATGGAAAGTAAGTTGATTGTTCTCCCAGCTAAGAGCACTGCCACTATCCTCCATTTTTTCCAGCAAAACGTCGCCATTGTCGATACCTGATGGTCGATCAACAAAAACAAAGCAATTGAATGAAATCATACATTATCAATGCTCAATCAACAAGACTAACAAAGTCATGAAATTTCACAAAATTAATCACCAAGAACAACTAATTTATCAAATACAAATGGATGATGAATCTTACCTTCGATAATAGCGATCTCGATAACCTTCACCATCTCCATGACTCCTCATCCCTTTGCCGTTGTGCTTCTTCTGCATCAACACTGCATGCTCCCTTTCCCTCTCTGCTTTCTCTCTCTTCAACCTCTTTTCTCTAAATTCCTCCACAGTCTTCTTCCTCTTCTCCCAGTCTGACAATCATCTTCCTCTCTTTGTCATTTGCAGCATGCTGTCCCCGCGCTGCTGCCCTCGCTACCATCCAAAAGGTCTATGTCCAGGGCCGATTTATGGTCGTCTTCGTAGTTGGTAACATTGGGCAACGTTTAGAACGGCAGACGATGGTGATTGTTTGCGTGAAAGACGGACAACGGACCGATTATGAAAATCGGATGGTTGTTACTGGTTTGTCGTCCAAAGATAGTTAGCGACTTTCATGCACACGATCTGTCAATACTGACCAACCGCCATGGTTATCGATTTGTAAACACAAATTTTGAGTTTAAAATAAATAAAAACAGGAGATTGAGAAACAAATTAACTAGTATTAATATTTGAACGTATGCGGGTACAATCTCTGTATTACATACAATAAAGTATTCCTCTAATTCAATCTCTTAGAAGCTTGGATGAGTTGAGGGCGTAGACGCTTGATCTCGATTTCAAATGCAGGTCTAGCTGAAGGACTCTTGTAGTAGTTCTTGTGCTGAAGGTCTTGAGTGTTGATCCCCTTAATGCTTGATAGCTGGAGGTTTATCGAAATTTAACCGTTTGCAGGCTGACTGTCGGTTGCAGTTCTTCAAGTTCTTGAATGCGAGGGCTTGAGTGCTTGATCTCGATCGATGATTTAGACGAGGAAGATGACCGTAGTCTTTGATGCAAAGAACAGAAGTTGTTGAACTAGCATGCGTTGGTCCTTGGCGCTTGATAACAAGAGGTCGCTTGTAGTTCGATCTTCTAAAAGCTTTGCAGGTCTTGCCGAAGAACTCTGTTGTTTTTCTTGACGAAGACGTGCTAAAGACTTGGAGACTCGATCTTGAGCTTCTGCAAACTTCGATTCTTGGCGCTTAGTAGCTGAAGGCCGCTAGCAGTTTGATCTTTTAGAGCCTCTGGATGCTGCAAATTATTGTATGCTCCTGGAGCATGTGCTCCCGGAGTTGACATGGTAGCCATATCAAACATATACATATACATATACATATACATATATTTTATTTTATTTTTTATTTCAGCAACAAAGTGAACGGTTATATGTAGCAGGTATTTACAGTTATTGAATTCCATCCCACGCGATTGTTTACTCAATAGCACATCATTGTTCACCCAACGAAATCATTAACGGTTACTTATTCAAAAGACGGTTCAATATTTTTCCTGAATCAAATGTTGAAACGTGCTTCCATTTTTGTTTGAACCCATGGTGGTATAGTGGAATTCAAAATAGACGTGAAGATATGGAAGATATTCAAGATCAAATTGGAGATCGACAAGTTGCTAAAAATTTGATGTATAGTGTGATTAAGTCTCTGTCTGAATTGGCATGGGTTGAAATGCAGTTGAAATGTGTTTTTGTTGCTACCATTAGTTTCCTTTCCCTTGAATGAGTTCCCGATCATATATGCTTGATATTTGAGTTAGGTTGCTGGGATTTTTAAATATATCAAAATTAGTGCGTGTGAATCATGTAAATTTGTTCAGAGACTTGCTTACTCTGTTTCGAAGGGGTATACTCATGTTGTAGTCTACTTAAATTGGGTTCATATATGCATCATGCTAGGGTCTTTTGGGGTTGCTAACATGAGTGCAATGTTGAATCTCAAAAAATTTGTTAGGTAAAGATTTGTTTTTAGTAAAGAGATGGAACTACAACATTGACGATCAGTGAGTGATGCAGTGAACGACGATGAATAATGCAGCGAACTATGATCAGAAAATACATATGGTTTCGAAATAGTGCACAATATAGGTATCAAGTTAGTGAATATGTAATGATGAGTTATGCAACGAGTAATGAGCATACATAAGTGCACATAGGTGAATGTTGGAGTGAACTATAATGATTGATGCAGGGGTGAACAATGATAACAATTCCAGTGCACAATTTGTATTACTCAGCTTTGTTTGTTTGATTAAAAATCCAGTACACAAATGACTAATCAAGTGGACAAATGACTAATCAAGTGCACAATGATGAGTAATGCAGTGAACTACGGTCATAACATACTTTTTGTAGATGGCTTTGCAATAGTGCACAATACTTATCTAACTAGTGAATAATTATGAGTTATGCATTGAGTAATGACTATACGTAAGTCCACAATAGTGAATGTTGGAGTGAATAATTATGATAAATGCAGTGAATAATGTTTAGTAATTGGAACGTATCAGGATGGGGCCCGAGCATCGAAATCAATGGTCTCCAAGCCTTCCCGCACCCCCTTCATAAAACAAGAGGAAAACGGCTTCAAGGTCGGGTGCGGCGTGCATTTTAAGGCAGACCCGGGACCTTGAAAGCGTATTCGAGTCATCCCCGGGTGTGGCATCCACTTCAAATGGGACCACGGACCATGATAGTGGAGCTACGGGTCCTCATCGTGATCTACTTCGGGCCTTTAAAAGGGTTCGGAGTCATTCGAAAAGAATAAGCGGAAAAGGGTCAACGTGGGTTGTCGGAATCAACGCGCCTTCACGCTTTAGGTCATAACTCCTTCAATTTAAGTCCAATGGGTCTCAACTTTTGGGAGTTTAAAGTACACACCACAAGTTTTCCATCGATATCTTACGGACCTAAAGCAGAGTTCGGATGAAGAATTTATGCGAATTTGAAGTCGGCAAGGAAAAACTGCCCAGAAGACTGACTCGCCCGAGTCGTCTCGTGACTCGCCCGAGTCGTCTCGTGACTCACCCGAGTCACCCTGCTGCCCAGGGACGTCGCGCCCGTGACTTCTAGGGTCGCGCCCGCGACCTCCTTCCGTCTAGACGTACTGCTGCTGCTGCGTGTTGTTTTTTTTTCCCCATTCATATATATACCCCCTCCCTTGGCATTGTTTGAAAGTTTTTGACATTTGAATATATGCTAGTGCATTTGTAAGGGTTCTCCCTTAGTTTTCTCTAAAAAATCTTGTTACTTTATCCAAGTGATTTGGTGGTGTTCAAGTCATTCCTTTAATGATTATTTAGTGGTTTACCTATGATAATCATGGTGGGGTGTTAGGCCTAGAGTTGTGGTTCTCCTTGCTCAAGGTCATATCCAACCTTTGGGTGTTCAAGGCCCTTGTTCATGTTGAATATCGATCCTCCATCATCTCTCAAGCTAATATAATCGTCCCACCACGACGGTAGCGCTTCATCTGGTATCAGAGCTACGGTTTGTTCTAGCTGGAGTTTTGGTTTTTGTTCTTGCAAGTAGTGATTTCTAATTTTGGATTTGGTTGAAATATTGGTGTCCCCCATCCCCTGTGCTATCAAAATGTGTTGGAATATGTTGTATTATGTTTGTATTTGTTGAATTTATAGTCATTTGGTGCATTGAAAAGAAGTTGGAAAATAGTGCACGCAAGGTGTTCGATGAAATATCTGAGTGAAAAAACACAAAGAACCCTTGGCCAAACACATGCCAACTACAAAAGAACCCTCAAACTCCACAAATTACCCCAAATACAAACCATCCTTTACCTTTTCTCTCGGTATGGCCGAAGAAGTTAGCTCCAATCGAAGTAATTCAAGCCACCGGAGTAGCCCTCAACTTCGGGCTATCGAGAACCGACTCGCCACCCATGACGAACGGTTCTCCACCATTGATCGTACCCTTATTGCCATTGTGGCGCGGATGGACAACCTCGCCCAAGAGCGTCAGGTTCCACCCCGTGACGAATGAAGGAGGTCCATTAGAAGCCATATCCGTCCTCCTCCCTCCTACGAGTCGAGTGACAATGATAGAGGCTAGTTTCGACGCCATCGTCGACGGGAAGCTGTTGAGCAGCCCCCTCGAGATGAATTCCTTGATATCGGGACTAAAATTCTAGAATTCGATGGTTTCACCAGCCCGGAAGACTATCTTGAATGGGTCCAAATCTTGGAGAGGAAGTTTGAAACTAAGAGGTATGGCAATGAGCATGCCTCAAGATTGCTCGATCGAAACTCACCGGGATTGCATCCATTTGGTTTGAGAATGTCAAGGCACAACGAGCTAAAGAGGGTCGAGCAAAGGTCACTTCATGGGCTCGGGTTAAGAGATTGATGAATCGACGATTCTTGCCTAACACTTACAAGCGATAGGTCCACTACGAGTCCATTTCATCACTTGATGGGCATGGAATAGTTAAGCAAGCAAAAGTCGATCACATGCCCAATGAGGGTGCCTCAATTCATCCTTGTAAGGCTTCAGAAACCATTGTTGAAGCTCCATGTCAAGAGGTGGACGAGAACATCGATCTTGCCCTTCCTCTTATCCTTGTTGATGAAGCCCAAGAAGAAGCTCCTTTGGTTATACCATTGCCACCAACTAAAGAATCAAACATCAATGGAGATGACTCACCATCCCTTCCTTTCATTGGCACTCGAACTCTTCTCCATGAGAAGAATGAGGTAATTTCAAACTCACCTATGAAGTTCAGTGAGTCTTGCTTGGATGTTGGATGTAGCGACATAAAGTCTTTGGGTGAGTCATGCATGATCTTTGGGAGATATTGGTTGTTTGATGAAGTTTGTTGGCGTGATAAGTTATATGATGAGTTTGTGATGTCCACAATTGAAAAGTCTCTATATTTTGAGTGGCATGCTAGGAATCTTGGTGTCCATTTGATGTGTAGTGGCGAATTTGGGATTAGTGATGCCATGATTCTAGTTCTTCCCATGTTAATGAGCTCATCGTGTGTGTCATCCCTCAATGGATATTATTTGAATGTTGGTCGTGGAGACATGAACTCTTTGAATGAGTCACACATGTTATTTGGTCGTCATTGGTTGTTCGAGGATTCTATTTGGATGTTGAATAAAAAACAATTGTTTGATTGTGATTACTTGAATTCCTTAGCCCCACACCAAATCAAACCCCGGGTGGGAAGAGAGTTGAGGAACCTTCTCTTTTCGAGCGAAATACAGGTTGAGTGTGCTCTTGGTGAGGACAAGCGATCTCTTGCTTTGTCTTTACCTTGCAGCGAACCAAGTGAGAAAGAGTGTTCCCAAACTCCACAAAATATTCCTATTCCTTCCCTTAATCCCTTATCTCCACACAACAAGCCTCCAACCACACTCTTTTATTTGGATGATGGATATAAAGTGGGTTTCGAAGCTTGTTGGGTGCCTCGTGTGATTGTTCACGGCAATCGGGATGTTTGGAGTTCTAGGGTGCCAATTTGTGGAGAGGGCCTCGATTTTTACTCCCAAGAGTTGAGGGCAACTCTTTTTCAAGAAGGGGAGTATGGAACGTATCAGGATGGGGCCCGAGGAACGAAATCAATGGTCTCAAAGCCTTCCCGCACCCCCTTCATAAAACAAGAGGAAAACGGCTTCAAGGTCGGGTGCGACGTGCATTTTAAGGCAGGCCCGGGACCTTGGAAGCGTATTCGAGTCATCTACGGGTGTGGCATCCATTTCAAATGGGACCACGGACCATGAGAGTGGAGCTACGGGTCCTCATCGTGATCTACTTCAGGCCTTTAAAAGGGTTCGGAGTCATTTGGAAAGAATAAGCGGAAAAGGGTCAACGTGGGTTGTCGGAATCGAGGCCCCTTCACGCTTTAGATCATAACTCCTTCAATTTAACTCCAATGGGTCTCAAATTTTGGGAGCTTAAAGTACACACCGAGAGCTTTCCATCGATATCTTACGGGCCTAAAACGGAGTCCGGATGAAGAATTTATGCGCGTTTGAAGTCGGCTAGGAAAAATTGTCCAGAAGACTGACTCGCCCGAGTCACCCTGCTGCCCAGGGACGTCGCGCCCGTGACCTCCTTCCCCCTAGACGTACTACTGCTGCTGCGTGTTGTTTTTTCCCCATTCATATATATACCCCCTCCCTTGGCATTGTTTGAAAGTTTTTGACATTTGAATATATGCTAGTGCATTTGTAAGGGTTCTCCCTTAGTTTTCTCTAAAAAATCATGTTACTTTATCCAAGTGATTTGGTGGTGTTCAAGTCATTCCTTTAATGATTATTTAGTGGTTTACCTATGATAATCATGGTGGGGTGTTAGGCCTAGAGTTGTGGTTCTCCTTGCTCAAGGTCATATCCAACCTTTGGGTGTTCAAGGCCCTTGTTCATGTTGAATATCGATCCTCCATCATCACTCAAGCTAATATAATCATCCCACCACGACGGTAGCGCTCCATCCGTATCGAGCTACGGTTTGTTCTAGCTTGAGTTTTGGTTTTTGTTCTTGCAAGTAGTGATTTCTATTTTTGGATTTGGTTAAAATATTGGTGTCCCCCATCCCCTGTGCTATCAAAATGTGTTGGAATATGTTGTATTATGTTTGTATTTGTTGAATTTGTAGTCATTTGGTGCATTGAAAAGAAGTTGGAAGATAGTGCACGCAAGGTGTTCGATGAAATGTCTGAGTGAAAAAAACACAAAGAACCCTTGGCCAAACACTTGCCAACTAAAAAAGAACCCTCAAACTCCACAAATTACCCCAAATACAAACCATCCTTCACCTTTTCTCCCGGTATGGCCGAAGAAGTTAGCTCCAATCGAAGTAATTCAAGCCACCGGAGTAGCCCTCAACTTCGGGCTATCGAGAACCGACTCGCCACCCATGACGAACGGTTCTCAACCATTGATCGTACCCTTATTGCCATTGTGGCGCGGAATGACAACCTCGCCCAAGAGCGTCAGGTTCCCGTGGCGAATGAAGGAGGTCCATTAGAAGCCATATCCGTCCTCCTCCCTCCTACGAGTCGAGTAACAATGATAGAGGCTCATTTCGACGCCATCGTCGACGGGAAGCTGTTGAGCAGCCCCCTCGAGATGAATTCCTTGATATCGGGACTAAAATTCTAGAATTCGGATGTTTCACCGGCCCGGAAGACTCTCTTGAATGGGTCCAAATCTTGGAGAGGAAGTTTGTAACTAAGAGATATGGCAATGAGCATGCCTCAAGATTGCTCGATCGAAACTCACCGGGATTGCATCCATTTGGTTTGAGAATGTCAAGGTACAACGAGCTAAAGAGGGTCGAGCAAAGGTCACTTCATGGGCTCGGGTTAAGAGATTGATGAATCGACGATTCTTGCCTAACACTTACAAGCGAGAGGTCCACTACGAGTCCATTTCATCACTTGATGGGCATGGAGTAGTTAAGCAAGCAAAAGTCGATCATATGCCCAATGAGGGAGCCTCCATTCATCCTTGTAAGGCTTCCGAAACCATTGTTGAAGCTCCATGTCAAGAGGTGGATGAGAACATCGATCTTGCCCTTCCTCTTATCCTTGTTGATGAAGCCCAAGAAGAAGCTCCTTTGGTTATACCATTGCCACCAACTAAAGAATCAAACATCAATGGAGATGACTCACCATCCCTTCCTTTCATTGGCACTCGAACTCTTCTCCATGAGAAGAATGAGGTAATTTCAAACTTACCTATGAAGTTCAGTGAGTCTTGCTTGGATGTTGGATGTAGCGACATAAAGTCTTTGGGTGAGTCATGCATGATCTTTGGGAGATATTGGTTGTTTGATGAAGTTTGTTGGCGTGATAAGTTATATGATGAGTTTGTGATGTCCACAATTGAAATGTCTCTATATTTTGAGTGGCATGCTAGGAATCTTGGTGTCCATTTGATGTGTAGTGGCGAATTTGGGATTAGTGATGCCATGATTCTAGTTCTTCCCATGTTAATGAGCTGCCATTGTGGCGCGGATGGACAATCTCGCCCAAGAGCGTAAGGTTCCACCCCGTGGCGAATGAAGGAGGTCCATTAGAAGCCATATCCGTCCTCCTCCCTCCTACGAGTCGAGTGACAATGATAGAGGCTAGTTTCGACGCCATCGTCGACGGGAAGCTGTTGAGCAGCCCCCTCGAGATGAATTCCTTGATATCGGGACTAAAATTCTAGAATTCGATGGTTTCACCGGCCCGGAAGACTATCTTGAATGGGTCCAAATCTTGGAGAGGAAGTTTGTAACTAAGAGGTATGGCAATGAGCATGCCTCAAGATTGCTCGATCGAAACTCACCGGGATTGCATCCATTTGGTTTGAGAATGTCAAGGCACAACGAGCTAAAGAGGGTCGAGCAAAGGTCACTTCATGGGCTCGGGTTAAGAGATTGATGAATCGACGATTCTTGCCTAACACTTACAAGCGATAGGTCCACTACGAGTCCATTTCATCACTTGATGGGCATGGAGTAGTTAAGCAAGCAAAAGTCGATCACATCCCCAATGAGGGTGCCTCCATTCATCCTTGTAAGGCTTCAGAAACCATTGTTGAAGCTCCATGTCAAGAGATGGACGAGAACATCGATCTTGCCCTTCCTCTTATCCTTGTTGATGAAGCCCAAGAAGAAGCTCCTTTGGTTATACCATTGCCACCAACTAAAGAATCAAACATCAATGGAGATGACTCACCATCCCTTCCTTTCATTGGCACTCGAACTCTTCTCCATGAGAAGAATGAGGTAATTTAAAACTCACCTATGAAGTTCAGTGAGTCTTGCTTGGATGTTGGATGTAGCGACATAAAGTCTTTGGGTGAGTCATGCATGATCTTTGGGAGATATTGGTTGTTTGATGAAGTTTGTTGGCGTGATAAGTTATATGATGAGTTTGTGATGTCCACAATTGAAAAGTCTCTATATTTTGAGTGGCATGCTAGGAATCTTTGTGTCCATTTGATGTGTAGTGGCGAATTTGGGATTAGTGATGCCATGATTCTAGTTCTTCCAATGTTAATGAGCTCATCGTGTGTTTCATCCCTCAATGGATATTATTTGAATGTTGGTCGTGGTAACATGAACTCTTTGAATGAGTCATACATGTTATTTGGTCGTCATTGGTTGTTCGACGATTCTATTTGGATGTTGAATAAAAAACAATTGTTTGATTGTGATTACTTGAATTCCTTAGCCCCACACCAAATCAAACCCCGGGTGGGAAGAGAGTTGAGGAACCTTCTCTTTTCGAGCGAAATATGGGTTGAGTGTGCTCTTGGTGAGGACAAGCGATCTCTTGCTTTGTCTTTACCTTGCAGCAAACCAAGTGAGAAAGAGTGTTCCCAAACTCAACAAAATATTCCCGTTCCTTCCCTTAATCCCTTATCTCCACACAACAAGCCTCCAACCACACTCTTTTATTTGGATGATGGATATAAAGTGGGTTTCGAAGCTTGTTGGGTGCCTCGTGTGATTGTTCACGGCAATCGGGATGTTTGGAGTTCTAGGGTGCCAAGTTGTGGAGAGGGCCTCGATTTTTACTCCCAAGAGTTGAGGGCAACTCTTTTTCAAGAAGGGGAGTATGGAACGTATCAGGATGGGGCCCGAGCATCGAAATCAATGGTCTCCAAGCCTTCCCGCACCCCCTTCATAAAACAAGAGGAAAACAGCTTCAAGGTCGGGTGCGGCGTGCATTTTAAGGCAGACCCGGGACCTTGGAAGCGTATTCGAGTCATCCCCGGGTGTGGAATCCACTTCAATGGGACCACGGACCATGAGAGTGGAGCTACGGGTCCTAATCGTGATCTACTTCGGGCCTTTAAAAGGGTTCCGAGTCATTCGGAAAGAATAAGCGGAAAAGGGTAAACGTGGGTTGTCAGAATCGATGCGCCTTCACGCTTTAGGTCATAACTCCTTCAATTTAACTCCAATGGGTCTCAAAATTTGGGAGCTTAAAGTACACACCGAGAGCTTTCCATCGATATCTTACGGGCCTAAAACGGAGTCCGGATGAAGTATTTATGCGCGTTTGAAGTCGGCAAGGAAAAACTGCCCAGAAGACTAACTCGCCCGAGTTGTCTCGTGACTCGCCTGAGTAACCCTGCTTCCCATGGACGTCGCGCCCATGGCTTCTAGGGTCGCGCCCGCGACCTCCTTCCCCCTAGACGTACTGCCGCTGCTGCGTGTTGTTTTTTTTCCCCATTCATATATATACCCCCTCCCTTGGCATTGTTTGAAAGTTTTTGACATTTGAATATATGCTAGTGCATTTGTAAGGGTTCTCCCTTAGTTTTCTCTAAAAAATCTTGTTACTTTATCCAAGTGATTTGGTGGTGTTCAAGTCATTCCTTTAATTATTATTTAGTGGTTTACCTATGATAATCATGGTGGGGTGTTAGGCCTAGAGTTGTGGTTCTCCTTGCTCAAGGTCATATCCAACCTTTGGGTGTTCAAGGGCCTTGTTCATGTTAAATATCGATCCTCCATCATCACTCAAGCTAATATAATCATCCCACCACGACGGTAGCGCTCCATCTGGTATCAGAGCTACGGTTTGTTCTAGCTTGAGTTTTGGTTTTTGTTCTTGCAAGTAGTGATTTCTATTTTTGGATTTGGTTGAAATATTGGTGTCCCCCATCCCTTGTGCTATCAAAATGTGTTGGAATATGTTGTATTATGTTTGTATTTGTTGAATTTGTAGTCATTTGGTGCATTGAAAAGAAGTTGGAAAATAGTGCACGTAAGGTGTTCGATGAAATGTCTGAGTGAAAAAAACACAAAGAACCCTTGGCCAAACACTTGCCAACTACAAAAGAACCCTCAAACTCCACAAATTACCCCAAATACAAACCATCCTTCACCTTTTCTCTCGGTATGGCCGAAGAAGTTAGCTCCAATCGAAGTAATTCAAGCCACCGGAGTAGCCCTCAACTTCGGGCTATCGAGAACCGACTCGCCACCCATGACGAACGGTTCTCCACCATTGATCGTACCCTTATTGCCATTGTGGCGCGGATGGACAACCTCGCCCAAGAGCGTCAGGTTCCACCCCGTGACGAATGAAGGAGGTCCATTAGAAGCCATATCCGTCCTCCTCCCTCCTACGAGTCGAGTGACAATGATAGAGGCTCATTTCGACGCCATCGTCGACGGGAAGCTGTTGAGTAGCCCCCTCGAAATGAATTCCTTGATATCGGGACTATAATTCTAGAATTCGATGGTTTCACCGGCCCGGAAGACTATCTTGAATGGGTCCAAATCTTGGAGAGGAAGTTTGAAACTAAGAGGTATGACAATGAGCATGCCTTCAAGATTGCTCGATCGAAACTCACCGGGATTGCATCCATTTGGTTTGAGAATGTCAA
The DNA here is from genome assembly GCA_029582165.1 of Portulaca oleracea. Taxonomy (NCBI): domain Eukaryota; kingdom Viridiplantae; phylum Streptophyta; class Magnoliopsida; order Caryophyllales; family Portulacaceae; genus Portulaca; species Portulaca oleracea. Next base: position 16,941,656 of record CM055878.1, on the reverse strand, counting down.
GGTACAACGAGCTAAAAAGGGTCGAGCAAAGGTCACTTCATGGGCTCGGGTTAAGAGATTGATGAATCGACGATTCTTGCCTAACACTTACAAGCGAGAGGTCCACTACGAGTCCATTTCATCACTTGATGGGCATGGAGTAGTTATGTAAGCAAAAGTCGATCACATGCCCAATGAGGGAGCCTCCATTCATCCTTGTAAGGCTTCCGAAACCATTGTTGAAGCTCCATGTCAAGAGGTGGATGAGAACATCGATCTTGCCCTTCCTCTTATCCTTGTTGATGAAGCCCAAGAAGAAGCTCCTTTGGTTATACCATTGCCACCAACTAAAGAATCAAACATCAATGGAGATGACTAACCATCCCTTCCTTTCATTGGCACTCGAACTCTTCTCCATGAGAAGAATGAGGTAATTTAAAACTCACCTATGAAGTTCAGTAAGTCTTGCTTGGATGTTGGATATAGCGACATAAAGTCTTTGGGTGAGTCATGCATGATCTTTGGGAGATATTGGTTGTTTGATGAAGTTTGTTGGCGTGATAAGTTATATGATGAGTTTGTGATGTCCACAATTGAAAAGTCTCTATATTTTGAGTGGCATGCTAGGAATCTTGGTGTCCATTTGATATGTAGTGGCGAATTTGGGATTAGTGATGCCATGATTCTAGTTCTTCCCATGTTAATGAGCTCATCGTGTGTTTCATCCCTCAATGGATATTATTTGAATGTTGGTCGTGGTGACATGAACTCTTTGAATGAGTCAGACATGTTATTTGGTCGTCATTGGTTGTTCGAGGATTCTATTTGGATGTTGAATAAAAAACAATTGTTTGATTGTGATTACTTGAATTCCTTAGCCCCACACCAAATCAAACCCCGGGTGGGAAGAGAGTTGAGGAACCTTCTCTTTTCGAGCGAAATACGGGTTGAGTGTGCTCTTAGTGAGGACAAGCGATCTCTTGCTTTGTCTTTACCTTGCAGCGAACCAAGTGAGAAAGAGTGTTCCCAAACTCCACAAAATATTCCCGTTCCTTCCCTTAATCCCTTATCTCCACACAACAAGCCTCCAACCACACTCTTTTATTTGGATGATGGATATAAAGTGGGTTTCGAAGCTTGTTGGGTGCCTCGTGTGATTGTTCACGGCAATCGGGATGTTTGGAGTTCTAGGGTGCCAAGTTGTGGAGAGGGCCTCGATTTTTACTCCCAAGAGTTGAGGGCAACTCTTTTCAAGAAGGAGTATGGGAACGTATCGAGGATGGGGCCCGAGCATCAAATCAATGGTCTCAAGCCTTCCGCACTTCTTCATAAAACAAGAGGAAAACGGCTTCAAGGTCGGGTGCGGCGTGCATTTTAAGGCAGACCCGGGACCTTGGAAGCGTATTCGAGTCATCCCCGGGTGTGGCATCCACTTCAAATGGGACCACGGACCATGAGAGTGGAGCTATGGGTCCTCATCGTGATCTACTTCGGGCCTTTAAAAGGGTTCGGAGTCATTCGGAAAGAATAAGCGGAAAAGGGTCAACGTGGGTTGTCGGAATCGATGCACCTTCACGCTTTAGGTCATAACTCCTTCAATTTAACTCCAATGGGTCTCAAATTTTGGGATCTTAAAGTACACACCGAGAGCTTTCCATCGATATCTTACGGGCCTAAAACGGAGTCCGGATGAAGAATTTATGCGTGTTTGAAGTCGGCAAGGAAAAACTGCCCAGAAGACTGACTCGCCCGAGTCGTCTCGTGACTCGCCCGAGTCACCCTGCTGCCCAGGGACGTCGCGCCCATGACTTCTAGGGTCGCGCCCGCGACCTCCTTCCCCCTAGACGTACTGCTGATGCTGCGTGTTGTTTTTTTTTTCCACATTCATATATATACCCCCTCCCTTGGCATTATTTTAAAGTTTTTGACATTTGAATATATGCTAGTGCATTTGTAAGGGTTCTCCCTTAGTTTTCTCTAAAAAATCTTGTTACTTTATCCAAGTGATTTGGTGGTGTTCAAGTCATTCCTTTAATGATTATTTAGTGGTTTACCTATGATTATCATGGTGGGGTGTTAGGCCTAGAGTTGTGGTTCTCCTTGCTCAAGGTCATATCCAACCTTTGGGTGTTCAAGGCCCTTGTTCATGTTGAATATCGATCCTCCATCATCACGCAAGCTAATATAATCATCCCACCACGACGGTAGCGCTCCATCTGGTATCAGAGCTACGGTTTGTTCTAGCTTGAGTTTTGGTTTTTGTTCTTGCAAGTAGTGATTTCTATTTTTGGATTTGGTTGAAATATTGGTGTCCCCCATCCCCTGTGCTATCAAAATGTGTTGGAATATGTTGTATTATGTTTGTATTTGTTGAATTTGTAGTCATTTGGTGCATTGAAAAGAAGTTGGAAAATAGTGCATGCAAGGTGTTCGATGAAATGTCTGAGTGAAAAAAACACAAAGAACCCTTGGCCAAACACTTGCCAACTACAAAAGAACCCTCAAACTCCACAAATTACCCCAAATACAAACCATCCTTCACCTTTTCTCTCGGTATGGCCGAAGAAGTTAGCTCCAATCGAAGTAATTCAAGCCACCGGAGTAGCCCTCAACTTCGGGCTATCGAGAACCGACTCGCCACCCATGACGAACGGTTCTCCACCATTGATCGTACCCTTATTGCCATTGTGGCGCGGATGGACAACCTCGCCCAAGAGCGTCAGGTTCCACCCCGTGACGAATGAAGGAGGTCCATTAGAAGCCATATCCGTCCTCCTCCCTCCTACGAGTCGAGTGACAATGATAGAGGCTCATTTCGACGCCATCGTCGACGGGAAGCTGTTGAGTAGCCCCCTCGAAATGAATTCCTTGATATCGGGACTATAATTCTAGAATTCGATGGTTTCACCGGCCCGGAAGACTATCTTGAATGGGTCCAAATCTTGGAGAGGAAGTTTGAAACTAAGAGGTATGACAATGAGCATGCCTTCAAGATTGCTCGATCGAAACTCACCGGGATTGCATCCATTTGGTTTGAGAATGTCAAGGTACAACGAGCTAAAAAGGGTCGAGCAAAGGTCACTTCATGGGCTCGGGTTAAGAGATTGATGAATCGACGATTCTTGCCTAACACTTACAAGCGAGAGGTCCACTACGAGTCCATTTCATCACTTGATGGGCATGGAGTAGTTATGTAAGCAAAAGTCGATCACATTCCCAATGAGGGAGCCTCCATTCATCCTTGTAAGGCTTCCGAAACCATTGTTGAAGCTCCATGTCAAGAGGTGGATGAGAACATCGATCTTGCCCTTCCTCTTATCCTTGTTGATGAAGCGCAAGAAGAAGCTCCTTTGGTTATACCATTGCCACCAACTAAAGAATCAAACATCAATGGAGATGACTCACCATCCCTTCCTTTCATTGGCACTCGAACTCTTCTCTATGAGAAGAATGAGGTAATTTCAAACTCACCTATGAAGTCCAGTGAGTCTTGCTTGGATGATGGATGTAGCGACATAAAGTCTTTGGGTGAGTCATGCATGATCTTTGGGAGATATTGGTTGTTTGATGAAGTTTGTTGGCGTGATAAGTTATATGATGAGTTTGTGATGTCCACAATTGAAAAGTCTCTATATTTTGAGTGGCATGCTAGGAATCTTTGTGTCCATTTGATGTGTAGTAGCGAATTTGGGATTAGTGATCCCGTGATTCTAGTTCTTCCCATGTTAATGAGCTCATCGTGTGTTTCATCCCTCAATGGATATTATTTGAATGTTGGTCGTGGTGACATGAACCCTTTGAATGAGTCATACATGTTATTTGGCCGTCATTGGTTGTTCGAGGATTCTATTTGGATGTTGAATAAAAAACAATTGTTTGATTGTGATTACTTGAATTCCTTAGCCCCACACAAAATTAAACCCCGGGTGGGAAGAGAGTTGAGGAACCTTCTCTTTTCGAGCGAAATACGGGTTGAGTGTGCTCTTGGTGAGGACAAGCGATCTCTTGCTTTGTCTTTACCTTGCAGCGAACCAAGTGAGAAAGAGTGTTCCCAAACTCCACAAAATATTCCCGTTCCTTCCCTTAATCCCTTATGTCCACACAACAAGCCTCCAACCACACTCTTTTATTTGGATGATGGATATAAAGTGGGTTTCGAAGCTTGTTGGGTGCCTCGTGTGATTGTTCACGGCAATCGGGATGTTTGGAGTTCTAGGGTGCCAAGTTGTGGAGAGGGCCTTGATTTTTACTCCCAAGAGTTGAGGGCAACTCTTTTTCATGAAGGGGAGTATGGAACGTATCAGGATGGGGCCCGAGCATCGAAATCAATGGTCTCCAAGCCTTCCCGCACCCCCTTCATAAAACAAGAGGAAAACGGCTTCAAGGTCGGGTGTGGCGTGCATTTTAAGGCAGACCCGGGACCTTGGAAGCGTATTCGAGTCATCCCCGGGTGTGGCATCCACTTCAAATGGGACCACGGACCATGAGAGGGGAGCTACGGGTCCTCATCGTGATCTACTTTGGGCCTTTAAAAGGGTTCGGAGTCACTCGGAAAGAATAAGCGGAAAAGGGTAAACGTGGGTTATCAGAATCGATGCGCCTTCACGCTTTAGGTCATAACTCCTTCAATTTAACTCCAATGGGTCTCAAAATTTGGGAGCTTAAATTACACACCGAGAGCTTTCCATCGATATCTTACGGGCCTAAAACGGAGTCCGGATGAAGAATTTATGCGCGTTTGAAGTCGGCAAGGAAAAACTGCCCAGAAGACTGACTCACCCGAGTCGTCTTGTGACTCGCCTGAGTCACCCTACTGCCGAGGGACGTCGCGCCCATGACTTCTAGGGTCGCGCCCGCGACCTCCTTCCCCCTAGACGTACTGCTGCTGCTGCGTGTTGTTTTTTTTTCCCCATTCATATATATACGCCCTCCTTTGGCATTGTTTGAAAGTTTTTGACATTTGAATATATGCTAGTGTATTTGTAAGGGTTCTCCCTTAGTTTTCTCTATAAAATCTTGTTACTTTATCCAAGTGATTTGGTGGTGTTCAAGTCTTTCCTTTAATGATTATTTAGTGGTTTACCTATGATTATCATGGTGAGGTGTTAGGCCTAGAGTTGTGGTTCTCCTTGCTCAAGGTCATATCCAACCTTTGGGTGTTCAAGGCCCTTGTTCATGTTGAATATCGATCCTCCATCATCACGCAAGCTAATATAATCATCCCACCACGACGGTAGCGCTCCATCTGGTATCAGAGCTACGGTTTGTTCTAGCTTGAGTTTTGGTTTTTGTTCTTGCAAGTAGTGATTTCTATTTTTGGATTTGTTTGAAATATTGCTGTCCCCCATCCCCTGTGCTATCAAAATGTGTTGGAATATGTTGTATTATGTTTGTATTTGTTGAATTTGTAGTCATTTGGTGCATTGAAAAGAAGTTGGAAAATAGTGCACGCAAGGTGTTCGATGAAATGTCTGAGTGAAAAAAACACAAAGAACCCTTGGCCAAACACTTGCCAACTAAAAGAGAACCCTCAAACTCCACAAATTACCCCAAATACAAACCATCCTTCACCTTTTCTCTCGGTATGGCCGATGAAGTTAGCTCCAATCGAAGTAATTCAAGCCACCGGAGTAGCCCTCAACTTCGGGATATCGAGAACCGACTCGCCACCCATGACGAACGGTTCTCCACCATTGATCGTACCCTTATTGCCATTGTGGCGCGGATGGACAACCTCGCCCAAGAGCTTCAGGTTCCACCCCGTGACGAATGAAGGAGGTCCATTAGAAGCCATATCCGTCCTCCTCCCTCCTATGAGTCAAGTGACAATGATAGAGGCTCATTTCGACGCCATTGTCGACGGGAAGCTGTTGAGCAGCCCCCTCGAAATGAATTCCTTGATATCGGGACTAAAATTCTAGAATTCGATGGTTTCACCGGCCCGGAAGACTCTCTTGAATGGGTCCAAATCTTGGAGAGGAAGTTTGAAACTAAGAGGTATGGCAATGAGCATGCCTTCAAGATTGCTCGATCGAAACTCACCGGGATTGCATCCATTTGGTTTGAGAATGTCAAGGTACAACGAGCTAAAGAGGGTCGAGCAAAGGTCACTTCATGGGCTCGGGTTAAGAGATTGATGAATCGACGGTTCTTGCCTAACACTTACAAGCGAGAGGTCCACTACGAGTCCATTTCATCACTTGATGGTCATGGAGTAGTTAAGCAAGCAAAAGTCGATCACATGCCCAATGAGGGAGCCTCCATTCATCCTTGTAAGGCTTCCGAAACCATTGTTGACGCTCCATGTCAAGAGGTGGATGAGAACATCGATCTTGCCCTTCCTCTTATCCTTGTTGATGAAGCCCAAGAAGAAGCTCCTTTGGTTATACCATTGCCACCAACTAAAGAATCAAACATCAATGGAGATGACTCACCATCCCTTCCTTTCATTGGCACTCGAACTCTTCTCCATGAGAAGAATGAGGTAATTTCAAACTCACCTATGAAGTTCAGTGAGTCTTGCTTGGATGTTGGATGTAGCGACATAAAGTCTTTGGGTGAGTCATGCATGATCTTTGGGAGATATTGGATGTTTGATGAAGTTTATTGGCGTGATAAGTTATACGATGAGTTTGTAATGTCCACAATTGAAAAGTCTCTATATTTTGAGTGGCATGCTAGGAATCTTGGTGTCCATTTGATGTGTAGTGGCGAATTTGGGATTAGTGATGCCATGATTCTAGTTCTTCCCATGTTAATGAGCTCATCGTATGTGTCATCCCTCAATGGATATTATTTGAATGTTGGTCGTGGTGACATGAACTCTTTGAATGAGTCACACATGTTATTTGGTCGTCATTGGTTTTTCGAGGATTCTATTTGGATGTTGAATAAAAAACAATTGTTTGATTGTGATTACTTGAATTCCTTAGCCCCACACCAAATCAAACCCCGGGTGGGAAGAGAGTTGAGGAACCTTCTCTTTTCGAGCGAAATACGGGTTGAGTGTGCTCTTGGTGAGGACAAGCGATCTCTTGCTTTGTCTTTACCTTGCAGCGAACCAAGTGAGAAAGAGTGTTCCCAAACTCCACAAAATATTCCGTTCCTTCCTTAATCCCTTATCTCCACAACAAGCCTCCAACCACACTCTTTTATTTGGATGATGGATATAAAGTGGGTTTCGAAGCTTGTTGGGTGCCTCGTGTGATTGTTCACGGCAATCGGGATGTTTGGAGTTCTAGGGTGCCAAGTTGTGGAGAGGGCCTCGATTTTTACTCCCAAGAGTTGAGGGCAACTCTTTTTCAAGAAGGGGAGTATGGAACGTATCAGGATGGGGCCCGAGCATCGAAATCAATGGTCTCCAAGCCTTCCCGCACCCCCTTCATAAAACAAGAGGAAAACGAATTCAAGGTCGGGTGCGGCGTGCATTTTAAGGCAGACCCGGGACCTTGGAAGCGTATTCGAGTCATCCCCGGGTGTGGCACCCACTTCAAATTGGACCACGGACCATGAGAATGGAGCTACGGGTCCTCATCGTGATCTACTTCGGGCCTTTAAAAGGGTTCGGAGTCATTCGGAAAGAATAAGCGGAAAAGGGTCAACGTGGATTGTCGAAAACGATGCGCCTTCACGCTTTAGGTCATACCTCATTCAATTTAAATCCAATGGGTCTCAAATTTTGGGAGCTTAAAGTACACACCGAGAGCTTTCCATCGATATCTTACGGGCCTAAAACGGAGTCCGGATGAAGAATTTATGCGCGTTTGAAGTCGGCAAGGAAAAACTGCCCAGAAGACTGACTCGCCCGAGTCGTCTCGTGACTCGCCCGAGTCACCCTGCTGCCCAGGGACGTCGCGCCCATAACTTCTAAGGTCGCGCCCGCGACGTCCTTCCCCCTAGACGTACTGCTGCTGCTGCGTGTTGTTTTTTTTCCCCATTCATATATATACCCCTTCCCTTGGCATTGTTTGAAAGTTTTTGACATTTGAATATATGCTAGTGCATTTGTAAGGGTTCTCCCTTAGTTTTCTCTAAAAAATCTTGTTACTTTATCCAAGTGATTTGGTGGTGTTCAAGTCATTCCTTTAATGATTATTTAGTGGTTTACTTATGATAATCATGGTGGGGTGTTAGGCCTAGAGTTGTGGTTCTCCTTGCTCAAGGTCATATCCAACCTTTGGGTGTTCAAGGCCCTTGTTCATGTTGAATATCGATCCTCCATCATCACTCAAGCTAATATAATCATCCCACCACGACGTTAGCGCTCCATCTGGTATTAGAGCTACGGTTTGTTCTAGCTTGAGTTTTGGTTTTTGTTCTTGCAAGTAGTGATTTCTATTTTTGGATTTGGTTGAAATATTGGTGTCCCCCATCCCCTGTGCTATCAAAATGTGTTGGAATATGTTGTATTATGTTTGTATTTGTTGAATTTGTAGTAATTTGGTGCATTGAAAAAAAGTTGGAAAATAGTGCACACAAGGTGTTCGATGAAATGTCTGAGTGAAAAAAACACAAAGAACCCTTGGCCAAACACTTACCAACTAAAGAATCAAACATCAATGGAGATGACTCACCATCCTTTCCTTTCATTGGCACTCGAACTCTTCTCCATGAGAAGAATGAGGTAATTTCAAACTCACCTATGAAGTTTAGTGAGTCTTGCTTGGATGTTGGATGTAGCGACATAAAGTCTTTGGGTGAGTCATGCATGATCTTTGGGAGATATTGGTTGTTTGATGAAGTTTGTTGGCGTGATAAGTTATATGATGAGTTTGTGATGTCCACAATTGAAAAGTCTCTATATTTTGAGTGGCATGCTAGGAATCTTAGTGTCCATTTGATATGTAGTGGCGAATTTGGGATTAGTGATGCCATGATTCTAGTTCTTCCCATGTTAATGAGCTCATCGTGTGTGTCATCCCTCAATGGATATTATTTGAATGTTGGTTGTGGTGACATGAACTCTTTGAATGAGTCACACATGTTATTTGGTCGTCATTGGTTGTTCGAGGATTCTATTTGGATGTTGAATAAAAAACAATTGTTTGATTGTGATTACTTGAATTCCTTAGCCCCACACCAAATCAAACCCCGGGTGGGAAGAGAGTTGAGGAACCTTCTCTTTTCGAGCGAAGTACGGGTTGAGGGTGCTCTTGGTGAGGACAAGCGATCTCTTGCTTTGTCTTTACCTTGCAGCGAACCAAGTGAGAAAGAGTGTTCCCAAACTCAACAAAATATTCCCGTTCCTTCCCTTAATCCCTTATCTCCACACAACAAGCCTCCAACCACACTCTTTTATTTGGATGATGGATATAAAGTGGGTTTCGAAGCTTGTTGGGTGCCTCGTGTGATTGTTCACGGCAATCGGGATGTTTGGAGTTCTAGGGTGCCAAGTTGTGGAGAGGGCCTCGATTTTTACTCCCAAGAGTTGAGGGCAACTCTTTTTCAAGAAGGGGAGTATGGAACGTATCAGGATGGGGCCCGAGCATCGAAATCAATGGTCTCCAAGCCTTCCCGCACCCCCTTCATAAAACAAGAGGAAAACGAATTCAAGGTCGGGTGCGGCGTGCATTTTAAGGCAGACCCGGGACCTTGGAAGCGTATTCGAGTCATCCCCGGGTGTGGCACCCACTTCAAATTGGACCACGGACCATGAGAATGGAGCTACGGGTCCTCATCGTGATCTACTTCGGGCCTTTAAAAGGGTTCGGAGTCATTCGGAAAGAATAAGCGGAAAAGGGTCAACGTGGATTGTCGGAAACGATGCGCCTTCACGCTTTAGGTCATAACTCATTCAATTTAAATCCAATGGGTCTCAAATTTTGGGAGCTTAAAGTACACACCGAGAGCTTTCCATCGATATCTTACGGGCCTAAAACGGAGTCCGGATGAAGAATTTATGCGCGTTTGAAGTCGACAAGGAAAAACTGCCCAGAAGACTGACTCGCCCGAGTCGTCTCGTGACTTGCCCGAGTCACCCTGCTGCCCAGGGACGTCTAGCCCATGACTTCTAGGGTCGCGCCCGCGACCTCCTTCCCCCTAGACGTACTGCTGCTGCTGCGTGTTGTTTTTTTTCCCCATTCATATATATACCCCTTCCCTTGGCATTGTTTGAAAGTTTTTGACATTTGAATATATGCTAGTGCATTTGTAAGGGTTCTCCCTTAGTTTTCTCTAAAAAATCTTGTTACTTTATCCAACTGATTTGGTGGTGTTCAAGTCATTCCTTTAATGATTATTTAGTGGTTTACTTATGATAATCATGGTGGGGTGTTAGGCCTAGAGTTGTGGTTCTCCTTGCTCAAGGTCATATCCAACCTTTGGGTGTTCAAGGCCCTTGTTCATGTTGAATATCGATCATCCATCATCACTCAAGCTAATATAATCATCCCACCACGACGGTAGCGCTCCATCTGGTATTAGAGCTACGGTTTGTTCTAGCTTGAGTTTTGGTTTTTGTTCTTGCAAGTAGTGATTTCTATTTTTGGATTTGGTTGAAATATTGGTGTCCCCCATCCCCTGTGCTATCAAAATGTGTTGGAATATGTTGTATTATGTTTGTATTTGTTGAATTTGTAGTCATTTGGTGCATTGAAAAGAAGTTGGAAAATAGTGCACGCAAGGTGTTTGATGAAATGTCTGAGTTAAAAAAACACAAAGAACCCTTGGCCAAACACTTACCAACTACAAAAGAACCCTGAAACTCCACAAATTACCCCAAATACAAACCGTCCTTCACCTTTTCTCTCGGTATGGCCGAAGAAGTTAGCTCCAATCGAAATAATTCAAGCCACCGGAGTAGCCCTCAACTTCGGGCTATCGAGAACCGACTCGCCACCTATGACGAACGGTTCTCCACCATTGATCGTACCCTTATTGCCATTGTGGCGTGGATGGACAACCTCGCCCAAGAGCGTCAGGTTCCACCCTGTGACGAATGAAGGAGGTCCATTAGAAGCCATATCCGTCCTCCTCCCTCCTACGAGTCGAGTGACAATGATAGAGGCTCATTTCGACGCCATCGTCGACGGGAAGCTGTTGAGCAGCCCCCTCGAGATGAATTCCTTGATATCGGGACTAAAATTCTAGAATTCGATGGTTTCACCGGCCCGGAAGACTCTCTTGAATGGGTCAAAATCTTGGAGAGGAAGTTTGAAACTAAAAGGTATGGCAATGAGCATGCCTTCAAGATTGCTCGATCGAAACTCACCGGGATTGCATCCATTTGGTTTGAGAATGTCAAGTTACAACGAGCTAAAGAGGGTCGAGCAAAGGTCACTTCAAGGGCTCGGGTTAAGAGATTGAAGAATCAACGATTCTTGCCTAACACTTACAAGCGAGAGGTCCACTACGAGTCCATTTCATCACTTGATGGGCATGGAGTAGTTAAGCAAGCAAAAGTCGATCACATGCCCAATGAGGGAGCCTCCATTCATCCTTGTAAGGCTTCCGAAACCATTGTTGAAGCTCCATATCAAGAGGTGGATGAGAACATCAATCTTGCCCTTCCTCTTATCCTTGTTGATGAAGCCCAAGAAGAAGCTCCTTTGGTTATACCATTGCCACCAACTAAAGAATCAAACATCAATGGAGATGACTCACCATCCTTTCCTTTCATTGGCACTCGAACTCTTCTCCATGAGAAGAATGAGGTAATTTCAAACTCACCTATGAAGTTCAGTGAGTCTTGCTTGGATGTTGGATGTAGCGACATAAAGTCTTTGGGTGAGTCATGCATGATCTTTGGGAGATATTGGTTGTTTGATGATGTTTGTTGGCGTGATAAGTTATATGATGAGTTTGTGATGTCCACAATTGAAAAGTCTCTATATTTTGAGTGGCATGCTAGGAATCTTAGTGTCCATTTGATGTGTAGTGGCGAATTTGGGATTAGTGATGCCATGATTCTAGTTCTTCCCATGTTAATGAGCTCATCGTGTGTGTCATCCCTCAATGGATATTATTTGAATGTTGGTCGTGGTGACATGAACTCTTTGAATGAGTCACACATGTTATTTGGTCGTCATTGGTTGTTCGAGGATTCTATTTGGATGTTGAATAAAAAACAATTGTTTGATTGTGATTACTTGAATTCCTTAGCCCCACACCAAATCAAACCCCGGGTGGGAAGAGAGTTGGGGAACCTTCTCTTTTCGAGAAATGCACGGTTGAGGTGCTCTTGGTGAGACAGCGATCTCTTGCTTTGTCTTTACCTTGCAGCCGAACCAAGTGAAAGAGTGTTCCCAAACTCAACAAAATATTCCGTTCCTTCCCTTAATCCCTTATGTCCACACAAGCCTCCAACCACACTCTTTTATTTGGATGATGGATATAAAGTGGGTTTCGAAGCTTGTTGGGTGCCTCGTGTGATTGTTCACGGCAATCGGGATGTTTGGAGTTCTAGGGTGCCAAGTTGTGGAGAGGGCCTCGATTTTTACTCCCAAGAGTTGAGGGCAACTCTTTTTCAAGAAGGGGAGTATGGAACGTATCAGGATGGGGCCCGAGCATCGAAATCAATGGTCTCCAAGCCTTCCCGCACCCCCTTCATAAAACAAGAGGAAAACGAATTCAAGGTCGGGTGCGGCGTGCATTTTAAGGCAGACCCGGGACCTTGGAAGCGTATTCGAGTCATCCCCGGGTGTGGCACCCACTTCAAATTGGACCACGGACCATGAGAATGGAGCTACGGGTCCTCATCGTGATCTACTTCAGGCCTTTAAAAGGGTTCGGAGTCATTCGGAAAGAATAAGCGGAAAAGGGTCAACGTGGATTGTCGGAAACGATGCGCCTTCACGCTTTAGGTCATAACTCATCCAAATTAAATCCAATGGGTCTCAAATTTTGGGAGCTTAAAGTACACACCGAGAGCTTTCCATCGATATCTTACGGGCCTAAAACGGAGTCCGGATGAAGAATTTATGCGCGTTTGAAGTCGGCAAGGAAAAACTGCCCGGAAGACTGACTCGCCCGAGTCGTCTCGTGACTCGCCCGAGTCACCCTGCTGCCCAGGGACGTCGCGCCCATAACTTCTAAGGTCGCGCCCGCGACGTCCTTCCCCCTAGACGTACTGCTGCTGCTGCGTGTTGTTTTTTTTCCCCATTCATATATATACCCCTTCCCTTGGCATTGTTTGAAAGTTTTTGACATTTGAATATATGCTAGTGCATTTGTAAGGGTTCTCCCTTAGTTTTCTCTAAAAAATCTTGTTACTTTATCCAAGTGATTTGGTGGTGTTCAAGTCATTCCTTTAATGATTATTTAGTGGTTTACTTATGATAATCATGGTGGGGTGTTAGGCCTAGAGTTGTGGTTCTCCTTGCTCAAGGTCATATCCAACCTTTGGGTGTTCAAGGCCCTTGTTCATGTTGAATATCGATCCTCCATCATCACTCAAGCTAATATAATCATCCCACCACGACGGTAGCGCTCCATCTGGTATCAGAGCTACGGTTTGTTCTAGCTTGAGTTTTGGTTTTTGTTCTTGCAAGTAGTGATTTCTATTTTTGGATTTGGTTGAAATATTGGTGTCCCCCATCCCCTGTGCTATCAAAATGTGTTGGAATATGTTGTATTATGTTTGTATTTGTTGAATTTGTAGTCATTTGGTGCATTGAAAAAAAGTTGGAAAATAGTGCACACAAGGTGTTCGATGAAATGTCTGAGTAAAAAAAACACAAAGAACCCTTTGCCAAACACTTACCAACTACAAAAGAACCCTCAAACTCCACAAATTACCCCAAATACAAACCATCCTTCACCTTTTCTCTCGGTATGGCCGAAGAAGTTAGCTCCAATCGAAATAATTCAAGCCACCAGAGTAGCCCTCAACTTCGGGCTATCGAGAACCGACTCGCCACCACGTGAGCGGTTCTCACCGTGATCGTACCCTTATTGCCATTGTGGCGTGGATGGACAACCTCGCCCAAGAGCGTCAGGTTCCACCCTGTGACGAACGAAGGAGGTCCATTAGAAGCCATATCCGTTCTCCTCCCTCCTACGAGTCGAGTGACAATGATAGAGGCTCATTTCGACGCCATCGTCGACGGGAAGCTGTTGAGCAGCCCCCTCGAGATGAATTCCTTGATATCGGGACTAAAATTCTAGAATTCGATGGTTTCACCGGCCCGAAAGACTCTCTTGAATGGGTCAAAATCTTGGAGAGGAAATTTGAAACTAAAAGGTATGGCAATGAGCATGCCTTCAAGATTGCTCGATCGAAACTCACCGGGATTGCATCCATTTGGTTTGAGAATGTCAAGGTACAACGAGCTAAAGAGGGTCGAGCAAAGGTCACTTCAAGGGCTCGGGTTAAGAGATTGATGAATCGACGATTCTTGCCTAACACTTACAAGCGAGAGGTCCACTACGAGTCCATTTCATCACTTGATGGGCATGGAGTAGTTAAGCAAGCAAAAGTCGATCACATGCCCAATGAGGGAGCCTCCATTCATCCTTGTAAGGCTTCCGAAACCATTGTTGAAGCTCCATATCAAGAGGTGGATGAGAACATCGATCTTGCCCTTCCTCTTATCCTTGTTGATGAAGCCCAAGAAGAAGCTCCTTTGGTTATACCATTGCCACCAACTAAAGAATCAAACATCAATGGAGATGACTCACCATCCTTTCCTTTCATTGGCACTCGAACTCTTCTCCATGAGAAGAATGAGGTAATTTCAAACTCACCTATGAAGTTTAGTGAGTCTTGCTTGGATGTTGGATGTAGCGACATAAAGTCTTTGGGTGAGTCATGCATGATCTTTGGGAGATATTGGTTGTTTGATGATGTTTGTTGGCGTGATAAGTTATATGATGAGTTTGTGATGTCCACAATTGAAAAGTCTCTATATTTTGAGTGGCATGCTAGGAATCTTAGTGTCCATTTGATGTGTAGTGGCGAATTTGGGATTAGTGATGCCATGATTCTAGTTCTTCCCATGTTAATGAGCTCATCGTGTGTGTCATCCCTCAATGGATATTATTTGAATGTTGGTCGTGGTGACATGAACTCTTTGAATGAGTCACACATGTTATTTGGTCGTCATTGGTTGTTCGAGGATTCTATTTGGATGTTGAATAAAAAACAATTGTTTGATTGTGATTACTTGAATTCCTTAGCCCCACACCAAATCAAACCCCGGGTGGGAAGAGAGTTGAGGAACCTTCTCTTTTCGAAATACGGGTTGAGTGTGCTCTTGGTGAGGACAAGCGATCTCTTGCTTTGTCTTTACCTTGCAGCGAACCAAGTGAGAAAGAGTGTTCCCAAACTCAACAAAATATTCCCGTTCCTTCCCTTAATCCCTTATCTCCACACAACAAGCCTCCAACCACACTCTTTTATTTGGATGATGGATATAAAGTGGGTTTCGAAGCTTGTTGGGTGCCTCGTGTGATTGTTCACGGCAATCGGGATGTTTGGAGTTCTAGGGTGCCAAGTTGTGGAGAGGGCCTCGATTTTTACTCCCAAGAGTTGAGGGCAACTCTTTTTCAAGAAGGGGAGTATGGAACGTATCAGGATGGGGCCCGAGCATCGAAATCAATGGTCTCCAAGCCTTCCCGCACCCCCTTCATAAAACAAGAGGAAAACGAATTCAAGGTCGGGTGCGGCGTGCATTTTAAGGCAGACCCGGGACCTTAGAAGCGTATTCGAGTCATCCCCGGGTGTGGCACCCACTTCAAATTGGACCACGGACCATGAGAATGGAGCTACGGGTCCTCATCGTGATCTACTTCGGGCCTTTAAAAGGGTTCGGAGTCATTCGGAAAGAATAAGCGGAAAAGGGTCAACGTGGATTGTCGGAAACGATGCGCCTTCACGCTTTAGGTCATAACTCATTCAATTTAAATCCAATGGGTCTCAAATTTTGGGAGCTTAAAGTACACACCGAGAGCTTTCCATCGATATCTTACGGGCCTAAAACGGAGTCCGGATGAAGAATTTATGCGCGTTTGAAGTCGGCAAGGAAAAACTGCCCGGAAGACTGACTCGCCCGAGTCGTCTCGTGACTCGCCCGAGTCACCCTGCTGCCCAGGGACGTCGCGCCCATAACTTCTAAGGTCGCGCCCGCGACGTCCTTCCCCCTAGACGTACTGCTGCTGCTGCGTGTTGTTTTTTTTCCCCATTCATATATATACCCCTTCCCTTGGCATTGTTTGAAAGTTTTTGACATTTGAATATATGCTAGTGCATTTGTAAGGGTTCTCCCTTAGTTTTCTCTAAAAAATCTTGTTACTTTATCCAAGTGATTTGGTGGTGTTCAAGTCATTCCTTTAATGATTATTTAGTGGTTTACTTATGATAATCATGGTGGGGTGTTAGGCCTAGAGTTGTGGTTCTCCTTGCTCAAGGTCATATCCAACCTTTGGGTGTTCAAGGCCCTTGTTCATGTTGAATATCGATCCTCCATCATCACTCAAGCTAATATAATCATCCCACCACGACGTTAGCGCTCCATCTGGTATTAGAGCTACGGTTTGTTCTAGCTTGAGTTTTGGTTTTTGTTCTTGCAAGTAGTGATTTCTATTTTTGGATTTGGTTGAAATATTGGTGTCCCCCATCCCCTGTGCTATCAAAATGTGTTGGAATATGTTGTATTATGTTTGTATTTGTTGAATTTGTAGTCATTTGGTGCATTGAAAAGAAGTTGGAAAATAGTGCACGCAAGGTGTTCGATGAAATGTCTGAGTGAAAAAAACACAAAGAACCCTTGGCCAAACACTTACCAACTACAAAAGAACCCTCAAACTCCACAAATTACCCCAAATACAAACCATCCTTCACCTTTTCTCTCGTTATGGCCGAAGAAGTTAGCTCCAATCGAAATAATTCAAGCCACCGGAGTAGCCCTCAACTTCGGGCTATCGAGAACCGACTCGCCACCCATGACGAACGGTTCTCCACCATTGATCGTACCCTTATTGCCATTGTGGCGTGGATGGACAACCTCGCCCAAGAGCGTCAGGTTCCACCCCGTGACGAATGAAGGAGGTCCATTAGAAGCCATATCCGCCCTCCTCCCTCCTACGAGTCGAGTGACAATGATAGAGGCTCATTTCGACGCCATCGTCGACGGCAAGCTGTTGAGCAGCCCCCTCGAGATGAATTCCTTGATATCAGGACTAAAATTCTAGAATTCGATGGTTTCACCGGCCCGGAAGACTATCTTGAATGGGTCCAAATCTTGGAGAGGAAGTTTGAAACTAAGAGGTATGGCAATGAGTATGCCTTCAAAATTGCTCGATCGAAACTCACCGGGATTGCATCCATTTGGTTTGAGAATGTCAGGGTACAACGAGCTAAAGAGGGTCGAGCAAAGGTCACTTCATGGGCTCGGGTTAAGAGATTGATGAATCGACGATTCTTGCCTAACACTTACAAGCGAGAGGTCCACTACGAGTCCATTTCATCACTTGATGGGCATGGAGTACTTAAGCAAGCAAAAGTCGATCACATGCCAAATGAGGGAGCCTCCATTCATCCTTGTAAGGCTTCCAAAACCATTGTTGAAGCTCCATGTCAAGAGGTGGATGAGAACATCGATCTTGCCCTTCCTCTTATCCTTGTTGATGAAGCCCGAAGAAGCTCCTTTGGTTATACCATTGCCGCAACTAAAGAATCAAACATCAATGGAGATGACTCACCATCCCTTCCTTTCATTGGCACTCGAACTCTTCTCCATGAGAAGAATGAGGTAATTTCAAACTCACCTTTGAAGTTCAGTGAGTCTTGCTTGGATGTTGGATGTAGCGACATAAAGTCTTTGGGTGAGTCATGCATGATCTTTAGGAGATATTGGTTGTTTGATGAAGTTTGTTGGCGTGATAAGTTATATGATGAGTTTGTGATGTCCACAATTGAAAAGTCTCTATATTTTGAGTGGCATGCTAGGAATCTTGGTGTCCATTTGATGTGTATTGGCGAATTTGGGATTAGTGATGCCATGATTCTAGTTCTTCCCATGTTAATGAGCTCATCGTGTGTGTCATCCCTCAATGGATATTATTTGAATGTTGGTTGTGGTGACATGAACTCTTTGAATGAGTCACACATGTTATTTGGTCGTCATTGGTTGTTCGAGGATTCTATTTGGATATTGAATAAAAAACAATTGTTTGATTGTGATTACTTGAATTCCTTAGCCCCACACCAAATCAAACCCCGGGTGGGAAGAGAGTTGAGGAACCTTCTCTTTTCGAGCGAAGTACGGGTTGAGGGTGCTCTTGGTGAGGACAAGCGATCTCTTGCTTTGTCTTTACCTTGCAGCGAACCAAGTGAGAAAGAGTGTTCCCAAACTCAACAAAATATTCCCGTTCCTTCCCTTAATCCCTTATCTCCACACAAAGCCTCAACCACACTCTTTTATTTGGATGATGGATATAAAGTGGGTTTGAAGCTTGTTGGGTGCCTCGTGTGATTGTTCACTTAATCGGGATGTTTGGAGTTCTAGGGTGCCAAGTTGTGGAGAGGGCCTCGATTTTTACTCCCAAGAGTTGAGGGCAACTCTTTTTCAAGAAGGGGAGTATGGAACGTATCAGGATGGGGCCCGAGCATCGAAATCAATGGTCTCCAAGCCTTCCCGCACCCCCTTCATAAAACAAGAGGAAAACGAATTCAAGGTCGGGTGCGGCGTGCATTTTAAGGCAGACCCGGGACCTTGGAAGCGTATTCGAGTCATCCCCGGGTGTGGCACCCACTTCAAATTGGACCACGGACCATGAGAATGGAGCTACGGGTCCTCATCGTGATCTACTTCGGGCCTTTAAAAGGGTTCGGAGTCATTCGGAAAGAATAAGCGGAAAAGGGTCAACGTGGATTGTCGGAAACGATGCCCCTTCACGCTTTAGGTCATATCTCTAGTGCATTTGTAAGGGTTCTCCCTTAGTTTTCTCTAAAAAATCTTGTTACTTTATCCAAGTGATTTGGTGGTGTTCAAGTCATTCCTTTAATGATTATTTAGTGGTTTACTTATGATAATCATGGTGGGGTGTTAGGCCTAGAGTTGTGGTTCTCCTTGCTCAAGGTCATATCCAACCTTTGGGTGTTCAAGGCCCTTGTTCATGTTGAATATCGATCCTCCATCATCACTCAAGCTAATATAATCATCCCACCACGACGGTAGCGCTCCATCTGGTACTAGAGCTACGGTTTGTTCTAGCTTGAGTTTTGGTTTTTGTTCTTGCAAGTAGTGATTTCTATTTTTGGATTTGGTTGAAATATTGGTGTCCCCCATCCCCTGTGCTATCAAAATGTGTTGGAATATGTTGTATTATGTTTGTATTTGTTGAATTTGTAGTTATTTGGTGCATTGAAAAGAAGTTGGAAAATAGTGCACGCAAGGTGTTCGATGAAATATTTGAGTGAAAAAAAACATAAAGAACCCTTGGCCAAACACTTGCCAACTACAAAAGAACCCTCAAACTCCACAAATTACCCCAAATACAAACCATCCTTCACCTTTTCTCTTGGTATGGCCGAAGAAGTTAGCTCCAATCGAAGTAATTCAAGCCACCGGATTAGCCCTCAACGTCGGGCTATCGAGAACCGACTCGCCACCCATGACGAACGGTTCTCCACCATTGATCATACCCTTATTGCCATTGTGGCGCGGATGGACAACCTCGCCCAAGAGCGTCAGGTTCCACCCCGTGACGAATGAAGGAGGTCCATTAGAAGCCATATCCGCCCTCCTCCCTCCTACGAGTCGAGTGACAATGATAGAGGCTCATTTCGACGCCATCGTCGACGGCAAGCTGTTGAGCAGCCCCCTCGAGATGAATTCCTTGATATCAGGACTAAAATTCTAGAATTCGATGGTTTCACCGGCCCGGAAGACTATCTTGAATGGGTCCAAATCTTGGAGAGGAAGTTTGAAACTAAGAGGTATGGCAATGAGCATGCCTTCAAAATTGCTCGATCGAAACTCACCGGGATTGCATCCATTTGGTTTGAGAATGTCAGGGTACAACGAGCTAAAGAGGGTCGAGCAAAGGTCACTTCATGGGCTCGGGTTAAGAGATTGATGAATCGACGATTCTTGCCTAACACTTACAAGCGAGAGGTCCACTACGAGTCCATTTCATCACTTGATGGGCATGGAGTACTTAAGCAAGCAAAAGTCGATCACATGCCAAATGAGGGAGCCTCCATTCATCCTTGTAAGGCTTCCAAAACCATTGTTGAAGCTCCATGTCAAGAGGTGGATGAGAACATCGATCTTGCCCTTCCTCTTATCCTTGTTGATGAAGCCCAAGAAGAAGCTCCTTTGGTTATACCATTGCCACCAACTAAAGAATCAAACATCAATGGAGATGACTCACCATCCCTTCCTTTCATTGGCACTCGAACTCTTCTCCATGAGAAGAATGAGGTAATTTCAAACTCACCTTTGAAGTTCAGTGAGTCTTGCTTGGATGTTGGATGTAGCGACATAAAGTCTTTGGGTGAGTCATGCATGATCTTTGGGAGATATTGGTTGTTTGATGAAGTTTGTTGGCGTGATAAGTTATATGATGAGTTTGTGATGTCCACAATTGAAAAGTCTCTATATTTTGAGTGGCATGCTAGGAATCTTGGTGTCCATTTGATGTGTATTGGCGAATTTGGGATTAGTGATGCCATGATTCTAGTTCTTCCCATGTTAATGAGCTCATCGTGTGTGTCATCCCTCAATGGATATTATTTGAATGTTGGTCGTGGTGACATGAACTCTTTGAATGAGTCATACATGTTATTTGGTCGTCATTGGTTGTTCGAGGATTCTATTTGGATGTTGAATAAAAAACAATTGTTTGATTGTGATTACTTTAATTCTTTAGCCCCACACCAAATAAAACCCCGGGAGGAAGAAAGTTGAGGAACCTTCTCTTTTCGAGCGAAATACGGGTTGAGTGTGCTCTTGGTGAGGACAAGCGATCTCTTGCTTTGTCTTTACCTTGCAGCGAACCAAGTGAGAAAGAGTGTTCCCAAACTCCACAAAATATTCCCGTTCCTTCCCTTATTCCCTTATCTCCACACAACAAGCCTCCAACCACACTCTTTTATTTGGATGATGGATATAAAGTGGGTTTGGAAGCTTGTTGGATGCCTCGTGTGATTGTTCACGGCAATCGGGATGTTTGGAGTTGTAGGGTGCCAAGTTGTGGAGAGGGCCTCGATTTTTACTCCCACGAGTTGAGGGCAACTCTTTTTCAAGAAGGGGAGTATGGAAAGTATCAAGATGGGGCCCAAGCATCGAAATCAATGGTCTCCAAGCCTTCCCGCACCCCCTTCATAAAATAAGAGGAAAACGGCTTCAAGGTCGGGTGCGGCGTGCATTTTACGGCAGACCCGGGACCTTGGAAGCGTATTCGAGTCATCCCCGGGTGTGGCATCCACTTCAAATCGGAGCACCGACCATGAGAGTGGAGCTACGGGTCCTCATCATGATCTACTTCTGGCCTTTAAAAGGGTTCGGAGTCATTCGGAAAGAATAAGCGGAAAAGGGTGAACGTGGGTTGTCGGAATCGATGCGCCTTCACGCTTTAGGTCATAACTCCTTCAATTTAATTCCAATGGGTCTCAAATTTTGGGAGCTTAAAGTACACACCGAGAGCTTTCCATCGATATCTTACGGGCCTAAAACGAAGTCCGGATGAAGAATTTATGCGTGTTTGAAGTCGGCAAGGAAAAACTGCCCAGAAGACTGACTCGCCCGAGTCGTCTCGTGACTCTCCCGAGTCACCCTGCTGCCCAGGGACGTCGCGCCCATGACTTCTAGGGTCGCGCCCGCGACCTCCTTCCCCCTAGACGTACTGCTGCTGCTGCGTGTTGTTTTTTTTTCCCCATTCATATATATACCCCCTCCCTTGGCATTGTTCGAAAGTTTTTGACATTTGAATATATGTGTTGAAAGGAAAAGTCCTTGTGGGAACGACCTTGATTTATGCTACAATTTCACCCGTGCACTTGCGACCTATCAAGTTTTTGGCGCCGTTGCGGGGGACTTTGTCCTTAGCCAGCCACTGAACGAATACCCTAAGGTTGCCTAAGTCGTTTATTTTCTGTTTTGATTTTCCTTGGTGTTTTGATTTTTGTCTTGCCAGGTTTACTCTACGTGCATGCAAAAGGCTCCACTCTTTGAGCTTGATCCTGAAATCGAAAGAACCTTTCGCTCCCGGCGAAAGAAGCAAAAGTTAGAGCACGCCTGGAGAAGACAAGAAGAGAACTCCAAGCGAAAGAACACCATGTCCGGTGGTGGCGGCGGTGGCGGTGGCGAAGAGCCTTGAATCACGCTTGGCTCCCATGTGATGCCAAATGTCACAAATCAACCCTCCGCCATAAATCCTCCGAGAGTGGCCGCTGACAATTTCGAGCTGAGGAGTTCACTCATCAATTTGGTGAAGGCCAACCCATTCCATGGCCTCCCCAATGAAGATCCCAACCGGCACCTTCGCCTATTCAACCAAGCATGTGAAACCATTAAGGCAAATGGTGCAACGCCCGATGCAATCAAGCTGCGATTGTTTCCCTTCTCACTTGAAGGGAAGGCTTGGGAGTGGTTGGATGCTCTTCCATCAAGCTCTGCCATCACCACTTTTGACCAACTTGCTAGCTTATTCTTAGAGAAGTACTTTCCTCCTAGCAAGTTGACGAGCCTCCGGAATCAAATCTCAACATTTGTCCAAAAGCCAGATGAGTCCCTCTATGAAGCATGGGAGAGGTTCAAGGACCTCTTACGTCAATGCCCCTACCATGGTTTAGAACCATGGGTCCCGATACAAGCCTTCTACAACGGGGTGGATGACAACTTGAGGGCCAACATCTTGGCGGCGGCAGGAGGCAACATCATGTCCAAGACAGTGGCGGAACTCCAAACTTTGATTGAGGAGATGGCGATCAATAGCTACCAGTGGTCAAAGCCCCGTTCCAAGAGGACGGGAGGTAAGTATGAAGTTGATGCTATTTCTATGTTGAATGCTAAGTTGGATGCCATGACTAAGAAGATGGATTTGTTGAATGTGAATGCTCCCCCTCCCCAACCATGTGCGTCGTGTCAATCATATGAGCATGAGACCTTGAATTATCCTAGTGGGTTGGTTAGCAATGAATCGACCGAAATGGTTAACTATGTTGGTAACCCTTCTAATAGGCAAAACTTTGACCCTTTTTCCAATACTTACAATCCCGGTTTTAGGTTCCACCCGAACTTTTCTTACCGGAATAATAACCAAATGGGTCAACCCCAAGGACAAAGACAACCCCAACCACCTCCACCACAAGCTCCCCAAAAGCCTAACCTAGAGTCCATGATACAAGCTTTGATGTTGTCTCAACAACAACACCAACAACGGCAACTTGAGCATCAACAAAGACAAGATGAGGTGATTAAGGCCTTAGCTACTAAAGTTGACCTTATGAGCACCCACACTCAAATGCTTGAGAATCAAATTGCCATTCAAGCTAGTACCTCCACTACCCCTCCGGGAACGCTTCCCGGAAAGCCCGAACCTAACCCTAAGGATCACTGCCAAGCCATAACCTTAAGGAGTGGGACACAATTGGAGGGGCCTAAAGATCCTAGGATTGAGCATGTGGTGATTGATGTGCCTAAGGATGTTGAAAATGATGTGATTGATGTTGAGAATGTTGTGGTTGATGAGGAGGTGTCTCCGCCCTCCAAAGATTCTGTGATTGATGTTGATGTGCAAAAAGAGAGAGAGCCTCTTAATGACCCACCAAAAACTCCCCAAAGGATTTTTACTCCGCCCGTGCCTTTCCCCCAAAGATTGGCTAGGGCTAAGCTTGACAAACAATTTGGGAAGTTCTTGGAGGTCATCAAGAAGCTCGAGATTAGCATACCATTCACCGAGGCCTTGTCTCAAATGCCCGCCTATGCTAAATTTTTGAAAGAAATTTTAAGCAACAAGAGAAAGCTAGAAGAGCATGAGACCATGGCTTTGATCGATCATCAGAAGCTGCGATCCAAAACAAGCTTCCTCCTAAGCTTAAGGATCCCGGTAGCTTCACCATTCCATGTGTTGTAGGGAACATTTTCATTGATCGTGCTTTGTGTGATTTGGGGTCAAGTGTGAACTTGATGCCCCTTTCTTTGTCTCAAAAACTTGGTATGGGTGAGCTGAAACCCATTACCATGTCCCTACAACTTGGCCGACTGTTACGTGAAATACCCCTTGGGTATACTTGAGGATTTCCCTATCAAGGTGGGTGACATCTTTGTGCCTGTTGACTTTGTGATACTTGATATGCATGAGGATTTGCGCACCCCAATCATTCTTGGAAGGCCTTTCTTGGCCACTTCGGGGTGTTGTGTTGATGTGAAAAATGACAAGATGACTTTTGATGTGGGAAGTGATAAGATTGAGTTTAATGTGAATAAAGCTTCTAAATTCCCTTCTATTTCCGATGATTGTAACTTCATTGATTCGATTGAGGGAATAGTTAGGGAACATGAGACTAACCATTGGCCAAGTGATGATCCACTTGAGCTATGTTTGCTGTTTTGTGACTATTTGCAGGATGACAACCCCGAGGTTGCAATTTGTGCTGAGTTGATGGAAGCATCCCCACCATTTCCACCGGGGTTTGCCAAGATTGAGAAGCTGGAGGAGGAAGAAGAGCCTACACATGCTGTGAAAAAGGGTCCGAAAGTGGAATTGAAGCCTCTTCCATCTTCCTTGAGGTATGAGTTTCTAGGTCCTAATTCTACATATCCTGTCATTGTGAATGCAAACTTAAACAAATCTGAAAATTCTGCTTTGTTGGAAGTTTTAAGATCGCATCGCAATGCTATAGGATACACTCTTGATGACCTAAAGGGAATTCACCCTTCGTTTTGCATGCATCGCATCCTCATGGAGGAAAATCATAAGCCATCCATTGAGCATCAAAGGAGGCTTAACCCCACCATGAAAGAAGTTATGAAAAAAGAAGTTTTGAAACTGTTGAAGGCCGGTATTATCTACCCTATCTCCGATAGTGAGTGGGTAAGCCTGGTCCATGTTGTGCCTAAAAAGGGGGTAATGACTGTTGTGAAAAATGATAAAAATGAATTGATCCCCACTAGAACGGTAACGGGTTGGCGAATGTGCATTGACTATAGGAAATTGAACAAAGCCACCCGGAAAGACCACTTTCCCCTTCCTTTTGTAGACCAAATGCTAGAGAGACTTGCCAAGAACTCCCATTTTTGCTATCTAGATGGCTATTCCGGGTTTTTCCAAATCCCGATTCACCCAAAAGACCAAGAGAAAACCACTTTTACTTGTCCTTATGGAACTTTTGCATATCGGAGAACGCCATTTGGGTTGTGTAATGCACCCGCTACTTTTCAAAGATGCATGATGGCTATATTCTCCCAATTTATTGAGGACATAATGGAGGTTTTTATGGATGATTTTTCAGTTTATGGCACCTCATTTGAACATTGTTTAAATAATTTGAAAAATGTGCTAAATCGATGTGAAGAAGTTAACTTGGTCTTGAATTGGGAAAAGTGCCATTTTATGGTGCAAGAGGGGGTAGTTCTTGGGCATGTTGTTTCATCTAAGGGCATTGAAGTTGATAGAGCAAAGGTGGAGGTGATTGAAAAATTACCGCCACCAAATTCTGTAAAGGGTGTGAGGAGTTTTCTTGGACATGTTGGTTTTTACCGGCGGTTCATAAAAGATTTTTCAAAGATTGCAAAACCTCTCACCCAATTGCTCATCAAAGATGTGCCCTTTGACTTTAATGAAGAGTGTTTGAGTGCTTTTCTCAGGTTAAAGGAAGCTTCGGTCACCGCTCCCATCGTACAAGCCCCGGATTGGGATTTGCCCTTTGAAGTGATGTGCGACGCAAGCGATCATGCGGTGGGGGCTGTTTTGGGGCAAAGGAAGGACAACAAGCCCTATGTGATTTACTATGCAAGCAAGACGTTGGATGGAGCTCAAGTTAATTATGCCACCACCGAGAAAGAGTTCTTAGCGGTTGTCTTCGCTTTGGACAAATTCCGCTCCTATTTGATCAATTCCAAGGTGATTGTCTTCACGGATCATGCTGCTCTACGACACCTCTTGACTAAGGCGGACTCTAAGCCTCGCCTCATTCTATGGGTCCTCTTACTCCAAGAGTTTGACCTCGAAATCCGAGACAAACCGGGATTGCAAAATGTGGTGGCCGATCATCTTTCGAGATTGCAACTTGAGGCTCAAAGCGATGATAATATTCCCATTGATGATTCCTTCCCACATGAACAACTCTTTGTTCTTGCTCATCAAGTCACCCCTTGGTACGCGGATATAGTGAACTTCATTGTTAGTGGTGTACTTCCCCCGGAGATGTCATGGCAACAAAAGAAGAGGTTTCTTTCCGAGTTGAGGAGATATGTTTGGGAGGAGCCTCTACTTTACAAGCTTTGTGGGGATGGAGTGTATAGAAGATGCTTGCCGGAAGATGAAATTCAAATTGTGCTCCACCATTGTCATGCCACTACTTGTGGTGGTCATTTTAGCACCGACAAGACCATTGCAAAGGTGCTCCAAGCCGGGTTCTATTGGCCTACACTCTCCAAGGATGTGAGAAGTTTTGTGCTCTCATGTGACAAGTGCCAAAGGACCGGGAGTATTTCCAAGAGGAATGAGATGCCCCAACATTACATTTTAGAGGTGGAACTCTTTGATGTGTGGGGGATAGACTTCATGGGTCCCTTCCCTCCTTCTCACAACAACCTCTACATCATGGTGGCGGTCGATTATGTTTCAAAGTGGGTTGAGGCAATTGCAACACCCACCAATGATTCCAAGGTGGTGATTAAGTTCCTCAAGAAGATCTTTGCAAGATTTGGAACTCGAAGGGCCTTATTGAGCGACAATGGCACTCATTTTTGCAATCGGCCTCTTGATGCTCTTCTAGCCAAGTATGGGGTGACACATCGAGTTGCTACACCATATCATCCCCAAACTAGTGGCCAAGTGGAGCTTTCTAATCGGGAAATCAAGAGCATTTTGGAGAAGACGGTCAACCGTTCAAGGAAGGATTAGTCTCTTAAGCTAGATGATGCATTGTGGGCCTACCGGACCGCATACAAGACTCCATTGGGAACCACTCCGTACCGGTTAGTTTATGGAAAAGCATGTCATTTGCCGGTTAAGTTGGAGCACAAAGCTTTTTGGGCCGTTCAAACTCTTAACTTCGATCTTGCAAAGGTTGGAGAAAAGAGAATGTTACAACTTCAAGAACTTGATGAATTGAGGTTGGAGGCTTATGATAGTGCCAAGTTGTACAAGGAAAGGACTAAGAGATGGCATGACAAGCATATTTTCAAGAAGAGATTTGAAGAAGGAGACCAAGTGTTGTTGTTCAACTCGAGGTTGAAATTCTTTCCGGGCAAGCTTAAGTCCCGATGGTCGGGTCCTTTCCGGGTTTTGAAGGTTTTCCCCCATGGTGCGATTGAGATTTGTGGGGACGATTCCGAGCCATTCACGGTCAATGGGCATAGATTTAAGCCCTACTTGGTTGGTCAACCTCTTGAAGATCGCCAACACTTCAACCTCACCGCTCCCGGTGCGGTTTGAGAGGTACTTGGTCAAGCTTAGGACGTTAAATAAGCGCTTCTTGGGAGGCAACCCAAGCTTTTTAGATTTTATTTTCATTTTTTTTAGGATTTTCTAAAATTTTTCCTCATTTTCTTCTTTTTATTTTGATTTTACTAGATTTTTCCCTATTTTTCTAGAATTTTTAGGATTTTTCTTTAATATTATTTTGATTTTTCTAGGGTTATTAGACTTTTTTTTCTCTTTTTATTTTGTTTTTCTAGGATTTTTCTAGGGTTTCTATTTTATTTTTTCTTTTTGAGGTATTAGTTTTAGGGAAATAAAAAAAAATGAAAAAAAAAGAGAGAGAAAAGAAAAAAAAAACATAATAAAAAGAGATTGAGAGTGAGTGGAAAAATAAAAGTGAGAGAGTTGAAAAATAAATGAGTGAAAAGAATTTGTGTGGAGAAGGATGGATTGTAAAACAATGAGGGAAATTCAAGGAAAAAATGCATAATTGAGAGTTGGGAGGTTGTGGGGTTCGATCTCAAGACCTACAAGGTGAAGGGCAAGGGACACGGATAGTGCCTACATGGGCACGAGTCGTGCGCCCTTCCAGCAGCCAAAAATTGATCAGGTAGGTGAGGCACGGTCCGTGCCTAGGGTGGCACGGTCCGTGCCTCCATCGAAAACCCTAAAAAAAAAAAGGGGACTATTTGCTTTCCTTTTGTTTCAGTCCGTGCCCTTCTTCCTCTTCTCCGTTCGCTCGTTCGCTCCTCACTCGCCCTTCCCCCATCTCTGCTCATCGCACAAACCTCCGCACAGCCATTGCACGCCTCTCGGCCATCTTTCCTCTGCTTCTCGCCCAGTGTCATTCGCGCACACTCAACCATCTCCATCCCTCTCTTCTCTTGCTCGCCCAGCCACATCCCACACTACACCCCACTTTCATTTGCAGCGCACGCACCACTCCATTCCCACACCCTTCTCACTCCAAGTTCTTCCTTTCTTCTCAATTTCTCTTGTAAAAAGGTTTGATTCTTGTTTAATTTTAGTTTTCTTGGTTTAATTTGCTGATTTTTGAGGTACTTAGTTTTGGTTTTTGAATTTAGGGTTTCTTGTGCTTAATTGGTTTGGTTTGGTTTGGTTGATGCCCAATTCAATTAATTAGGTTAATTCGAACCCTATTGCTATTTTGGTTTGAATTGTTCAACTTTGTTTTGGTTGAATTGATTGGAGACTAATGCTTTGGGTTTGATTGTGAATTTGGTGTGATGTGTCTCAAGAATTAGTTTGTATACTTGGTTGGATGTATATACATTGAGTTTTGGTGGTAGTAAGTTCGTCCTTGTGTATAGTTAACTTGTTTCTTGCTTTAGTTTTAGCTTAGTTTAATCATGGTGGTGATTTGTATATAGTTGGTTCTCCACCATAGTAGTGTTTTTAAGTAGTGTTGATTTTGAGTTTGATTTGTTTGGTTTGCTAGGATGTACATATTGTTTTAGCTTACCTCTTTGTTAGATTTTTTGTCTTAGGAGTCTACGTTTCGTGTTTCTTTGTTTCGTTTTTGAGTCAATGATGGTTCGTACAAACTAACTCCATCCATTTTGAGTCTTTTGCACTTTTGTATATAACTAACATTGTTGTAACCCTTCGTTATCGAAGGATGGCTAGGGGTAAAGGTCCAGTTCAAGAGGAGCCGTCTTCTAAGAGGCGGAAGGCTGAGGGAGGCAAAGGGAAGGACAAAGGTGCGCGCTCGTCACGGCCTAATCGAGGTAACAATCCATTCAATCTTGAAGGTGAAATGTATGACCGTTACCTTGCTTTGAGCAAGCGGAAAGTCGTAGCCACTAGATATATGCATGAACCCTTCTTGGTCGCGATCGTATGTTAACTGATGTTGAATGGTTATTAAATCGATGTGGCTTGTTGCGTTTTGCCCGGATGAGAGAACCTACCTTTCGCAACCTGACCTTGGAGGTGCTTAGCACCTTCGAAGTAGATTTGACCACTAGGGACGGTTTGATTAGCTTTAACATCGATGAGGAGACCCATTCCTTCACTTTGACTGAATTTGCTGAGATTTTTCAACTGCCTGTCATAACTGATCGAGGGAGGCGAGAGATGCCTGATGATGATGTTTGGAATCCCAAAGCCTTTTGGCAGTTCCTTACTACTAGGACTGATTATAATCCTCGCAAGTCTAAATGCACTGCCATCCGCAATCCGGCTTTTCGGGTTGTTTAGCGGATTTTATCCTGTGGTATGTTTGGTCGTGGTGATAGCATGAATGTTGCCTCTAAGGCTGAATTTTTTGTGTTGTGGGGGATGTATTATGCCCAACCTGATGTTAACCCCGCGTCCCTCTTTGCTCTTCACTTAGAGCGACATGCTAGCCTGGGGAAGGGGGATATTGTTATGGGGGGTCTACTAACTGTATTAGCAAGACATTTTGGTTGGGACCCTGCTCGCCATCAGCGAGATTTAGTTGGTGGACCTTTGCTTTTGGACACTAAGACCTTTTGTTCTATGAAAATGTGTACCTTGGACGGGGCTGCTGTTTTGTGGCGGTACCCTAACAATGAGAAGATGCGGCTTCCCCATGACCATGTGTCCATCCAACATGTCCCTAACATCCTCTTTCTCCCTCCCATGGACCCAAACCAGCCCGATTTTGAGGCTCCACTAGCCATCCGAGAGGGTGGAGAGAGTGATGAGCACAGTGATGAGGGTGATGGTGAGCCTACCCTTGAAGAGAGGCTTAACGACCTCCAAATTTATTGTGAGCTTGAGTTTCAAGCCCTTCGAGACTCCCAGGGTAGGATTGAGCGTAGTCAAGATGAGATGCTTGCCTTGATGCGATTCGTTCGTGATTGGCAGCTTAACCATACATGCAACCCACCCCCTCCTCCACCTCCATGATTACCTCTTTGTGACCTCTTTGTGTTTTCTTCCTTTGCTTCTCGGGTGATGTTTCGCATTGTGGACAATGCTCGGTTCAAGCATGGGGGGGGGGGGATTTGTGTAACTTATTGTGGATATGTGTGTTTTGAGTCGTTTTTATTTTTTTTGATTTTTAACTTGTTTTGAGTCTTTTTCTTTTGTTTTGATTTTATTTCTTTTATTTTCTAGATTTGCTTGTAGTTTTTTTAATTTCTTCTTTTCGGAGGTTGTTTTCGTTTTCTTATTTTCTTATTTTCATTTTGAGTCTTGTAAAAGGTTTTTGAAAAAAAAAAGAAAAAAATTAGAAAAAAAAAACTGTTTGATATAGGATTTGGCGAGATAGTTTTCTTTTGACTTGATTTGATCTTGTACAGGCCGTTTGTGAAAGACGGTGAATTGACACGAGTTGTGAAGCTAAATGTTGTGAGAATTGTGCTAGGATAGTGAGATCGATTACTTTTGTCACTATTTTAAGAGTGAGTTGTGCATATGCATATCTTTCAAACTAGGTAATGTTTGTTGAGAGCTACCCGTGAGTCCACATAAGCCTAAAAGAAAAGACTAATCATTTTTATTGGTCTTATTTCCATGAGTGACTCACCATTGTGGCATCCTCCTTCATTTGCTTTGCATCTCTTTGAAATTGCTATGCATTGTACTTTGACAAGATGATAGAGGCATTAGGAATTGAACCCGCAAGCCTTGGCCACCCGTTTACATCAGAATATCCATAGTTAGCCCTTTCTTGCCTTGACCATTTCTTTTCTTGAACCTACATTATAAGCCTTGGCCGATTATATATTTCCTACCCTTAAGCCATTGCTTGAAATGTGTTGAGTATGAAGTTGGGTTGATTATGGTTACTTTGGTGGTTTAGTTTGTGATGGGGATTGGTTTGAGTTGTAAATATTGATTTGATTCCCCAAATTATGTACATTGAAGTTGTTGGGTAGAATTGGAACTTGCCTAGTGAGTTGTATATAAGTGTGATGTTGTTTGTTTGTGTGTGTGTTTTATTCAAGCAAAAAAACAAAAAGAGAAGAAAAGGAAAAAAACAGAAAAATATAGAAAAAGTGTGAAAAAAAGGGAAAAATCGGAGAATTTTGAAAAAAGGAGGAAAAAGAGAATAAAGTGTTTGACATTGTGTTTCTTTTGTTTTGAGGCAAGTTTCCAATTGTTTGTGGGGTTGATTTGGATTGATTTTAAGTGGTGAGAGTGTATGAATGTTGAATTGGTGCGAAATAATTTCAAGCTTTGGCTTTTAGCTCCACAATTCCCAAATATTATCCACTCCTTACCTTTAACCCTAGCCCCGTTACAACCCTTGAAAGTCCTCTTGATTGTCATTGTTGCTTTGCAAATTGCGGTGGAGAGTTGAGATTCTTAGCAAATACGTGGTTGGTTGTGGCTTTGGTTTGAATATTTGAGCGAACTTTCAATGATTTTTCATATTTAAACACATGAGAGGAGTGTTTCCACATTCCCAGAAAGTGAGTTTGCTCTTCATTCTTACCTAGTTTCATGCTTAACATGTGCCTTCTTATCTCATTCGGTGATTAAGGGTGATTGGTTGAACTTGATGAGTACCATTCTTGAATAATTTGTCTTCATTTACTTGTGTAAATTGGCTTCTTTTTCATTCTTGGTCTGTACTTTAGATTACATTGGGTTGAATGAATGTTCTATCATTGCCATCCTTAGGAGTTGTAATTAAATAAATTTTTTTCATTTTTGTTAATTTTTATTTTTGAGTCTTTTTACTTTTGCTTTGAGTTCTTTGAGTCTTTTTGTCCCGTTTTCTTTTATTTTCTTTCATTTTCTTTCATTGCCTTTTCTTTTGAGTTTGGACTTGCTTAGGGAGAAGCAAGGACTAAGCATGTGGGATTTTGATAAGTACTTCTTGTATATATGAGAACTTGGTTGTTTTGTTGAGAATTTGGGGAATATTTGATTTGATTATGTTATTTTATACCCGAATTTCCCATATTATGCTTGGTTTGGAGTTTGGTGAGTTTTGTAGGGAATTTGTGAAGAATCGATGTAAACCGAGCCAAAAATCAAGTGTAGATCCAAGTTATGAGCTTAAAGGACCAAGAAGTGAGATGTTGGATCACCCAAGGCCCAAACAATGGCCCAAAGTACTCCTAGGCCCGAAAAAGCAGTGACACGGGTGCCCCCAGGAAGGGCACGGGTCGTGTCTATGGCCAGAGAGTGAGAAAATACAAGCAGTGAGCTGACACGGTCCGTGTCACAGGGAGCACGGTCCGTGTCACATGGGGCACGGTCCGTGCCTACCCTGGCACGGTCCGTGTCTCTCCTGTCTTTTCATTTTCGGCGGTTTTGAGTTGATATTTGCCTATATTATGCTGATTTTCGGCTGAGTAGAGGGGATCATCATCGACCATCATCCATTTCATGCCCTAATCATATCATTCATCATCCATACTCCATTCCATCATTGAAGATTGAGAGAAGATTGAAGATCGAGGAGCAATTTGAACATACTTTGAAGTGGAGGAGCAAAAGTCCTCCATTGTTGATTCTTAGCAAGTTTGTTCTTCACTTGGGTTTATTTCTCATTCTCTCATAGATTTTCATATGCTTTCTAGAATAGATTTCAATTGCTTTGTAGTTTCAATCATGAATTGTGAGTAGTCCTTTTAGTTTAGGGGATGAACCTTTGAAGTTGCTTGATGAATTGACTTTGTTGGATTGAATTATCATGAATTTAGTTTGTTTCAATCTATTTGGTCTTTGAATTGAATCGTTATTGCTTTTGCTTGATCACCAATTACAAGTTAATAGGTTGTTGAATGAAGTACCGAAAGGAGAAGTTTGATTACCCGAAAACCTAGATTAAACTAGTTAAAATTATCTAGACATAGAAGTTTTAACTAGGGTTCTTGAGATAATTAGAACTTTAGCCTTGACCAAATGAAAATAACCACGAAAGTAGGTGCTTGGTTAGTCTTGGCAATTCGCTCTAGTGACAAAATCTCATTGCGAAGTGTTTTATGCTATTATCGAACCTTGATTGTGCAAATTAATGAAATGAAAGTTCAATCCACATCGTTGATTCGTTATTTGACTTAGGTTTCATCCCCTGAACGCCTTTTTCCCTTGATTTAATCAGAATAGTTTAGTGAATATTCGTTTGTTTAGACCTTGATTGTGATTAGAATTAGATTTAGTTGATTCAAAACAAAAACCGGATCGACTTAGCGATCAACTAGGAGGCTAGTTCAGTGCGTTGAAAGGAAAAGTCCCTGTGGGAACGACCTTGATTTATGCTACAATTTCACCCGTGCACTTGCGGCCCATCAGGATTACCAAGGATCCCCCAAATTCTCACTAGGAACTAGAATTGGAATTCCTTGACCCTCCTCCCCACTAAAAGATGGATTTGATGTGGCTAACCCTAGAAAGCTTTGAAATCAACATCAATGGAGAATAGAGAGAGAGAGAGAGAGAGAGAGAGAGAGAGAGGAAGAGAGAGAGAGAAAAAGCTTGTAAAACTTCAATAAGAATGCTTGAAAGAAGAGTTTAATAACAATTGCAAGAAAACTTGAAGAAAGCTTGAAGAATAATGGAGAACAATTAAAGAAAGCAATTAAAGAAAGCAATTAAATCTAATCTAATTCTACTTCTGAACTACCTAGGCTACTTATTACTTTTAGGTCTGAATTACATTGGGTATTTATAAAAGAAGGAGAACGAAACCCAAAACCCTAAAACTAACTCAGCAAAACGCGCAACAGCTTCGCAGATTTCCGCAGAACTTCGGGTGACTCGGGCGAGTCAATAAGTGACTCGGGCGAGCCAGTGTTCTGTCCCACTCCCTTGGCCTATGTCTTTGTTGCCCCAGAAGCCTGACTCGGGCGAGTCAGCAGATGACTCGGGCGAGTCACTGTTCTGGGCAGCTTTTCCCTGCCGACTTCAAACGCGCATAACTTCTTCAACCAAACTCCGTTTTAGATTTGTAAGATATCGATGGAAAGCTCT
This sequence comes from Portulaca oleracea, assembly GCA_029582165.1. NCBI lineage: Eukaryota > Viridiplantae > Streptophyta > Magnoliopsida > Caryophyllales > Portulacaceae > Portulaca > Portulaca oleracea. The sequence continues at coordinate 16,907,228 of CM055878.1, read as the reverse complement.
CGGTGTGTACTTTAAGCTCCCAAAATTTCAGACCAATCAGAATTGTAACGAAGGAGTTATGACCCAAAGAGTGAAGGCACACGTATTTCAAACCTTTGTGTCTGTACCGTTCCCTTGTTTTGCGCCAATCTTGACATGGAATTTCCGGCTTCGGTTTCGCCTCGGCTCTCGGCTCGGGTTGACTTAGTTCTGGGCTCAGGTTGACTTGGTTTGACTCGGGCAATCGCTCGGGATTCCCTAAAAACCTTCAATTAAGCCCAAACTTCTTTTAACTCCTTATTTTCCTACAAAACATCAAATCACTATATCTAATATATACAAAGGGCTAAAATAAACACAAACACCCTATAAAGGAGATAAAATTTGGCTCGGAATGAGACTGAACACCACTCCAACACAAGGGTTTGCTCGCCCCGAGCAAACTAAAAATAAAGAAAAAGAAAACTAAAACCCTAACTCACTTTCGCAGGAATCGTGGATGCATTTGGCACATGCATCAAGCCCTTTAAACCCCCCGGTAGCCCGGGTGGACGAGGTAGGTCTCTGAGGGTTTATAGCAACTATACCCACAAAAGCCCAAGAAAAAGGAGAGAGGGAAAGCGAAAAACAAAACAAGTTTGAAAAGAAAGAAAGGAAAAACTGCTCGTTTCAAGAATCAAGATGTTTCAATCAAGAAAACGATATTAATCCTCCAAAAGGAACCGTTATGAGCACCTCACATACATCTAACCCAAACAACTGCCAATTTTAGGGGTTTTGGATCCCTTACACCTCATGTAAAGTTAAATCCCACTTGCGTAAAAGTTTAGAAAGTTCTACTGATTCCGATCGACCCCAAAGACTCACGCCTGAGCCTAAAACAAACGAACAACAGAAAATAAACATAGAGTTGCCCTCCCCCGTATTTGGTCGCCCTTGGCTTGGTGAGGGCCGCAGATTATGCAAGGAAAGACCCCTCACTTTATTAACACTTCAAACTTTCTTTTTGGGTTGGGTATTCTCAACAAAATTTTCTTTCTTTTTTTACTTTTTAATGGTCGGTATTAGCCTTATTTTCGGGAATTGGACGGCCCAAAATGGGGTTTACTCTCCCAACACAGTCTTTTCCATTCACCTCTTCGTCGCGAACGATATAGAAGGAGGTTTAAGGGGTAATAGCGCCGTACCGCTAATACCGGGCCCGTGTAGGTTTGCTAAGTGTATGGTGGTTGATGTCGTAAAGCCGACACGCCCCACTTAATCAATTTATTTAACTTTGCTTCCTTTTTCTTTTTTTTTTCTTTCTTTTGCTTTTGCTTTTTCTCTTTTTTATCTTTTTGGAAAACAAGCTCGGACATGAATCCCTAGAATCTCCCAGTTTCAACCAGAACATAAAAAGAAAGAAATGGGATCTCGCTAGACACTCAATGAAAGGAATCTAATTAAGTAAGTCATGACAATCGCTCGAGATAGGGTCAAAAATGCTCAAACCGGTTTCTTTTAAAGAAGATTAAGAACGGCTTCCCAATTTTTACAACGAAACCCAAGAAATGAAGCAAAGACAAAACAAAACGAAAAACGAAACTTTTAAGGTTTTTCAATCCCTTTTTTTTCTCCTTTTTCACACAAACAATTTTTTTCAAACTTTTTAGACACAAATTAAGAAAAATGAAAATAAAAGAGTCAACAAACTAGGTGGTCAACCCATGACAAATGAAAATAGCACCCCCACTCCAACACAAGACATCACAATGTCTCCATCGTGAAAAGGGTGTCTCAAGTAAGGTAGAAGACCTAAAAACACACAAACAAACACATAACAAACAAAATGGTGGCGACCCGAGCCCACACGGCTCCAACAACAATATATATCCAACATTCACACTCAAGGGGTTCGCCACCCAAAAAGAAAAGCAAGCATGCATTATGGATCAACGATATATTCACATAAAGAGGATGGAAAGAAGTTACCTCGAAGTCTTCAATCAAGCATATTCAATCCACGATCCAAGGAACATCACACCAAAGGTTAGAAATAAGCAAGAAAAGCATACTATATGTGATGGTTCACATGCAAGATCAAAAGAAAAACAAACTAAACTAGACACTAAGGACCAAAGAACTAAAATATTTACAAAATGGCTCTCACTCTTTTTTTTTCTTTTCTTAAACTCAAAAGATCGGAATGCATACTACCCTCCCACTCCCACACAAAGAGGTTGTCGTGTCCTCAAATGGAAACAGAAGTAGGTCAAGCTCTCCAAAAGAAAAAAAAAACACACACCAAAAAGAAAACAAAAGAAGAAAAAAAAAAAAACTAACTTACTAACTTTATTTACAAGAGAGGGGAACGATATTACCTGGTTGGGTATTGAGCATACCCAAACAATGAAATCTCAGAATAATCAACTATCCATGGAGCCTCAGCCACTCCATCTCACCTCAAGATATCGGGCACCATGTCAGAACTATTCAACGCCCGGAGTAACAAGTCATGCATCCGTGAATGCATCTCAAAGTGGTGGTGGTAAGAGCACACTCGCAAAATCACATCAACAAACATTAACAGTTTATCGAATGCCTTAGAAAAGTCATAGAAATGATGAAATACAGGAATGTACACAACTTTTCTAGGCATGGTGACGTAAGACATGACAAATGAGTCCTCCCATTGACTCGTAAATGGAGATTGGGTATACAAATCAACGGAAGGAGGTAATACAACACAATCCTGAACATGCTCATGTGAAGAATTGGATGCAAACAATGATTCAATCTCAATTTCCATGCAATTTTCATCAAGCACAAATTTCAAATCACCACTCTCATCCAAACAATCATCATAATCATCCATGGGTGATAAGGAAAAAGCAGGGTTAGACCACATCATAACACTCCCAAAATCACAAACAAGCACATCTTCATCTTCATCAATATCAGACTCACTAGAAGAACTATCAATATCAAAAGACAAAGAAGCATCATCCAAAGCAACATCAAAAGTGAAAGTGGAAGGTTCAGGGTCATAACTCATCGTGAATGACTTATAAAGCATATCATTGTTACAAGCATCATCGTCACAAACCAAGTTCAAACAATCATGATCATTCCCCAAAGAATTATGCTCATCATCACAAGCATGCACATCAATGGACTCACATACAAGGGTAGCTAATGCCTCACTAATGCAATGATTCTCAATGAAAGTGAATAATTCGGCATCAAGCACACATTCAATCACAAAAGATTCAATTTCATTCTCAACAAGATCATCACAAACGTCATGACATTCAATAGACTCAACTTTTTCTTCACACAAGGGCATGGACAAAGGTGTGGATAATGGTTCATCATCAAGCATGTATTCATCAAGTTCTACATCGTCGCACACAGAATCAACAATGTTCTCATGCTCACTAGGTGGAGCTAGAGCTAAGGAATTGCTAAGTAGTCCAAGGCATGGTTGGTCATAGTAATCATCATCCTCATCATACACAGAAGAATTAACTTGCATTTCAGGACTCAAAGATGACGAATGATCTACTTTAACATTCAAATCAACCATTTGTGAAGAAGGATCCACGCACATACTCATTCATGTTCGCACATAATTTTTCCGCTTCCGCATTAAAGGTAGCCATTGTAGCTTTCAAACAAGAAACAGAGCTATGACACGGTGAATCACAGAGGAAGCACACAAAATACACGGGGTATTCACATGATTGTTCAGTTTCGGTCACGGAGGGTGGTGCATAAGGAGGTTGGAAGCTAGGACTAACACTTTGTTGCTCAAATTCATAGAAATCCCTAGACAACCATTCAAGTAACTCCCATGCTGGTTCTTCTCCTAAATTGGAAAACCCGTAATATTCTAAAAGGTTTCGGGTCTCACAATTCACACCCTCATTCATAATTCCCAAAAGAGATAACGTATCATAGAAGATACCATACAATTCACATTGAGCACGGTAATCATGTAATCTAGAAAAATACCTCCAAAATATTTCATGCTCAAATTGGGGGAATTGGGGACTATCCATCACTTTTTTTTTTCTATATTTTCTATTTTTTTTTCTTTTCTTTCCTTCTTTATTTTTCTTTTTTTTCGATATTCACATTTTTTGACTACATTTTTCTAGCATAATCAAGAAAGCAATTAAACTATTTACACACAAACCAATCACCTAATCTACCAAATAACGCCATCCCCGGCAACGGCGCCATTGTTCGGTTGTAGTTTTTGTGGTTTTATGAGTTAGGGTTGTCGGTCCACGAGGATGGATGTTTAGGCTTGATTGAGGTAATCGGTTTGCGTTGGGGTTTTTCTCAAGTGCGGAAAGCAATAAATTATGTAAATGAAAGCAATAACACTAACCTAGACATGGAATTAAGGAAAGCAATAAAAGTATGAAATCACATAAAGCAACTAAGCAATTAATGGAAATTAGAATGAACAATGAAATTAAGACAAGAAATTATACCTTTAAGTGAACAAAATCTTCTAATCTTCAATCTACCTTTGCAATTTCCCCAGAACAAACAAGAAATTGTTGTTTGGATTACCAAGGATCCCCCAAATTCTCACTAGGAAGTAGAATTGGAATTCCTTGACCCTCCTCCCCACTAAAAGATGGATTTGATGTGGCGAACCCTAGAAAGCTTTGAAATCAACATCAATGGAGAATAGAGAGAGAGAGAGAGAGAGAGAGAGAGAGAGAGGAAGAGAGAGAGAGAGAGAAAGCTTGTAAAACTTCAATAAGAATGCTTGAAAGAAGAGTTTAATAACAATTGCAAGAAAACTTGAAGAAAGCTTGAAGAACAATGGAGAACAATTAAATAAAGCAATTAAATCTAATATAATTCTACTCCTAAACTACCTAGGCTACTTATTACTTTTAGGTCTGAATTACATTGGGTATTTATAGAAGAAAGAGAACGAAACCCAAAACCCTAAAACTAACTCAGCAAAACGCGCATCAGCTTCGCAGATTTCCGCAGAACTTCGGGTGACTCGGGCGAGTCAATAAGTGACTCGAGTCGGTGTTAATCCGCTCCTTCGCCTATGTCTTTGTTGCCTAGAAACGACTGGGTAGTCGTGAATGACTCGGTAGTCATCACATTCTAGCGACTTTTCCCAGCCGACTTCAAACGCGCATAACTTCTTCATCCGAACTTTATTTTAAATTCGTAAGATATTGATGGAAAGCTCTCGGTGTGTACTTTAAGCTCCCAAAATTTTAGTTCAATCGGAGTTATAACGAAGGAGTTATGACCCAAAGAGTGAAGGCACACGTATTTCAAACCTTTGAGTCTGTACAGTTCCCCTGTTTTGCGCCAATCTTGACATGGAATTTCCGGCTTCGGTTTCGCCTCGGCTCTCGGCTCGGGTTGACTTAGTTCTCGGCTTGGGTTGACTTGGTTTGACTCGGGAAATCGCTCGGGATTCCCTAAAAACCTTCAATTAAGCCCAAACTTCTTGTAACTCCTTATTTTCCTACAAAACACAAAATCACTATATCTAATATATACAAAGGGCTGAAATAAACACAAACACCCTATAAAGGAGATAAAATTCGGCTCGGAACAAGACCGAACAATGCCCCCACGTTTCATGCTTGAAGGAAGTTGTCAACCAGCCAGAGGACTGCACCATCGATGTCGCTGACTTGAAGTGGACTATCGACATGAGGATCTTAGCATGTCAGAGCGTTACTTAAAAGCCCACAATTTTGATGACTTAGAAGTCGGTCCATTTCTTACAGTTTTGACTGGAGAATCTTCATCTTGATGACGTAGAAGTCCTTTGATTTTGGAATCTTGTATGCGTGAGCTATTGACTTTACTGACTTAAGAGTCTCTTTTATTGACTTGTGAGTCATTAACATTTGTTAACGTACGAGTAATTAATTTGGACTTGGGAGTTGTGAGCTCATGAATCTTCTATGTGGAGAGACTTGGGAATTAGTTGATTTTCTTTACTTTAAAATTTGATTTTGACTTGGTAGTCTTGAATTTGGTTGACTTGGAAGTCTTTAATTTTTGTTAACTTGGAAATCGATGAGTTTCATGACTTAAGAGTCTGTAAGTTTGTTGACTTGGAAGTCGATGGGTTTGATGATTTAAGAGTTTGAAAATTTGTTGACTTACGAACCTTGAGGTTTGGTGACTTGTACGTCACAATTTTTTTCCCCTCTTGACTTGTGAGTCATTTCATGTTGTTAATTTGAATTTCGTTGACTTGTAAGTCTTTTATTTTATCGACTTGGGAGTCAGGAGACTTGTTGATGCGAGAGTTTGACTGACTTGAAAGTCTTTGTGAAGAGGTCCGGGTTCCTTTCTCCTCACTGGTGGCCACTGCCAAGCGAACTGCGTCGTCCAACTCGAGCCTCGAGTTGCAATTTCTGGTCACCTCGGGAGCTGGGAGGCTCGTCTCGGCCATCCGGTGGATGGGCCCCGGGGCTCCTTAGGGAGGGGCCCGTTCATCCCACCACCGGAAGCACAGGAACTAATAAAGCTCGGGCCAATCGCGGCCGTCGAGAGCTGCTCGCCGGCGGCTCCTTTGCTCGCCCGGCGAGGTTCTCGAGAATGCTGGGCCTTGAGAGCTCGCCGCCGGCGGCTCCTTTTGCTCGCGGCGAGCGTTACGCGGCGTGACATCACGCGCGCAACCACGGCGAAGGCTGCTCGCCGGCGCTTTCTGCTCGCGGCTGGACCTGCCGGGGCTGCTGCGCCCACGCACTGCCGCCGACTAACGCCCAGTGAAGGCACCTTTCGCCGGCAGACCTTACGCCGCCCGAGCGGATGTTACGACGATGCGTTTTTGACTGTTTTGTCTTAATTCTGGGCTTAGTATAAATAGTCTGTTATTATACTTTTCCAGACAGCTTTTGATATTTATGAATATGCTTATGCATTGGTTAGGGCTTCCCTAAACTTTTCTCAAAATCTAGATTACTTTATCCATTAATTAAGTGGTGGTGTTTCTAGTCATTCCTTTATTGATCATTTGGTAGATTTTCCTTTATGATGATCATGGTGGGGTGTTAGGCCTTTTGGTGGTGGACTTTCCTTTATCTAAGGTCATATCCAATCCCTTTGGTGTTCCAAGCTTTTGTTGATGATTGATTCAAGATTCTCAAGCTAGTCATTCAATCTCTCCCACTACGCCATGCTCCATTTGGTATCAGAGCTCAAGGTTTTTCATCTAGCTTGAGTTGTTCCATTGTTCATACTAGTATTGTTCTCTATTGTTGGATTTTGTTATTTGTTTGAAATATTCTGGACGACTGCGTTTTTTGCCTGTTTTGTCTTAATTCTGGGCTTAGTATAAATAGTCTGTTATTATACTTTTCCAGACAGCTTTTGATATTTATGAATATGCTTATGCATTGGTTAGGGCTTCCCTAAACTTTTCTCAAAATCTAGATTACTTTATCCATTAATTAAGTGGTGGTGTTTCTAGTCATTCCTTTATTGATCATTTGGTAGATTTTCCTTTATGATGATCATGGTGGGGTGTTAGGCCTTTTGGTGGTGGACTTTCCTTTATCTAAGGTCATATCCAATCCCTTTGGTGTTCCAAGCTTTTGTTGATGATTGATTCAAGATTCTCAAGCTAGTCATTCAATCTCTCCCACTACGCCATGCTCCATTTGGTATCAGAGCTCAAGGTTTTTCATCTAGCTTGAGTTGTTCCATTGTTCATACTAGTATTGTTCTCTATTGTTGGATTTTGTTATTTGTTTGAAATATTGGTGTTCCCCAACCCTTGTGACTCCAAGTGTGTTGGAGAAATTGTTATTGCTATTGTGTTTGTTGATTTTGATGCATATTGGAGCTTTGAGGAAGAGTTGGAAAATTTGTGCACACAAGGTGTTCGATAAAATGCTCAAGTGAGAAAAACACAAAGAACCGTCATCCAAACACAAGCCAACTACAAGAAAACCCCCAAACTCCACAAAATATCCCAAACACAATCCGTCCCATACCATTCCCTCGATATGGATGGTCACGATGATTCCGATCGAGAGGAATCAAGCCACCGGGGTAGCCCTCAACTTCGGGCCCTCGAGAATCGACTCGCCACGCATGACGAGCAATTCACCTCCATCAATCGAACCCTTAATGCCATCATGGCACGGTTGGATAACCTCGCCCTAGAGCGTCCGGCTCCACCTCGAGTTGAACGTCCGAGGCGTGCACAAAGCCCAGTCCGTCCTCCTCCCAATTTTGAGTCGAGTGACGATGCTAGAGGTTCTCCACGCCATCGAATTCGCCGGAATGTGCATGAACAACCCCTTCGAGATGATTTCCAGGACATTAAAATTGACATTCCCGAGTTCCACGGTACCACCGATCCGGACGACTACATCGAGTGGACCCAATTGATGGATAGGATCGTCGAAACCAAGGAGTATGATGAGCGGAAGGCTTATAAGATCGCAAGTTTGAAACTCACCAAGGCCGCTTCGCTTTGGTTCGAGAATATGAAATCACAGCGGGCTCGAGAAGGGAAGGCGAGAATTTCCACTTGGACCCATCTTAAGCAAGTGATGAATCGCCGTTTTTTACCAAGCACTTACCATCATGACAATCTGAAAAGGGCCTATGCCCTAACACAAGGCGCATTTAACCGTTGAGAGTACATATCTGAATTCGAGCAGCTTCTTATCAAAAGTGGCCTCCAGGAACCTGAAGATCAAACCATGATGCGTTTTTTGAATGGCTTGGATCCTACTATCACTAAGAGGGTCGAGATCCAACCATACTATTCCCTGGATGAGTTGTGTAGCTTGGCCCTTCGGGTTGAACGACGTCGCAAAGAAAGGACTCTCGCCAAGTCTACTTCACGCAACTATCTCCCACCGCCAAATCGACCTCCTTTTCAATCGGCCACACCCAAGCCTAGTGAGACACCCAAGTTCCCTGCGACCCCCGGCGACAAAGGAAGGGACTTGTTGTGGCGTCTCCTGAGGACCACTCGTCGAATGGAAGGAAAGAAATGCTTCAAGTACCATTGATATGGCCACTTCGGGCCGATCGTCAACAGCGGACCTTGACTCTCAAGGAGGTTCAGGACATTGACGAGGAATTGCAAGGAGCCCAGGATGAACCCGGATTTGTTGTCGAGGATGCATACACTAGTGAGGAAGGAGAAACCGCGGCTGTTTCGCGAGACCAAGGAGACGCTCTTGTCTTGAGGCGAGCTTTGCATGTTCAAGAAGTCCCTCTTGACAGAGCCCAGCGGGAGACTATATTCCAAACCCGATGCCTAGTTGGGGGCAAGGTGTGCGAGCTCATCATTGACGGAGGGAGCTGTACTAATGTGGCCTCTACATATATGGTTGACAAACTGGGATTGCCCCTATTGCCACATCCCCGTCCTTATTCACTGAAATGGCTCAATGACCGCGACGGCATTAAGGTAACTAATCGTGTCTTAGTGAATTTAACCTTTGGCACTAACTATAAGGACTCTATTGTTTGTGATGTTGTCCCCATGAGCGCGTGTCACATTTTATTGGGTCGACCGTGGCAATTCGACAAGAAAACCACTCATGACGGCTCGAAGAATACTTACTCTTTTATCCACGAGGGCAAGAGGGTTAAACTCCTACCACTAGCACCACATGAAATATCACCACCTAAACACAGGGGAAGTGAGGGGCCTAAACACTTGAGTGAGACACGGGTCGAGCGAGCCCTAAGTAAGGGGAAGGCCATCTTTGCCTTGCTCCTCTTAGAGGCGAACATTTGTGAGGAAGTGAAACCTAAACACCCTCTCGTTGCCCCCCTTCTTGCTAAATTTGGAGATGTGTTCCCCGAAGAGCTCCCACCGGGTCTACCTCCTATCCGAGGTATTGAGCATCAGATCGACCTTATTCCCGGCGCGCCTCTTCCAAACAAGGCGGCATATCGGTGCAATCCACAAGAGACTAGAGAGTTACAAAGGCAGGTTGACGAGCTTATATCACGGGGTTATGTTCGAGAGAGTATGAGTCCGTGCTCCGTTCCAGCTCTCTTGGTTCCAAAGAAAGATGGTACTTTCAGAATGTGTGTAGATAGCCGAGCCATCAACAATATTACCATCAAGTATCGGTACCCTATACCGAGGCTTGACGAATGCTCGATGAACTACACGGTTCCTGTATTTTCTCCAAGATTGACCTACGGAGTGGCTATCATCAAATCCGTATGAAGGAAGGCGATGAGTGGAAGACGGTGTTCTAGACAAAAGGGGGATTATATGAGTGGCTTGTCATGCCGTTTGGGCTTTCCAACGCCCCGAGCACATTCATGCGTCTCATGAACGAGGTGTTGAGGCCCTTTATTGGTAAATTCGTCGTGGTTTATTTTGATGATATTCTAGTATATTCGAGGAGTGAAGCGGAGCATATTATGCATTTGGAGCGGGTGTTCGAGGTTTTGCGACAACAACGGCTTTACGGCAAACTCGAGAAGTGCGACTTTTGCACTCCCCAAGTCACCTTTCTTGGGTATATTGTCTCGGGCGCGGGTATTTCTATGGACCCTTCAAAGGTGGAGGCCATCCGTTCTTGGCCCTCTCCCTCTACTATCACGGAGGCGAGGAGCTTTCACGGTCTTGCTTCGTTCTACCGACGGTTCATCAAGGGTTTTAGTACCCTTACCGCTCCCATTACCGAATGCTTGAAGAAGGGCGTTTTTGAGTGGACCCGAGCCGCCCAAGGAGCTTTTGAGAAGCTGAAGTCACAACTTTGCGAGGCTCCGGTACTTGCTCTCCCGGATTTCACACAAGCCTTCGAAGTTGATTGCGATGCCAGTGGTGTAGGCATTGGGGCCGTGTTGATGCAAAACCAACGTCCTATCGCTTATTTCAGTGAGAAACTCAATGGCTCAAGGAGGAACTATTCCACGTATGACAAGGAGTTTTATGCTCTCGTTCGGGCTCTAGATCATTGGTCACACTATTTGAGGCCGAGCCAGTTTGTCCTTCATTCCGACCATGAGGCGCTCAAATATTTGAATGGACAACACAAGCTTAGCTCCCGGCATGCTAATTGGGTTGAGTTTCTTCAAGGATTTAATTTTGTGGCGAAACACAAGAAGGGGAGTGTAAATGTGGTCGCCGATGCGCTTTCGAGGAGGCACTCTCTTCTTTCCGTAGTTGAGGCGAGGGTACTTGGGTTTCAACACTTGAAGGATTTTTATAAGGAGGATGATGACTTTAAATCACACCTCGGTGGTGGTGCTGGGCCGTATTTGCTCCAAGATGGGTTTCTCTTCAAGGGCAACAAATTGTGCGTTCCAAAATGTCCGTTGAGAAAGCTTCTAGTGCGGGAGGTTCATGGAGGTGGGCTCGCCGGTCATTTCGGAATTAACAAGACCACTGACATGTTAAAAGAGCATTTTTATTGGCCGAAGATGGGAAGTGATGTGCAGGACGTGATATCCAAGTGTATTATTTGCCACCATGCTAAAAGTCAGTTCCACCAAGGGCTTTATACACCCCTTCCGGTTCCGAATGGTCCGTGGGAGGATTTGAGTATGGACTTCATTGTAGCCCTTCCCCGAACCGTGCATGGTAAGGATGCCATCCTAGTCGTCGTTGACCGTTTCTCTAAAATGGCGCATTTCATTGCTTGTGAGAAAACCGATGACGCCACACATATTGCCACCCTTTTCTTCCGAGAGGTGGTGCGCTTGCATGGTGTCCCGAGAACTATTGTGTCGGATCGTGATACTAAATTCATGGGTCACTTTTGGAGGTCTTTGTGGAAGCTCTTGGGAACGAAGCTGTTATTTAGCAAATCATCCTCAAACAGACGGCCAAACTGAGGTAACTAACAAGACGATCATTACAATACTTCGAGGTCTTGTGAGTCGGAGTCTACGAGATTGGGATGCCAAGTTATGCCACGCCGAGTTTGCCTTTAATCGGTCCCCCTCTCTTGCTACGGGTCATTCACCCTTCCAGACTTGCTATGGTATCAATCCTATAACTCCTATCGAGCTCCTACCTCTTCCTCTAGAGTCGAGGGTTAGCTTTGAAGCAAGTGCAAAGGCCACTGAGATCCAGAAACTTCACCGTCAAATTCGGGAGAAGATCGAACGCACCAATGAGCTCTATAAGGCCCGAGCCAACAAGCATCGCCGTGATATCACGTTCAAGCCCGACGACTTGGTTTGGCTACATCTAAGGAAGGAACGGTTTCCATCCCGGAGGAGTAATAAGCTAAAACCACGAAGCGAGGGACCGTTCAAAATTTTGGCCAAGGTAAATGACAACGCTTACAAGCTCGATCTTCCGGGGGACATCGGGGTATCGTCAACCTTCAACATCGGGGATCTCTCGCCCTACATCGAGGATGATGAGCCCGACGTGGATTTGAGGGAAAATCCTCTTCAAGAAGGGGAGGATGAAGAGGTCCGGGTTCCTTTCTCCTCACTGGTGGCCACTGCCAAGCGAACTGCGTCGTCCAACTCGAGCCTCGAGTTGCAATTTCCGGTCACCTCGGGAGCTGGGAGGCTCGTCTCGGCCATCCGGTGGATGGGCCCCGGGGCTCCTTAGGGAGGGGCCCGTTCATCCCACCGACCCCGGAAGCCTGGGAACTAATAAAGCTCAGGGCCAGGAGCGTCGCCGCTCGCCAGCTCCTTTGCTCGCCGGCGAGGGTTCTGCCGAGAATGCACCGACGCCTTGAGCAGCTGCCGCCGGCGGCTCCTTTGCTCGCCGGCGAGCGTTACGCGGCGATCGACATCACGCGCAACCACACGCCGAAGGCACGCTCGCCCGGCGCTTTCGCCGCCTGAGCTGGACCTGCCGAAAGCTGCGCCACGCTGCCGCCGACGCCAGCGTAAGGCACCTCGCCGAAAGCGGACCTTCGCCGCCGAGCGAATGTTACGGACGATGCGTTTTTGCTGTTTGTCTTAATTCTGGGCTTAGTATAAATAGTCTGTTATTATACTTTTCCAGACAGCTTTTGATATTTATGAATATGCTTATGCATTGGTTAGGGCTTCCCTAAACTTTTCTCAAAATCTAGATTACTTTATCCATTAATTAAGTGGTGGTGTTTCTAGTCATTCCTTTATTGATCATTTGGTGGATTTTCCTTTATGATGATCATGGTGGGGTGTTAGGCCTTTGGTGGTGGACTTTCCTTTATCCAAGGTCATATCCAATCCCTTTGGTGTTCCAAGCTTTTGTTGATGATTGATTCAAGATTCTCAAGCTAGTCATTCAATCTCTCCCACTACGCCACGCTCCACTTTGTCTTGTTGTTGACTTGGATGTCAAGGGACTTGGTGACTTAACAGATTTGAAAGACTTGAATTTTTGCTGAATTGGAAGTCTTTAATTTTTGTTGACTTGGAAGTCGGTGAATTTGGTGACTTGAGACTCTTGAAATTTGTTGACTTGAAAGTCTCAATTTTTTTTTTTCAATTCATGACTATTTTGTTTTTGCTATGTTATGACTGTATTAGAGTATCGACCCCAAATTGCCTACGTACCTTAAGGATGAAACACTCGTAAAGATCAAGCCAAACGTAGTTCAAATTTAAAGGAGAAATGAAGATTTTATTAATTAATTTAGCCGTTCACAGTTTACACTCTTGCGGGCTATGAGTATTACAATGATAAAAATGAAATCTTTTTTTTAGTGAACAATTTAGGCTTTTGCTTAGGAGTTACATCTTCACTTTCCTAGATTTTGACTCGAGAAGAAAAAAGTGTCTCCTCTCGTTGAAGCTCTTCGTCGACGTTGTTTTTGCTTTGATGATCGGTGATGATCACAGTGCGTCTCTTCACTCTAAGGGATCCTTCAGTCTTGACCTCACGTTGAACAACCATGCAAGATGGGATGGTCGGAGCTTTGAACTTCATTGATGACCCCAAGGCGACTAAATGTAGAGCTCTTTTTCTGGCTAGGTTGTGAGCTTGACACCTCTTCAATATGTTTGATCCTTGATAATACAGACGAGTTTGATTTTGAACCATCTTGGATCTTTCTTAAGACTGAGGCTTTGCAACTTCCTTGACGTCCGATTCGCTCAAAGACAGATGCTTGTTTTCGCGAAGTTGATGATTCAAACCTGTCAAACACAGTGGGCTTTGACTTAGAATCACTTCCTTCATCATCCTTTTCCTCGATCTCAAAGCTTCAGACTATGTTCACATCTGCTACTTTATTAACTTTTCCCAAGAAGTCCTTTGGGAAGTATTCCTCCAGCGTGACAGGAAAACGAGAGCCTTGCTCATGCAACCCAACTGAACTGACTTCTTGTTTCTTGATGACTCCAAGCCTCTTCCTCTCCGTTGCAGGTTGCAGGTTGTTTCTTGTAACGCCCCAAGTCGGTTAATCCCGAGATTATTCACAAGTTAGCAAGTCACCCCGAGATTAGTGTAGCGAAAACTCCGACTCGAGGTATTACCGCCGTCCACGTAAGTAGACAAGGCAACCCAAACCATCAACACAAACACCAAACACAACCCATACAACTTAAGTAAATTCATACTACACTTACGACCTTTAACATCATAATCAACAACCTCAAATAAAACACAACTTAAGGTTTACAACCATTCATCAAAATAGTTAAAACCATCCCGTTTTCCAAAAGGGAGAGATTCATCATCACCATCCAAGCGAAGAGTCCTTATTCTTATTACCGAATGCCTACCTTAGACTGGAATGGACACCTCAATTACGTACTTCTTCGGACCTGGGAGCTTGTATCCCTTAGGGTAACAGTTCCTAAAACAAAAACAGAAAACTTCACAAATGAGTTGGCAAAACTCAGTACACATACCCCTACAGTGTAAACTTTTATAGTTCATTTTATTTCGCGCATTTTTTAAGTCAAGACATAAAAACTTGAATAGCCAAAAAACAAAACAAAATAAACATTATCATCATAAACATTGTCATCATCATCATCATCATCATCGTCACCATCATCATTATCATAGACCTCAATATAGACATCATTATAGACCTCATCATAGACACTGACCAGGTCAAATGAAAGATATCCGTCGACATCGAAAGTATCTCAAGTGTGGTTAGCACAATATAACAATAGACCTCATCATTGAAAGAACGAAAATCATAAACTTTCCAAAAGTTAGACATCATGAAATCATCAGCATAAATCATCAACATCACTAAAACATGCTTGTTGAAGGGTAGGCAATATACTTACCTTGGGGTGAACCGCCTGAAGAACTACTTGAACTTGAGCGGACTTGAACGAATAGTAGCAACGACCTCTTGAAAGATACTTGAGATAAAAATAATGAAAAGACTTAAGTTGGGCTCTTAATAAGGGAGGAGTTTCCTAAATAAAACCGTAAAACAAAAACCCAATAAATTTGGAAGGTTTTGGGAATTTTCATGATACTTGGAAAGGCATAACTCTTTCTATAAGCCTCGGAAAACCTTATTAGAGGGCTCTTTGGAAAGCTTAAATTAAGTCCTACAACTTCCTAACTATTTCAAGCTAAAAACAATGAACAAGGGTGAAACTTAACAATATAGCAAAGCTGTCTCGGAGAATAAATATAGTCGGGAGTGGTATTTCGGGAACCTATAAATCAAGCTCTAAGTATGGTTTGAGTGTACATGAGCAGTCTATGGAAAGTTTGAATTGCACGCTACAACTCTTATGTTGACCATAATCTCATATAAGCCCTAGAAAAGCTTCAAAAAGTGTTTTGGATATGCCATGATCAGCAACATTTTCTGGGTAGAACCTCATTACATGGTTGAAACTAATTGCCCATAACTCTCTCTCTTGATGTCCAATGAATACATAAGACCCCATTCCGGAAAGCTTGTGGATCTTACTAAAACTTTCATTTTGAACTCTTAAGCTAATAAGACCTATTTAACCTTAAAATTAACTCATGAACCTACTGCCCAACAAAAACATATATAATGGAACCACATAGTAATTTCGCCATAACTTAAGATATATACATCGAAATCCCGAAATTTCAAAGCCGGGTGAAAGCTAGTGCTTAAGGCTATCAACCAACACAATAGTTTTGTTTATGGGATGTCTCGGTTGTTCCAAAAAAATCCAGAATACAAAAATTCACCCAAATTGACAAACTTGAGGATTTTCTTGACATTTCAATTAATTCTACACCTTAAACCATCTCTTAAGTGAGTTCTTTATTGTTAAACCTCTACAACACAGCAACCCAAATGATAATTTCCTCCTATTTGAAGTAACTTAGAACACATGCAAGACCTAATTTTCATAGTTTCCACACACCAAGTATGAAAAGATTACTATACTAATACATGGATACCTTCACTAAAATCACTTGACATCATAATTTACCAACATCTAACTCAAGACAACGGAGAAAAAACTCACATTTATGTGCACTCCACTCCAAATACAATATGCAAGTATCATCAATTGATATCCAACAACAATTCACAATTCCCTCTTCACATATTCACCAATTTCATCACCAAAATAACCCAAATTGATATATTGATAGAAGATTACACTTAACATCAAAATTTGACCAAGAAAGACAATGAACTTGAAAATCAAATTTAGAAAAGTTAGGGTTTTACCTTAAAAGAAGAGTGAGAAGCGAAGAACAACAACCAAGTGGAAGAGGGTAGTGGTCGACTGGACCACCGACCGACGATGGCCGACTTGTTGTCGGAATCTGGCGCCGGCGAGCTGTTGCAGCGGGCAGAGGGGTGCTGTAGAGGCCCAGAGAGAGAGAGAAAAGTGAAGGAAAGAGATAGTACGTTATGTTTGAGACTTTGAAGTGGGGAGGAAGAGTGAAGCCTTCAAATTTTTACTGCTTATTAATCTAAGAGTATTGTGCTGCCATAACCAAATCAAGCCCAAATAAATAATATTAAGCCCTCTACTTGTCCTATCTCTTATAACTATTTCTCCTTTAACCCGACACTATTAATTTGAGATCCTAGGTTGAACTTTACGAGACTAAACTATGAGAACCTTTGATAATAAAAAGAAATTTCATGAGTACTCACGTCTCCAATAATAATAAACCTCAATAAACCCGGATGATAAATTGCTAGACAAAAGTTCTGAATATTATGGTTTACTAGGAAGGACTGGGAATACTACTTGAGGAGGATTTACCGAATTTACAATACTGGAGAATCAATGGTTGTTGCACTGTTCAAGTCCTGCAAAACACACAGTTAGACGAACTGAAATGCGCGACTTTGGTTAATTATTTTGATTAATTAACTTAATTAAACGATCTTAGGATCTAATTAACACTGGGTTATTACAGTTTACCCCCTTAAAAGAAGTTTCATCTTCAAAACTTGTTAATAAGCCAGACCTGATAGTACCTCGGAAAAGGTGAGGATATTTCCTCTATTTTAAGCTCAACCTTAGTGCTTTTCGTAATTGAACACAAGTACCTTATGCACCCATATCTAAGAAGTCTCCCCAAACTTTTTATTTTTTTATTATTATTCCTAAGGTATGAACAACCCGGGATGCTATGAATGAACGCATGACACTGGAATCAAACCAAGCAATTACAGGCTTTCCTCCTAACTGGAGGCGATTGCTGGTGCTGGGTAGGCCTGCTAGTTCCTTGCCCTCCTGCAGGCTTCGACCTTCTAGGACAATCACTTGCCCAGTGGTCGGTGCTCCCACACCAAAAGCATTGGTTTGTACCCATCTTGCATTGGTTGGTGGTATGACTGCTCCTTCCACACTTTCTACAAGGTCCTCAAGGGGGTTGTGGAGGTGTAAGACAGTCCTTTATAGGTGTCGGATTAGGCCTCCTAAACTGAGCGGTTTCCTGCGAGCTTGAAATCCCAAGATCATTGAACTTCCTTTTCAGGCTCCCTGAATTTGTGTGATTGAGTGTCTTCAATTCCCTCATGACCCTCTCAACCTCAGTAGCCTTCTCGTACATTTCCTGTGCAATTCGAAATGTGTGTGCAACCAGCCGACTTCTAATGTAGGGCGCTAAACCACCATCAAATCTCGTCATTTTGAGTCGTTCTGAGGCTACATAGTCAGAGGCGAAGCATGACAACTCATTGAACTTGGTTGTATACTGCATCACAGATCACTTGGGATGATCTAACATGCTTAACTCCAGAAATTCCTTCTCCTTCTGGCGCCCCATAGACATAGGATAAAATTTTGCCCTCAAACTTTCAAGAAATTATTCTCAAGGTGGGGTTGAATCCTTTTACTTGCCCTTTAAAGTTCCCCACCATATATCCGCTTCCCCAGTTAAATAAAAAGTCCCAATGGTGACCTTCTTCTCATTAGGTACTTCTACAACCTCAAAGATTTTCTCCATGTTGTGGATCCATTCTTCTAGTTCCACCGGATCACTTCCCCCTTAATAAGTCCTAGGGTTTCTTCTGGCTACACTGTTTGTGCAATGATCATCCTTATAATTATCCCCAACTGGAGGGATAGGGGTAAATATTCTCTTAAGTAGTTCCTTAATGATGTAACCATATGGTCCAAATAAGGTGGTTGGTTCGGGGGTAAAGATGCATGGGAAGATCCTGGGAGAGACACGATGTTAGGGTCGATTTGAGGCCCTTGAAGTTGAAAAGGATTCACGTGATTATCTCCTATTTCATCGCGAGGTGAAGAATTCCATGAATTCTGCGACATCTACAACATAAAACATACGGAACTTGTCTTAGTCGAGTGCTAAAAAAAAAAATTAAAGATTATAACTCCAAATTCCATAAAGACGAAAAAATATCACGCTAACCACACTTCCTCTTTCCGTAAGATTAAAAATCACATACTAAATTCATCCAAGAGAAAGAAATTCACCTAAAAAAAAAGAACTCACCAGAAAATTCATCCATAACAACAATATAACTTCTATAAAACATATAGTCCATCAAAACAGCGTACATCCGATAAATATAGGAAAAAAAAAAAACTAATGGGAGTCTTACTCCAACTAACATAGTTCCACTAGGTACTAACTACATGCCAACTGTGGTGAAAATCTCATGTTCTTGCACTAACTGCTCAAGCATGAAATCTCTACTTACTAACCACTCAAATCATCACAAATTTTTCAACTTTTCCTAACATACTAGGACCAACTTGATAGGTATGCTTCTAGACTTACCAAATGTTACATGTACAAATCCTTCAAGTACACATGTAGAATCTTTTTGAACACATACCCGCTTTCTCTGTCCACTTGTCAAACTACTTTAATTTAAAAGTTTCTGTAACTGCCTAAGTGTAACTATAAGTCCTTTCTTTTTGGACTTCACAATTTGACAAATAGAATTGATTCTTCATGCATATTATTTTCATACTTAGACACCAGTAAATCACCTAAAACGCCCTAAATTCTGGGGAGATTTCGGTAATTTGGACTTTCCCAAGTTATCAACTGTATAATTTTCACCTACGTGAAACAATGTCACAATGCAATTTTATCCATAGGGCCTCATGCTCAACCAACCAATAATCCACAATAGTATTTTCATCCATGTTCCCTAACCTATCACCATATAATTCAAAACTCTAGTTTCTCCAAAAGTCCCCTTATAACCTTGCTCTAATACCACAGCTGTAAAGCCCCAAGTCAGTTAATCCCAAGATTATTCACTAGTTAGCAAGTCACGCCGAGATTAGCGTAGCGGAAACTCAACTCGAGGTATTACCGCCGTGTACGTAAGTAGACAAGGCAACCCAAACCATCAACATAAACACCAAACACAACCATACATACCACTTAAGTATATTCATACTACGCTTACATCCTTTAAAATCATAATCAACAACCCCATATAAAACACAACTTAAGGTTTACACCCATTCATCAAAATAGTTAAAAACATCCCGTTTTCCAAAAGGGAGAGATTCATCATCACCATCCAAGCGGGAGGGTCCTCATTCTTGTTACCGAATGCCTACCTTAAACTGGAATGGACACCTCAATTACTTCTTCAGACCTGGGAGCTTGTAGCCCTTGAGGGAGCACGTCCTAAAACAAAAACAGAAAACTTCGCAAATGAGTTGGCTAAACTCAGTACACAAAACCCTATAGTGCGAACTTTTATAGTTCATTTTATTTCGCGCATTTTTTTAAGTCAAGGCATAAAAACTTGAATAGCCAAGAAACAAAATAAAATAAACATGATCATCATAAACATCGTCATCATCATCATCATTATCATAGACTTCAATATAAACCTTATTGTAGACCTCATCATAGACACTAGCACAGTCGCATGAAAGATGCTCATTGACATCGAAAGTACCTCAAGTGCGGTTAGCACAATATAACAATATACCTCATCATTGAAAGAAAGAAAACCGTAAACTTTCCAAGAGTTAGACATCATGAAATCATCGGCATAAATCATCAACATCACTAAAACATGCTTGTTGAAGGGTAGGCAATATGCGTATCTTGGGGTGAATCGCCTGAAGAACTACTTAAACTTGAGCGAACTTGAATGAATAGTAGCAGCGACCTCTTGAAAGATACTTGAGATAAAAATAAAGAAAATACTTAAGTTGGGCTCTTAATAAGGGAGGAGTTTCCTAAATAAAACAGTAAAACAAAAACCAAATAAAATTGGAAGGTTTGGGAATTTTCCTGATACTTGGAAAGGCATAACTCTTTCTATAAGACTCAGAAAACTTTGCAAGAGGACTCTTTGGAAAGCTCAAAATAAGTCCTACAAATTCCTAATTAAGAGTTCAAAGTAGAAACAATGAACAAAGGGTGAAACTTAACAATATAACAAAGCTGTCTCGGAGAATAAATATAGTCGGGAGTGGTACTTCGGGAACCTATACATCAAGCTCTAAGTATCGTTTGAGTGTACATGAGTAGTCTATGGAAAGCTTGGGTTGCATGCTACAACTCTTATATTGACCATGATATCATATGACCCTAGAAAAGCTTCAAAAAGTGTCGTGGATATGCCATGATCACCAACATTTTCGGGGTAGAACCTCATTACATAGGTGAAAAGAATTGCCTGTAACTGTCTCTCACGATGTCTAATGAACGCATAAGACCCCATTTCGAAATGCTTGTGGATCTTACTAAAACTTTCATTTTGATCTCTTAAGCTAATAAGACCTATTTAACCTTGAAATTAACTCATGAACCTACTGCCCAACAAAAACATATATAATGGAACCACATAGTAATTTCGCCATAACTTAAGATATACACATCGAAATCCCAAAATTTCAAAGCCGGGTGCAAGCTAGTGCTTAAGGCTATCAACCGACACAATAGTTTTGTTTATGGGATGTCTCAGTTGTTCCAAAAAAATCCAGAATACAAAAATTCACCCAAATTGACAAACTTGAGCATTTCCTTGACATTTCAATTAATTCTATACCTTAAACCATCTCTCAAGTGAGTTCTTCATTGTTAAACCTCTACAACACAGAAGCCCAAATGATAATTTCCTCCTATTTCAAGTCACTTCAAACACATGTAAGACCTAATTTTCATAGTTTCCACACACCAAGTATGAATTTACTTGGATTACTATACGAACATATGGATACCTTCACTAAAATCACTTGACATCATAATTTACCAACATCTAACTCAAGACAGAAGAAAAAAAAAACTCA
The DNA here is from genome assembly GCA_029582165.1 of Portulaca oleracea. Taxonomy (NCBI): domain Eukaryota; kingdom Viridiplantae; phylum Streptophyta; class Magnoliopsida; order Caryophyllales; family Portulacaceae; genus Portulaca; species Portulaca oleracea. Next base: position 16,885,649 of record CM055878.1, on the reverse strand, counting down.
CATTTATGTGCACTCCACACCAAATACAACATGCAAGTATCGTCAATTGATATCCAACAATAATTCACAATTCCCTCTTCACATATTCACCAATTTTATCACCAAAATAACCCAAATTGATATATTGATAGAAAATTACACTTAATATCATAATTTGACCAAGAAGGTCAATGAATTTGAAGATCAAAATTTGAAAATCAAGTTTCGAAAAGTTAGGGTTGTAGAGGCAACGACGACCGACTTGTTGCCGAAATCTGGCGCCGCGCGAACTGTTGTAGCGAACAGAGGGGCGCTATAGAGGCCTAGAGAGAGAGAGAGAGCAAAGTGAGGGAAAGAGATAGTACATTATGTTTGAGAGTTTGAAGTGGGGAGGAAGAGTGAAGCCTTTTAATTTTTACTGCTTATTAATCTAAGAGTATTAGGCTGCCATAACCAAATCAAGCCCAAATAAATAATGTTAAGCCCTCTACTTGTCCTATCTCTTATAACTATTTCTCCTTTAACCCGACACTATTAATTTGAGATCCCGGGTTGAACTTTACGAGACTAAACTATGAGAACCTTTGATAGTAAAAAGAAATTTCATGAGTACTCACGTCTCTAATTATAATAAACCCGAATAAACTCGAATGAGAAATTGCCAGACAAAAGTTCTGAATATTATGGTTTACTAGAAAGGATTGGGAATACTACTTGAGGAGCATTTACCAAATTTACTATACTGGAGAATCAATGATTGTTTCACTGTTCATGTCCTGCAAAACACACAGTTAGACGAATTGAAATGCGTGACTTTGGTTAATTATTTTAATTAATTAACTTAATTAAATAGCCTTAGGGTCTAATTAACACTGGGTTATTACATTTTTTCACCTTTGATGCATTTGGGGTACGTGGTGGGGTTTGGACTTCCCTTTGCCCTCTAGTCTTCCTTTGAGTGCTCGGGATCCATTTTCCATCGTCATCAAAAGCTTCTAGTTCTTGCTCATGTGTATCTTGAGGGGTCTGGACTAGTACAACAAGAGGAACTGGTTTCTGGCATCCAAACTGAATCATCAAGCATTCACTTCCCTAGGCTGGAATTGGTCGTGCTGAGATGTAATTGGCTTCGACATCATCTTCCAAGTCGAATATTATCTTTCCTTCCTTAACTAGCTTCATGATCCACTCTTTGAGCGTGATGCACTCCTCAAGAGGGTGACTGACTATTCTATGATAACGACAGTATCTTAGATCGGTAGTTCTTCCAACTTCTTCCGGCCTCTTCGATTGTAGGAGCTCAATAACTTCTTTCTTTAATAAGTTGTCGAACATTCTTGGCAAGTCTGATTCTGGAAATGAGTACTTTTCTTGATGCTCCTTCAGTGTACGACGCCTCCTTTCAACATCTTTCGAGAAGTTGAGTGTCTTCCTTTCTGGTTTAGGCTTGGAAAAGATTCGTGCTGGCTCACAAATAAAAATAGTCATGGACTCTTCTTTTGAAGGTTTTGATGGCTTGCCATTCTTCTTATACATATCGTTGTTCCTTGCATCATATGAAGATGAAGACCTTCCCCGTCGACTTGCTATGGTGATCTCCATATGATGTGCCTTGGTTGCCAATTTCTACAAGGTTTTTGGCTTGGCTATCTTGAGGACATAGAGCAGATCCCAATACATGCCTTGAGCACACATATCCAAGACTGAAGCTTCGGTGAGACGATCCTTGCATTCAAGACTAAGAGCCCTCCAACGATGGATGTAATCAAGGACTGACTCACCCTTCAACTGTTTGGTGTTTTTCAACTCTGTCATGCTGACTACTCGTTGAATGTTGTAGAACCTGTTGAGGAACTCTTGCTCCATTTGCTCCCAACCGTTTATAGATTCAGGCTCTAAATCCGTATACCATTCAAATGCAATCCCTTTCAAGGAGCGAACGAACTGTTTCACCAGTCGGCCTCCTTCTATGATAGCATTACTACAAGTTTTGATGAAGTAAGCGATGCGCTGCTTAGGATTACCCTTCCCATCAAACTGATTAAATTTTGGGGGTCGATATCCTTGTGGCATTCGAAGGGCGTCAATCCTCTTCGTGTCCGGCTTCGTGTACAAGTCAGTCCTGTTTGATCCTTCTCCGAGTTGAGCCTACACTGCATTTTCCACCAAGTTTTGAATCTGCTCCACACTCAGTGATTCTGAAGATGAGTTACTCTTCTTGTCTTCCCCATCGCCATCGCCCTTGGAAGACTCTTTGTCAGTTCCTCTTTATCTGAATCTTCATCACACTCTTGATACAGGCGCTTCTCTATATTCTTCATCAGTTTTACGATATGCTCACTTTGTTCGCTGATCTTCTTGTCTTTCTCTTCACTTTCCCTGGCAAGCCTGTTTAGTATAGGCTCAAGTTCAACTATCTTTTCTTCCATGTTGACAGCCATCATGTCGCTTGAATCAACGATCGAATTTGACTTCTTGGAGGAAAAGATAAGAGGAAGAGAGGTCCCACCGAATGTGCCAAATTTGTAAACACAAATTTCGAGTCTAAAATAAATAAAGACATGAAATTGAGAAACAAATTAACTTGTATTAATATTTGAATGTATGCGGGTACAATCTCTGTATTAAATATAATAAAGTATTCCTCTGATTCAATCTCCTAGAAGCTTGGATGAGTCGAGGGCATAGACGCTTGTAGTACTTCTTGAGCTGAAGGTCTTGAGCGTTGATCCCCTTAATGCTTGGTAGCTGGAGGTTGCTCGAAGTTTAACAGTCTGCAGGTTGACTGTCGGCTGCAGTTCTTCAAGTTCTTGAATGCGAGGGCTTGAGTGCTTGATCTCAATCGATGAACTAGACGAGTGTAGGACCCCGAAAAATCATCCCCGTCCAGGGAATCGTTTCAAGTGTGCTACTTATGATCGAGAGCCGACTAAGGTTGCTTAATCCTTAAATAAGGATATTTTATTTTAAGAGAAGAGGTTTTCACCAAATTAAAGACCCTTTTATTTGTCAACATACTCGCGGTTACCTAATTTATTTTATTGATGAATTAATACCAATCCTTACATTCAAACTCGGGCCATGAGAAAGCATTTTGTGCCACCATGGAAGGTCATAGGCCGCTGGGCCTATGACGGAGCCACTGCTGGCCCCGCACACCTTCGACCCAAATGAAAAGGGGTAAAATTCGGCATAGGTCGTGTCACGCCCCGAACCTAGGGTATGATAGACGCCGCACACATGTAGGACAAGGTCCGACAAGTATGTGAGGCTCTAAAGACAGAAACAAACCCAAGATACAAAAATAGACTTAACTTCGAATATAGTACTTGATTGAACAGTCAAATTAGGAAGGATACTTAACTATACAGCGGAAGCTTTGATGAAAGATGTTGAAATTTTCCAACTCACAAAACAACTAAAATAATAACACAAGCCTTATCCCACACAATATCGCTTGGCCCAGTACGCTTCACTAGCAAACTCTGATACCACAAAGAACTCGAACACTACCAAGAAGGGAAGAATCATAACATGAAAAAAAAAGGAAAATGAAGGCATGAGCTTGAAAGCCCAGTAAGTAGCATAACACCCCCTTAGCTGGGTTAGACATGTGGGTAAAACTTAGGCTAGGTCAGAGTTAATAAATAATTTACTAACAAAACATGACTGGGTTTTCCAAACACTTTTAATTAGCTCAAAACCCCAAAACATACAATAATAATGATCAATCGAATTCCATCAAAGTAACATAGTGTTTATCAAAACATAACAATCAAAATCACAAAACTACTAGCCCAGTGGCATGGGGAACAGAAACCACTATTGACCCAGTGGCGGGGCAACGAAAACCACTATTGACCCAGTGGCGGGGCAACAAAGAATTGGGCCCAACGGAACACATATACACATATCAACACTCAGTAGCGCGCATACAAGTCGATTGACAGGTCCAGTGCATACCTTAACTGGCTAAGGCAGAAGACATAGCCCAAAAACAAAACTAGTAACTTAAGTATCAAATCACACAAATAGTACCCAGTTAAGTAATATAGAATAACAGATAAATCGGAACCAAAAAGTTACTAATACAACGGAAGGTTCAAATAATTCCATACCAAAACTATTGTTCAAAACGGCTAAATTACAAGTAATTTAGTCAAAGTGTTATAAATCCTCTGTTGGTGTATAAATGGCAAAATAAAGATATGACCTATGAAAATTAACGTCAAAAGGGGAATACTTTATAAACACATAAATCAATACAGAGTCAAATCAGATCTTTCGGACATAAATATAACCAGAAAATAATATACTTAAACAAAAACATGCCAACCCGATTTACTAAAATCACTTTACGAAAAGGATTTTACAAAATAATATTTTGGGCACGAAGGAAGACTAAAAGACCATCACACCACTTACCTGGAACAAATTAATCAGATAATATATTCCAATGAAACAAGGTCACCTGTAATTTATCCGAAACCTAATAATTAATAAAATCACTGGTCAGAACTTGCCACAAAATTATTAGCAAATCCTTACTAATGATACCCAACAGTAGTTCATGAAAGCCTAGCTCCCAAAATATTTCTCATGACTCCTAAATTTTGCTTTTAAAACATAAGCTTTGTTTAATTAAGGGTTTTTAAACTGTGAACAATACTTGAGTGGATTAAGCATAATATTTGCAACATGAAGAGCCTCCGAAATAATTAAAACAAGGTTCAGGATTTATGAAACTATTTTTATTGCTAAAAGTGACATAACCAAAACGTTGACATGGATAAGCATTGAGATAAGGCTATGAGCATGGATTGTAATTAAAAGACAAAATATACTGAAACACCATGATTGATGAATGATGAGATTAGTGGTGGAATAATTTATGAAATTAAAAGGGAGGAATCAATTAGGGCTTCTGCAAAATTCGAATGCTAGAACTAAGTGTCAAACAATGACATTCAATTTAAACACTAATTACTAGTAACAATGAAGAATTTACCATAATATAGGAGAACAACTTCTTCCCTAATCCGACTCTTGTCATCTAATTTTAAATGTATGAAGAACAAATGCAGATTGAATATATAAGAGGACTCTCGAAACTAACTTTAGGTTTTAGTAGAGATGAATTGGTACTGTTTGTCTCTCCCTCTTCCTTTTTTTTTTTAATTTTTTTTACTGGCGATTAGAGGCACAATATTATTCAATAAAGGGGTATATATAAGTAGGAGGATTTAGGTCTAGAGTTTGAGTCTCCTTTAAAATTCTAAAGGGACTAAAAGAAATAATCATAATACTAATAGGACTCTTGTTTTTTGTTTTGTTTTTATTTTTTGGAACGGGGTATTTCAGGCCGCTGGGCCTATGCTGAATTCTACACCATTTTCTTTTGGGTTGGCCATGAATCCAAATATAAAAATATATTAAGTCATCTCCAAATACTTTAGTGTAACGAACGCGTATGTTAGGCAATTAAAATGGTTATGAATAAGGAGTCGCCAACCAATTTAAGGAAATCGACAAACCCAAAAAAAAAGGAAAGGAAAACTTCGATCTGCGAACTTGAATTCCGAGTTAGGCATGGCAATGGGGCGGGGAATCCCCGAACCCACTGGGGCCCCATCCCGCTCTGGGGAAAAATCCCCATCCCCTTTGGGGATAGGGATGGGGACGGGGATGATTTTTCAAAGTCCGCTCGGGGACAGGACAGGGATGGGGACAAAATTTTCCCTATCCCCGTCCCTATCCCCGAATCCCCATCCCCGAAAATTTTAAAATTACCAAATAACCTTTATTCTAATTATATATATATATATATATATATATATATATATATATTAATAGCAAGGATAAAGTAGTAATTTTTTTCCGAATCACACTTGAGGAGGATGTGTTATTGTATTTTTTTTCGAATAACACTTGTTGATGTATTATTGTTTGATTTTGATGTATTATTGCTTGAGCAAGTTAAATACGTTGTATTTTGAACAGGGTAAAAATTGGGTTCGATTAATTTGATTAGATTTTGGATGGCTTTATAAATCCCCGTTGGATCCCCGTTGGGAATGGGGAATCCGCAGGGATGGGGATGGGGATGGGGATGAGGCAAGAATTATTCCCCAAAGCGGGGATGGGAACGGGGATGGGGATGAGTTTTGGGAGCAGGGATGGGGATGGGGATATACTCCCCCATCCCCGATCTGCCCTATTGCCATCCTTATTCCGAGGCCAGGGGTAAGGTTACGAATTCGAGAATTAGAGAATTCTCGAATCCGCCTATTAGAAAACAGACTCTACTAAAATCCAACTTAAAATGAAAAAGAGCAGGGAGAAGTTTAAAGGAATTTGCAATGATATATTCAAAACATGCAACAAAGAATGTGTTGTTTTACAAAAGAATGTACAAGTACGATTTTCAAGCATAAATTACATGAATAGAAATAATAACGATGAACAAACCTTTCTTGTTAGTAAATATGATGAAAGCAAGGTCGGTCCCTTCATGATGATCGCTTGATTATGACGTTGGCTTATAACTTCATGGGGATTGGATTGAAGGCGCTTGAGAGTAGTGAACGATATGGATGATAAAATTATGATGACAGTGGAAGAGGGAGTTTAATGGGAGAATTTTGAGAGAGTGGATGGAAGTGATTGATAAGAAGTGTTGATGGTAATTGTTGATGGAATGAGTGAAGAGGTGAGGGGGTATTTATAGGTGAAGGAAATTGATGAGGATGGGAGGATAGGGAGGAGGCATGATCCAAGGATCTTGCCCCTAATGGCACGATCATAGGCCCAGTGGCCTATGATGATATCAAAGTTAACCAGGTCAATCAAAATGGTTGTGGTCAAGGGATGGTGGGGGAGAAAAGGGACGCCAAAAATGAAATCAGATTGCATAGGCCCAGCGGCCTATGTCGTGCAAGCACATGAATTGCTGACATGGCGTAAATTGACGGGCTGAGGTTTTAATAGCATAGGCCCAGCGGCCTATGCTTGTTCGTCTGGGCTAGGTTTGCTTTTTGAGCCTATCCTGATGGCGGCATAGACCCATAAGCCTACGCGAGTTTCTAGTCGGCTGATTTGCGGCTTTCCTTTTCGTGGGCTTAACCCTTATGTTTGGTCAAGGTCCATGGGCCTTGGTGCCATGCTTTGGGCCCGATTCTTTCAGCGGAAATTGTCGATGAAAAAAACCCGGTGTCTACAGAGAGCCCCACTTTGATCGAGTCTGAATAGGACGAAGGTCAAAGTAGCCTGAGTTGCGGACCGCTTGCTGTCGGTGCTCCTTTAACGGCGACTGGAAGGTGGATGATTTCAGTGATCTTTTAACGGCGACCGGAAGATTGATGAAGTCGGTGCTCTCTTAACGGCTACCGGAAGATGGATGACATCGGTGCTCTTTTAACAGCGACCAGACGATGGATGATGTCGGTGCTCTTTTAACGGCGACCGGAAGATGATGTTCGTGCTCTTTTAACGGCGATCGGAAGATGGATGATGTCGGTGCTCTTTTAACGACGACCGAAAGATTATGTCGGTGCTCTTTTAACGGCGACCAGAAGATGGATGATGTGGGTGCTCTTTTAATGGCGACCGGAAGATGGATGATGTGAGTGCTCTTTTAACGGCGACCGGAAGATGATATCGGTGCTCTTTTAATGGCGACCGGAAGATGGATGATGTCGGTGCTCTTTTAATAGCGACCGGAAGATGATGTCGGTGCTCTTTTAATGGCGACCGGAAGATGATGTCAACGCTCTTTTAAAGGCGACCAAAAGATGGATGCTAGTGCTCTTTTAATGGCAGCTGGAAGATGTCGGAGCTCTTTTAACGGTGACCGGAATGTTTCCTCCATGGCAACAAGAGAAAACAGTGTTAGTTCTCGAAATACAAATTGATCTGAATGTGTCGGTTTTTAGGCATGTGAGGCCCATTAGAGCTGGACTAGGCTTGGCGTTTTAGAGCTTGGGTCGTCATCTCCAATTGTAGGCCCAGCAGCCTACGCCTTTTCATTTTTGGTTTGGGTCCGGCTTTTAGAGCCTGGGCCGAGAACTTTTGGCCGCCATCTTCCAGCGTAAGCCCAGCGGCCTACGTGTCTTAAATTTCTTTTTGTTTTCTTCTTGTTGATGGCATCTTTCGCGGGGCCCACCTCGTTTGTGCTTTCAAGGAGGCCATGTCGCCTTGTCTCTTCTTTGGGAGGCAAAGAGATGAGGCTTGGATTTTCAACCAATGGGGTGCATTTGGCATCTCGAGGTGGGTCATTGGAACGGAAGACCTATATTCACTCGACTTTTCTATAAGTTCATTGCTCCTTCATTCATTTGTTCATGCCTTCTTCCCTTCTTTCCTTAGAGCTCCTCACTTGTTCTCTTAAATTGATTTTTTTTGAAAATTCTTGAGTCTTTGGAGAAAATGCAACCTCGAAGACATAGGAATCCTCCTCTTCCTTATGCAGCGGAATGGCCTCATGAAGGTTCTTCCAGGCGAAGCTTTGCACCCGGGATCGAGCCTATTCCTCCCAAGCTTCTTCTTCGGTCATGGAATCATGTATGGTACCATCGCTCGCATATCAAGGTAACTCCTGATCCTTCTTATGGTTATGGTTATGCTTATTTTAGTGTAAAAATGAGCAAGTAGAAAGATAAGCTTCCATGCCTTGTCGATTTTTAGCTAGTTTAAGCCGTAGTAGAACATAGCCATTTCGATTTTCATGCATGCTTGCTATTGAGAAAATTCGGCCCATTTCCCTTGCGTAGGCCTAGTTGTCTGTATGCATTTTCTTGAGCCCATGTGACTTTGACCGACCCATGACCTGGCCGAATGTCCCAGCATAGGCCCAACGACCTATGGTTATTATTTTTGGGCCCAAACAGAGCCTGATCAAACAAAGAACTGGCCCAATGCGTTGGCATAGGCCCATTGGCCTACGCTAATCTTCTTGGACTTTTGACGTGTTCTGTGGGCCGATGTAAATGGCCCATTGTTCGTAGACCTCGGTTTTTATCGTTCTTTCTCAGGGAGCGAGGGGCCTTAGCTCTGACTACTTGACTCTAGGTAGGGTTTACGATCATATAGATGATAGGTTTAGGGTAATAAACAGCACAAACACACTAAGGTTCAGTCAGAAAGGGGAAACAATGGGTGTCGGGAGACTTCGGGATGCAAATGGGGATGACGAAATGGGTTTTGCAACAAGGGAGTAACAAGAAGGGAGAATCAAGTGGTAATTCCGTTAGAAAATACCAACCGAGCTTCCTCTTCCGAGGACAGTCCGGATTAACTTCCCCAAGGTCCATCGACAGACCCGGGGGGTTAATGAAATGGAATTACCTAGTTAGTTTCTATTCACTTTCATGAATAGAATGCTAACTATGCCAATTCCCACCTTCTGACACAAGTGTTGGATGTATTCGGGAGCTTTTGAACCCGAATACATCCTACTTGAGGGAAGGATAGGAGTGGGAAACTGATTCCTCAACTAATTACTCACTAACATTGCTAACCCAAACCTAATCACCATTCACATCCTTAAAATCTCCCTAACCCATTATGGTTCTATCCTCTAATCATCCTATCTAACATGCTAACAACAATAATAACCTCATTCATGCTTAAAAAGATATTCAAATCAGCAATAACAATCCAGAAACACCAAGTAATCCAAATAACAAAAACAGAGATTAATAAGTAAATGATGAACTAAAGAGAGAATAGTTAAGAAATGCTCATTGATATCGATGCCAAAGGAAATACTCCAGAATAATAATGCTTCAATGCTCCAAAGATAAGAAATAATCTTCAAACTTCAAAGAGGAATCCAATAAAATCCAGTGCAAGAACAATAATCTAAGTAAAAACTCTCACTAATCACTCTAATTCAAAGCTTAAATATCATAAAAGTATGATAAAGTATGTGCTAAGATAGGATAATAGATGATATTCAGCTAAAAGACCTAAAACCAATAAATAAAAGCCAAGTTTGTTACTCAAAACTCGTCACTTTGATAAACAGACAAAACGCATCTGCAGGGGATCGTGGGAACGGTCTATGAGACCATGGCCACAGTCCTGCGTAGTGCAGGCGATTTCTCTCTTCTCTTCGCAGCACCGTGGGCACGGTGCCCCTGGACCGTGGGTACGGTCTGGCGAATAGGGTAGATTACTTTTCGCTCCTTTGCACCGTCGTGGCTATGGTCTCCCAAGACCGTGGCCACGGTCTTGCTCGGCCAAAACTTCATTTAGGCAGGTCAAGAACCCACCATGGCTACGGTCAAGATAACCGTGGCCACGGTCTTGCTTGGCTCCCACTCCTTCTTACCTTGGGCTTAGCTTGATCCCACCGTGGGTACGGTCAAAACGACCGTGGCCACGGTCTTGCTCGGAGCAAGTCTACTCCCTTTTGAGCTCTTTGACATGTCCGGCCTTTCCGTCTCCTTTGCCTTTTACTCGACCAGGACTCGGGGAATCTCGGGATTTCTAAATTAGGTGCAAAAATGGCCCTTTTTACCACGTTCTGAGTAAAAACTCTGAAATCTACAAAATTACCAAAAACGCATTAAAAGTTATTAAATTAAGCTACGAAACAAGTCAAAAGCCTAAGGATTTAGGCGGTATTTAGACACAAAATTGGGTCTAAACACCCCCTACACTTAAACTTTTGCTCGTCCCGAGCAAAACAAGATAAAAACTAACTAAACTAACACTAACTCCTCTGTCGTGGGAGAGAAATGGGTGCATTTAGCATATGCACCAAGCCCTTTGAACCCCCCGGCAGCCCGGGTGGACGAGATGGACTCGTGAGGGTTTGTAGCGGTTATACCCACAAAAGTCAAAGAAAAAGGAGAGAGGGAAAGTGAAAACAAAACCGAAGAAAACTAAAGGAAAGAAAAACAAAGGCTTTGATTCAAAAGATCTCGCAACCTAACTAAGAACACTTTATTAAGCCTCCAAAAGCAACTGTTATGAGCATCTCACAATCCCCTATCCCAAGCAAAAGTCAGTCTTTAAGATTTTCGATTTCCTACATTTAGTGTCAAGCAAAACCCCATGTGCGTAAGTGCTAGTGGGTTCCAACTGAATCCAAATGACTCCAAGGACTCATGCCCGAGCTCAAAAAACAACCAAATGAATAAGGAAAGAAAAGAGTTGCCCTTCCCCGCATTTGGTCGCCCTTGGCTTGGTGAGGGCCGTAGGTGATGCAAGGAGAGGCCCCACACTTTATTAACGCTCAAACTTTTCTTTTTTGGGGTTGGGTAATCCCAACAAAATTGCTTTTTCTTTTTCTCTTTTTTTTTTCTTTTTATAGGTCGGCATTAGCCTTACTTTCGGGAATTGGACGACCCAAATATGGGGTTTACCCTCCCAACACGGTCTTTTCCATACACACCTCCGCCGAGAATTCGATATGGGAGGAGCTTAAGGGGTAATAGCGCCGTATCGCTAATACCGGGCCCGTGTAGGTTGGCTAAGTGTATGGTGGTTAGTGTCATTCAGCAACACGCCCCACTTAATCCGGTTATTGTAGCTTTTGCTTTCTTTTTCTTTTTCTTTTTAACTTTGCTTTTGCTTTTGCTAAACGGGAAAAAAAAGGAAACAAGCTCGGACACAAACCCCTAGAATCTCCTGACTTCAACTAGAACGTGAAAGGAATCGGGGGTTTCACTAGGCACTTGATGAAGGACATCTAAAGAGATAAGCCATGACTCGTACCTAAGATAGGGTCGAAATGCTCAGACCGGTTTCTTTTAAAGAAGATTAAGAACGGCTTCTCAATTTCGACAACAAGATCCGAGAAACAAAGCAAAGACAAAAACAAAAGAAAACTTTTAAGGTTTTCACTCCCTTTTTTTTTCCTTTTTCACATGAAAATTTTTCAAATTTTAGGCAAAAACTAAGAAAACAAAGATCAAACTACTAGGTGATCTACCCTTGAAACAAAATATCTCCCCCCCCCCCCCACTTAAAACACCACAATGTCCTCATTGTGGGAAGGTGTCACATGGAAAGGGTAGAGAACCTACAAAAACAAACAAACCCAAACATCTAGCAAATAAAAATGGTGGCGACCCGAGCCAACACGGCTCCAACAACAATATATCCCAACACAAACACTCAAAGGGGTTCGCCACCCAAAAGAAAATCAAGCATGCGACGGATCATGATGAGAATTCACATAAGAAAGAGGAAGGTAGAAAGATAATACCTCAAGCTCTTCATATGCGTTGAAACTTTGATCCGAGGTCGTCGTTCAAGTGAATCAAAACGATATTAGAGCAAAAGACGACTTTACATGCGAGAATGAAATCAAAAGCAAAAGAAAAACTAACTAGACATTGAAAGAAAACTTCAAAGAGGAAAATAAAACTATAAACAAGATGTACATTGCCAATGACATACCTTATCCCCGAATCTCACTCATTGAGGCGGGAAATAAGGGTGAAACTCAACACAAACTAACCGAACAGACATGATTCATTTCATTTCATTAAAGACAACCGTTCATTACATCCAAATCATCCACGCTCCAAAATCCAACCAAACAACAAACAAACTAAGCTATCACCGGCCAAAACACGACCAACGACCAACTAAAACATCCCAACTACAACCGACCAACAACCAAACTACCAACAAAATACAACCAAAAGACCACCACATCCAAATGCAACCGACCTTGAGAGCAACACCAAAACAAGCCAAAAGGACCCGAGACACCTACACGCCAAAACCACAAAGCCTTTTCATCCAAACCCCGATGAAGCATCCCCTCACACTTATATGTCACACAATAAAGTATGTAAAAACTAATGACAAAGATCGGGTGGGGGCGGGAAATGCTTACAAACAGTCCTCAAGCGGATCCTCCCGGAGGAGGACGGGGTTGGAGTTGCGATTGGATGCCAACAAGAATCTCTTGTTGGGCCTCGAGCATACCTTGCAAATCCTCGATAAGGCTTTGTTGGTTTTGGATGAGTTCTCGCTGCACTTGAAATTCATCGTGAAGCTCTTGGAGTTGATCACTAATACGCTCTAAGGTGTCATCATTTGCTTTGCTAGGCCCCGCTTCTTCTCCTTGCTCTCCTTCATCGTCCCCTTCCTCATCTTCTTCTGCCTCCTCGTCACCTTCCTCTTCTGGCTCCCAAGGACCACCCACCATATAGCGCCCCCCGAATTCTTGGCCACAAGACCAATTTCGTCGATCGGAGACATCTAAGCGCTCTTCAGCATGATCGTCAGCCAAATGAACCACGACGCTATGAGAGTCGTTTCCATGGCGGTAGAGTGTTTGCGTTTTGTTTTTCTCCAAGAATTCCATCTTCCGTAGGAGAACACCGTCGATAGGATCAGGGAAGTACCGTGGAGTCCACTTGCCTAGATAAGACTCGAACCCTTGCTTCCTTAGAAAATGGCGGATGATGTGACCAATGCCAATGGTCATGTTCCGGGTTTCAAGGCTTATTTCCCGAAGACAGTGGAGGATGCATGAGCTAGTATTGACCCAACGACCATTGATCGCGTTGTAGAGGATGAAAAGGTCGTCTTTGCGGATGCTTGAACGTCCGGTGTCGCGGCCGAAGACGGAGTTTGAGATGATGTGGTGAAAGATACGGACGCTCAGATTACAAAAGTCTCTGGCCTTAGAATTGCTCGGGCAATATACTTGCAATTTTCGGGTTCGAAACTTTGGATATCGTCTCCTCCAACAGGTGAGGGCTCGCATGGCTTCTTGCTCATCAAATTTGACACACTCCCCGTAGAAGATACCATCCTCAGGAAGGCCCAGAGCATTGCAAAGGTCCTGGACTGTACACTCAACTCCTTCTTGGCCACAATGTAAGAGAAAGTGGCATTGGATGTGCCGTCTTCCTTTACCACTAAAGAACTCAGAAACTCAAGCACCGGCTGCTCGATAATGGGCTCGTTGATTGTGGCGAAAACTTCCCAGCCCATGACTTTGATGAAAAAGTCCATGCTCGGTTTACAGTAGACAATCTGAGCCTTTTCTTCGTGATATAAGTCCGGAGCACAGATTTTTCGCTTTTTCAGCCTTTCGTACCTCGCCTAATGCATTTCGTCCCGGAAGCTGACTTTTACTTTCGGGTCACATTGTATTACGGAGGCGGGTTGACCCTTGTAGCGGGTCTTGCCGGGTTCAGAAGAAGTAGATGGGGCAGGGGTCTGTTCCGGCTCTGACCGGGCACGTTTTGCTCGTCCCATTGAAACAACTGAAAGCAAAACAACCACAACAACGAAGCACAACAACGACACTAACCCAAAATCCCGAAGAAAAACAAAAGCTCAACCAAGAATCTCACCAATGACACTCTAATCTCCAAGCTAACAATCAAATTGGCATTCCCAAACTCATCCAAAAGCATTCACCCAAGACCCACAAAATCGCACAAATAATCGATCCAAATGTGCAAGAAAAATGAGATTTGATGCACCAACAAACAAGGAATACCTGGGTTGAAGACTTTGAAGAGATGCTTTGCTAAAATCGAGCCCCAACAAGAACGAGAACCCAGAAATTGCTCCTCAAGAACCCCGAAAATGGTGGAGAAGCGGAATGCAGCGCAGCTAGGGCAAAAACGAGGGAGAAATTGGAGAGAAGGGAAAGATTTTGTGACGGATTTGTCGACTTGGGCAAGGGATTTTGGGTTTTAGGTTGGAAGAGGGATTTTCGAGTGAGAGAGAAGGGAAGAAATTGAAAGAGAAATGAGGAAGAACGAATTTTAGCCCCGAAAATATTCGCAGGATTTCGATTCACCGTGGCCATGGTCATTTTGACCGTGGGCACTGTCTAACTCGGGAAGGGAAAAAGGGCGAAAATTGCTGTCTTGAGACCGTGGCTACGGTAACATCCACCGTGGCTACGGTGAAGCTCGGATATAATTTTTCCAGGAAAAATGCTGCGTTTAGACCGTGGGTGTAATTAAACCAACCGTGGGCATGGTAGAGCTCGGGAAGAGACTTGGAAAAATTGCATACTGGGACCGTGGCCACGGTCAAAACAATCGTGGGTACGATTCTCTTCGGTGACTCCCCTGCACCTACAAGGCTCAAAAACTTGGGAAAAAAATTGTTAAGTCCTAAAATCTACCCTCTTATATCAAATCTCTTATCTTTCTCGCTCAATCATCATTCAAAGACACTTTCCCAACACTCAAAAACCACTTTGAATCACGTCCTTCATAGAACCTTTTTTCACTCTCGATTTTTTTAACTTTTTTCATTTTTTACTCTTTTCTTTCTTTATTCTCAAATTTTAACAAAAACAAAGAAAATGAAAATGCTAAACAAGAGAAATAAAAAAAAGGAAGAAAATGAAAGAAAACACTAAAAGAAGGGGAAGTAGTTCATACCTCTCCCGGGTGCTTGTTTTAGGTCCTAGCCTGACCTACCCCGATGCTTTCAATCTTCAAAGTTTGCGAGGTACACCACAACTGTCCCCGCGTATTCCTCGTCCATGAAGTATGGTTTAAGCTTTGATGAGTTCACCTTGAAACAATCCCCCTTTTCATTCTTCAATTCAACCACCCCGGCGGGAAGAATTCTCACAATTTCAAATGGCCCGGACCATCTTGAGCTCAATTTCCCGAAGAATAACTTCAGCCTTGATTTGAAGATGAGAACCCTATCGCCTACCACAAGCTCATAACAGTTCAACCTCTTATCATGCCAAGCTTTCGTTCTTTCCTTGTAGATCTTGTTATTTTCATAAGCATGACGCCGCAGCTCCTCGAGTTCTTCTAATTGAAATAAACGACTAGCTCCGGCCGCCTTGAGATCGAAATTCAACTCCTTGATTGCCCACATCGTTTTATGCTCAAGTTCTACGGGAAAGTGACATGCCTTCCCATAGACAAGACGATACAGAGTAGTACCGATCGGTTTCTTGTAGGCAGTGCGATATGCCCACAAGACTTCATCCAATCTCTCTGCCCAATCCTTCCGTGAAGAGTTGACCGTCTTTTCCAAGATCTCTTTGATAGCACGGTTTGAGATTTCTACTTGCCCTTGTGTTTAAGGATGATAAGGGAGTCCCTTCTTATGATTGATGCCATACTTTGCCAAGAGGGACTCAAACTTCTTCTCGATGAAGTGGGATCCGTTGTCGCTAATGATAACTCGTGGAATGCCAAATCTTGGGAAAAGAATCTTTTTCAAGAATCTCGACACGGACTTGCTATCGCACTTCACGCATGGGATAGCTTCGACCCATTTGGAATCATAATCTACTACCACTAGGATGTATTGAAAACCTCGTGATGACGGAAAGGGACCCATGAAATCTAACCCCCATACATCCAAAACCTCTACCTCAAGGATGAAATTCAATGGTGCTTCATTCTTCCGGGAGATATTTCTAAACCTTTGGCATTTATCGCATTGCTTGACATGAAGATGGGCATCACGAAAGAGTGTCGGCCACCAATAGCCGGCTTGTAAGACTCTCGCTGCCGTCTTTTGGGAGCCACCGTGACCTCCCACCGGGAATTCGTGACAATGTGTCAAAACAGATTGCACCTCGCTCTCGGGAAGACATCGCCTATACATCCCGTCATTGCATAGCCGGAATAGGAATGGATCATCCCAAAAGTAATGTTTCATGTCGTGGAAGAACTTCTTCTTTTGATGAGGGTTCAGATTTGGAGGAATCACCTCGCTAGACAAGTAGTTTATGATGTCGGCATACCACGGGCTAGAATGCTTGATGGTCATGATTCGCTCATCCGGGAAAGAATCCACGATCGGTTGGGTATCCTCCAAGTCAACAAGGATTATCGATAGGTGATCGGCTACGACATTCTTCGTGCCGGCCTTGTCGCGGATTTCCAAATCAAACTCTTGCATAAGCAAGACCCACCGTATAAGCCTCGGCTTTGTTTCTTTCTTCCCCATCAAATATTTAATCGCGGCATGGTCCGTGTATACTACCACCTTGGAGAACATAAGGTACTGCCGAAATTTGTTGAGAGCAAAGATGATTGCCAAAAGCTCCTTCTCCGTGGTCGTGTAATTCCTCTTTGCGCTATCGAGCGTATGGCTTGCATAGTAGATAACTCTTGGCTTCTTCTCTATGGTTTGAGCCAAACACGCTCCCACGGTAAAATCGCTCGCATCCGCCATGATTTCGAAGGGTAATGTCCAATCCGGGGGTTGAACCACCGGAGCGGAAATCAAGGCTTGCTTTAACCTATAAAATAACTCAAGGCATTCATCAATAAAAGAGAAAGGGGCATCCTTGCACAAGAGATCAGTTAGAGGTCGAGCGATTTTGGAAAAATCCTTGACGAACCGGCGATAAAAGCATGGCCAAGGAAGCTACGCACCCCCTTAACAGAAACTGGGGGTGGTAGGCGCTCTATAACCTCAACTTTAGCCTTGTCCACTTTAATGCCCTTAGAAGAAATCAAATGACCCAACACAATACCTTCTTCCACCATGAAGTGACATTTCTCCCAATTCAACACTAAGTCAACATCCTCACAACAGGTTAGAACTTTCTCAAAATTCAGCAAACAATCATCAAAGGTATTACCATAGACAGAAAAATCGTCCATAAAGACTTCCATGCATTTTTTCAATTGAGGACAATGCTTTGTCCAAGCATGGGGGGATTTGTGTGAAAAATTTGATATTTGTAGTCTCTGTGCATTATGGTATATATGCGCAGTAGTGTCTTGAGTGTGTTTTTTTTTTTTTGTTTTTCTTAGTTTTTCTAGTTTAGTTTCACTTGTTTAAAATTGCATCCACCTAGGTGCATTAGTTAGATTTGCATGTAGTTTTTCTTTTCTTCTTTTCGTAGTTTGTTTTAGTTTCATATTTTCTTGTTTTCATTTAGAGTCTTGTAAAAAAATTTCTGAAAAAAATTAGAAAATCTGAAAAAAATAGAAAATCTAAAAAATAGAGATAGTTTTCTTTTGACTTGATTTGATCTTGTATAGCCCGTTTGTGAAGGACTGTGAATTGACACGAGTTGTGAAGTTAAATGTTGTGAGAATCGTGCTAGGAAAATAAGACCGATTGCCTTTGTTTTTATTGTAAGAGTGAGTTGTGCATACGCATATCTTTTTAAACTAGGTAATGATTGTTGAGCGCTACCCGTGAGTCCACATAAGCCTAAAAGAAAAGACTAATCATTTTTATTGGTCTTATTTCCATGAGTGACTCACCATTGTGGCATCCTCCTTCATTTGCTTTGCATCTCCTTGAAATTGCTATGCGTTGTACATTGACAAGATGATAGAGGCATTAGGATTTGAACCCGCAAGCCTTGACCACCCGTTTACATCAGAATATCCTTAGTTAGCCCTTTCTTGCCTTGACTTTTTCTTTTCTTGAACCCACATTATGAGCCTTGGCCGATTATATATTTCCTACCCTTAAGCCATTGCTTGAAATGAGTTGAGTATGAAGTTGGGTTGATTATGATTACTTTGGCGGTTTGGTTTGTGATGGGGATTGGTTTGAGTTGTAAATATTGATTTGATTCCCCAAAATTATGTGCATTGAGGTTGTTGGTTGGAATTGGTAGCTTGCCTAGTGTGTGTTGTTTATAAGTGTGTATGTTTCATTCAAGAAGAAATAGAAAAAAAAAAGAAAAAAAATCAGAAGAAAAAAAAAACAGAAAAAAAAGCGAAAAAGAAAAAAAGTCGGAGAATTCCGAAAAAAAGAAGAAAAAGAGAATAAGGTGTTTTACGTTGTGTTTCTTTTGTTTTGAGGCAAGTTTCCAATTGTTTGTGGGATTGATTTGGATTGATTTTAAGTGGTGAGAGTGTATGTATGTCGAATTGGTGTGGAATAATTTCAAGCTTTGGCTTTTAGCTCCACGATTCCCAAATATTATCCACTCCTTACCCTTAACCCTAGTCCCGTTACAACCCTTGAAAGTCCTCTTGATTGTCATTGGTGCATTGCGTATTCGCGGTGGAGAGTTGAGATTCTTAGCAAGTACGTGGTTGATTGTAGCTTTGGTTAGGGTATTGAGAGAACCAACATATTTATATGATCAAACACTTGAGCAGAGTGTTTACCGTGTGAGGTTTGTTCTCAATCTTACCTAGTTTCATGCATAACATGTGCATACTTATCTCATCGGTGAATAAGGGTGATTGGTTGAACTTGATGAGTGTCATTCTTGTATAATTTGTCTTCATCTACTCGTGTAACTCGGCTTTTTCTTCATTCTTGGGCCGTACTTTACTTTAGATTAGGTTGATTGAATGTCCTATCAATGCCATCTTGAGGAGTTGTAATTAAATAAATATTTTCGTTTTCTTTTTACTTTTGAGTCTTTTTAATTTTACTTTCAGTTCTTTGAGTCTTTTTGTCCCGGTTTATTTTATTTTATTTTATTTTCTTTCTTGCCTTTTCTTTTGAGTCTTGACTTGCTTAGGGACAAGCAAGGACTAAGCATGGGGGATTTTGATAAGTGCTTCTTGTATATATGAATACTTGGTTGTTTTGGTGCGAGTTTGGGGAGTATTTGATTTGATTACATTATTTTATACCCGAATTTCCCATATTACGCTTGGTTTGGAGTTTGGTGAGTTTTGTAGGTAATTTGTGAAGAATCGATGCAAACCGAGCTTAAAATCAAGAGTAGATCCAAGTTATGAGCTTAAAGGACCAAGAAGTGAGATGTTGGATCACCCAAGGCCCAAACAATGGCCCAAAGGACTCCTAGGCCTGAAAAAGCAGCGGCACGGGTGGTGCCAGAGGAGGCACGGGTAGTGCCTATGACCAGAACATGAGAAAAATTGAAGCAGTGCACTGACACGGGTAGTGTCTAGGAGGCACGGTCCGTGTCAGCAGGGGCACGGTCCGTGTCACCCCAGGCACGGTCCGTGTCACCTGTGTCTCTTCATTTTCGGCGGTTTTGAGTTGTTATTTGCCTATATTATGCTTGTTTCCGGTTGTTCATAGGCAATCATCATTCTACTATCTTCCATTCCATAACCTAACCCTAATCCATATCCTTCCATACCATCCATCTCCATCTCTACCATCATCCATCCCTTCCTCCATACATCCATCCACATTCATCCTTAGTTGAAGATTGAGTGTTTATTGGAGTTTGAAGATCGATTCTCAAGAAATCCATTGAAGTGGAGGAGCAAAAGTCCCCACCGATCATCATTCAAGCGAGGAACGATTTCCATCTCGGTTTACTTCTCTTTCTTTTAGATTTCATGCTTTCTAGAATAGATTTTGATATGTTTTGTGTTTTGAACATGAGTAGTGAGTAGTTTATTTTAGTTTGGGGGATAAACTCTAATTAGTTGCTTTCATGGATTGAATTTTGTTGGATTGAACAAGTTGTTATCTAGTTTGAATGCATTTCATTTATCCTTTAATTATGTATGTCATTGTTTTTGACTGGCCATCAAGAATATGGAATTAGATTGTTGAATGAAATACCGAACGGAGAAATTCGATAATCGGAACCCTTAGGATTAAACTAGTTATGAAGTGAACTAGACATAGAAGACTTTATAATTAGGGGTCATTGGATAATTTGATCTTTAACTTAGTTAAAATTGAAATAACCACGACAGTAGGTGATTGATTTTGCTAAGCAATCCGTTTCATTGCCAAAAGCTCGCTACGGAATAATTTATGCGATTATCGACCCTAAAATGTACCAAATTGGTGACATAAATGTTCAATCCACTTATTTGATTCATAGAGTTACTTAGGTTTTATCCCCTGAACGTCTTTTTCCTATTGATTGGATCTTGTGATTTATGTGAATATTAGTTAGATTTGCTATTTGTTAGTGAATAGAATTAGCTATAGATTGATCTCATTCAAAACCCGACTGATTTAGCAATCACATAGGAAGCTAGTTTGGTGTGTAGTTAGCAAAGTCCCTGTGGGATCGACCTTGATATTTGCTACACGTACACCCGTGCACTTGCGGCTTATCAGCGGTAATCAATACACATCCGCCAACCGGTGACGGTCCGGGTACTAACTAGTTCTTTCTTGTCATTTTCAATCACAGTCATTCCACCCTTCTTGGGTACACATTGAATCGGGCTTACCATTCACTATTTGTGATGGGGAAGATGATCCCAGCAGCTAGCAACTTCACTACTTCCTTTTTAACCACCTCTTGCATATTGGGATTTAAACGACGCTGGGGTTGTCTAGTAGGCTTTGTATCTTCTAATAAGTCAATCGAATGCATGCATATAGAAGGGGACAGACCTTTCAAATCCTCTATCTTATAACCTAGTGCCCCCTATGTTTTCTAAGCAACTCAAGCAACTTGGACAATTCAGAACCATTCAATTTTGCATTCACAATGACCGGGCAAGATTTCTCATCATCCAAGAAAGCATATTGGAGGGAAGGGGGCAAAGGTTTAAGCTCTAAAGGAATAGAAGCTTGAACTTGAGAGGAAGACATACCTTTGTAGATCGCATCTTGAATTTCCATGCACTCCATATAAGGCTCGTCAATAATAATCTCCTCATGCATGGGTGATGAGTCAAGAAGTTTGGTGAAGAAAGTAATATCGGTGCCGTCAGTCTCAAATTGGAAAGATTCCAATAAGCAAGCTCCCAAGGGATCGTCACATATAGACTCAAGTAGATGGGAGTCCTCAATATACTCATCAACAAGAAACTCCATCATATCAATAGCATAGCATGAGTCCCCATACGAAGGAACTTTCAATGACCCCTCAAGTGGAAAAATGATGCTTTCGTTACCAACATTCAACGACATGCTTCTATTCTTGACATCAATTATTGCTCCGCCGTGGCAAGGAACGACCTTCCCAAAATGACAGGGATGTTGTTGTCTTCCTCCATCTCCAAGATCACGAAATCACACGAAATCAAAAACCGCCCTACTTGGACCGGGATGTCCTCCAATATTCCCAAAGGTCTTCGCACAGAACAGTCGGCCAATTGGAGGTTAATTGTTGTAGGAGCTAGATAGTCGAGATTCAACTTCTTGCAAATCGAATAAGCATGACGCTTACACTCCCTCCTAGATCACAAAGGGCATGGCCAATCCGCATGTCACCAATGGTGCATGGAATAGAAAAACGTCCGGGGTCGGCTAACTTCTCCGGTGATTTGTTACCAATAATGGCACTACAATCCGCTGTCAAATGGATCGTAGATTTGTCTTGAATCCTCCTTTTGCTTGTGAGAAGCTCCTTCAAATGCTTCTTGAAATATGGGACCTTGAAAATAGCATCAAGAAACAGAATGTTTACTTGAAGCTTTTTGAGCATCTCAATGAACTTTGAAAACTTCGCATCGGCCTTGGGCTTTGCTAACCGCTCGGGAAAAGGGACCGGCGGTAACATTGGTTTCTCAATGGCTTGGATCGGCTCTTCTTCCACCATCTTTCCTTTCCCTTTCCTTACCTTCTCCATCTACTCTCTTTCCTTACTAAATTCTTCCAACTCCTCTTCATATACTCCATCAACTCCCTCACCCAAGACTAACTCGCTTTCCCGCTTCTCCATCAAATCTTCCTCCTCTGAGACATCTACCACATCACCCTCTTTGTCACCCAAGACTTCCTCTCCCACCATCCTAAGGCCATCAATCTCCCTACCACTCCTCAATGTAATAGCATTAAGTTGCCCCTTCGGATTTGGTTGGGGTTGGCTAGGCAAAGATTGGATAGGTTGAGATTGTTGTGCCATTTGGGCCAATAGTAGCTCGAGGTTCTTGATGCGAGCTTGATCACTTTCTTGATCTAAGGCCATCTTTTCTTGAGATAGGGCTATCTTTTCTTGAGATAAGGCCATCTTTTGAAGGGTTTGTTCAAGGGTTTCTTGTTGTGGTTGTTTGGGAGCTTGGGAAGATTGACCTTGGTGAGGATTTTGGTGGTATTGGCGGCGATTTTGATTAGGGAAACCGGGGGGTGGGTTTTGGTTTAGTGGAGCTTGTTGGTTGTAGGCATAATTCCCACAAGGACGAATGGGGGTTTGATTGGTATAGGAGAGGTTATTGTTGGGATAAATGGCTTGGACTTGCTCGGCTTGATACTCTTTACATCGCTTCAAAGAATGTGGCCCTCCATAAAAATCACATACAAGAACTCGGGCATCCGGAATAAGCATAGGTACTTCTTGAGCTGCCTTTACTTGCCTCGTGGTCTCCTCCAAAGCCGACTTTTGTTGCATCTCTAGAACGGCATTCATGAGAAATTTAATAGTAGGATTGCTTTCTAGAGGAGGACCATCTCTTCGACCACGGCCGCCTCCCCAATGAGGAGAGTTTTGAGATAACTCGTGAAGAAATACGTTTGCTTCCTCCGCCGTCTTCTTGAGGAACATGCCCCCCGAGGCATGATCGATGGATTCTCTCAAAGAGCTACTCAGTCCGAAATATAAATGATGCAATAATAACCAATCCTCAAGATTGTGGTGTGGACACCTCCGTTGTCCGTAGGAGACCCTTAAATCTCCCCCATGCTTCGAATAACGACTCATCGGATTCTTACTTGAAACTCATGATGGCTTGCCTCAACCGACACGTCTCATCATTGGGGAAAAACCTTTGAAGAAAGTCGCGGCTAAGGGCATCCCATGTAGAATAGGTTCCGTGCGGACACGTGTTGAGCCACAATAGTGCTTTCCCTTTCAAAGTGAGAGGGAAAAACTTCAGCTTCATGTACTCGGTGGAGCCTCCATTCATTTGTACGAAGCCGATGCGTTGCTCGAACTTGTTGATATGGTCAATAGGATTTTCATGCTCTCCTCCATGGTACGGAGTGTTCTCGAATATTTCCAACAAATATGGCTTGAACTCGAACGATGAGTTCGGAGGTAATTCTGGTAATATGATGGGATCGCCTCCCGTACCCGACGATGGTAAGGAATATGATGCTAAGGTACGGGGTGGATCTTGTTCTACGTCATACATTGGAATTTCGATCGTCTCTCGCTCCCTTTGTTGTCTTCTTCGTCTCGAGCCGGCGTTAGCTTGGCGAATAATGCTCCTCGGGTTCGAATTCGGTGGAGTTATAGGAATTTGGCCTCGTCGAGATCGAGTCCTCATGCACAAAAGGGACAAACAGAAGAATCAAATTTCCAATAACCAAGAATAACAAAATCTCTAGCAGTGAAATGATCTTAAACGACCTAAAGACAAAGAGCTAAGCTAGGTGCGCTTGCTCCCTGGCAACAGCGCCATTTTGTGTAATGTGGTTCGTAGACCTCGGTTTTTATCGTTCTTTCTCAGGGAGCGAGGGGCCTTAGCTATGACTACTTGACTCTAGGTAGGGTTTACGATCATAAAGATGATAGGTTTAGGGTAAAAAACAACACAAACACACTAAGGTTCGGTCAGAAAGGGGAAACAATGGGTGTCGGGAGACTTCGGGATGCAAACGGGGATGAGGAAATGGGTTTTGCAACAAGGGAGTAACAAGAAGGGAGAATCAAGTGGTAATTCCCTTAGAAAATACCCACCGAGCTTCCTCTTCCGAGGATAGTCCGGATTAACTTCCCCAAGGTTCATCGACAGACCCGGGGGTTTAATGAAACGGAATTACCTAGTTAATTTCTATTCACTTTCATGAATAGAATGCTATCTATCCCAATTCCCACCTTCCGTCACAAGTGTTGGATGTATTCGGGAGCTTTCGAACCCGAATACATCCTACTTGAGGGAAGGATAGGAGTGGGAAACTGATTCCTCAACTAATTACTCACTAACATTGCTAACCCAAACCTAATCACCATTCACATCCTTAAAATCTCCCTAACCCATTATGGTTCTAGCCTCTAATCATCCAATCTAACATGCTAACAACAATAATAACCTCATTCATGCTTAAAAAGATATTCAAATCAACAATAACAATCCAGAAACACCAAGTAATCCAAATAACAAAAATAGAGATTAATAAGTAAATGATGAACTAAAGAGAGAAGAGTTAAGAAATGCTCATTGATTTCGATGCCAAAGGAAATACTCCAGAATAATAAAGCTTCAATGCTCCAAAGATAAGAAATAATCTTTAAACTTCAAAGAGGAATCCAATAAAATTCAGTGCAAGAACAATAATCTAAGTAAAAACACTCACTAATCACTCTAATTCAAAGCTTAAATATCATAAAAGTATGATAAAGTATGTGCTAAGATAGGATAATAGATGATATTTAGCTAAAAGACCTAAAACCAATAAATAAAAGCCAAGTTTGTTACTCAAAACTCATCACTTTGATAAACAGACAAAACGCATCTGCAGGGTATCGTGGGCACAGTCTATGATACCGTAGCCACGGTCCTGCGTAGTGCAGACGATTTCTCTCTTCTCTTCGTAACACCGTGGGCACGGTGCCCCTGGACCGTGGGTACGGTCTGGCGATTAGGGCAGATTACTTTTCACTCCTTCGCACCATCGTGGCTACGGTCTCCCAAGACTGTGGCCACGGTCTTGCGCGGCCAAAACTTCACTTAGCCAGGTCAAGAACCCACCGTGGCTACGGTCAACATAACCGTGGCCACGGTCTTGCTTGGCTCCCACTCCTTCTTCCCTTGGGCTTAGCTTGATCCCACCGTGGCTACGGTCAACAAGACCGTGCCACGGTCTTGCTCGGAGCAAGTCTACTCCTTTTTAAGCTCTTTGACATGTCCGACCTTTCCGTCTCTTTTGCCTTTGACTCGACCAGGACTCGGGGAATCTCGGGATTTCCAAATTAGGTGCAAAATGGCCCTTTTTACCATGTTTTGAGTCAAAACTCTGAAATCTACAAAATTACCAAAAACGCATTAAAAGTTATTAAATTAAGCTACGAAACAAGTCAAAAGCCTAAGGATTTAGGCGGTATTTAGACACAAAATTGGGTCTAAACACCCATTAGCCATCGTAGGCCCAACGACCTTTGTTAATTTTACTAGGCCTTGCGCCACGATTTTGGCCCATCTTTTAATCATAGGCCCATGGGCCTACGTTATCCTTTAGTGGGCTTTATCTTTTGTTGCTCACTTGATATCGAGCGGCACTGAGTCTTTGTTTGCATGCCTTAACTCTTTAAAAACCTAGGGGATTCTAAAAATCCCTTGTAAGTCGCAGCATCCATAACTGTGATTTTGTACGTGACACATTGGTAGCGTCCAGTTTTGAGCTTTTTTGGGCATGTTTGGTGGCCTGGGATTGCCGGACCGATCGTGTCTTGGGGCGAGCTATTGCGGAGAGGTTTTGGGATATTACTAATATTTTTCATCTGCCGGTGGGTGAGATGACTGTGACCCCTTTAGATTTTGTCATGATCACCGGTCTTCGTTGGGGAGGACAGAACTTGGTGTTCCAGAGGGAGATCCCCCTGGAGGTCATGACCCTGTTGGGTCCGGTATTGGCACGTCTTCGGCCCGGGCAGGGCTTATCATACCTGTCCTACGCCCACTTTGAAGCGGCCCTATGTCACAACGACTTCTCGAGCTTGCCGCTTGATCAGCGACGCTTCCTGTTCTTGGCATACCTCATCTCCTCCACCCTCTTCACTAACCGGGGTGATAGCATTGTCCTGTCTTGGATGTGGAATTTGCTGAATTTTGAGAATGTCTAGAATCTGAACTGGGGTAAGGTGACCTACGCCAATTTTCTTCACAATCTTTGTCGTGGTGTGCGGGCTTCCCGAAATGACGAGTTTGTCATTACTCACCCAGCGCAATCTCATTTTCAATATGGCCCTACATTGTGGAAGATGCTCGAGGTATGAGGTATGTACTCGAGACTCTTCTCACCTTTGCCTTATCCTTTCTTGCTTCATTGTAACCTTGCTTTGTGCAGTCATGGGCTTATGAGTACTTTCGATATTTGAATATTCGATCGAAGAAGGGGAAGACAGTCCTGGTTGCTGAACGCTAGACTGTCAAGAATGTCCGGGGCAAAAAGTACAAGCCGACTTGGATGAAGTCCCGGCACATCCTGGACAACCTCACACCGATATTCTTTCTCTGTCTCTTTCTTGCGCCTTCCATTTTTCTCCTGTTCTAATCTTTTCTCCTTGCAGGCTCAAGTGAACTGGCAACTGTGGGCTGGTTTCGACTTGGTGGGGCTTCCAAGCCCCTTGCATTTGGTGCAGCATGACACGCGCCTCCGCCAACTGATAGAAGGTCCCTCGGGCCACATTTAGTACTTAGGGGAGCGATTCACGATGCATATCTCGGGGCGTCATCTATCTTTTATTCCGATGGATCCACCGGAGAGGATGTTCGACCCTTGGCGTCTGGATGTCGATGCTTTAGATATAGCCATTCAGGGCCAGGACTTCCAACAGTTCATCAAGGATGCCCCACCCAACCACTTCGATGAAGAGCTTGATCGGTACCTTGGTCGGTTGGCCTTCAGGGTCGTATGTGTCTTTTTCCCTTCTTTTTGCCTCATCTTTGTTAATTTTGTTGATTGGCCCATTGAATTGTCAACTGGGGCCTTATAACAAAGCTGCCGAGGAGGAGATCTGGCAAGCCCTAAACTGATAAGGTGTCTGTGTACCACAAGTGTACGGGTCTGTATAGTAATAAATATCGTTCTCTCTAACGGATTTGTGTTCAACTACGCACTGAACTAGTTCACTACAAAGAATGCTAGGTCGATCAAAGGTTTGTGGTAAGGATTTATAAAACTAAACTAAGGAAACCGGAATTTTTAGGGTTTTAAACAAGTAATTAAAGGCGTTCAGGGGAGTCCACTCTAGTCAATCAATCAATTTATCAGTAATCCCAGTGTAAAGTAACAAGATAATTCGGAGTCTATAATCTTTCTAGGCCCTTTCACAAAAATCTTTCGATTCGAAGTGAGTTACAGTGATTAAACTAAACATTATTTCTAACTATTTCATCTAATCAAAGATAAAGAACTGATTATAACTGACCCTAGGCAAGAATCATTATTTCTAACTATTTTCTACGCCTATTCAATCTACGTCTTTCCAATTCAAGATTCAAACTTTCGTCATATTATTGAAAATCTAATACCAAGTAAAAGGCGGTTAGCCAGATTTTACTATGACATGCAAATTACGCAGATTAAACGAATAAAGGGATAACTTAACACCGAGACTGCATTCAAAATCACCCAAAAGACACCGAGTTTATCCCCCGAACAAAGGGATTTAGCTACTTATAATGCTAGAAACAAACATCACATAAACTGAATGTAAACTGGAAAACATAGAGAATAATAGAAATAACCGGTGTTCGAAGTGGCGGAATCGATCTCTTTCGTGTCCTTCGATCACTTACAATAATCTAAACTAATAACAATCTTTAGGAACTAAACTGGAAAGAAAACTATCTAAGAAACTAACCTAAATGCTCTTTAAAAACTCTCTATTGTATCCGATATTTTTCGATCCCTTTCAAAGGCAGGCGAAGTTTTCTTTTATAAGGCACAATTAGGCACAGCAGCACAAACAGCCTCTGGCGCCGGGCATGTTAGCACTTGAGACTTGTTCTCCGTCTAGCGCCGCGGCTGCTCGAGGAACGCCAGCCAAGTTTTCTCCGTCACTTGAGATCCCTGGAAGAGGCGCTGGCCGCGCTTGACGGCCGCTGGCCGCGTCTCTCTACTACGCCTAAAGTTGGGCCGGTCCACTGCTGTTTGGGCCGTTCTTTCCTTCAAATTTTCTTCTCTTCAACTTTCTTTTATTTCCTTTGTATTTTCTCCCCTTTTTCATTGATTTTCCATGCTTTTAGATGTATTTTCCCATATTTCCTGCAAAATTTACCAATCTCGCAACCAAGTGAAGAAATCACAGAAATTGATATAAAAATACAGAATTTCGGGTATAAAAAGCATGAAATAAATGTGTTTTGAGAACTTAAAATACTATATAAAAATCACTTATCAAATCCCCCCATGCTTAGCTCTTGCTTGTCCCCAAGCAAGTCAGAATTAAAAACAGGAGGATAAGGGCTCAAACAGGGAAAACATGATTTAGGAAGAAAGATAAGTGACAAGAGTTTTCGATAGGGTTAAAAGAACAAAACTTTAACACCCCCTCAAGCTAACCAATCAAACACATCAATTCAACAAGTAATCACCAATATTAGTCTGGAAGAGAACAAAACTTATTTCAAAATAGACAGGAAGGAGTTTTCGAAACCAAAGGGAGAGAACAAGTACTTCAGATGCACAAATCCGCCAATAATCTCAAGAATAATGCAAATATGCGCGGTTAGTTATGGACTTAAGCTAGTCAAAAGAGCAAACCTCACATTAGGAAAGAATATGAACACTCAAACACTCAAATTTGAATACGTATGTGGGTTTTTCTCATACTCAGACCAAAAGAGACAATCTACCATAGACTTGGTAAGAATCTTGCTCTCCACTACCGGTATGCAATGCACATGTGACAATCAAGAAGGCTTTTTGGGGTTATAACGAGGCTCAGGTTAAGGGAAAGGGACGATAAAATTTAGGTATGAGGAGTTAAAGAGCCATGCTTGGATCGATTTTCAACAAAGAACTTGCTTTCAATCTCACCTTCTTGCTTAATGCAAGGAACTCACTCTTTTCCTCGTCAATATCGAACACCTCAACTGAATACAACCAGGTCAAAAGCTTTCAGAACTTCAAATTGAATCTCCCTAATCACCTTTTTCTTTTTGGAACTCTTTTTTTTCTTATATATATATATATATATATATATATATATATATATATATATATATATATATCTACTGAATACAACCAGGTCAAAAGCTTTCAGAACTTCAAATTGAATCTCCCTAATCACCTTTTTCTTTTTGGAACACTTTTTATTCTTATATATATATATATATATATATATATATATATATATATAGATATATATATATATATATATATATATATAAATTGAATACAACCAGGTCAAAAGCTTTCAGAACTTCAAACTGAATCTCCTAATCACCTTTTTCTTTTGGAACTCTTTTTATTCTTATATATATATATATATATATATATATATATATATATATATATATATATATATATATATATATATATATATATATATATATATATTCTTTTTGGTGGGTGATCAGGGGAGAAGAGAATCATGGAATTATAACTTTGACCTTAATAAGATATATGAACAACATAACCAATGATTAACTATCCAAAAGGATGCGAACTTTAGTTCATCCCAATTTGAAACAATGAGCACAATCTCTCCCAGACTCCATATTTCATTCAAAATACGCCAAACCAATTCTTCCCTCCAAAAATAACAAACTCTCAATCAACTAAGCAAGGCAAAGGATAGGAATTATTAAGGGCCAAGCCTTGTATTGTCAGGGTTTAATCATAAAAGAAGGGTAATCAAAGGCTAGGCGGGGCAAAAACAGCGGTAAATATAATGTCAGGGAGGCTATTTGGCTATGTAGTTTAACAAAATAAAAATGAATGCCTTAATCACTTTGTCACAGCGTGCAATGCAAATATGTAATCTCAAGCAAGATACAAAACAAGTTCTAGAGACGCAACTAATGATGGAGTCACTAAGGAAATCAAGGAATTGATAAAAGTGATCAATTCATAATTTAGGCAAAGTGGACTTACAGGATGGGGCTTAATCAACTAAACTTAGCCCAAAGATTTGTGCTACGCATATTTGGACTTTCTATGATAGTCAAAGCAGTTAAGCACACTATTCATAACTTGACTTAAAATCAGAAGATTTGAAGAAAAAGGTTTTAGAAAACTTTTGAGTTTTCATCCAGACATTTAAAGGTAAAGCAAGACAGACTGAAAGTCTAATTGGTTTACAAATCATCACTGAAGGTGTTTCAGATTTTTAATCCTAATCCTATCCTATATTTTTTTTGTTCTTTTTCTTGTCTTTTTCTATTTTTTTTGGCTTTTTCTAATTTTCTGATTTTTTGGATTTTGAATAAAGTGAATGCAAAAGAAAGAAAAAGGAAAAGAAAGCAAACTAGGAAATGAAAGAAAAGAAAAATCTAACATGCTCTAACTAATGCAATCTAGGTGAATGCAATTTTGAAAATTAAAAGGAAAACTAAGGAAACTTAGAAAGGAAAACTAAAAACAAGCAAAGAAAATCACACAACTAAAAATTCAATTAAAAGAAACACACTAGAGTAAGAACAATGAAACTAAGGAAACAATCTAAAAACAAGGAAAACACACTAAAAATTGAAAAATAAGCACGGAATAAGAAAAGAAAGACGAAAATAAATGAAAATCAGAGAAATAAGAAGAAATAAGAAGAAATATTCACAAAGTGAGATATAAACCCCCATGCTTAAAACACTACATTGTCCTCAATGCAAAAGACAATGGTGAAGAGGATAAAGAACAGAGCAAAGGATCAAGGACCCTCGCTCGATGGGATTGGGTTGGCTTGGTTTGGAGGTGGTGTGGTAGGGACCGGTCAAACATGGCCCATGACAAGGCCGGTAAGGTTGGCGATCGACTCGTCGAGACAGGCAAAACGCATGTCAGATTGACTCCTTGACTCCACTAGATACTCTTGCAACTCACTCACACGGCTCTCAGTCCGGTCGATAGCTGTCTGGAGATCATGATAACGCGCCTCATAGTCTACAGGAGGTTACTGGGGTTGAGGGTCAAGTTGGGGTTCAGGCTCGGGCTCCTGATGATGGGGCTCAAAATTAGGGAGAGGGGGCATCCAAAGTAGGTTTTCATTGACTTGAGGAGAGAGATCAGGGTGAGGCAAAGGAAACCTAACATCGTTATGGTAAATCCAAAGACAACGGAGGACACTGTCGAACTTGCACATAATAAACGAACTACATTGCTCTCCATCAAAAAACATGTTACCAGAAACACGATCGGGGGTGTTCATGGTTGGTCTAAAACCAAACCGGTGTGCTAAGTGCGTAACATAACTACCTATGGCTATCCCCTTGTTGGATGAGGTAGCAATGCGTGAAAGATGTGAAGCAAACATGGCAGCAGGGTCAGCATGGTTATCGGCGTCGAGCATGGCATGCAACATGTAATAGTCGGCTCTAGTAGCTTTGTTTGAGCTATCGGGTCTCTCAAATATTCCGCATGAGAGGATGCGGTGTGCATACCTCAGCGCGGGGTTCCTAATGAGGGAAGAAGGGGAGTTGCTTGGGTCCCATTTATCGACGCCAACTATCCTATGAAAGAAACCTTTCCCGTCCCAGTTTATAGGAACGATGTGTGGGTCTCAATATGTACGTTCAGGTAGACCAAAAGCACGAGCAAATTCAGACACAGTCATCTCCCTAACAGTACCGAGACGTTGGAAATGAAAGCACCCATCCCTCCCACCAAGGTTCACCACAAGAGTAGACAAAAACTCTAAAGTAAGCCCCTTAAAGGTTTGTTTATCAAGTCTAGCTATATGGGCCATTTGCCCACGTCCCAACAACCACATAACATTATCAAACATGCCACAATTCCTCAAGAAACCTTCACTCAAATATTTAGTAAGTATAAGAGCTCTTTGAGTGAGAGAGTCATACCTTGTTTTGACGTCTCCCTCGAAATTGAACAGATTTGAGCTTCTTGAATCACGGGATGGGGCGACCTTTTGCTTCCCTTTTTCAGCGACCGTGGCCTTATACTTCCGGCTTCCTCTTCCATCGTCATCACCCGATGGAGGTCCGGAGTAGCTTGGATTCTTTGTTCTTACCATCTGAAAAATTATTCAAAAGTCAATACAACCACCAAGATAAACACTAAAAACCCAAGAAGCATGATCACAATGTAAATTATCAAGATTAATATCCCCCCATGCTTATTTGATGCTAAGGATTGAAATTGAAACTATTCTAACTTACAAGCATAACCAAAAACAGAGCACAACACCAGTAGGTATTTACCATCTCAAATCAAACCTAAATTTCTCAAATTTTTCATCACATTACTCCCAAAATACACTCAACATAACAAATTTCTCAATCTTGAAACTAAAAAAAGTACAAATCATTACCAAGTTCATTCCCTAATCAAGAATCATCCCAAAAATCAAACCCAAACAAGAAATTTGAATCAAGGATATGGACATGGTATGATTTCAACAAATTAGTCAAGAAATTCAAGGATTTAAAAAAAATCATACCACAGTCAAAAGATATAATCAAAGAACATGAAAAGGGAGTTGAGAAATTCATACCCTTGAAGTTCAAGAGAGAAGAGTGAAACTTGAAAGTGTTGAGTAGGAGAGTGCAAGTAAGAGGAAGAAGAAGGGAGAAGAAGATGGTGGTGTGGTGGTGTGTGCGTTGGCGAGCAAGAGCAAGGGGAAGGAGAAGGTGAGTTTGAGGGGGGAGATGGCAGCGTTTTTCGAGGGAGAGGAGAAGTGAGGAGGGAAAGAAGTCGGGTTTTAATTTTACAAGGGAAGGGGCCGACTAAGGACTAAAAGGCGGGCAAAGTTTTCGACAATACCTAGAAGCGCAGCCAGCGTTTTTTAAGCGGCGTTTCTGATTTGCACTTACAGTTCTTTCTGGACAGCGCCGCTAACGTTACGTGAGTCACCAGCGTTTTTGGCCCGGATGATGAAAATTCGATTTTCAATCCCTTTTGCCTTGTTCTACCCCTTTAATTTGTTTCCTTCTTTCTTCTCCAACAATTTGGCATACCATAATTCCCTACAAACATCTACCAACTCAAAAATTATTAGGTTAGAGATAATAATTTCAACAAATAACCAAAAATTCTTCTAAATCTCTTCTTTCTCTCTACACACTAAAAAGAAAAATTAGTAAAATAACAAGATAAAAATTATTAAGAGATAAAAATTGAAAGAAATAACTGAAATAACTGCATTAGGTTTCCCATCAACACTTTGCCCTAATACTGCTCCTATCGCGTGATCACTAGCATCACACATTATCTCAAATGGGAGATCCCACTTTGGTGCTTGCATAATGGTTGCAGTTACCAAAGCTTGTTTCAACTTCTGAAAAGCAGCTAAACATTCTTCATTAAACTCAAATGGGACATCCTTAGCAAGTAGATTCGTAAGAGGCTTCGCAGTTTTCGAGAAGTCTTTAATAAATCGCCGATAGTAACCCACATGCCCTAAGAAGGTTCTGATACCTTTCACAGACAGAGGTGTCTACTGAAATTCCCTTGCTGGATATAACATACCCTAGGACCACTCCTTCTTGTACCATGAAGTGACATTTTTCCTAGTTCAGAACTAAGTTAACTTCCTCGCACCTTTGTAGCACTCACTTTAAGTTCTGCAGGCAAAGGTCGAATGAAGTTCCATATACCGAGAAATTGTCCATGAATACCTCAACAATGTCTTCAATAAATTCGGCAAAGATTGCCATCACACACCACAGAAAAGTGGCCGGCGCATTGCACAACCCAAAGGGCATTCTTCTGTAGGCGAAGGTCCCATAAGGATAGGTGAAGGTTGTCTTCTCTTGGTCTTTAAGGTGAATGGGGATTTGGAAGGATCCCGAATAGCCGTCTAGATAGCAAAAATAAGAGTGCTTTGCTAGACGCTAAAGCATTTGATCGACAAAAGGAAGCGAGAAGTGATCTTTTATGGTGGCTTTGTTCAGCGTCCTATAGTCAATGCACATTCTCCATCACTGACGGTTCTGGTGGGGATTAGCTTTTCGTTCTTGACCACAGTCATCCCTCCTTTCTTTGGGACTACGTGAACAGGGCTAACCCACTCGCTATCAGAAATGGGGTAAATTATGCCCGCTTTGAGAAGTTTTAGTATCTCCTTCTTCACTACCTCCTTCAAATTTGGGTTAAGCCTCCTTTGATGCTCGACTGAAGGTTTATGGTCCTCTTCAAGGAGAATTCTATACATGCAGAAGGAAGGATGTATCCCCTTTAGGTTGTCGGTGACATATCCAATTGCTTTCCGATGAGTCCGTAGTACTTCTAATAAGGATGATGTTTCTTCCTTTGTTAAAGCAGAGTTCACAGTTACTGGAAAGGTGGAGTTAGGCTCGAGGAACTCGTATCTAAGTGTGTCTGGTAGCGGTTTCAGTTCCACTTCAGGAGCTTTTTGCTCTGTGCTATGAGAATTATCGGTTAGATCATATTCTTCTTTGGGTTCACTCAATACTTCTGGCGCATCATAGCATAAGCCGCTATAGCGCTCTCCTCATCCTGCATTGAACAATCATTGAGCAGACATAGTTCTAGTGGATCACCTGAGTGATGGTTAGGGGACACGTTAGTGACAATTTCTTCAATGGATTCTACTAGATTACAATCATCAGACTTAGAAGGAAATTTCGCAGCATGCTTCAGGTTAAATTCAATCTTTTGATCCAACATTAAAGGTCACCTTTCCATTTTTAACGTTAACACAACATCCCGAGGTTGCTAGGAATGGTCTACCTAGGATGATAGGTGTTCGCAGGTTCCCAAATATTCCGCATGAGAGGATGCGTGTGCATACCTCAGCGTGAGGTTCCTAATGAGGAAAGAAGGGAGTTGCTTGGTCCCATTTATCGACGCCACTTATCCTATGAAAGAAACCTTTCCCGTCCCAGTTTATAAGAACGATGTGTGGGTCTCTACATGTACGTTCAAGCAGACCAAAAGCACGAGCAAATCTGCATACGTCATCTCCTAACATTACCAAGAAGTTGAAATGAATACACCCATCCCTCCCACCAAGGTTCACCACAAGAGTAGACAAAAACTCTAAAGTAAGCCCCTTAAAGGTTGGTTTATCAAGTCTAGCTATATAGGCTATTTGCCCATGTCCCAACAACCACATAACATCATCAAACATGCAACAATTCCTCAAGAAACCTTCACTCAAATATTTAGTAGGTATAAGAGCTCTTTGAGTGAGAGAGTCATACCTTGTTTTGACGTCTCCCTCGAAATTGAACAGATTTGAGCTTCTTGAATCACGGGATGGGGTGACCTTTGCTTCCTTTTCAGCGATCGTGGCCTTATACTTGGCTTCCTCTTCCATCGTCATCACCCGATGGAGGTCCGAGTAGCTTGGATTCTTTGTTCTTACCATCCAAAAATTATTCAAAAGTCAATACAACCACCAAGATAAACACTAAACATCAAAGAAGCATGATCACAATGTAAATTATCAAGATTAATATCCCCCCATGCTTATTTGATGCTAAGGATTGAAATTGAAACTATTCTAACTTACAAGCATAACCAAAAACAGAGCACAACACTGTGAGGTATTCACCATCTCAAATCAAACCTAAATTTCTCAAATTTCTCATCACATTACTCCCAAAATACACTCAACATAACAAATTTCTCAATCTTGAAACTAAAAAAAAGTACAAATCATTACCCAAGTTCATTCCCTAATCAAGAATCATCCCAAAAATCAAACCCAAACAAGAAATTTGAATCAAGGATATGGACATGGTATGATTTCAACAAATTAGTCAAGAAATTCAAGGATTTAACCAAAATCATACCACAATCAAAAGATATAATCAAAGAACATGAAAAGGGAGTTGAGAAATTCATACCCTTGAAGTTCAAGAGAGAAGAGTGAAACTTGAAAGTGTTGAGTAGGAGAGTGCAAGTGAGAAGAAGAAGAAGGGAGAAGAAGATGGTGGTGTGGTGGTGTGTGCGTCGGCGAGCAAGAGCAAGGGGAAGGAGAAAGTGAGTTTGAGGGGGAGATGGCAGCGTTTTTCGAGAGAGAGGAGAAGTGAGGAGGAAAAGAAGTCGGGTTTTAATTTTGAAAGGGAAGGGGCCGACTAAGGACTAAAAGGCGGTTAAAGTTTTACAATACCTAGAAGCGCAACGCTTTTTAAGCGCTTTCTGCGATTTGCGTGCATTTGGTTCTTCTGACAGCGCCACAAGATTTACCAGCGCTCCAGCGTTTTGGCCCTGATGATGAAAATTTGATTTTCAATCCCTTTTGCCTTGTTCTACCCCTTTTCTTTTTTTTCCTTCTTTCTTCTCCAACAATTTGGCATACCATAATTCCCTACAAACATCTACCAACTCAAAAATTATTAGGTTAGAGATAATAATTTCAATAAATATCCAAAAATTCTTCTAAATCTCTTCTTTCTCTCTACACACTAAAAAGAAAAATTAGTAAAATAACAAGATATAAATTATTAAGAGATAAAAATTGAAAGAAATAACTGAAATAAAATAAAAAGTGGGAAGGAATGAATGGTAGATGGTGATGTACCTCCCCGTGGTGCTTTGTTTAATGTCGTTAGCTCAACGTAATGGACCCCTAATCATCGGGATCCTTGAGTAGTCTTTATGCTGATTGAAGGTCTGGGTCACAAACTAGGTATGGTTTCAACGGTTGTTCGTTAACCTTAAATGATCCAGTATTCTCATGCCAAACCTCTATTGCCCCATGGGGATATGTTCTAAGTACCTTAAAAGGTCCCCAATTCGATTTAAGTTTTCCTGGTAAAAAGCCTTACTCTGGAGTTGAACAAGAGTACCATGTCACCCTCTTGAAACCTCCTCCTCATAATATGCTTGTCATGCCAGGTTTTAGTCTGTTCCTTGTATATTTGGGAATTCTCATACACTTCTTGTTGTAATTCATCGAGCTCCTTAAGTTGCAAGATTGTCTTTTCTCCTATGGCTTTGGGATCGAAATTAAGGGTTTCTTGACGGCCCATAATGCTTTGAGCTCAATTTCTAGTAGAAGATGACAAGCCTTTCCGAATACTAATCTATAGAGTGTGGGGCCTAGAGGAGTCTTGAAAGTGGTTTTGTAGGCCCATAATGCATCATCGAGCTCTAACGACCAAACTTTCCTCAATCTATTAACAGTTTTTTAAGGATGCTCTTTAATTCCCTATTCGAGAGTTCAACTTGACCACTGGTTTGGAGGTGGTTAGGCGTAGCTACATTATGTTTGACTCCGTACTTGGAAAGTAAGGGATTATAATGGTCGGTTACAGAAATGGGCCCCATTGCCGCTAAGGAGTGCTCTAAGGGTTCCAAATCTAGAAAAGATGTTCTTGTTGAGAAACTTGATAACTGTTTTGGTATCATTAGTTGGAGATGCTATAGCTTCTACCCATTTTGAGACATAATCGATGGCGACTAATATATAGAGCTTTTTAAAGGAAGAGGGAAACAGGTCCATGAAGTCGATTCCCCATACGTCGAATAGTTCGACTTCTAATATTCTAGTTTGGGGCATCTCTTTTCTTCTAGATATATTTCTCGTTCTTTGGTATCTGTCGCAAGATAGAACATAGCGCCTTACATCCCTAGTAAGGGTTGGCCAGTAGAAACCTGCATGAAGAACCTTAGCTACTATTTTGTCGGACTCGAAGTGTCTACCAAAAGGGGTGGCGTGTAGGTGAAACAACACGTTTCGCACTTCTTCTTTCGGTATACAGCGCCTGTAGATCCCATCACCACAAAGCTTGTATAATAACGGCTCCTCCTAAACATACCTCTTAACATCAGAGAGGAATTTCTTCTTTTATTGATAGGTTAAATCAGTGGGAGAATGCCACAAACAAGTTAGTTCACGTAGTCTGCGAACTATGGAGTTGAGCGTTGAGTTATGGCTAGGAGTTGTTCGTGAGGGAACCATTCATTGATTGGTAGGTCATTATCAGTTGATGAATCCGATTGAAGCCGCGAAAGGTGGTCAGCTACCACGTTCTGGATAGACCAGGCTTATCTCACATTTCAATGTCGAACTCTTGAAGCAATAGCACCCAACAAATCAGACGAGGTTTCGAATCTGCCTTTGTCATCAAATGCTTAATGACCGCATGATCCGTGTAGACTATTACTTAAGAATTAATCAAATAGGGTCTGAACTTGTCTAGGGCAGGTACTACTGCTAAGAATTCCTTTTCAATAGTTGCGTAATTTACTTGGGCTCCTTCAAGAGCTTTGTTGGCGTAATAGATTGCATTAGGTTTCCCATCAACACATTGCCCTAATACTGCTCCTATGGCGTGATCACTAGCATCACACATTATCTCAAATGGGAGATCCCACTTTGGTGCTTGCATAATGGGTGCAGTTACCAAAGCTTGTTTCAACTTCTGAAAAGCAACTAAACATTCTTCATTAAACTCAAATGGGACATACTTAGCAAGTAGATTCGTAAGAGGCTTCGCAGTTTCGAGAAGTCTTTAATAAATCGCCGATAGTAACCCACTTGCCCTAAGAAGGTTCTGATACCTTTCACAGACAGAGGTGTCTACTGAAATTCCCTTGCTGGATATAACATGCCCTAGGACCACTCCTTCTTGTACCATGAAGTGACATTTTTCCTAGTTCAGAACTAAGTTAACTTCCTCGCACCTTTGTAGCACTCACTTTAAGTTCTGCAGGCAAAGGTCGAATGAAGTTCCATATACCGAGAAATTGTCCATGAATACCTCAACAATGTCTTCAATAAATTCGGCAAAGATTGCCATCACACACCACAGAAAAGTGGCCGGCGCATTGCACAACCCAAAGGGCATTCTTCTGTAGGCGAAGGTCCCATAAGGATAGGTGAAGGTTGTCTTCTCTTGGTCTTTAAGGTGAATGGGGATTTGGAAGGATCCCGAATAGCCGTCTAGATAGCAAAAATAAGAGTGCTTTGCTAGACGCTAAAGCATTTGATCGACAAAAGGAAGCGAGAAGTGATCTTTTATGGTGGCTTTGTTCAGCGTCCTATAGTCAATGCACATTCTCCATCACTGACGGTTCTGGTGGGGATTAGCTTTTCGTTCTTGACCACAGTCATCCCTCCTTTCTTTGGGACTACGTGAACAGGGCTAACCCACTCGCTATCAGAAATGGGGTAAATTATGCCCGCTTTGAGAAGTTTTAGTATCTCCTTCTTCACTACCTCCTTCAAATTTGGGTTAAGCCTCCTTTGATGCTCGACTGAAGGTTTATGGTCCTCTTCAAGGAGAATTCTATACATGCAGAAGGAAGGATGTATCCCCTTTAGGTTGTCGGTGACATATCCAATTGCTTTCCGATGAGTCCGTAGTACTTCTAATAAGGATGATGTTTCTTCCTTTGTTAAAGCAGAGTTCACAGTTACTGGAAAGGTGGAGTTAGGCTCGAGGAACTCGTATCTAAGTGTGTCTGGTAGCGGTTTCAGTTCCACTTCAGGAGCTTTTTGCTCTGTGCTATGAGAATTATCGGTTAGATCATATTCTTCTTTGGGTTCACTCAATACTTCTGGCGCATCATAGCATAAGCCGCTATAGCGCTCTCCTCATCCTGCATTGAACAATCATTGAGCAGACATAGTTCTAGTGGATCACCTGAGTGATGGTTAGGGGACACGTTAGTGACAATTTCTTCAATGGATTCTACTAGATTACAATCATCAGACTTAGAAGGAAATTTCGCAGCATGCTTCAGGTTAAATTCAATCTTTTGATCCAACATTAAAGGTCACCTTTCCATTTTTAACGTTAACACAACATCCCGAGGTTGCTAGGAATGGTCTACCTAGGATGATAGGTGTTCGCAGGTTCCCAAATATTCCGCATGAGAGGATGCGGTGTGCATACCTCAGCGTGAGGTTCCTAATGAGGAAAGAAGGGGAGTTGCTTGGGTCCCATTTATCGACGCCACTTATCCTATGAAAGAAACCTTTCCCGTCCCAGTTTATAAGAACGATGTGTGGGTCTCTACATGTACGTTCAAGCAGACCAAAAGCACGAGCAAATTCAGACACAGTCATCTCCCTAACATTACCAAGAAGTTGAAATGAATACACCCATCCCTCCCACCAAGGTTCACCACAAGAGTAGACAAAAACTCTAAAGTAAGCCCCTTAAAGGTTGGTTTATCAAGTCTAGCTATATAGGCTATTTGCCCATGTCCCAACAACCACATAACATCATCAAACATGCAACAATTCCTCAAGAAACCTTCACTCAAATATTTAGTAGGTATAAGAGCTCTTTGAGTGAGAGAGTCATACCTTGTTTTGACGTCTCCCTCGAAATTGAACAGATTTGAGCTTCTTGAATCACGGGATGGGGTGACCTTTTGCTTCCCTTTTTCAGCGACCGTGGCCTTATACTTCCGGCTTCCTCTTCCATCGTCATCACCCGATGGAGGTCCGGAGTAGCTTGGATTCTTTGTTCTTACCATCTGAAAAATTATTCAAAAGTCAATACAACCACCAAGATAAACACTAAACATCAAAGAAGCATGATCACAATGTAAATTATCAAGATTAATATCCCCCCATGCTTATTTGATGCTAAGGATTGAAATTGAAACTATTCTAACTTACAAGCATAACCAAAAACAGAGCACAACACCAGTAGGTATTCACCATCTCAAATCAAACCTAAATTTCTCAAATTTCTCATCACATTACTCCCAAAATACACTCAACATAACAAATTTCTCAATCTTGAAACTAAAAAAAAGTACAAATCATTACCCAAGTTCATTCCCTAATCAAGAATCATCCCAAAAATCAAACCCAAACAAGAAATTTGAATCAAGGATATGGACATGGTATGATTTCAACAAATTAGTCAAGAAATTCAAGGATTTAACCAAAATCATACCACAATCAAAAGATATAATCAAAGAACATGAAAAGGGAGTTGAGAAATTCATACCCTTGAAGTTCAAGAGAGAAGAGTGAAACTTGAAAGTGTTGAGTAGGAGAGTGCAAGTGAGAAGAAGAAGAAGGGAGAAGAAGATGGTGGTGTGGTGGTGTGTGCGTCGGCGAGCAAGAGCAAGGGGAAGGAGAAAGTGAGTTTGAGGGGGAGATGGCAGCGTTTTTCGAGAGAGAGGAGAAGTGAGGAGGAAAAGAAGTCGGGTTTTAATTTTGAAAGGGAAGGGGCCGACTAAGGACTAAAAGGCGGTTAAAGTTTTCGACAATACCTAGAAGCGCAGCCAGCGTTTTTTAAGCGCTGGCAGCGTTTTGCAGTTTGCACGTACTTGGTTCTTTCTGGGACAGGCGCTGCCAGCATTTACCAGGCGCTCCCAGCGTTTTTGGCCCTGATGATGAAAATTTGATTTTCAATCCCTTTTGCCTTGTTCTACCCCTTTTCTTTTTTTTCCTTCTTTCTTCTCCAACAATTTGGCATACCATAATTCCCTACAAACATCTACCAACTCAAAAATTATTAGGTTAGAGATAATAATTTCAATAAATATCCAAAAATTCTTCTAAATCTCTTCTTTCTCTCTACACACTAAAAAGAAAAATTAGTAAAATAACAAGATATAAATTATTAAGAGATAAAAATTGAAAGAAATAACTGAAATAAAATAAAAAGTGGGAAGGAATGAATGGTAGATGGTGATGTACCTCCCCGTGGTGCTTTGTTTAATGTCGTTAGCTCAACGTAATGGACCCCTAATCATCGGGATCCTTGAGTAGTCTTTATGCTGATTGAAGGTCTGGGTCACAAACTAGGTATGGTTTCAACGGTTGTTCGTTAACCTTAAATGATCCAGTATTCTCATGCCAAACCTCTATTGCCCCATGGGGATATGTTCTAAGTACCTTAAAAGGTCCCGACCAATTCGATTTAAGTTTTCCTGGTAAAAAGCCTTACTCTGGAGTTGAACAAGAGTACCATGTCACCCTCTTGAAACCTCCTCCTCATAATATGCTTGTCATGCCAGGTTTTAGTCTGTTCCTTGTATATTTGGGAATTCTCATACACTTCTTGTTGTAATTCATCGAGCTCCTTAAGTTGCAAGATTGTCTTTTCTCCTATGGCTTTGGGATCGAAATTAAGGGTTTCTTGACGGCCCATAATGCTTTGAGCTCAATTTCTAGTAGAAGATGACAAGCCTTTCCGAATACTAATCTATAGAGTGTGGGGCCTAGAGGAGTCTTGAAAGTGGTTTTGTAGGCCCATAATGCATCATCGAGCTCTAACGACCAAACTTTCCTCAATCTATTAACAGTTTTTTAAGGATGCTCTTTAATTCCCTATTCGAGAGTTCAACTTGACCACTGGTTTGGAGGTGGTTAGGCGTAGCTACATTATGTTTGACTCCGTACTTGGAAAGTAAGGGATTATAATGGTCGGTTACAGAAATGGGCCCCATTGTCGCTAAGGAGTGCTCTAAGGGTTCCAAATCTAGAAAAGATGTTCTTGTTGAGAAACTTGATAACTGTTTTGGTATCATTAGTTGGAGATGCTATAGCTTCTACCCATTTTGAGACATAATCGATGGCGACTAATATATAGAGCTTTTTAAAGGAAGAGGGAAACAGGTCCATGAAGTCGATTCCCCATACGTCGAATAGTTCGACTTCTAATATTCTAGTTTGGGGCATCTCTTTTCTTCTAGATATATTTCTCGTTCTTTGGTATCTGTCGCAAGATAGAACATAGCGCCTTACATCCCTAGTAAGGGTTGGCCAGTAGAAACCTGCATGAAGAACCTTAGCTACTATTTTGTCGGACTCGAAGTGTCTACCAAAAGGGGTGGCGTGTAGGTGAAACAACACGTTTCGCACTTCTTCTTTCGGTATACAGCGCCTGTAGATCCCATCACCACAAAGCTTGTATAATAACGGCTCCTCCTAAACATACCTCTTAACATCAGAGAGGAATTTCTTCTTTTATTGATAGGTTAAATCAGTGGGAGAATGCCACAAACAAGTTAGTTCACGTAGTCTGCGAACTATGGAGTTGAGCGTTGAGTTATGGCTAGGAGTTGTTCGTGAGGGAACCATTCATTGATTGGTAGGTCATTATCAGTTGATGAATCCGATTGAAGCCGCGAAAGGTGGTCAGCTACCACGTTCTGGATAGACCAGG
Organism: Portulaca oleracea; assembly: GCA_029582165.1. Lineage (NCBI taxonomy): Eukaryota > Viridiplantae > Streptophyta > Magnoliopsida > Caryophyllales > Portulacaceae > Portulaca > Portulaca oleracea. The sequence continues at coordinate 16,841,997 of CM055878.1, read as the reverse complement.
CTTATCTCACATTTCAATGTCGAACTCTTGAAGCAATAGCACCCAACAAATCAGACGAGGTTTCGAATCTGCCTTTGTCATCAAATGCTTAATGACCGCATGATCCGTGTAGACTATTACTTAAGAATTAATCAAATAGGGTCTGAACTTGTCTAGGGCAGGTACTACTGCTAAGAATTCCTTTTCAATAGTTGCGTAATTTACTTGGGCTCCTTCAAGAGCTTTGTTGGCGTAATAGATTGCATTAGGTTTCCCATCAACACTTTGCCCTAATACTGCTCCTATGGCGTGATCACTAGCATCACACATTATCTCAAATGGGAGATCCCACTTTGGTGCTTGCATAATGGGTGCAGTTACCAAAGCTTGTTTCAACTTCTGAAAAGCAACTAAACATTCTTCATTAAACTCAAATGGGACATACTTAGCAAGTAGATTCGTAAGAGGCTTCGCAGTTTCGAGAAGTCTTTAATAAATCGCCGATAGTAACCCACTTGCCCTAAGAAGGTTCTGATACCTTTCACAGACAGAGGTGTCTACTGAAATTCCCTTGCTGGATATAACATGCCCTAGGACCACTCCTTCTTGTACCATGAAGTGACATTTTTCCTAGTTCAGAACTAAGTTAACTTCCTCGCACCTTTGTAGCACTCACTTTAAGTTCTGCAGGCAAAGGTCGAATGAAGTTCCATATACCGAGAAATCGTCCATGAATACCTCCACAATGTCTTCAATAAATTCGGCAAAGATTGCCATCACACACCTTAGAAAAGTGGTCGGCGCATTGCACAACCCAAAGGGCATTCTTCTGTAGGCGAAGGTCTCATAAGGATAGGTGAAGGTTGTCTTCTCTTGGTCTTTAAGGTGAATGGGGATTTGGAAGGATACCGAATAGTCGTCTAGATAGCAAAAATAAGAGTGCTTTGCTAGACGCTCCAGCATTTGATCTACAAAAGGAAGCCAGAAGTGATCTTTCATGGTGGCTTTGTTAAGCTTCCTATAGTCAATGCACATTCTCCATCACTGACGGTTCTGGTGGGGATTAGCTTTTCGTTCTTGACCACAGTCATCCCTCCTTTCTTTGGGACTACGTGAACAGGGCTAACCCACTCGCTATCAGAAATGGGGTAAATTATGCCCGCTTTGAGAAGTTTTAGTATCTCCTTCTTCACTACCTCCTTCATATTTGGGTTAAGCCTCCTTTGATGCTCGACTGAAGGTTTATGGTCCTCCTCAAGGAGAATTCTATACATGCAGGAGGAAAGATGTATCCCCTTTAGATTGTCGGTGACATATCCAATTGCTTTCCGATGAGTCCGCAGTACTTCTAATAAGGACGATGTTTCTTCCTTTGTTAACGCTGAGTTCACAGTTACTGGATAGGTGGAGTTAGGCTCGAGGAACTCATATCTAAGTGTGTCTGGTAGCGGTTTCAGTTCCACTTCAGGAGCTTTTTGCTCCGTGCTATGAGAATTATCGGTTAGATCGTATTCTTCTTTGGGTTCACTAGATACTTCTGGCGCATCATAGCATAAGCCGCTATAGCGCTCTCCTCATCCTGCATTGAACAATCATCGAGCAGACATAGTTCAAGTGGATCACCTGACTGATGGTTAGGGGACACGTTAGTGACAATTTCTTCAATGGAATCTACTAGATTACAATCATCAGACATTGAAGGCAATTTCGCAGCATGCTTCAGGTTAAATTCAATCTTTTGATCCCACAGTAAAGGTCATCTTTCCATTTTTAACGTTAACACAACATCCCGAGGTTGCTAGGATTGGTCTACCTAGGATGATATGTGTTCGCAGGTCTTCGTCCATCTCTAATATAGCAAAATCTAATGGAACGAAAATCTTCCCTATTTTAATTGGTATGTCTTCTAATATACCTACTGGGTATTTAATGGAACGATCAGCTAATTACAGGGCGATGGTAGTAGACCTTAATTCACCTATCCCTAACTTCTTATACATCGAAAAGGGCATCAAATTCACACTATATCCTAAGTCACATAGTGCGCGTTCGATGTGTAGGGTGCCTATTTCACAAGGAATAGTGAAACTACCGAGGTCTTTGAGTTTGGTGGGTAGTTTGTTTTGTACGGTAGCACTACAGTAGTCATTGAGGGCCATGGTCTCATGTTCCTCTAGCTTCCTTTTGTCGCTAAAGATTTCTTTGAGAAATTTTGCATACGTGGGCATTTGTGATATTACCTCATTGAAAGGGATCGTAACCTGAAGCTGTTTTATTATTTCCACAAATTTCCCAAATTATTTGTCGAGTTTTGACTTAGCTAACCTTTGAGGGTATGGTATTGCAGGTATGTAGGCTCTTTGGTTAGCTACTGGTGGTTCTTCCTGCCTTTTTCCACTATCTTTCGTAGTAACATCTATTGGAAGGTCTTTTTTCTGGTTCAGGTTCCTTATTTGAAGTGCTACTGGTTCGGTGTGGTTCAGCTATGGTATTTTCAGATTAGTTCTGCCTAGGTTTGTCCAATCGCCTTCTACTTCTAAGGGTCAAAGCGCCATAGTCACCTGATATATTATCAGTAGGAGGGGTGGAAAAATTGTTTGGACAAGTCACTTGGGAGGCTAATTTTTCATTCTGGTGAGTAAGGGTTTCTACCTTTTCCAAGAGGTTTTTAATTGTCCCTGCTTGCTCCTGTTGGTTTAACAAAAGGCTCTTCACCAAAGTTTCTAAGTCTGGTTTTTGGTCAACATGGTGGACTTGTCGGGCTCGGTCATTATAGATTATTCCCATAGGACAAGCCGAGGTTGCATGTTCAGTCGATTGGCTTGAATCACACGATAAAAGTAAGGGTGTAGGCGAGTCAAGACGGTCCATTTTTTTCACTAAAGAATCAAGCTTAGTAGTTAATAAAGAAATTGCATCAATATTTTACTTACCTCCCGCTCTAGGGCGGGGTTCTGACACTGTCGTGAGTTGTTTGCTAAATTCTCGATCAAAGTCCTGATTTGTGGTATAGTTTTGTCCATAATGTCGCCTCCGACTGCTGAGAGGATGCTTTCTCTCGTTGACTCGTTTGCTCCATTGTAGAATTATTGGATTGGAACCCATGGTTCGAATCCATGCTAAGGACATTGTCAGAGGATGCCCTTAAATCTTTCCCAAGCATCATATAACGGCTCATCTGGCTCTTGTGTAAAGGTTGAGATTTGATTCCTCAGACTGGTAAGCTTGCTTGGAGGAAAGTATTTCGCCAAGAAAGTGCTGGCGAGTTCATTGAACGTTGTGAATGAATTCGGTGGAAGTGAGTGAAGCCACTCCCAAGCCTTGCCTTCCAATGAAAACGGGAAGAGCCTCAGTTTGATGGCGTCTTCCAATATGTTGTTGGCCTTGTATGTGTCACAAGCTTGTCGAAAAAGTCGCAGATGTCTGTTTGGATCTTGTCTTGCCAGCCCATGGAACGGTGCTTTTGACACCAAGTTGATCAATGACTAACGTAGCTCGAATCATTCGCTTGGATGGTGGGAACATTGATAGCCGATTGTGGGTTAATGACATTGGGAGTCAGATACTGCCCGAATGTCAGCACTCGTTCGCCCATCTTCTCTTCTTTTTCCAATTCTTGCTCTTCTTCGTCCGTCTCTTGATTTTGTTGTTGTTCCTTCTCCAGTCTTGCTCTTTTCCTTCTATCTCGAAGTGTGCGTTCGATCTCGGGATCATACTCGAAAGAGAAATCGTTTTGCATAAACCTGATAAAGACAAAAACAAGAACACCAAGCGTAATCAAAAGTGGTAAAGAATTTAAAGAAAAACAAATAACCTAGTCACCCTGAGTGTGTTCGTTCAATGACGGTTGGGGGAACAAATCCCCGGCAACGGCGCCAAAAACTTGACAGGCCCTAAACTGATAAGGCGTCTGTGTATCGCAAATGTACGGGTCTGTGTAGTAATAAATATCGTTCTCTGTCAGGGATTTATGTTCAACTACGCACTGAACTAGTTCACTACAAAGAATTCTAGGTCGATCAAAGGTTTGTGGTAAGGATTTATAAAACTAAACTAAGGAAGCAGGAATTTTAAAGGTTTTAAACAAGTAACAAAAGGTGTTCAGGGTTTTAAACAAGGATTTATCTTTGATTAGATCCCCCTGCAGGTCATGACCATGTTGGGTCCGGTATTGGCACGTCTTCGGCCCGGGCAGGGCTTATCAAACCTGTCCTACGCCCACTTTAAAGCGGCCTTACGTCACAACGACTTCTCGAGCGTGCCGATTGATCAGCGACGCTTCCTGTTTGTAACAACCCGAAGAAAATCGCCCCTTAATACGTATTAATTAGTTTAAATAATCAAGGTTAAAATTAAATCATGAATAATTTAAAGCGCGTGTTCCATTTTTCTAACCCAGTTTATGTTTTGCAGGACTTGAGTAGTGCAATGATCGTCCATGATTTAGTTAAATTTTCTTTTCTTGAGAAATCGCTACCGATAAATTTTTATAATGATTCTGATCGTGTATGAATTCTTTTGTCAAGACCGATATATCGGGTCCCTCTTTTATCAAAGTCAATTTGGGATTATAATTATGAGAAATTTTATGGAGGTGTTGGATATATTTATTTGGGTTCTCGATAATATTTTTACGGTTTAATAAATTTCGGTAATTTGGGAAATTAGGGAGATATAAGTATAAGAGGGAGAAATTAAATTTGATGTTTTTGTTCTTTTGGGCCATGGGCCGGCTGAGGCAAAGAAAGAAGGGGGGGGGGGGGGGAGGAGGCTTCTTTTGGGCCTTAAGAGTTTATGCATGTATATATACATATGGTTTTAGGGGGGTGTTTAAGGTGAAAGATAATCACACTCTCACTCTTGCTTGCTCGTCCTTGTGGCCACCCATCTTCCAACACCAACCACCACCCCACCACTTCCCAGCCGACGACCACCACCAGCAGCCACGCCGGCCGTTTTCCGGCCGCCAACGCACCACCACACCACCTTCATCCTCCTCCTCCATTCTTTCTCCTCTTGCAAGTGTAATGCCATCCCTTCTTTTCTCTTTTTTTAATGAAAAATCGTAGATAAAATCTGAGTTTTTGTAGATGTTATGTTATTTCATAGGTAAACCAAGTCTTTCTAAGTTCCTCAAGTGAGAGGTGAAGGAATCCAAGCCTCAAAAATGTGAATTTTAGGTAAGTTGTGTTAATCTTGAGCTTTTATGAATTAAATGAGTATGGATGATGGTGGATAGTGGCATGCATGTGGTTTTAGGTTTAGGATGTTTAATCCTTTATGAAAGAGTGAGTTTATGGATTAAATACAAGTGCATGTGTTTAAAATGAGATTATATTAGCAAAAAGATGATCTTTGTGACTTTTAATGTTGAAATTGTCAAGTATAATGTCTAGGAGCATGATATGTATTGAATTGGGCTTTGCATGTGTAATATGTGACCAAGGATGAAAGTTTTCTTCATGTTACTAGTTCTGAAAGTTGTTATTGGTGATGGAAGGATAGGATTTTAGAAGTGTTTGAGTTAAATCATGAGATTAATCAAGCATGCAAGTGGTTTTATTGAGTGTGTTGCAATCTGGTTGGAAAATGAATTTTTCAGAAAATGAGAAATGTGATTTTGGGTTATTTTATGGCATGAATAGGTAGATAAAAGTGTTAAGCTAACACCCGGTTTTTGAATCTCGGGATTTCGATGTGTATAACTTGAGTTATGACCAAAACCGTAAAGTGTGACAATTATATACGTGTTCTGAGGTCAGTACCTAAATGCATGTTGTTCGTCTCTTTAGAGACCCTTTTGATAAAAATGTTCAACATGAAAATTTTAGATCATTATTTAAGCTTACCAGAATGGTAAGGTTTGTAACTATCGGATGTCGGGAATGAAAGTTATGAGTCTTCGAGTATGGGGCGATAATCTGAGTTACCCAGAAAATCAGTTTCATGATATGATGCTCATGGCTAAATTCCGACCCTTTTCGATGTCTAAATCAATTGGTGGTCTTAATGAAAGTTGTAGGGAACACCATGGGCTTTCCAGAAAGGTATGGTAGATGTTCATAGGATACCGGGAGAGAGAGTTATGAGCTTTTATATGGAAGGCAAAAATTTGAGTTTTCCAGAATATATTTTTGTGGCTGCCTGTATTGTTGATCAAAATCCGACCCTTTCCCATATTCAAATCAACTTAAGGTTAAAATTAAAATTGGAGTATGTATTACGAGCTTTCCATAGACAGCTTACACGTTCCGAGCTGATAAGTAGAGCTCGAGTTACGATTTTCCGAATAATTGAAATTTAATGGTTATTATTATGGGCAGCTGTAAAGATGTTACTTTTTACCCTCCTTAACCACGTTTCTAGCTTTCATGTTCACTACAAAGTTGGAATGTATGTTCTAAGCTTTTCGAAAAGTCTTTTTATGCCATAATCCGATGGGATAAGATATGACCTTACGAGTACGCCTTAGAAATTGAGTTCTTTATTTTTATTCTTAGGGAATTCACCAAGTTATTCCTCCATAATACCACCTAAGTTAAGTCCTAATTCATGATTTTTTTTTAAGTCCCTCCAAGAGATCATTGCACCATTGTTCAAGTCCCTGCTCGTCCCGCGCTTGTTCTTAAATCTTCAGGTACGGATATCGCCTGATGTTTATGCATAATTGCATAATTTATTCTTTTTATGTCAAGTTTTATATGTCTTTTTAGTCATTCATGCTTCCATGAAATTTCTTATAATTTGTGTTCAAAGTTTACGCAAGTATTACGAATTTCAAACATCATGAACAAATTATCAAGTTAACTTACAATTTACTTTAAGGTCTTGTACTACTCATCTCTTACGCTAAAACGTCTTACGTTAAGTTAATACTTTTATACTATGGGTAATTCATGAGTTATGATCCATTACAAGAGTGACTTACATCCAAGAGATTTTAGAGGTAACTTCAAAGTCATGAATAAGATTGGTTAAGGGTCTATTGAAATCAAATTTTTAAGGTTTAAGTTCCAAGTGTCTAAAATATTAATAAAGGCCCCACCCATGCCTAATTGTGCCGAAGAGAACCCCATGCTTGATCGTGCCTTGCGCACACCAGGGAAAATATGACTATGGTGCCTAAAGTGCACCCCATGTAAAATCATGTATGTGCCTTAGTGCGCCCAAAGGATTATAGTTAGTGCCTTAGATGCACGTCATGAAAATCTGGCCAGTAGGATATTTATCCGCCATCCGGATCTCGCGATCAGTCCGGGTATGCGCATACGGAGGCTTAGCTAATGATCACAAGTAGGGGACCTTCAGGATAATAATAGGATAACCAAGTTTAAGTTTCTTAAGTTACTCAAGTCTTTTGAACCAAAGTAAAGCATTATGACTTACATGTCAAATTTTTTATAAGTCTTGGTTTATAAGGGTTAAGGTCAAGTTTTTGTTATGGCTTTGTGTGTTATATGTGAGTCATGTATAAATTAAGTTCTTTTGAAACTATGTTATATTACTTTTAGTGATATATTATTTCTAAGGTTATGGTTATGTATGTTACTTTTACAAGGAAGAAATCAAAATATTTTCGTTTAAGTTATGATTTAAGTACAGGTTAACTTATATTTCCCCATGTATAGGGTAAGTATGGTCAAGCTATGTAAGTTATGCTACCTTTTATTGTTTGTTTATTTTTTTTATTGTTTTAATGTTTTGGAACCGCGCTAAATAACTAAAACGAATTATGAAAAGATTCTTATGTTATTAGTGGTATACATACTGAGTTTAACTCACGTTTCGAAGTTTTATGTTTTCGTTTTAGGAATCTCGGCAAAGGAGAAGGGAAAGGCCCCGGAAGGACGAAACCCTAGAGCTTCTTAAGGAGGTTGAAGGTGGTTAAAGATTCCTTATGAAAGACTTAAGAGAACCTTGTGATATTTTGGCTTGTATAAGTTTTATTGGGTTATGTTATGTATTCTTGAGTTGGTTTATGTTTTGATTGTTTTGCTGGGTTTTAGTATAGCCTTGTCCCCCTCCTTGGACGGCGGTAATACTCCCAAGTGTTTATCCGCTGCTAATCATTGGGTTAAGTGTATCATTATCTTAATCTAGTGGTTACTGACCTGGGGGCGTTACACTGTTCTTGGTATACCTCATCTCCTCAACCCTCTTTACTAACCGGGGTGATAGCATTGTCCTGTCCTGGATGCAGAATTTGCTGAATTTTGAGAATGTCTAGAATCTGAACTGGGGTAAGGCAGCCTACGCCAATTTTCTTCACAATCTTTGTCGTAGTGTGCGGGTTTCCCGAAATGACGAGTCTATCATTACTCACCCGGCGCAATCTCATTTTCAATATGGCCCTACATTGTGGAAGGTGCTCGAGGTATGTACTCGAGACTCTTCTCACCTTTGCCTTATCCTTTCTTGCTTCATTCTAACCTTGCTTTGTGTACTCATGGGCTTATGAGTACTTTTGATATTTGAATATTCGATCGAAGAAGGGGAAGACAGTCTTGGCTGCTAAACGCTGGACTGTCAAGAACGTCCGGGGTAAAAAGTACAAGCCGGGTAGCTTGGATGAAGTCCCAGCGCATCCTAGACAACCTCACACCGATATTCTTTCTCTGTCTCTTTTTTACGCCTTCCTTTTTGCTCTTGTTCTAATCTTTTCTCCATGCAGACTCAAGTGAACTGGCCACCGTGGGCTGGTTTTGACTTGGCGGGGCTCCCAGCCCCCTTACATTTGGTGGAGAATGACACGCGCCTCCGCCTACTGATAGAAGGTCCCTCGGACCACATTTGGTACTTAGGGGAGCGGATCACGATGCAAATCTTGGGGCGTCATCCATCTTTTATTCCGATGGATCCACCGGAGAGGATGTTCGACCCTTGGCGTCTGGATGTCGATGCTTTAGAGATAGCCATTCAGGGCCAGGACTTCCAATAGTTCATCAAGGATATCCCACCCGACCACTTCGATGAAGAGCTTGATCGGTACCTCGGTCGGTTGGCCTTCAGGGTCGTATGTGTCTTTCTTCCTTCTTTTTGCCTCATCTTTGTTAATTTTGTTGATTGGCCCATTGAATTGTCAACTGGGGCCTTATAACAACGCTGCCAAGGAGGAGATCTGACAGGCCCTAAATTGATAAGGTGTCTGTGTACCGCAAGTGTACGGGTCTGTGTAGTAATAAATATCGGTATCTCTCAGGGATTTGTGTTCAACTACGCACTTAACTAGTTCACTACAAAGAATGCTAGGTCGATCAAAGGTTTGTGGTAAGGATTTATAAAATAAACTAAGGAAGCAGGAATTTTTAGGGTTTTAAACAAGTAATTAAAGGCGTTCAGGGAAGTCCACTCTAGTCAATCAATCAATTTATCAGCAATCCCAGTGTAAAGTAACAAGATAATTCGGAGTCTATAATCGTTCTAGGCCATTTAACAGCAATCTTTAGATTCGAAGTGAGTTACAGTGATTAAACTAAACATTATTTCTAACTATTTAATCTAATCAAAGATAAAGAACCGATTATAACCGACCCTAGGCAAGAATCATTACTTCTAACTATTTTCTACGCCTATTCAATCTAAGTCTTTCCAATTCAAGATTCAAACTTTCGTCATATTATCGAGAATCTAATACCAAGTAAAATTCGGTTAGCCATATTTTACTATGACATGCAAATTACGCAGATTAAACGAATAAAGAGGTAACTTGACACCGAGACTACATTCAAAATCACCCAAAAGACACCGAGTTTATCCCCCGAACAAAGGGATTTAGCTACTCATAATACTAGAAACAAACATCACATAAACTGAATGTAAACTGGAAAACATAGAGAAAAATAGAAATAACCGGTGTTCAAAGTGGAGGAATCGATCTCTTCATGTCACCCGAATCGATCTCTTTCGTGTCCTTCGAACACTTACAATAATCTAAACTAATAACAGTCTTGAGGAATTAAACTGGAAAGAAAACTATCTAAGAAACTAACCTAAAAGCTCTCTAAAAACACTCTATTGTATTCGATATTTTTCGATCCCTGTCAAAGGCAGACGAAGTTTTCTTTTATAAGACACAAATAGGGCACAAAGCGCTGGCAGCGTTTGGCACTTGAGACTTGTTCTCCGTGTCTAGGCGCTGGCGGCATCTGAGGAACGCTGGTGGCACTTAAAGTTTTCTTCGTCACTTGAGATCCCTGGAAGAGGCGCTGGCCGCGCTTGACGGTTGCTGGCTGCGTCTCTTTACTCCGCCAAAAGTTGGGTCGGTCCACTGTTGTTTGGGTCGTTCTTTCCTTCAAATTTTCTTCTCTTCAACTTTCTTTTTATTTCCTTTATATTTTCTCCCTTTTTTCATTGATTTTCCATGCTTTTAAATGTATTTCCTATAATTCTTGTAAAATGTACCAATCTCGCAACCAAGTGAAGAAATCACAGAAATTGTTATAAAAATACGGAATTTCGGGTATAAAAAGCATGAAATAAATGTGTTTTGAGCCCTAAAATTATTATATAAAACTCACTTATCAAGATTTGTGCTGGGGAATAGAGAATAGGTGGCTTCTTGGAGATGGAGAAGAGCAGCTCCTGCTCCTTACTGGAGGAGTATGAACGAAACCGGTAACTCTCTTCCTTTGTTATTTGTCGTTGTTTACCTCATATAAAAACTTCTGACTCCCTTCTTGTTTCTTTTAACGGAGGTGGGGATAATTTTGGTTCATGTTTAGGAAGCTGAGTACCATAGATAAGTATTTCCGTTAGTGGTTCACTAGCTCGGGGAGATATTAGGGAGCCGTACCCGGTGGCAGGGATGCAGAGGCTGATGCAGAGTCAGTTCCCCGAGTGCCTCCTCGACGTTCAAATGTCACTCCTCCTCGTAGGGTGGCCCCAAGTCGTTCTTCGGTTGGGGAATACAACTCTCAAGCCCGCTCTCATGAGGAAGTTGATGGTTCTTCCCGTGCTCGATCTCGTGAAGAAATTATCGGCTCTTCCCGTCTCCCTTTAGCACCTATCCCTAAAGGTCATGGGAAAGGTGTGTTGATCGAAGGTCAAGGCTCCGCCAGTTCTCGCATGAGTGGATCTGGGGCCCATTCTCATCATTTCCCAGTGCATGGAGGAAGACATGGCTTAGCTGTCGCCGGGGGACCCTTGTGGCCAAGGAGTGTCTTATCATAGTGTTGGGAATAGTGACAACACTCGGCCTCCTTCCTTCTGGGTAGATGATGCTTCGGAGTCTAGTGCCACTTACCGGCCTTTACGTTCTCGTCAGACTCCTACTTCAGTGCGCTCTAGTCATCGCGGTCGTGAGATAGTGGTGAGGAATCGCGATTCAGGTGCATCTGTAGGGTACCCTAGTGCTCAGGCCCTAGTAGATGACGCTACTTCGCATCCTGCATACCCTATCACTCCTTTGGGCAGATCAGACATGCCTAAGGGCTTTGATACCTACTCTGAAGGATGACCCGTTCCTACTCCTGATGTAAGGTATTCATGGTCGACAGGTCTGCTAGAATGGTCGGTACCTCAACATTCGTGGCTTGGTGGGTCTAGCACCTCCGGATGGCCTGTGCCTGGACATGTGACTGAGTCTGTTTAGCCGACTCCATCCTTGGGGTGGTATGTTTCGGAGCATTCTTGGTGAGGTGCTTCACAGGAATCTCCCATGTCATCTCCTTTGTGAACATCTCCCGCTCCATTGGAAGCTCCGTCATTCGTACCATCACCGCCATGGGGCCCGTCTCCTTTTCCGTTACAACCAGGAGACCCATTTCCTGTTCCATTGCAAACACGGGCTACTCCTTCTCCTTCTACTATGCCCTTATCGCCTTCGACGCCTCCGGTTCTCCCGCTTCCAATAATGGCCAGCATCGATCCTGCAACTGGCCCGACTATTATTCTTGGGACACTTATTTCAGTACTGCAAGTGCTTCGATTGCTGGTGCCTCGAATGCTGGTGTCGACATGGTTGAGGATAGCGGCGATTCCAGCTCCTTGTTGTGGTTTGATTGATGATGTTTATGCAATGCAAACTTCTTATGCATTTTTATTTATTTCTATTTTATGATGCAAGACTTAGCTAATGTATGACGCCTATTTCCTATGACCTTTATTGCTTTTTGAGACTCTTATGAGCTTTTTACAACTTTCATAATGCATTCATGCCATACTTTTCTACATGACGGTATTAATCTCGCTCTCTTCCCCCCCCCCCCCCAAAAAAAACACAAACAAAAGAAAAAAAAACCTAAGTGTCAGAGAGAAAGGGAGCCAAAATTTCAGAGTAAAACATGAATATGCCGATTCAAGAATCCGAAAGAAAGAAACACACACAGGCCGACTATCAAAACCACGAAGAAATGGGCTTAGGCATCATCATAGGCCCAACGGCCTGTGCAAGGCAAAAAGAGGCGGGCCTCAGGCGCGCGCCTGGGCTTGAGGCGGCATAGGCCCATCGACCTACGCTAATTTTTATTCTTTTTTTTTCTTTTTGGCTAGCGGTTGGGTGAAGGCTTGATTTGGGGGATTGGATTATCAATGGTTATGTGACCGTTTTGATAAAAAATTTTGTCCCTTTTTGGGTGCATTGGATGAGAATAAATACCCCCTTAATCCATGAAGAACATCACTCAACATTTCAAACACACTTGCGAGGTATAAAGATAAAGTGATAGTCCCGAAGCATCGATGGAATTCGAAAAGAAGCTGGCCACTTGGATGAGCACCTTGTCCAAGGAGGAAAAGAGGGAACTCAGTAGGTACAAGCTAACATAATTGTTAAGCTTGCGCCAAGTGAGGGTAGACTACGATTTCCTTCGGGCCGCGGAGACATTCTGGGATGCGAAGATACATGTCTTCCGGTTTGGAATAAAGGAGCTGTGTCCCCTGCTTGAAGAATGGTCTTCGATCCTAGGGACCAATCACTATGCCCCGCTGACGATGTTGCCGATGTTGTCCGAGTTTACCAAAGAGTATAAGGAGCTGTTGTGTCTCCCCTCCAAGGTGGTAGGTAATGTGTTGATCGGAGAAAGAGTGCACTACTAATAGTTGGTGGAGTATTTCCAAGCGCCTGAAACATTGGAGTATGCCCCGGTAATACGAGTCTGAGCTCTCCTATTATGCCTTATGAGTGAGTTCTGTTTCTATCACTATGGGCAGAGGACTGGTCCGGCCAAAACCTGATTTATGTTATGGAAGACATGGCCTGTGGATAAAACCCGGTCCCGTTGATACTGGCAGAGATGATGTTATGTCTTGACGATCTAAATCTAGAGTACGAGTACTAAGGAAGCCCTTTGCTATTATAGGTAAATGATTTTGAAGTTCTTTTCTGACTGCATAGACCACTGGGCTTGTGGGTGACTTTACTGACTGCGTAGGCCCATGGGCCTATATTGTGTCATATTGTTTTTTCTTTTTTCGTTAGTTTGGGCGAATTGGTGTGCAATTGTAACCCTTACTAACTACTATTGGGCAGATATAGATGATGGAGCATTTAGGACTCGTGGAGGAACCTCGGACGTCATCCGTTCTGGCCAACTATTGCCAGCGGAAATGGAAGTATGTCGATCTCCTATCGGTAACTGCCTGGATTGTGCTGCTAAATGAGCCTTGGAACATCACATGGTGGATCGAATGGTGGCACATACCCGAGTATGTGACATGTGATTCCCGAAACGCATATGTACGCCTCGCTGACCTGATGCTTATGACCTGCTATTTTCCGGATCGAGTGCGAAGGCAAATGGGGCGGAAGCAAATTATTCATGAGTTGCTATGTGAAGCTCCCGAGCAGTTGAAACTTCGCCTGGCCCTCGTGGAGTCGTGGCTAAAATATTGGGAGAAGAGACCCATTATTCGTGCCCCTTTGAAAGCGCATGTGTCTCATCATACTGATACCGGCTATCATGGATGGATGATTGCTGCTGTAGAGTCTCGCCGAGCTGGGGAGGCGAGAAGGGAGCATGCTGCGTTGTCTGTGAAGGAGAGACTAGGTCCCCACACTACAACAAAGGATCGATTGGGCCCAAAGGCCTCTGCAAAGGACTGACTTGGTCCTAGGGTCACAGTGTGCAAACCATCTAAGAGAGTGTATCGGCCCAAAGACACAGAGGGAGGACCCAGTAGGTGAAAAGATGAAGAGACTAACCCTGAGACTATTGGCGATGCGGGGAAGGGGAAGGAAGATTAGGAGATGTAGAGAATGGGTAAAAGGAAGCTGCTTAGCCATTAAATAATCTTGTATTTGATTGGATTTTCAATAACAAGTTGTGTACTTGTATTGTTCCCTTTAATATGAAATAAAAAAGACGTTCTTTGCAAGTAAATGTCTGATTATTTATTTGCAACTTTTAATTTAATGAGCACTTATTTAACTATAAAACCAAGTGTGTGATAGCTGGTCTTCCAGTTGTTTGGTTATATTAGGCATAATACCTCTTGAGTTGATCCAAATTTGAGGGTTGAATCATGTCCTCCCCATCCATGGTTGCAAGCCTGGTTGCCCCCCCGGGCAACATGTCCTTAATGACGTATGGTCCCTTCCAATTAGGCGCAAACTTCCCTCATGGGTCTTGCACGGGTGCCCTCATTTCCTTAAGCACCAGATCACCTATTTGGAGCACACAGTCTTTAACTCTTTTGTTAAATGCGCGAGAGATCCTGTTTTGGTATACTTGCACATGTGCAAGGCCTTTAGTCGCCTTTCGTCCATCAACATTAGTTCCTCGAACTTGGCTCGTGCCCATTCTGCTTCTGGCAATTGACTCTCTGCTACTATTCGTAGGGAACGAACAATAACTCGACCGGAAGGACTGTTTCCATCCCGTAGACCATTGAATAGGGAGTTGCTCCTGTGGCAGTTCTTATAGATATGCGTTACCCCCAGAGGGCGAACGACAACTTGTGAGGCGAATCCTTATAGGTGATTGCCATTTTCTTAACGATCCACTCCACTATATTGTTTGTCGCCTCTACTGCTCCGTTGGCTTGGGGTCAATAAGGTGAGGAACAATGTCTGAATGTGGTATTTATCGAACAATACTTCTACCTCCTTTCGAAAGTGACTTCCATTGTTGCTTATGATCTCCGGGGCACCCCATACCTACAGGTGATGTTTTGAAGGATGAACTTTGCCACGTGCTTGGATGTAATTTTGGCATAAGAAGCTGCCTTTACCCATTTGATGAAGTAATCGATCGCGACCAATATATGCTCATGACCTCCCGTGCCTGTAGGACGTATTTTGCCAATTATATCGATACCCCAAACTAATAATGGCCATGGTGACGTTAGGGTAGTTAAGTACGACGGAGGATGATGTTGTAAATTGGCATACTCTTGGCACTTGTGGCATTTCAGGACAAACTCCAAGCAGTCATCTTCGTCCATTCATGTGTGGGCCACACTCCCTGTCGTCTATAGTGGTCATGACTTCTTCCACACCTTTAGCGTCTATGCATAATAAATTGATCCTAGAGGCTGACTTCTTATACAAGCGATCGTTGATCAAGCAGTATTATGCTACTATGGATCTTATCGCTCGTTGTCCTCGGGCGTCCAATTCAGCCGGGTATTCTCCCTTGCGTAGGTAATTGTAGATGTCATAGAACCATGCTTTTGTGTTCGCTTCTTGAATATCAGCGGTGCAGACATATGCCGGCTCGGGTTTTCGCTCCACCGTCACAGATAGCTGAATCGTACCTGCTAGGATTGATATCTTGGAGGATAACTTGGCCAAAGCATCTGCTAGC
The DNA here is from genome assembly GCA_029582165.1 of Portulaca oleracea. Taxonomy (NCBI): domain Eukaryota; kingdom Viridiplantae; phylum Streptophyta; class Magnoliopsida; order Caryophyllales; family Portulacaceae; genus Portulaca; species Portulaca oleracea. The sequence continues at coordinate 16,826,275 of CM055878.1, read as the reverse complement.
TCATTATGATCTCTTGATAGGTACTGGAAGATGATGTTTTCGAATTGGTCAGCGAGTCCTAAGAGCTTTTGTTGGTAGGCCATAAGGTACTCATTCCGCACCTTCCATGCGCTTTTGGCTTGATTAATGATGAGGCTGGAGTCTCCAAAGACCTTGAGATGGCATACTCCTATGGACAAAGCGGCCTATAGCCCCCTAATACATGCCTTGTATTCTGCAGCATTATTGGTGGCATTGAAATCCAACTTCACAGATATGGGAACGTGTGCCCCTTCCGATGAGATCAATAGGACTCGTACTCCGCAGCCCATTTGATTGGATGCTCTGTCAAAGTACATCTCCCATGTGACCTCATTAGTGAGAAAGATGTCTTCATCTGGGAATTCCAAGTGAGTGCTTAGCGGTTGCTGTGATGGTGATGCGGCCAGGAAGTTAGAGACAACTCTACCCTTGATGGATTTTTAGGATATGTATTGGAGATTAAATTCCGAGAGCATAACTATCCATTAAGCGATGCGGTTGTTGATGGTGGTTTGCTCCATGATAAACTTGATGGGGTTGCTTTCAGCTATTATATACACAGTGTGGGGAAGGATGTAATGCCTGAATTTCTTGGTAGCCCACATAAGGGCAAGGGCCATCTTTTCTATGTCAGCGTATCGACTTTCATATTCTAGGAATTTCTTGCTCAAGTAAAAGATGATGCTTTCCTGTCCCTTTATCATTTGTGTCAATATAGCCCCCATTGCGAAGTCAGTTACTGTAAGATAAAGGTGGAGAGGCTCATCCGGTACTGGAGGTACAAGGACTCGGGTGTTGCAAATATTCCTTGATCTTGTCGAAAGCCACTTGACATTGATCATCCCACTCTATCTTGTTCCCTTTCTTCAACTTCTTAAATAAGGGCTCACACATCATAGTAAGCTTGGAAATGAACCAGCTGATGTACTACACTCGCCCTAAGAAACCTCTAATTTCCTTCTCTGTACTTGGTGGCCTCAGATCCTGAATGGTCTTTATCTTAGAGGGGTCCACCTCTATACCTCGTTGGCTAACCACATAGCCCAAAAGCTTCCTCGAAGTGACCCCGAAGGTGCACTTCGTAGGGTTGAGTCGCATTTTGTATTTTGGAGCTAGAGAAAGAATTTACGGAGGTTGACAACATGTTCTTCTCTCGTTTTGGACTTGACAAACATGTCGACTACATAAACCTCCACCTCTTTGTGCGTCATATCATGGAGCAAGGTGTTAGCAGTCCTTCGGAACGTTGCAATTGCGTTCTTGAGGCCGAAGGGCATGACAACATAGCAGTACATTCCCCAAGGGGTGGTGAACGAAGTCTTTTCCATATCCTCCTCTGCCATCTTGATCTGATTATACACAACATATCTATCCATAAAGGATAAAGCTCATGTTCGCAAGTATTATCCACCAGCACATCAATGTGAGGTAATGGGAAACTATCCTTGGGATTGGCCTTGTTGAGATCCCTAAAGTCTACACACATGCGCACCTTCCCATCTTTATTGAGTATGGGGACTATGTTGGCAATGCATTCGGGGTATTGGATTGCCTTGATGAACTTGGCATTGAGTTGTTTGATCACCTCTTCCTCGATTTTCTTTGCCCATTCTGGTTTGATCCTCCTAGCATATTCTCGTACCAGTTTTGCATCGGGAAGTAGTGGTATCATGTGCTCTACGATGTCCCTTTCAATTCATGGCATATCCTCATAAGAGCATACGAACACGTTTACAAAATCTTTGAGAAGCTTTGTAAAAGCTAATTGTTCCTCCATTGTCAATGAACTACCCAGCTTAAGCTCCCGAGGTTGCTCCTCTGTACCCACGTTTATGCTGATGGTGTCTTCCAATATCGCCATTTTGTGCTCAAATTCATTAGAAGGTTCATTTAAGGGTTCATTAGATTCAAGATTATTGTTGGCGCAACAGTTCGGGGAACAGGGGAAAAGATCAGAGTAAGCAGAAATGTTCATCTTATTTAATGCAGAAAGGAATATATCGCCTGTAGACTTAGTGTTATCCTTAACTGACTCAAGACCCTTAGGACCCGACTCTATGACCTTAGGAACAAAATCTCCTACAGACAGAATGAACTCTTTAGCATGGACCTATAAGACTGCATTTGCACCTCCATCTTCAGCAATCATGAGACTTGGGTTGAACTCCGGGCTGGAAAGCACAGCAATGACAGCATCGACCTCAGACTTTTCCTGTGTAGCATTGTCAGAAAAGTATGCCAAATATGTTACTTCCAACAAGATGAGTCCACTCTAGTGGTGGCTTGTTTAGACCCATTTTTGTATCTAAATAACGCCTTAATTCTTAGGCTTTTAACTCGTTTCTTGTTTATTTTCATGCATTTTAGTATATTTTTGGTTATTTTGTAGGTTTTGGCATTTTACACAAAGACGAGGTAAAACGTGCCATTTTTGAGCCTTTTTGGTGATTTCCCGAGCCGAGCCGGACAGAGAGCCGAAGCGGAGTTGACCCGGGACCACTTTCTCTTCATTTGGTGCAAATTAGTGAGGTAACACCTACTACGACCCTTGTAGCGGGCGTTACATGCCTTGGAAAGAAGGAAGCAAAAGGGTGGAAGAAGCCAAGAGGGTAGCCCCCGCCACCATGGGCGTAGCACCCGCTACCTTTGCTAGACAAGGGAAGACAGCACCTGCTGTCCCAAGGGCAGCACCAGCTGTCTCACGAAACTCAAAAATCGCCTGGGAGATTTCGCTGGACAGCCAGAGATCGCACCTGCGGTCTCCCTATTTTCTGCGCGTATGTTCGACTTGAAACGCTGTGTTTTGCCCAACTGTTTTGCCTTGTATAAATACTCCTATTGACGATTTTCAAAGGGGATTGGACTCTAGTTTAGACTTCTAATTTTCAGCTTTCTATTAGTGGATTTTAGATAGAGATTAGTTAGAGATTAATCTAGGGTTTTGGTGATTTTGAGTTGTATTTGAAGATTTGGGGATTCAAACAATTGAGAGATTGTTGGATCATCCTTTCTATTGCTTTTCTTTGCTCACCTACAACATTTGATAAGTTCTCCTCTCCCTTAAACTCCTTTATTAAATGCTTTGCTAATTACTTTCTTGCTTGTTTAATTGTTTTTGCTTGTTATTTCAATTGTTTGGCTTGTTCTTGATTGTTGATGTTAGAAATCATGCTTAGGATTGGTTTGGATGTTGTTAGTGTAGATAGTATCATCATTAGTGGCTAGAAACCCAATGGGTTAGGGGGTAATTAACGGTGTGAATGGGTGATTAGGTTTGGGTTAGCAATATTAGTGAGTAATTAGTTGGGAAATCAATTTCCCACTCATTTCCTTCCCTCAAGTGGGATGTATTTGGGTCCGAAAGATCCCGAATACATCCAAACCCTTGTGTTGGAAGGTTGGAGATGTGATAGTTAATGCTCACCCACGAAAGTGGAAGATGATTAACTAAGGAATTCCGTTTAATTAACCCTCTAGGTTTGTGGTGGACTTTGGGGAAGTTAATTCGGACTATCCTCGAAAGAGGAAGCTCGGTGGGTATTTTCTAACAGAATTGCCACTTGATTCTCCCTCCTTGTTATTCTCTTGTTGCGAAACCCATTTCGTCATCCCCGTTTGCATCCCGAAAAGCCTCCGAAGCCCATTTCCTTCCTTTGACCGACCTTAGCTTAGTTTCTTGCGTTGTGACCCCTCTCAACCAATATCCTTACCTTAGCAATCTCATCCCGACCTTAGACCGAGTTTCTTAGCCAAGGCCCGTAGCTCCTCGAGAAGAACGATTTAAAAACCGGGGTTACAAAATCACGTTACACAAAATGGCACCGTTGCCACGGATCAAGCGCCCCTAGCTTAGTTTCTTGGTCTTGAGTTGTTTTAAGATTGCTTTCACGCTAGAAATCAGTTTGTGTCAATCCAAATGAATTTAATGCTTCTTCATTCCTTGTAGGAGTTTTCGAGTTCTAATGGGTGAAGTTCAAGTTGGTTCACCTCGTACCCTTCTATCATATGACGTACCATCATTGGGTACGGGAGGCAGTCCGATCACATTACCACCCGATGTTGTGTTCGAGTTTAAACCTCACTTACTTGAAGTCTTCGAAAGAAACCCGTTTCATGGGGACGACGCTCCTGAAAGTCCCATTGCTCATATTGACAAATTCGAAGATCAGATTAGCTTTATGCACATTCCGAGGATATCATCAGAGTATTTGAAGTTGAAATTCTTTCCTCTCACTCTTACGGGGAAAGCGAAGATATGGCTACAGACTTGTCCATCTGGTTTTTATTCTTCATGGAAAGCACTCAAAGGAGATTTCCTTCATCGTTTCTTTCCGGCGGAGGAGACACACCGACTTCGAGCAGAAATTTTGAGTTTCAAGCAAGGTCCGGGAGAGAGTCTTTTCGACGCTTGGGGGAGATTTAAGAGTCTTCAAAGACGGTGCCCTCATCATCATTTACCGGATAGGATGTTGCATCAACATTTCTATCATGGGCTCCGTGATCCTGTTAGAGAATCTATTGATAATGCGTCCGGAGGGATGTTTTTGAAGAAGACCGTGGAAGAGGGCAATATTTTCTTACATGAGCTATCACACCACGCTCCTCATTGAGGAAGTGGCCAAAGTTAAGGAGATGGAGGAATTTTTTTGGAGGATAACCCGATTATAAAGTTTCTTTTGTCCACCGTTTGTGAAATGCTAAAAGAGAAGTCGAATGTGGAGATTTCAAAACAGTTGAGAATTGCCTAAGCAATGCAATCCTTTGCATCCACTTCTAGTCCAAATGTTTATACTTATGAGTTTTGCTATGGTCCACACCCTACCCAACAATTTACAAAAATTCAACAATTGGTGCATGTGAATGCTATCCATTCTTCCCACATCAACCAAGATCCTTTTCACATCACCAACCATCACCCTTCTACCTCTAACCCCATGAACATCACTCATCTATTCAAGAAGAATCCTTCCGTCAAACCCAAAAAGAGATTCCACAAACTCTAATTTTTCACCACCACAAGAATCCTCGATCGAGTTGTTGCTTAAGCAAATCATGGAGAATCAAGAAATGGATCGAGCTTACATCCGAAGTCTCGAACTTAAATTAGCTCAAGTCAAGCAACCTCAATCTACACCTACCCAACCTCAACCCGTTCAAGAGGTGGAGGTGAATGCTATTACTTTGCGGAGTGGAAAAGAAGTTGAGGGACCCAAGTTGGTGGAGGAGAGATTTTCTAGTGAGGATGAGGGAGTTGTAGAGATTATAATGTAGAGAGGAGATATGGAGGTTGAGCAATCCGTTGATGAGGTGAAAGAGGATGATGTTGTGATTGGGATGCCTACTGATGTGGAAGAAGAAGATTTAGTGAAATCCAAGGAGATTGTGAAGGAGAATTATATTGATCAACCCAGGGGGTAATTGAAACATACCGACCACCAATTCCATTTCCCTAAAGGTTGGTTCAACACAAGAATGATGAAAATTTTCTAGATGCCATGTCGGAGGTCCTTTCATTTAAGAAACATCTCAATGACCTCTTGACAAACAAGAGAAGAATCAAGGAATTATCGATCGTTCATCTCACGGTTAGTTGCAATTCTATACTGGAAAGCAAGACTTTCGAGAAACTAGCCGATCCCGGTAGTTTCTCTATTCCATGCTTGATTGGGGAAATGAAGATTGATAAAGCACTTTGTGATTTGGGAGTGAGTGTGAGTATCATGCGTCACTCCATATGCAAGAAGCTCAATCTCGATGATTTGACCCGCACGACAATCAATTTGCAACTTGCCGATAGAAGGCCGCTAGGGATTCTTGAAGCTGTCCCAATTCAAGTGGGAAGTTTTCTCATTCCTTGTGATTTTGTTATTTTAGAGATGGAGGAAGATTGGAATATAACCATTTTCTTGGTCGACCCTCCTTGGCTACCGCAGGAGCTATCATAGATGTGAAAAGAGGTCGCTTGTCTCTTCATGTGGGTAGGGATCATATTGTTTTTGACATTGATCCTTCAAGAGTGAAATCCCACGAAGAATATGATTTTAAGGTCAATGCGGTGGTAGGCATCTTGGATGAGCCCCAAAAGGATTCTTATTTCCTTGAAGTTGAGCCTGATGATTGGGGAGATATTCTTTTTCAAGGGTAGATCACCTAGTTTTGGTTTTCGTTTTTGCCTAAAATTTGAAATTTTTTTTGTGTGAAAAAGGAGAAAAAAGGGAGTGAAAAACCTTAAAAGTTTTCGTTTTTGTTTTGTTTTTGTTTTTGCTTCGTTTCTTAGTTTTTGTTGTCAAAATTGGGAAGTCGTTCTTAATCTTCTTTGAAAGAAACCGGTCTGAGCATTTTCGACCCTATCTTGGGCGATTGTCATGACTCATTTAATTAGATTCCCTTCATTGAGTGTCTAGCAAAATCCATATATCTCACGTTCTAGTTGAAACTGAGAGACCCTAGGAACCCACATCCGAGCTTGTTTTCTGTAAAGCAAGAAAAAAAAAGAACAAAAAAGAAGAAGAAAAAAAAAGAAGTGATTCTAAAATAAATGAATTAATTGGTTCGTGTCGGTCGAATGACATTAACCAACATAAAGTTAGCGACCTACATGGGACCGGTATTAGCGCTACGGCGCTATTAGCCCTTAAACCTCCTTCTATTTCATTCGCAACGAAGAGGTGTATGGAAAAGCCTGTGGTGGCAGGGTAAACCCCATTATGGGCCGTTTAAGTCTCGAAAATCTAACGTCGACCTTTAAACTAAATTGGAAATGTTGGAAAATCCAACCCAAAAAGAAAGTTTAAGTGTTGATAAAGTGAGGGGCCTTTCCTTTCATCACCTGCGGCCCTCACCAAGCCAAGGACGACCAAATGCGGAGGAGAGCAACTCTTTGCTAAATCTTGTTCGTTTTGTTTGAAGCTCGACTGTGAGTTTTTGGGGTCAATCGGAATCAGTTAGAACCCACTAGCACTTATGCACATGGGATTTAGCTCTACATAAGGTATAGAGAATTGAAAACCTCTATGATTGACATTTGCCTGAGTTAGGATTTTGTGAGATGCTCATAACGGTTCCTTTTGGAGGATTAATATCGTTTTCTTGATTAAGATTGTGTGATTCCTTGAAGCAAGTTGTTTTCCTTTTCCTTTTCTTTCTTTGGTTTTGTTTTTCAATTTCCCTCTCTCATTTTTCTTTGGCTTTTGTGGGTAGAGCCGCTACAAACCCTCACGAGTCCATCTCGTCCACTCGGGCTGCCGGGGGGTTCAAAGGGCTTGGTGCATACGCTAAATGCACTCGTTTCCTCCCACGACAGAGGAGTTGGTGTTTAGTTTTTGTTTGTTTTTGTTTTGTTTTGCTCGGGACGAGCAAAAGTTTAAGTGTCGGGGGAGTGTTTAGACCCATTTTTGTGTCTAAATATCGCCTTAATTCTTGGTCTTTTGACTCGTTTCCGGTTTATTTTCGTGCATTTTAGTATGTTTTGGGTTATTTTGTAGGTTTTGGCATTTTACACAAAAACGAGGTAAAACGGGCCATTTTTTAGCCTTTTTGGTTATAACTCGAGTCGAGCCCGACCGAGAGCCGAAGCGGAATTGACCTGGGACCACTTTCCCTTCATTTGGTGCAAATTAGCGAGGTAACACCCGCTACGATCCTTGTAGCAGGCGTTACATGCCTTGGAAAGAAGGAAGCAAAAGGGTGGAAGAAGCCAAGAGGGTAGCCCCCGCCACCATGGGCGTAGCACCCACTACGTACCTTGGCTGGACAGGGCAAGATAGCACCTGCTGTCTCACAAAGCTCAAAAATTGCCTGGGAAATTTCGCTGGATAGCCAGAGACCGCACCTGCGGTCTCCCCTTTTTTTGCGCATTTCTTCGGCTTGAAATGCTGTGTTTTGCCTTGTACTTATACTCCTTTTGACGATTTTCTTGGGGGATATCTTAGGAAAAGCTTAGAATGTTAGACTTCTAATTTCCAGCTTTGTTTTAGTGATTTTTAGAGAGAGATTTGTCTTAATCATTCTAGGGTTTTGTTTGATTTTTGGTGTGATTCAAGGATTGAAGATTCAAACAATTGAGAGATTGTTAGATTATCATTCCCATTGCCTTTCTTTGTTCATTTCCAGCATTTTGATAAGCATTCTCTTGCCTTAACTCTTTTATTAATTGGTTCGCTAATTACTTTCTTGCATGTTTAATTGTTTTTGCTGGCTATTTCAATTGTTTTGCTTGTTCTTGATTGTTGATGTTAAAAATCATGCTTAGGTTTGGTTTGGATGTTATTAGTGTAGATTGTACAATGATTAGTGGCTAGAAACCTTATGTGTTAGGGGGTAATTAAGGGTGTGAATAGGTAATTACGTTTGGGTTAGCAATATTAGTGAGTAATTAGTTGGGAAATGAGTTTCCCACTCCTTTCCTTCTCTCAAGTGGGATGTATTTGGGTCCGAAAGCTCCCGAATACATCCATCACTTGTGTTGGAATGTTGGAGATGGGATAGTTAATGCTCACCCACGAAAGTGGAATGAGGTTAACTAGGGAATTCCGTTTCATTAACCCTCCGTGTCCGTGGTGGACATTGGGGAAGTTAATCCGGACTATCCTTGAAAGAGGAAGCTCGGTTGGTATTTTCTAACGGAATTGCCACTTGATTCTCTCTCCTTGTCATTCTCTTATTGCGAAACCCATTTCCTCATCCCCATTTGCATCTTGAAAAGCCTCTGAAGCCCATTTACTTCATTTGACCGACCTTAGCTAAGTTTCTTGCGTTGTGACCCTTCTCAACCGATATCCTTACCTTAGCAATCTCATCCCGACCTTAGACCGAGTTTCTTAGCCAAGGCCCCTAGCTCCTCGAGAAAAACGATATAAAAACCGGGGATACAAAACCACGTTACACAAAATGACGCAATTGCCGGGGAGCAAGCGCCCCTAGCTTAGTTTCTTGATCTTGATTTGTTTTAAGATTGCTTTCACGCTAGAAATCAGTTTGTGTCAATCCAAATGAATTTAATGCTTCTTCATTCCTTGTAGGAGTTTTCGAGTTCTAATGGGTGAAGCTCAAGCTGGTTCACCTCGTACCCTTCTATCATATGACGTTCCTTCATTAGGTACGGGAGGCAGTCCGATCACATTACCACCATTACCACCCGATGTTGTGTTCGAGTTTAAACTCACTTACTTGTAGTCTTTGAAAGAAACCCGTTTCATGGGGACGACGCTCCAGAAAGTCTCATTGCTCATACTGACAAATTCGAAGGCCGGATTAGCTTTATGCACATTCCAAGGATATCATCAGAGTATTTGAAGTTGAAATTCTTTCCTCTCACTCTTACGGGGAAAGCGAAGATATGGCTACAGACTTGTCCACCTGGTTTTTCTTCTTCATGGGAGGCACTCAAAGGAGATTTCCTTCATAGTTCTTTCCGGCGGAGGAGACACACCGACTTCGAGCAGAAATTTTGAGTTTCAAGCAAGGCCTGGGAGAGAGTCTTTTCGACGCTTGGGGGAGATTTAAGAGTCTTCAAAGACGGTACCCTCATCATCATTAACCGGATCGGATGTTGCTTCAACATTTCTATCATATGCTCCGTGGTCCTCTTAGAGAATCTATTGATAATGCGTCCGGAGGGATGTTTTTGAAGAAGACCGTGGAAGAGGCCAATATTTTCTTACATGAGCTATCACACCACGCTCCTCATTGAGGAAGTGGCCAAAGTTAAGGAGATGGAGGAATTTTTTTGGAGGATAACCCGATTATAAAGTTTCTTTTGTCCACCGTTTGTGAAATGCAAAAAGAGAAGTCGAATGTGGAGATTTCAAAATAGTTGAGAATTGCCTAAGCAATGCAATCCTTTGCATCCACTTCTAGTCCAAATGTTTATACTTGTGAGTTTTGCTATGGTCCACACCCTACCCAACAATTTACAAAAATTCAACAATTGGTGCATGTGAATGCTATCCATTCTTCCCACATCAACCAAGATCCTTTTCACATCACCAACCATCACCCTTCTACCTCTCAACCCCATGAACATGACTCATCTATTCAAGAAGAATCCTTCCATGAAACCCAAAAAGAGATTCCACAACCTCAAATTTCTTCACCACCCCAAGAATCCTCGATTGAGTTGATGGTTAAGCAAATCATGGAGAATCAAGAGAAGGATCGAGCTTATATTCGATGTCTCGAACTTAAATTAGCTCAAGTCAACCAACCTCAATCTATACCTACCCAACCTCAACCCGTTCAAGAGGTGGAGGTGAATGCTATTACTTTGCGGAGTGGAAAAGAAGTTGAGGGACCCAAGTTGGTGGAGGAGAGATTTTCTAGTGAGAATGAGGGAGTTGTGGAGAATATAATTGAGGGAGGAGATATGGAGGTTGAGCAATCTGTTGATGAGGTGAAAGAGGATGATGTTGTGATTGGGATTCCTAATGATGAGGAAGAAGAAGATTTTGTAAAATCCAAGGAGATTGTGAAGGAGAATGATCTTGATCAACCCAGGGGCAATTGAAACCATACCGACCACCAATTCCATTTCCCGGGAGGTTGGTTCAATACAAGAATGATGAGAAATTTTCCAGGTTTATTTTGATGTTGAAGAAACTTCAAGTTAATATACCATTTTGTAGACACCAGATTTTGTACCGGTATAATCCCGACTCATCAAAAATATGCAACTCAGATGGGCCAAGTGATAAAGGGGTCATTGGGCCCAAAAAAGCAACAACCCAAGTGCAAGAAAAAATAAAACAGGCCATATTTAATTGTTAAAACCCAGAGGGGTTTTAACTTTTAACGAACAAGTCTAGGAATCTGGCCCAGCAAAGCGCGCCCCCGACCCTTAGAGCTCAAAACACGCCTAGGTTTTGAGCGAAATAGCGGACGACGTCGTTTTTGCTACATCATTGATCCGTGCGCCAATAATTCATATAACCCGCCTAGGTTATAATCTTTTTAGCGCCAAAATCTGTATGCATGCGTGATCCCTTGATCATATTCCCACGTGGTTGACCTTTCCCTTGACTTCATATATCCCACCTAGGTTATAGCTTCTGGAGGGCTTGATTTGTGGGGTATGTCCCCCATGGCTTCCCTCCAAAATCTTCATCAGTCACCTATAAAAAAAACCCCTCCATTCGACCTTCATTTCATCAACAACTGCCATCTAATACACTTACTCTCTTCCCATTTTCATCAACTTTCATCATAAAACCACCCTCATAAACTACATCCATATTATACTACTTTTCATCATCCATAATCCATTTCTTATCCCTTCATAACCACACTCATCACAAACCTACAACCATCCATACACCACTTCTCCTAGCCACTTACATTATTTCATCCGAGTTTCAAGTCAAAGGGGGCAAGTCAAAGGATTAAGTTCATCATTTCTATCACCTTAAGCAAGGTTTGATTTATTTGGTTCATTTTATTATTATTATTCATGTAATTCTTTCTTTAAATCCGTGCTTGTACATACTTTGTAAAATGAAAACTGCATTTTTATTTTGCGTGATTCGAATAATAATTCCGCGAAATTAATCAAACTTCTCCCTGCTCTCTTTCTTTTCAATGTTGATTTTAGTAGAGTATGTTTTATAACAGGCGGATTCGAGAGTTCTCATAACTCTCGAATTCGTAACCTTACCCCCGAATCTAGAAATCGGGTTCGTAGACCGGAGTCTTTCTTTTCTTATTTTATGGTTTGTCGATTTCCATAAATCGGCTGGCGACTCTTTTTACATTTTATAAATTCGTTTAACTATTTAAAATATTTGTTTATGCATAAAATAATTTATGAAAATAATTTAGTTCATTTCCCTTCACTAATTTAAGATTGGACCCGAGGAAAATGGGCCAGAAATTAATAAAACCTAGGCGGGTTTTATTAATTTCAACCCATTTTCTGCTGGCCCAGGGATGCAGACGACCCAGCCCACTGTCTCCTAAAACCTAGACGGGTTTTAACATTTTCTTGTGGCCCGTCTGCTCCTCTTTGGGCTTGAATTTAGTGATTGGGCCGGGATTAAATTATTATTAAATTAATTTATGTAATTATGGATAATTTAAATAATAAAAACGGGTTTGTAAATAAATAAAGTTTCATCACCCCGAAAACGAATTTCGAAAAGTAAAAATATCTTTATTTAAGGATTAAGCAACCTTAGTCGGCTCCCGATCACCTAAGTAGTGCATCACGGGGGAGAGCGGTCGCTCTTTTTCCGGGGTCCTACAGATTGGCGACTCCACTGGGGACTTAAACTTAAAAAGAGGGTAAAACTTGAAAAAATCAAATTGATTTGAAAGTGTAAAAGGGAAAAGTTAATTTATTTCGCGACTTTATTATTCTTTTAGGCATCCCTTTCATACCGGGCCACTAATCGGGTCTTTTGACACGTTAGCACAAAGACGACGGTTTAAGTTACCTAGGATTTCCCTTGAGAGCAGGAGGCCACTACTATGGGGATGAACTCTACATCTCTAAGCATTTGGTCGCTCCTCTCCCGGTGTCACACTCCAAGAGCTTCCTTGAAGTTCTTTGAGAAATACCCCAACCGCTTACCTTATGGTATGAAGAACCGGGCGAAGGCATACGGTAGGCTATATAACCCCACCATAAAAGTCCATGAATTTAGAGCCTTGGTTTAGGGTACCCCTTCATGTGTATGCTATGTGCTATGTGTAACCCTCCCCTTTTCTTGTCTTTTTGTAAAGAGTCAACCCTAGTTTGGAGGTTTTGTTCTAGTACGTATAAAATTCATGGGGTTGAGAAAATGGTTATTTATTAATTAATATAATTAACTCAAAAGCATTTTGGTTAGCCCAAAGGGAAGGGCCCATTAATGTTTGAAAGTCAATTATCTTAATCAATAAATAAAAATTGACTCACCTTTGATGATATTATATGGCCCTTTATGAAATTCTCTTAACAAAGGTCCAAAAAAAATATAATTAAAAGTCCAACAAAGTTAATGGATAGCGTCTTAGACTGCATAATAGTCACTAGGCTTGAGTAAATTAATTCATCGGTTTAATTAATAAATCCATCATATTTATGGTCGGCCCGTTATTAGGCCCAACCATATTGGATTTGTCAATTAAGCCCATAAATCAATTATGCTCGCTTATTGTTGACTTTATCCAGTCCTTTACAATATCCATTTCCTCGAGTAAAAAAAAGAGAAGAGAAAAAAGGCTTTTCAAAAAAAAGAAAAAAAAGGTCGTCGGTCTTGTCGAGTATTATTCTAGCCCGCATAATAGCCAATACGGTTTGAGTTGTCTGAGTTGTTGGGTCAAGTCACATATTCTCCTTAAAATGGCCGGCTTGTGCATTGGGCCCATCCGAATAGAGAAACACTGACTAAAGCCTGTCAACTTATGAATCGCTCACTATGTTTGACTTTATTCGGCCCTTGATAATACTCTGTTTCTAGGTCCATATAGAGTTAGGTCATGCACTCCCGAAAAGTGGGTGAGTCATCTGTGTCAGCATATATGTGTCGAGTTAGGATAATATAGGTCATCTAGGTCATGCATGCATCGGGTAGAACGTGTCGGAGTATGTCATCGAGTGTCTTAACTTTGAATTTCCATGCAGGCATCATTGATGATCGACTCCGAGCCCACATTCGAGATCCACAAACCGGTCGTTTGACTCTGAATCCTTGCTACGATCCATCTGCAACCAGTGACTACATCATGTCTGGAGAGCAATTCAAGAGGTCCCGGTCCAAAGCATCGAGGACAACATCGCGAAGCATTTAGATGACCTTTACACCAAATGCAAGGTCTGGTATTCGCCAATACCTTAGAACAGGAGCAAAAGATGAGCAAAAGACTGAACGAACAACAACAAGTGATGGATGGTATGCAGCAAGCCATCATTAAGATCAATACCAAGTTGGGGTTGAGTGTTGAAGAAGACGATGAAGAGATGCAAGGATATGAGTCCGAACCTGAAATCATCAAGACATCCTCAGATTCTAGAGGAATTGGGATATCCAAGACAAAGGTCAATACCCCTGAGGCATCTAAACTCACAAAGGACCCTGCTGTTAAGGCCCTTGAAAAGAAATTGGAAAGCCTTACTAAAGCAATGAGCACTGTGCCGGCCTTTGCTGACAAGTACCTGGAAGTGTCATTGCCTGTCCAGCCAATTCTAAAGATAGCTGATAAAGTTGAGGTGCCAAATATCAGGTTCAAACCTTCTGAGAACCCAGTTTACCACATCGAAGAGTTCATGAGGCTAGCACTATTAAACTGGATTGATGTCTGTTTATACTCTACTGTTTTCCCATCCACCCTAGATGGCAAAGCTAAGGTGTGGTACCATGCTTTACCACCCCAAATGAAGGCCGATTGGAATGAATTGTTCAAAGCCTTCATTAGTCACTACAGTTGCATCCAAAGGAAGCAAGCTACGGTAGATGACTTAACCACCATGAAGCAACAAGATGACGAATCCTTCCTGGATTACTTTGAGCGATGGCATACCAAACTGTCTCACATCAATGAGACAATTCCTCTCCATCTACAATTGTCTACTTTCAAACAAGGACTGAAAGGAAGCTTATCCAAGCACTTGGGATATCACGTCATTAAAGACTTTGACTATTTGAAGGACATTTGTGTCCAATTGGAGGCGATGCATAATGATAAGACCGCTTCGCTTGGATGGAAGGGGTCTAGTACCAACAGGAGGGCCACTAGTGTGCCTAGCCACCCTCCTAAGATTATGGAAACTAACTCTATCCAGCGCAAGGGGCCTATCATACCAAAATATGAGACTTACACACCATTGGACGTCTCTTATTCTCAAGCTCTTGATCGGTTGGTCAAGAAGGGTTTTTTGGTCCTACCTTTGCCAAAAGAGGAGTCGGTGATTAAAGGGAAAGGTTGGGACGCTAACCAATTCTGTCGTTATCATCGTAGCCGGGAACATGATACTGAGAAATGATGGACTCTCAAGAATAAGATAGAAGACATGATAAGGGATGGGACGCTACCCATGCCAAAAGTTTCCCAGAAACCTAACAATCAAAGCAACCCGATGCCCGAGCATACAAATGCTATCTTTCATGGAATTTGTAGCTTTGATCCTTCCACTTTGATTGTTGAGACGGGTCAACCTATCCCCGAGGTGTTTGGTTTTCATGAAGACATATCCATTCATGGTATTTGGGACAGTACGTGATGATGATGACCAACATGAATACTCCAAGATGGAATGGATGGAGACCGATGAACCAACATCGGATGACATGGCATTTCTCACTCGATCACGCCGCCATAACAACAGGAACACCACCACCCCAGTGGTTGTTTCTAATCCTACGCCAATGGTTACCAATGACAATCACGTCCTTCCTAAAGATCCTCTCCTTACACAACTCAAGACAACCAGAGTTGAAGTTACTATCTGCAGCTGATTTGCACCTCGCAAGCACATAGACAGAAGATGATGGACGCTCTTACTGCATTAATAGTACCTCCCACGATGACTCCTGAATCTTTAGTTGCTCATGTGACTACTCAGCAACAGGCTATCACCTTTGGGATTGAAGATCTGCCTCAGGGAGGGGCATCCCACAACGAAGCACTATACCTTACAGTGCAATGCTCCAATAAGACTATCCCACTGGTTCTGGTCGATAATGGTTCAGTTGTGAATGTGTTCCCTTGGAGGACGGCACATAAATTAGAAGTCCAACAACAACACTTGGCTCAAAATGCTGTACAACTCAGGGCTTACGACAATTCTCCTCGAAGGTCGGTTTGGTCCATAATATTGCCCATCACTACAGGCAATATCACCAGGAATGTGGAGTTTGTAATGCTAGACATTCCAGCCTCCTTCAATTTGTTACTAGGGAGGTCAAAGCTCCATGAATGCAATGTTATAGCATCTACCTTACACCAGAAGGTAAAGATGTTAGTCCAAGGTCAAGTCATCACTATCTCGGGAGAATCTATCAATGCTGTTTTTACTCCCAGGCAAGCAACCCTTGAAGTGGAACACAGTTCCATGGACGAAGAACTTCACAACTTTAAACTTGTGGCGACTTTGAGCCAGGATGAAGCTTCCTTTGACTTTGATCCCTACTCAAATCCCAAAGTGCACGCTATACTCAAGAGACAAGGACACTTCCCTGGGATGCCACTGGGAAAGAACCCGAAAAACAAGATTCGTCCCGTGTTCAAGACATTTTAGCAGAAGGGAAGGTTCGACTTAGGGTACAAGCCAACTGAAAAGGAAGTTAGGCTCGCTATGATAGCCATAGCTGAGCAGAAGAGGATGGACAATCCTCCTACTTTATTCCAAATGAAGCCCTATCCACTCACTCTGAATGGACACTTTGTTAGGGAAGGTGATGAATTCCCTTACTATGGGTTCCATGAACCATATTACCTGAAGAACAAGGGAGTTCAAGTTGCTGGGTTAGAAGTTTTCAATGACTGTACCATTAATATGGCTACTGTTTTTGTCCCTTCTCGGGACAAGCAACCACCATTAGAATGGACTCATCTCGTTGGGAGCAACATATTTGGCATGCTGTTTGGACAAGAAGCTGTCAAAGAAGAATTTGAAGCTGACGCTATTGTTGCTGCATTATCCAACCCAAGCTTTGACCCAAGCCTCATGATCACTGAAGAAGAAGAAGTCAAAGCGGTCTCGTGGGTTGATGTTGAGAAGAATAACTTTGTTTTATCTGTAGGAGAGTCTGTTCCTATGGACATAAAGTCTGGTCCTAAGAGTCTAGGGTCAAGTGAGTCTGGTCTTGAGTCTGCTGGCGATGTACTCATTTCTACATTCAATAAGATGAACCTTTCTGCTTTCTCCATTCTTCCCTGAACTGCTATGCTAATAATAAACTGGAATTTAATGAACCCTTAAAAGAATTTTCTAATGAACTTGAGCATAAAATGGCGGTGTTGGAAGACACCATCACCATAAATTTCGGCACAGAAGAACAACCTCCGGAGTTGAAGTTAGGTAGTTCACTCACAGTAGAAGAACGGGTAGCATTTACAGAGCTTCTCAAGGAGTTCTGGATGTAATCGCGTGGTCCTATGAAGACATGCCGGGGATTGATAGGGAAAATGTGGAGCATACCATACCTTTGCTCCCTAATGCAAAGCCGGTTCGACAAAAGGCTAGGAGGATTAGGCCGGAATGGGCTAAGAAAATTGAAGAAGAGGTGATCAAGCAGCTTAACGCTAAATTTATCAAAGCAGTCCAATACCCTGAATGGATCGCCAATATCGTCCCAGTGCCCAAGAAAGACGGGAAAGTGCGAATGTGTGTAGACTTCCGAGACCTTAACAAAGCCAGTCCCAAGGACAATTTCCCATTACCACACATCGATGTATTGGTGCATAACACTTGTGGACATGAGCTCTTATCCTTTATGGATGGATATGCCGGTTACAATCAAATAAAAATGGTAGAAGAAGATATGGAGAGGACTTCCTTCACCACACCATGGGGAACGTACTGCTATGTAGTCATGCCTTTTGGTCTCAAAAATGTCGGTGCGACATACCAAAGGACGACCAACACTCTACTTTATGACATGATGCACATAGAAGTAGAAGTTTATGTGGATGACATGATTGTTAAGTCTAAAACAAGAGAGGAGCACATTCCTAACCTTCACAAGTTCTTTCCGGGACTTCGCAAATACAAGATGCGATTCAATCCAGCAAAGTGCACCTTCGGTGTTACCTCTGGGAAGTTGCTAGGCTATATGGTCAGGCAACGGGGCATTGAAGTTGATCCTTCAAAGATCAAGGCTATCCAACAGTTACAACCACCCATGACAGAAAAGGAGATAAGAGGCTTCCTAGGACGAGTCCAGTACATCAGCAGGTTCATCTCAAAGCTCACCATGACTTGTGAACCTTTGTTCAAGAAGTTAAAGAAAGGAAGCAAGGTAGAATGGGACGATCAATGTCAAGCTGCTTTCGATAAAATCAAGGAGTATTTCCAGTGTCCTCCAGTCCTCATGCCGCTAGTACCAGATGAGCCTCTACTCCTTTACCTTACAGTGGCTAGCTCAGCAATGGGGGCTATACTAGCTTAAAAGGTAAAAGGTCAAGAGAGCGCCATCTACTACTTGAGCAAGAAGTTCCTAGACTACGAAAGTCAATACGCAGACATAGAGAAAATGGCTCTCGCATTAGTTTGGGCCACCAAGAAATTAAGGAATTACATGCTTTCACATGTTGTATATGTCATAGCTAAGAACCATCCCATCAAATTCAGCATGGAGCAACCAACCATCAACAATCGCATCGCCCGATGGGTAGTCATACTTTCTGAATTCAATCTTCAATACTTACCCCAGAAATCTATCAAAGGGCGCGTTGTTTCAGACTTTTTGGCTGCTTCACCATCATAGGAACCTCCAAGAACACACTTGGAATTCCCAGAGGAAGATGTATTCTTCACTGATGAAATCACGTGGCAAATGTATTTTGACGGAGCCTCTAACCAAATGGGTTGTGGCGTAGGAGTCCTGTTAATATCTCCAGAAGGGGCACGTGTCCCTGTGTCTGTAAAATTAGACTTTGATGCTACTAACAATGCGGCAGAGTATGAAGCATGCATCAAGGGTCTACAAGCTGCCTTGGCTTTAGGCATACGCCATATAAAGGTCTTTGGAGACTCTAGCCTTATCATCAATCAAGCTTAGAGCACATGGAAGGTTCGAAGTGAGTGCCTCTTGGCTTATCAGTAGAAGCTTTTGGGACTTGTTCACCAGTTTGAGCAAATTAGCTTCCAATACCTTTCTATGGATCATAACGAATTAGCCGATGCTCTGGCCAAGTTATCTTCAATGATATCAATCCCATCAGGCACGCTCCAGCTACCAATAATAGTAGAGCGGCAGTCTAAACCTGCGTATGTCTGCGCCATGGAAGCACAAGAAGAGGAGACTGAGGAATGGTTTCTTGACATATACAATTTCCTTCGGAAGGGAGAATATCCAGCTGAGTTAGATGCTCGAGGACAACGAGCGATCAGATCTCTAGCAGCACAATACTGCTTGATCAAAGATCGTTTGTACAAGAAGTCACCTACATGCATCAATTTGTTATGTATCGATGCCAAAATTGCAAAGGAAGTTACGGCTACTGCGCATGGAGGAAAATGTGGGCCTCACATGAATGGGCGCATGCTAGCGAAGAAGATTCAAAGGGCTGGTTACTATTGGTGCACTATGGAGGCGGACTGCTTGAATTTCATTCAAAGATGCCACAAATGTCAGGAGTATGCCAATCTGCAACATCAACGTCCTTTATATCTGACTACACTGGCCTCTCCATGGCCGTTCTCGATATGGGGTATTGACATCATCGAAAAAATACACCCAACCGGAACAAGAGGACTTGAATACATCTTGGTCGCCATTGATTACTTCAATAAGTGGGTGGAGGCAGCCTATTTTGCCAAACTTACATCCAAGCAAGTGGTCAAATTCATCCTTCATAACATTATATGCCGATATGGAGTGGCTCATGAGATCATCAGTGATAACGGGAGTCATTTTCGAAAAGAAGTGGAACTTTTGCTCACCAAGTACAAAATTCAGCATCACCGATATATATATACCCATCAACTTTACCATGAAAGAACATCATATATACCTAGAATGAACATCAACTATACCATACACGAACGTCACTATACTATACGTTCGTTTATGGTATAGTTGATGTTCATTTATGGTATAGTTGACGTTCATTTATGGTAAAGTTGATATTCATTATGGGTATAGTTGATGTTCATCCTGGGTATATGTAGTGTTCATTTATGGTATAGTTGACGTTCATTTATGGTAAAGTTGATGTTCATTCTAGGTATAGTTGATGTTCATTCTAGGTGTAGTTGAGGTTCATTCTGAGTTTTCTAGAGCTGCGAATTAATTAGCATGTCATTGGAAATCACACTAAATTAATTGCTCTCTTTTTTCCAACCAACAAAAAAAAATAAAAAGGTTGCAGCATTTATTAGTCACATTTTTCCAACCAAAAAAAAAATGAAAAAGCAAGATTAATATCCACCCTTAATATTGGAACCAATGGTTATGATTTGCTATGCTTTTCTTCTCACAAAATCTTTCTTCTCATTATATAATTTCCTATATATATAAATTATATATATATATATATATATATATATATATATATATATATATATATATATATATATATTTTATATATATATTATATATATATATATATAATATATATATTATATATGTATATATATATATATATAGGGAATAGATAAGGTGAGAACGGGATTTGGTGAGAATGTAAGAAGGGGGGTTACCAGCCATTAGATTTAGGATCAAGGGCCATAATTAACTTACTAATTCCCCTTTATTTTTCAGCCTTCACGTGACCTTAGGTAGCAAAAAAAAAAAAATTAAAAAACCTGATGATCAGTATTGTTCTTTGGGAAATGTCGCGCGTGGGAGTTGAGGGAGGCTGATTTGAACTTTCAGTTTTCACAATTCATTTGCTTAACCGAGTAGACAAGAGCAACGAGGAAGACGAACAGACAGGGAAAGTGGTGAGGGTTTGTTCTTTCTGATGGGGCTTTAAGGTTTCGACGGTGAGAGAACGCGGTGGTGATCGGCGACGAGTTCTGCAACGGCAACCATGGATTCAAACGGAAAAGATGTCCATGAAAGTAGGGCAGAACATCAGCCAAGATTAAAAAAGATATTATGATTAAAGTTTGATCCTTTATGGTGAAAACCCTGCAATTTCGAACAAAATCATCTCATTACCTGGTAATCGAGATTCTTGTATGGGCATATAACTATTCATCTTTATTAGGGCATTATGAGTTTCCATCGTAGGCTTGAAGTGATATGGAATTTGTGGGAAGATATCACTTGTTTTGTACGTGTTGATTGTTAGGGCATCGTCCATGATAGTCATACGTGATGTCATTTGTATAGGCACGTGATGACCATCCTGTCATTTGCTTATGACCTTTTGGAACGTGGTGTCCTGTATGAACTAGATATGGGTGAAAGGTGGGTGGTGTTTTATGAATATGTAGATCAAGGCTGCTTTTGTACTGATCATGTACATTACTCTAGGTTATGATGTGCATATTGGATATATAATAGGGCATGTACATTACGGTAGTTAAGGATGTGCAATTCGGCTATACGTAATGTACATTGGATATATACTTATATCCTGGGATGAGAATTTGTTGATGTACTTTGGAAGTACACTTAATGCCCCGTGAATAAAAACTATGTTCAATTAACATGTGTTATGTGAATAAAAAACTAGGGCATGTACATATTGGATATATATTAGGACATGTACATTATGGTAGTTAATGATGTACAATTCGAATATACGTAATGTACATTTGACATATACGTAATGTACACTTGACAGAGCAATAAAGTTCAAGGCAAGTTTCAAACTTTTTATTCTATTAAGGGTTTATGAATTGGGATAGAGCTGAAAATTCATTTCTGTGATTGTTGAATGGGTATAATGTGGTTTGAGAGTTTAAGGCAAGTTTCAAACTTGTTGAATTGGGATAGAGTAAAGAGTTTAAGTGTCCATTTGGTTTGAACATGATGTCTATTTTGAATTTAATACGTTGTCTACTTGGTTTACACATGATGTCTATTTTGTTTGAACATGATGTCCACTTGGTTTGAAGATGATGTCCATTTAGTGTAAACATGAAGTCCGTTTGGTTTAAACATGAAGTCCGTTTGGTGTAAACATGAAGCCTATTCAGTGTAAACATGAAGTCCATTTGGTGTAAACATGACAATGTTTCATTTTCTAATTGCTTACAAGTTCAATAGAATGTAAATGATGGATGTCACAAGTTGGCAAGGCAGAAGCGCAAGACAAATGTTTGCTGAGACAGAATCCCCATTTCCTACCCCGTAATAAGCTGAAAGCCATTGTATTTTCAAAGGCTTCTCACTGGAACCCAAAAAGAACACTTGTCCTCGTCTGATGTTGGTGCTTCGTTGTACATTGATGATTAGAATTTTAGGCTATCCTCCTCATTGTCTCTAGTTACATGACATTCTGTAGGACTAGAATTGTGTGAAACAAGCAACATATTGTCATGTACTTTTTGTGATACTTTTGATTCTCAATATGATTGATGTTCATCGTCAGTTGTTGGTGATGTCTTTTCTATCATAGGAGATGTTCATTTCCAGATACCTTGTTGTCCGTTTGTTTTCTTTTTTAGTTTTTCATCTTTGATGTTGATGGATGTTTAGTTGTTATTGTATACATAGATGTACATCATGTAAAATACAAATGGACATCAATTCCAAATCAAATGGACTTTATGCAAAACACACATGGACATCAAGTCCATTTCATATAACCCTTGATGTCCATATGGTAAAACAATGGTGTCCATTTCTCAGCAGCATAGATGTTTATCTTGTAAAAAATTGATGTCCATTTTTTGAACAACTTGGATGTCCATCTTGTAAAACAATGTTGTCCATTTTGAAGAACTTTGTTGTAGATTTGTGCAACTTGGATGTTGATTTCGCACATCTAAATAACTGTTCATTTTTGTATGAATTTGGATAGTCTCCCACCGTACTCCATGTCCAAAATATAATATTTGATGTTCCCGAAGATAACACTTGATGTTCTCAATGACAATACATGATGTCCCCAAAATATATACTTAATATCCATCCTACACTTTTGATGTCTCCCTAGAGCAATAATTGATGTTCTTCGTTGCAATTACCTTGTTCATTTTTGTATGACTTTATGTTCATTCTTGAGTGAATTGATGTTCATTTTTGAGTGACTTTGGTGTCCATTTTTGAAAAACTTTGATGTCCATTTTATATAAACTTTAATGTCCATCTTTTAAAACATTGGTCTCCATTTTTTCAGCAGCTCAAATGTCCATCTTCTAAACACATTGATATCCAATTTGAAGAACTTTATTGTCCATTGTGAGCAACTTGGATGTCCATTTCGCACATCTAAACAAGTGTCTAGGCCCATTTGAATAAGTGTGGAACATCCTTGAATATATGGCAACTCCAACACAGTGACCTCCGCTGACCCCAACAACATCTCTTATGAGCTGCGGTGGAGTACGACTACACTATTGTCTAAGTTCGTTCCCAACGTTTGACATCTCCTCCATGATTGAAGTGACCACATCCAAAACACTCTGATCACTATTCGTGCCTTGACTTCCACCCCTGCATGATCAACCCATAAACCCATTATACATATAGAATGAAAACAAAAAGACAAAACAAAGACCCAAGATGGACATCAGTATTAAACCAAATGGACTTTAAGTTCCATCCAATTGGACGTCATGTACAACCAAAATGGACATCAAATATGCATTTTTCAACAATGCCCCTTTGGGGTTGAATGATATGCCCACTTCGTGTGCACTTGATGTCCTCTTTGTCTGACCATGATGTTTGTTTCACATTACACGATGTCCACAACTACACCCAACGAGCCATTACAAGTTGCCACTTAAAAATAACCTGTCACAACCTCCAATTGTGTTTTCCAAAACCCGAATTTTTTCTGAAAAGTTTCTATAACTAACATATAGAATGTTAAGCAGATCTTTTTAACCCCCTCCCCCAATCTCCAACGCAGAAAAACAAAGCCTTGCCAACTTGTGACATCCATCATTTACAGTCTATTGAACCTGGAAGCAATTAGAAAATGAAACAGTCATTTTTACACCAAATGGACTTCATGTTTACACTAGATGGACATCATGTTTACACCAAACAGATTTCATGTTTACAGTAAATGGACATCATCTTCAAACCAGGGTGACTGAATATCTTGTTCAAACAAAATGGACATCATGTGTAAACCAAATAGACAACGTATTAAATTCAAAATGGACATCATGTTCAAACCAATCGACCCTTAAACTCTCTGCTCTATCCTAATTCAACAAGTTTGAAACTTGCCTTGAACTCTCAAACCACAATTGACTCATTCAACAATCACATAAATGAATTTCCCTGCTCTATCCCAATTCATAAACCCTTAATAGAATAAAAAGTTTGAAACTTGCCTTGCACTCTATTTTTCTGTCAAATGTACATTACGTATATTTGAATTGTACATCATTAACTACCATAATGTGCATGCCCTAATATATATCCAATATGTTCATGCCTTAGTTTTTTATTCATATAACACATGTTCATTGCACATAGTTTTTATGCACGAGGCATTAAGTGTACTTCCAAAGTACATCAACAAATTCTCATCCACGATATAAGTATATGTCCAATGTACATTACGTATAGCTGAATTGCACATCCTTAACTACCATAATGTACATGCCCTATTATATATCCAATATACACATCATAACCTACATTAATGTACATGATCAGTACAAAAGCAGCCTTGGTCTACATACACATAAAACACCACCTACCTTTCACCCATACCCAGTTCATACAGGACACCAGGTTCCAAAAGGTCATAAGCAAATGACAGGATGGTCATCACGTGCCTATACAAATGACATTACGTATGACTATCATGGACGACGCCCTAACAATCAACACGTACAAAAAAAATGACATCTTCCATCAAATTCCACATCACTTCAAGCCTACGATGGAAACTCATAAGGCCCTAATAAAGATGAATAGTTATATGTCCATACAAGAATCTGGATTACCAGGTAATGAGATGATTTTGTTCGAAATTGCAGGGTTTTCACCATAAAAGAACAAACTTTAAGCATAATATCTTTTCTAACCTTGGCTGATGTTCTGCCCTACTTTCATGGACATCTTTTCCGTCTGAATCCATGGTTGTCACTGTAGAACTCGTCGCCGATCTCCACCACTTTCTCCACCGCTTTCTCTCGCCGTCGAAACCCTCACCACTTTCCTCGTCTGTTCGTCTTCCTCGTTGCTCTTGTCTACTCGGTTAAGCAAAGGAATTGTGAAAACTGAAAGTTCAAATCAGCCTCCCTCAACTCCCACGCGCGACATTTCCCAAAGCACAATAATGATCATCGGGGGGTTTTTTTTTTTTTTGCTACCTAAGGTAACGTGAAGGCTGAAAAACAAAGGGGAATTAGTGAGTTAATTATGGCCCTTGATCCTAAATCTAATGGCTGGTAACCCCCCTTTTTACATTCTCACCAAAAAACCCATTCTCACCTTAGCTATTCCCATATTAATCTTGCTTTTTTTTTTGGTTGGAAAAATGTGACTAATAAATGCTACAACCTTTTTATATTTTTTGTTGGTTGGGAAAAAGAGAACAATTAATGCAGTGTGATTTCCAACGACATGCTAATTAATTCGCAGCTCTAGAAAACTCAGAATGAACATCAACTATACCCAGAATGAACATCAACTATACCTAGAATGAACATCAACTTTACCATATAAATGAACGTCAACTATACCATAAATGAACACTACATATACCCAGGATGAACATCAACTATACTCAGAATGAACATCAACTTTACCATAAATGAACGTCAGCTATACCATAAATGAACACTACTTAAACCCAGAATGAACATCAACTATACCATAAACGAACGTATGACGTTCGTTTATGGTATAGTTGATGTTCATTCTGGGTATATATGATGTTCATTTATGGTAAAGTTGATGTTCATTCTGGGTATAGTTGATGTTATTTCTATGTTCTCTAGAGCTGCGAATTAATTAGCATGTCATTGCATATCACACTACATTAATTGCTCTCTTTTTTACAACCAACAAAAAAAAAGGTCGCAGCATTTATTACATTTATTACAAGATTAATACTCACCCTTGATCTTGGAACCAATGGTTATGATTTGCTATGCTTTTCTTGTCACAAAATCTTTCTTCTCATTATATCAATTCCCTATACATATATATATATATATATATAGGGCAAAAGCCAAATATTACAAACCTAAACACAGAGAGTATCTATGTAATTTGTTTGCTTATGATTATTTCTAACAAGGAAAAGGGTTCTGTCTCTAAGATGTTGTTTAATGCTATGGAAGACTTAGTTAGGATCCCTCCTATTGCTTTTGAAAACCTTGGTGTTCCTTGCAAGCGAGATGTTGTAGATGTAGGAAGCAAAAATAGCGTAAATGATTTGTGTCCTCTGCTTACTACCATTCAAATTTAGGAGCTTTCTACCCCAATCTTCCTAACTTGTTGCATTTGGAATCTTGACCCATGTGTCAAGGCACTCCCTTATCTCTCTAGCGTAGTTGCAAGTGTAGAGTAGGTGCTGAATGGTCTCTTCATGATTGGTGCACATTGGACAGTCGAGGTGGAGGCTGGGGATATGTAGTCTAGTCTTGAGTTGGAGCCTCCCATGTAACGCCATCCAAGTACAGAAGGCATGCCTGGGATTGTTAAGCTTATTCCAAACAATTCTAGCCCACGACCATTTAGTGTGATCGTCAGTCAGTAGCTCATAGCCACACTTTACTGTGTAGCGGTTTTGGGGGATTGCAAATCTTTTGGTTTGATCTTTGACAGCACAAAGTTTTTTGAAATACCAACACATATCCCCCTTTGGTTGGTAATCCCACCAATCTCTGTCTTTGATGTATTGTTCATGTATCCACTGCACCCAAAGGTTTTCCTTATGGTCAGTAATTGCCATGACTTGCTTCATAACCAAGGCAGTGTTCCAGTGTTTTAAGCTTTTGATGCCCAGGCCGCCTTTTGATTTAGGTCTGCAGATTGTCTCCCAGTTGATGGGGGGAGTTTTAGCATAATCTTCATCAGCACCCGACAGAAAGTTCCGGCAGATTTTGGTGATTTGATCAATAACTTGCTGAGGGATAATCATCATGGAAGCCCAATATGTAAACACACCCATTATGACAATGTTGATGAGAACAACTCTCCCGGCATAGGAGATGTTGCTAGTTCTCCAACTTCTGATCCTTGAGGTTATTTTATCAACAAGTTTTTGGCAATCAAACTTGCTAAGACGCCCATCTGTAATAGGCATTCCAAAATAATAGAAAGGAAGCTTCCCCTCCTCAAAGCCTGTGATCTGCTGATCTTTGATATGGCGAGGGACGCCACTGATCAGGACAGTATATTTGTTGGCATTTGTAGTATGGCCAGAGGTGTGCTTGAAGTGGAGTAGAGTGTTCATGATTGAATGAACAGAATGTGGGTCTGCAGCACTGAATATCATTAAGTCATCAGCAAAGATTAGGTGAGTGAGCTTGAGATCCTTACAGCGCGGGAAGAATTTGAAGTTTGGATCTTGCGCAGCTGTTGTCGTGCTTCTAGACAAGTATTCCATAGAAAGAATGAAGAGCAAAGGAGAGATGGGATCACCTTGACGCAGGCCCTTTGCACCTTTAAAATAGCCATGAGTACTTCCATTGATCTTTATGGTGAAAGAAGTAGAGGTGATACAGCTCATAATCCATTGGATGTATTGAGGTGGAAATTTATAACCATGCAGAATTTCTTCCACAAAATCCCAATGAACACTATCAAAAGCTTTCCTGAGATCTATCTTGAAGATACATTTTGACTGAGTGAGCTTTCTACGGAAACCACGGGTTAGCTCATGACACATAAGCACATTATGAAGAAGGTCCCTCCCGGGAATGAAAGCAATTTGGCTAGCATTGGTCAGGTGCGGGAGAACCTCTCTCAGCCTTGAGGCAAGTAGTTTAAAAGCAATTTTGTAGATCGTATTACAACAGGCTATTGGCCTAAAATCAGCCGCCGTGATTGGGCTCTCAATCATGGGGATAAGAGTGAGTATTGTTGAATTCAAGGCAGGAAGCATCTTACCAGTATCAAAGAATTCTCTTATTGCATCACAGAAAATATCACCAAACTGTTCCCAAGTGTGCTTGAAAAAACCACCAGAATAATCATCTGGTCCTGGAGATTTGATGTTTAGGATAGAGAAAACGGCATCCTTGATGTCTTTGTTGCTGAAAGGGGTGCATAGATGTAGCTGCTATTGGATAGACAGCGTTGGACCATTTTGGATGATCTGCTGATTAATGGGCTGTCTATGCACCGTGTCCTCACCCAGAAGCTGTTGAAAGTGGTGAGCAAGATGATCTCCAACATTTTTAAAGCCAGTAAAGTTGTTCCCATCGATATCAGTTAGACTGTGCACTGTGGAAGCATTTTTCCTCTTTTTCATTCTACTGGAAAAGTATTTCGAGCAGGTGTCACCATAGATGCTTGCGTCTATTTTGCTCTACTGCGAGATGATCTGTTGTGCAGATTTGAGGATGTTCCTATACTTGTCTTTTGCCTCAGCCTCTTGAGCAAGCAGTTGCTGGGAGTTTGGAGCCTCTGTCAAATTTTTTTGAATGTTTAAAAGCTCATTCCTGGCATTCTCACATTGTATGTGGATGTCAGCATACTTCCTTCTGTTCAGAGCCCTTAAATCAGGTTTAAGGTCCTTCAGTAAGTGGAAAATAGCATGCATAGAGGACCCTGATCTTCTTTTGTTCTTTGCAGCTTCAATGATGCTTCCAAAACTGGGGTCATTTACCCACATGTCGCAAAAGCGAAAACAAGACTTTGGTTGAGGACCATCTCGGAGCTCAAGACATATTGGCTTATGATCAGAAAGACTCTAGGGCAAGTAGGTGGCAGTCATATAATCATGCATCAGAAGCCACTCCTCATTGTAGAAAATACGATCTATCTTAGATTGAATTTGCCCATTAGACCAAGAATAAGGAGCACCATGGCAATTGAGTTCCATAATCTGACAATAATTTATGCAATTATGAAAATCTTGAGTTTCAAAACTGTGAATAGGATTTCCATTGAATCTATCTTCCTCATGAAGGACGGAGTTGAAATCTCCCATTATACACCAAGCTCCATCGATATTATCAGCAATACCTTTCAAACTTTCCCAAAGAGATAATCTTTCTTCTATCCTGTTAAAACCATAAACAAAAGTGAATAAAACCTTTGCATTCAAGCTGTAATCCATAACCTGGCAGTGAATCAACTGGGCTTCTTGATGAAGTATATAGATAGCAACTTGGCTTGGTCTCCAAGCAATGTAGATACGCCCCCCTCTATGGGTTGTGGAATTATTACAAGTCGACCAATTTTTGAACATACCTTGTGAGAGAATATGTTCCTTCTTAGGCTTTACTTTAGTTTCGAGCAAGCAGATTATATTTGCCTTTATTTCATGCAAGAAGATCATGATATCCACCTGCTTACTAGGGTCATTGAGACCCCTCACATTCCATGAGATTACCTTCATTGAGGATCTAAGTCAGACCCGGAGGAGTGATCACTCCCCTCATGTTCTTCCTCCTTGTCCGTGTCAGTGTTAGACTCTGTGCCTTCATCATGAGTATCTCCATCAGCTTCCAAGTTTTGATATCTGTTTCTCACAAGTGTGCCTCCTTTGTCATATGACTTCCTTTGAGGGGAGTGTCTCTTAGCTGTTCTTGATGCCCTAATAAAACCCTGTTCATCTACTTCTCTCTGCATCGGTTTCTTAGGTCGCCAAACTTGGGCCTTTGGTTTCACTCCTTTTGAGACTTCCATCCTTTTGCATTCATCAGATTTATGGCCAATCATATGACAGTGTGTACACTTAATCGGCTTCCAATCGTATTCCACCTTCTGAGTGATGATCACATCATTCTCATTCATAAATCTGATTTCATCAGGCAATTCTTCATCCAGTTTGACTTCTATCAGAACTCTTGCTACAGATAGGTAAGAGCTATCCCTTGTTGCTTTATCTGTCTTGATAAGAACTCCTATAAGGCTTGCAAGACCACCTAGGTTTCTTGGGCTCCAGTATTGAATATCTAAGTGTGGGAATTTAACCCAAATTGGCAACGTTTTGATTTCATCTACATCAATTTTCTGTTGAGGGGTCTAGGCTTTAACCACAAGTGGTTTGTTATCAAAGAAGAAGATGCCCCTATTCAGAACCTCCCTCATGTGTTCCTCCTTATTAAATTTGATCAAGAACAGCCCCTTTCTAATAGATGCAATCTTGTTTATATCATAGCCTCCCCATATTCTTCTCAGAAATCCTTCAATTACGGTAAAAGGATTTGCTCCAATCACACTGCAAAGAACAGAGTATTTCCAGAATTCAACCTCCTTCTCAACATCCTGTTTTTCAATCTTGCAATTTGAACCCCTTCAATATGTTCAGCTTCTTTATATTGCAATGTCGTCCCATCATCAGGATCTACCATAGACGCATATAAGGTTTTCGGGGTTTCTTGCTGAACATTGTCCACATCAATGCAGTTTGCTTCAATAGTGTTTGGATGATCAGTAATGAAATTTTCCCCAACAGAATTGCCGGCTGATCGAGTTACTATATGTGATGATCCATTGGATTTTTTAACCTTCTTCTTTACCTTTGCCATGGCTGGGGAACAGAGTGAATTCTCTCTAAACCCTAGACGAAGAAGAAAATTTATTAAAACAGTTATTAATGAAATTCTTATGACCAAGATTTGAACCTTTAATGTAAAGGAAAACCCTTCAATTTCTACACCACTAGATCACCATATTTTTAGTTAAGGTGAGAATGGGTTTTTGGTAAGAATGTAAGAAGGGGGGTTACCAGCCATTAGATTTAGGATCAACGCCCATAATTAACTCATTAATTCCCCTTTATTTTTCAGCCTTCACATGACCTTAGGTAGCAAAAAAAAAAAGGAAAAGCCTGATGATCATTATTGTGCTTTGGGAAATGTCGCGCGTGGGAGTTCAGGGAGGCTGATTTGAACTTTCAGTTTTCACAATTAATTTGCTTAACCGAGTAGACAAGAGCAACAAGGAAGACGAACAAACAGGGAAAGTGGTGAGGGTTTGTGCTTTCTGATGGGGCAATAGGGTTTCGACGGCGAGACAACGCAATGGAGATCGGCGACGAGTTCTGCAACGACAACCATGGATTCAGACGGAAAAGATGTCCATGAAAGTAGAGCAGAACATCAGCCAAGGTTAGAAAAGATATTATGCTTAAAGTTTGTTCCTTTATGGTGAAAACCCTGCAATTTCGAACAAAATCATCTCATTACCTAGTAATCGAGATTCTTGTATGGGCATATAACTATTCATCTTTGTTAGGGCATTATGAGTTTCCATCGTAGGCTTGAAGTGATGTGGAATTTGTGGGAAGATGTCAATTTTTTTTACGTGTTGATTGCTAGGGCGTCGTCCATGATAGTCATACGTGATTTGAATTGTTTATTTGGAATCGTGGGATCAAAATGCCATAACTTTGCGCTCAGGAGTCCGGTCGGCGCGAATTTTTTTTTGAAATCGTGTATTTTCTCGAGATCTACGCACCCCAAAGTCCCTCAGGGACTTTGGCCCGCGTCTCGGCCCGAAACGGGCTTCCGGGTGCCCGTTTTCGAGGGCCAAAGCCGTTCGCGATGGAAACGGCACAGCTTCGAGCGCGAAGAAGGAGCTGCGCGCTCTGGGCCCACGAGCGCCACGCTCGAAAGGTGGGGCCCGCCTGTGTCCAGGCGAGGAGCGGGGGGGTTCGGGGCGCGGGTCTACGGTTAATGAAAGGAACGTAAAGGAGGAACGGATGGAAATGCTCGATTACAAAGTAGAAAAATAAAAAAGGGGTGCAACACGAGGACTTCCCAGGAGGTCACCCATCCTAGTACTACTCGCCAAGCACGCTTTAATCATGGAGTTCGATGGGATCCGGCATTAGTGCCGTATGATCGCACTGCTGAGGAATCGCGGGAAGAATTGTTTATTTGGAATCGCGATCAAAATGCCATAACTTTGCGCCAGAGTCCTGGCCGCGAATTTTTTTTTGAAATCGTGTATTTTCTCGAGATCTACGCACCCCAAAGTCCCTCAGGGGCTTTGGCCCGCGTCTCGGCCCGAAACGGGCTTCCGGGTGCCCGTTTTCGAGGGCCAAAGCCGTTCGCGATGGAAACGGCGCAGCTTCGAGCGCGAAGAAGGAGCTGCGAGCGTCTCGGGGCCCACGAGCGCCCACGTTCGGAAAGGTGGGGCCCGCTTCAGGTCCAGGGCGGAGGAGCGGGGGGGTTCGGGGCGCGGGTCTACGGTTAATGAAAGGAACGCAAAAGGAGGAACGGATGGAAATGCTCGATTACAAAGTAGAAAAATAAAAAAGGGGTGCAACACGAGGACTTCCCAGGAGGTCACCCATCCTAGTACTACTCTCGCCCAAGCACGCTTAACCGCGGAGTTCTGATGGGATCCGGTGCATTAGTGCTGGTATGATCGCACCCGTTGAGGAATCGCGGGAAGAATTGTTTATTTGGAATCGTGGGATCAAAATGCCATAACTTTGCGCTCAGGAGTCCGGTCGGCGCGAATTTTTTTTTGAAATCGTGTATTTTCTCGAGATCTACGCACCCCAAAGTCCCTCAGGGGCTTTGGCCCGCGTCTCGGCCCGAAACGGGCTTCCGGGTGCCCGTTTTCGAGGGCCAAAGCCGTTCGCGATGGAAACGGCGCAGCTTCGAGCGCGAAGAAGGAGCTGCGAGCGTCTCGGGGCCCACGAGCGCCCACGTTCGGAAAGGTGGGGCCCGCTTCAGGTCCAGGGCGGAGGAGCGGGGGGGTTCGGGGCGCGGGTCTACGGTTAATGAAAGGAACGCAAAAGGAGGAACGGATGGAAATGCTCGATTACAAAGTAGAAAAATAAAAAAGGGGTGCAACACGAGGACTTCCCAGGAGGTCACCCATCCTAGTACTACTCTCGCCCAAGCACGCTTTAATCATGGAGTTCGATGGGATCCGCGCATTAGTGCTGGTATGATCGCACCCGTTGAGGAATCGCTGGAAGAATTGATTATGTGGAATCTTGGGATAAAAATGCAATAACTTTGCGCCGTGAGTCCTGGCCGCGAATTTTTTTGAAATCGTATTTTCTCGAGATCTACGCACCCCAAAGTCCCTCAGGGGCTTTGGCCCGCGTCTCGGCCCGAAACGGGCTTCCGGGTGCCCGTTTTCGAGGGCCAAAGCCGTTCGCGATGGAAACGGCGCAGCTTCGAGCGCGAAGAAGGAGCTGCGAGCGTCTCGGGGCCCACGAGCGCCCACGTTCGGAAAGGTGGGGCCCGCTTCAGGTCCAGGGCGGAGGAGCGGGGGGGTTCGGGGCGCGGGTCTACGGTTAATGAAAGGAACGCAAAAGGAGGAACGGATGGAAATGCTCGATTACAAAGTAGAAAAATAAAAAAGGGGTGCAACACGAGGACTTCCCAGGAGGTCACCCATCCTAGTACTACTCGCCAAGCACGCTTTAACCGCGGAGTTCTGATGGGATCCGGTGCATTAGTGCTGGTATGATCGCACCCGTTGAGGAATCGCGGGAAGAATTGTTTATTTGGAATCGTGGGATCAAAATGCCATAACTTTGCGCTCAGGAGTCCGGTCGGCGCGAATTTTTTTTTGAAATCGTGTATTTTCTCGAGATCTACGCACCCCAAAGTCCCTCAGGGGCTTTGGCCCGCGTCTCGGCCCGAAACGGGCTTCCGGGTGCCCGTTTTCGAGGGCCAAAGCCGTTCGCGATGGAAACGGCGCAGCTTCGAGCGCGAAGAAGGAGCTGCGAGCGTCTCGGGGCCCACGAGCGCCCACGTTCGGAAAGGTGGGGCCCGCTTCTGGTCCAGGGCGGAGGAGCGGGGGGTTTCGGGGCGCGGGTCTACTGTTAATGAAAGGAACGCAAAAGGAGGAACGGATGGAAATGCTCGATTACAAAGTAGAAAAATAAAAAAGGGGTGCAACACGAGGACTTCCCAGGAGGTCACCCATCCTAGTACTACTCTCGCCCAAGCACGCTTAACCGCGGAGTTCTGATGGGATCCGGTGCATTAGTGCTGGTATGATCGCACCCGTTGAGGAATCGCGGGAAGAATTGTTTATTTGGAATCGTGGGATCAAAATGCCATAACTTTGCGCTCAGGAGTCCGGTCGGCGCGAATTTTTTTTTGAAATCGTGTATTTTCTCGAGATCTACGCACCCCAAAGTCCCTCAGGGGCTTTGCCCGCTGCTCGCCCGAACGGGCTTCCGGTGCCCGCTTTCGAGGGCCAAAGCCGTCATGATGGAAACGGCGCAGCCTCGAGCGCCAAGAAGGAGCCGCGAGCGCCTCGGGCCCACGAGCGCCCACGCTCGAAAGGTGGGGCCCGCCTGTGTCCAGGGCGGAGGAGCGGGGGGGTTCGGGCGCGGTCTACTGTTAATGAAAGGAACGCAAAAGGAGGAACGGATGGAAATGCTCGATTACAAAGTAGAAAAATAAAAAAGGGGTGCAACACGAGGACTTCCCAGGAGGTCACCCATCCTAGTACTACTCTCGCCCAAGCACGCTTAACTGCGGAGTTCTGATGGGATCAGTAACATTAGTGCTGGTATGATCGCACCCGTTGAGGAATCGCGGGAAGAATTGTTTATTTGGAATCGTGGGATCAAAATGCCATAACTTTGCGCTCAGGAGTCCGGTCGGCGCGAATTTTTTTTTGAAATCGTGTATTTTCTCGAGATCTACGCACCCCAAAGTCCCTCAGGGGCTTTGGCCTGCCTCACGGCCCCAAACGGGCTTCCGGTGCCCTTTTCGAGGGCCAAAGCCGTTCGCGATGGAAACGGCGCAGCTTCGAGCGCGAAGAAGGAGCTGCGAGCGTCTCGGGGCCCACGAGCGCCCACGTTCGGAAAGGTGGGGCCCGCTTCAGGTCCAGGGCGGAGGAGCGGGGGGGGGGGGGGGTTCGGGGCGCGGGTCTACGGTTAATGAAAGGAACGCAAAAGGAGGAACGAATGGAAATGCTCGATTACAAAGTAGAAAAATAAAAAAGGGGTGCAACACGAGGACTTCCCAGGAGGTCACCCATCCTAGTACTACTCTCGCCCAAGCACGCTTAACTGCGGAGTTCTGATGGGATCCGGTGCATTAGTGCTGGTATGATCGCACCCGTTGAGGAATCGCGGGAAGAATTGTTTATTTGGAATCGTGGGATCAAAATGCCATAACTTTGCGCTCAGGAGTCCGGTCGGCGCGAATTTTTTTTTGAAATCGTGTATTTTCTCGAGATCTACGCACCCCAAAGTCCCTCAGGGGCTTTGGCCCGCGTCTCGGCCCGAAACGGGCTTCCGGGTGCCCGTTTTCGAGGGCCAAAGCCGTTCGCGATGGAAACGGCGCAGCTTCGAGCGCGAAGAAGGAGTTGCGAGCGTCTCGGGGCCCACGAGCGCCCACGTTCGGAAAGGTGGGGCCCGCTTCAGGTCCAGGGCGGAGGAGCGGGGGGGTTCGGGGCGCGGGTCTACGGTTAATGAAAGGAACGCAAAAGGAGGAACGGATGGAAATGCTCGATTACAAAGTAGAAAAATAAAAAAGGGGTGCAACACGAGGACTTCCCAGGAGGTCACCCATCCTAGTACTACTCTCGCCCAAGCACGCTTAACCGCGGAGTTCTGATGGGATCCGGTGCATTAGTGCTGGTATGATCGCACCCGTTGAGGAATCGCGGGAAGAATTGTTTATTTGGAATCGTGGGATCAAAATGCCATAACTTTGCGCTCAGGAGTCCGGTCGGCGCGAATTTTTTTTTGAAATCGTGTATTTTCTCGAGATCTACGCACCCCAAAGTCCCTCAGGGGCTTTGGCCCGCGTCTCGGCCCGAAACGGGCTTCCGGGTGCCCGTTTTCGAGGGCCAAAGCCGTTCGCGATGGAAACGGCGCAGCTTCGAGCGCGAAGGAGCTGCGAGCGTCTCGGGGCCCACGAGCGCCCACGTTCGGAAAGGTGGGGCCCGCCTGTGTCCAGGCGGAGGAGCGGGGGTTCGGGCGCGGTCTACGGTAAATGAAAGGAACGCAAAAGGAGGAACGAATGGAAATGCTCGATTACAAAGTAGAAAATAAAAAGGGCGCAACACGAGGACTTCCTGCGAGGTCACCCATCCTAGTACTACTCGCCAAGCACGCTTTAATCATGGAGTTCTGATGGGATCCGGTGCATTAGTGCTGGTATGATCGCACCCGTTGAGGAATCGCGGGAAGAATTATTTATTTGGAATCGTGGGATCAAAATGCCATAACTTTGCGCTCAGGAGTCCGGTCGGCGCGAATTTTTTTTTGAAATCGTGTATTTTCTCGAGATCTACGCACCCCAAAGTCCCTCAGGGGCTTTGGCCCGCGTCTCGGCCCGAAACGGGCTTCCGGGTGCCCGTTTTCGAGGGCCAAAGCCGTTCGCGATGGAAACGGCGCAGCTTCGAGCGCGAAGAAGGAGCTGCGAGCGTCTCGGGGCCCACGAGCGCCCACGTTCGGAAAGGTGGGGCCCGCCTGTGTCCAGGCGGAGGTGCGGGGGGTTCGGGGCGCGGGTCTACGGTTAATGAAAGGAACGCAAAAGGAGGAACGAATGGAAATGCTCGATTACAAAGTAGAAAAATAAAAAAGGGGTGCAACACGAGGACTTCCCAGGAGGTCACCCATCCTAGTACTACTCTCGCCCAAGCACGCTTTAATCATGGAGTTCGATGGGATCCGCATTAGTGCCGGTATGATCGCACTGCTGAGGAATCGCGAAGAATTGTTTATTTGGAATCGCGATCAAAATGCCATAACTTTGCGCCAGAGTCCGGCCTCGGCGAATTTTTTTGAAATCGTGTATTTTCTCGAGATTCACGCACCCCAAAGTCCTCAGGGCTTTGCCCGCCTCGCCCGGAACGGGCTTCCGGTGCCCGCTTTCGAGGGCCAAAGCCGTCCGCGATGGAAACGGCGCAGCTTCGAGCGCGAAGAAGGCGCTGCGAGCGCCTCGGGCCCACGAGCGCCCACGCTCGAAAGGTGGGGCCCGCCTGTGTCCAGGCGGAGGAGCTGGTGTTCGGGCGCGGGTCTACGGTTAATGAAAGGAACGCAAAAGGAGGAACGAATGGAAATGCTCGATTACAAAGTAGAAAAATAAAAAAGGGGTGCAACACGAGGACTTCCCAGGAGGTCACCCATCCTAGTACTACTCGCCAAGCACGCTTAATCATGCGAGTTCGATGGGATCCGGCATTAGTGCCGGTATGATCGCACTGCTGAGGAATCGCGAAGAATTGTTTATTTGGAATCGCGGATCAAAATGCCATAACTTTGCGCCGTGAGTCCTGGCCGCGAATTTTTTTGAAATCGTATTTTCTCGAGATCTACGCACCCCAAAGTCCTCAGGGGCTTTGGCCCGCGTCTCGGCCCGAAACGGGCTTCCGGGTGCCCGTTTTCGAGGGCCAAAGCCGTTCGCGATGGAAACGGCGCAGCTTCGAGCGCGAAGAAGGAGCTGCGAGCGTCTCGGGGCCCACGAGCGCCCACGTTCGGAAAGGTGGGGCCCGCTTCAGGTCCAGGGCGGAGGAGCGGGGGGGTTCGGGGCGCGGGTCTACGGTTAATGAAAGGAACGCAAAAGCAGGAACGGATGGAAATGCTCGATTACAAAGTAGAAATATAAAAAAGGGGTGCAACACGAGGACTTCCTAGGAGGTCACCCATCCTAGTACTACTCTCGCCCAAGCACGCTTAACTGCGGAGTTCTGATGGGATCCGGTGCATTAGTGCTGGTATGATCGCACCCGTTGAGGAATCGCGGGAAGAATTGTTTATTTGGAATCGTGGGATCAAAATGCCATAACTTTGCGCTCAGGAGTCCGGTCGGCGCGAATTTTTTTTTGAAATCGTGTATTTTCTCGAGATCTACGCACCCCAAAGTCCCTCAGGGGCTTTGGCTTGCGTCTCGGCCCGAAACGGGCTTCCGGGTGCCCGTTTTCGAGGGCCAAAGCCGTTCGCGATGGAAACGGCGCAGCTTCGAGCGCGAAGAAGGAGCTGCGAGCGTCTCGGGGCCCACGAGCGCCCACGTTCGGAAAGGTGGGGCCCGCTTCAAGTCCAGGGCGGAGGAGCGGGGGGGTTCGGGGCGCGGGTCTACGGTTAATGAAAGGAACGCAAAAGGAGGAACGGATGGAAATGCTCGATTACAAAGTAGAAAAATAAAAAAGGGGTGCAACACGAGGACTTCCCAGGAGGTCACCCATCCTAGTACTACTCTCGCCCAAGCACGCTTAACTGCGGAGTTCTGATGGGATCCGGTGCATTAGTGCTGGTATGATCGCACCCGTTGAGGAATCGCGGAAAGAATTGTTTATTTGGAATCGTGGGATCAAAATGCAATAACTTTGCGCCGTGAGTCCTGGTCGGCGAATTTTTTTGAAATCGTGTATTTTCTCGAGATCTACGCACCCCATAGTCCTCGTGGGCTTTGCCTGCCTCGCCCGGAACGGGCTTCCGGTGCCCGCTTTCGAGGGCCAAAGCCGTCATGATGGAAACGGCGCAGCCTTCGAGCGCCAAGAAGGAGCCGCGAGCGCCTCGGGCCCACGAGCGCCCACGTTCGAAAGGTGGGGCCCGCCTGTGTCCAGGGCGGAGGAGCGGGGGGGTTCGGGGCGCGGGTCTACGGTTAATGAAAGGAACGCAAAAGGAGGAACGGATGGAAATGCTCGATTACAAAGTAGAAAAATAAAAAAGGGGTGCAACACGAGGACTTCCCAGGAGGTCACCCATCCTAGTACTACTCTCGCCCAAGCACGCTTAACTGCGGAGTTCTGATGGGATCCGGTGCATTAGTGCTGGTATGATCGCACCCGTTGAGGAATCGCGGGAAGAATTATTTATTTGGAATCGTGGGATCAAAATGCCATAACTTTGCGCTCAGGAGTCCGGTCGGCGCGAATTTTTTTTTGAAATCGTGTATTTTCTCGAGATCTACGCACCCCAAAGTCCCTCAGGGGCTTTGGCCCGCGTCTCGGCCCGAAACGGGCTTCCGGGTGCCCGTTTTCGAGGGCCAAAGCCGTTCGCGATGGAAACGGCGCAGCTTCGAGCGCGAAGAAGGAGCTGCGAGCGTCTCGGGGCCCACGAGCGCCCACGTTCGGAAAGGTGGGGCCCGCTTCAGGTCCAGGGCGGAGGAGCGGGGGGGTTCGGGGCGCGGGTCTACGGTTAATGAAAGGAACGCAAAAGGAGGAACGGATGGAAATGCTCGATTACAAAGTAGAAATATAAAAAGGGGTGCAACACGAGGACTTCCCAGGAGGTCACCCATCCTAGTACTACTCTCGCCCAAGCACGCTTAACTGCGGAGTTCTGATGGGATCCGGTGCATTAGTGCTGGTATGATCGCACCCGTTGAGGAATCGCGGGAAGAATTGTTTATTTGGAATCGTGGGATCAAAATGCCATAACTTTGCGCTCAGGAGTCCGGTCGGCGCGAATTTTTTTTTGAAATCGTGTATTTTCTCGAGATCTACGCACCCCAAAGTCCCTCAGGGGCTTTGGCCCGCGTCTCGGCCCGAAACGGGCTTCCGGGTGCCCGTTTTCGAGGGCCAAAGCCGTTCGCGATGGAAACGGCGCAGCTTCGAGCGCGAAGAAGGAGCTGCGAGCGTCTCGGGGCCCACGAGCGCCCACGTTGGAAAGGTGGGGCCCGCCTGTGTCCAGGCGGAGGAGCGGGGGTTCGGGCGCGGGTCTACGGTTAAGGAAAGGAACGCCAAAGGAGGAACGAATGGAAATGCTCGTTTACAAAGAAGGACAAGTAATGGGGTGCAACACGAGGCCTTCCTAGGAGGTCACCCATCCGAGTACTACTCGCCAAGCACGCTTTAATCATGGAGTTCGATGGGATCCGTGCATTAGTGCTGGTATGATCGCACTGCTGAGGAATCGCGGGAAGAATTGTTTATTTGGAATCGTGGGATCAAAATGCCATAACTTAGCGCTCAGGAGTCCGGTCGGCGCGAATTTTTTTTTGAAATCGTGTATTTTCTCGAGATCTACGCACCCCAAAGTCCCTCAGGGTCTTTGGCCCGCGTCTCGGCCCGAAACGGGCTTCCGGGTGCCCGTTTTCGAGGGCCAAAGCCGTTCGCGATGGAAACGGCGCAGCTTCGAGCGCGAAGAAGGAGCTGCGAGCGTCTCGGGGCCCACGAGCGCCCACGTTCGGAAAGGTGGGGCCCGCTTCAGGTCCAGGCGGAGGAGCGGGGGGGTGGGGGGGTTCGGGGCGCGGGTCTACGGTTAATGAAAGGAACGCAAAAGGAGGAACGAATGGAAATGCTCGATTACAAAGTAGAAAAATAAAAAAGGGGTGCAACACGAGGACTTCCCAGGAGGTCACCCATCCTAGTACTACTCTCGCCCAAGCACGCTTAACTGCGGAGTTCTGATGGGATCCGGTGCATTAGTGCTGGTATGATCGCACCCGTTGAGGAATCGCGGAAAGAATTGTTTATTTGGAATCGTGGGATCAAAATGCAATAACTTTGCGCTCAGGAGTCCGGTCGGCGCGAATTTTTTTTTGAATTCGTGTATTTTCTCGAGATCTACGCACCCCAAAGTCCCTCAGGGGCTTTGGCCCGCGTCTCGGCCCGAAACGGGCTTCCGGGTGCACGTTTTCGAGGGCCAAAGCCGTTCGCGATGGAAACGGCGCAGCTTCGAGCGCGAAGAAGGAGCTGCGAGCGTCTCGGGGCCCACGAGCGCCCACGTTCGGAAAGGTGGGGCCCGCCTGTGTCCAGGCGAGGAGCCGGGGTTCGGGCCGCGGGTCTACGGTTAATGAAAGGAACGCAAAAGGAGGAACGAATGGAAATGCTCGATTACAAAGTAGAAAAATAAAAAGGGGTGCAACACGAGGACTTCCTGCGAGGTCACCCATCCTAGTACTCTCGCCCAAGCACGCTTAACTGCGGAGTTCTGATGGGATCCGGTGCATTAGTGCTGGTATGATCGCACCCGGTGAGGAATCGCGGGAAGAATTGTTTATTTGGAATCGCGGGATCAAAATGCCATAACTTTGCGCTCAGGAGTCCGGTCGACGCGAATTTTTTTTTGAAATCGTGTATTTTCTCGAGATCTACGCACCCCAAAGTCCTCGTGGCTTTGGCCCGCTGCCTCGCCCGAACGGGCTTCCGGTTGCCCGTTTTCGATGGCCAAAGCCGTCATGATGGAAACGGCGCAGCCTTCGAGCGCCAAGAAGGAGCCGCGAGCGCCTCGGGCCCACGAGCGCCCACGCTCGAAAGGTGGGGCCCGCCTGTGTCCAGGCGGAGGAGCGGGGGTTCGGGCGCGGTCTACTGCTAATGAAAGGAACGCAAAAGGAGGAACGAATGGAAATGCTCGATTACAAAGTAGAAAATAAAAAGGGCGCAACACGAGGACTTCCTGCGAGGTCACCCATCCTAGTACTACTCGCCAAGCACGCTTTAATCATGGAGTTCGATGGGATCCGTGCATTAGTGCCGGTATGATCGCACTGCTGAGGAATCGCGGGAAGAATTGTTTATTTGGAATCGCGATCAAAATGCCATAACTTTGCGCCGTGAGTCCTGGCCGCGCGAATTTTTTTGAAATCGTGTATTTTCTCGAGATCTACGCACCCCAAAGTCCTCGTGGGCTTTGCCCGCCTCGCCCGGAACGGGCTTCCGGTGCCCGCTTTCGAGGGCCAAAGCCGTCATGATGGAAACGGCGCAGCCTCGAGCGCCAAGAAGGAGCCGCGAGCGCCTCGGGCCCACGAGCGCCCACGCTCGAAAGGTGGGGCCCGCCTGTGTCCAGGCGAGGAGCGGGGGTTCGGGCGCGGTCTACTGCTAATGAAAGGAACGCAAAAGGAGGAACGAATGGAAATGCTCGATTACAAAGTAGAAAAATAAAAGGGGTGCAACACGAGGACTTCCCAGGAGGTCACCCATCCTAGTACTACTCTCGCCAAGCACGCTTTAATCATGGAGTTCGATGGGATCCGTGCATTAGTGCCGGTATGATCGCACTGCTGAGGAATCGCGGAAGAATTGTTTATTTGGAATCGCGGATCAAAATGCCATAACTTTGCGCCGTGAGTCCTGGCCGGCGCGAATTTTTTTGAAATCGTGTATTTTCTCGAGATCTACGCACCCCAAAGTCCTCAGGGCTTTGCCCGCCTCGCCCGAAACGGGCTTCCGGTGCCCGCTTTCGAGGGCCAAAGCCGTCATGATGGAAACGGCGCAGCCTCGAGCGCCAAGAAGGAGCCGCGAGCGCCTCGGGCCCACGAGCGCCCACGCTCGAAAGGTGGGGCCCGCCTGTGTCCAGTATGAGGAGCTGGGGTTCGGGCGCGGGTCTACTGCTAATGAAAGGAACGCAAAAGGAGGAATGAATGGAAATGCTCGATTACAAAGTAGAAAAATAAAAAGGGGCGCAACACGAGGACTTCCTGCGAGGTCACCCATCCTAGTACTACTCGCCAAGCACGCTTTAATCGCGGAGTTCGATGGGATCCGTGCATTAGTGCCGGTATGATCGCACCCGCTGAGGAATCGCGGGAAGAATTGTTTATTTGGAATCGCGGATCAAAATGCCATAACTTCTTTGCGCGTGGAGTCCGGTCTGGCCAATTTTTTTGAAATCGTGTATTTTCTCGAGATCTACGCACCCCAAAGTCCTCGTGGGCTTTGGCTGCCTCGCCCGAAACGGGCTTCCGGTGCCCGCTTTCGAGGGCCAAAGCCGTCATGATGGAAACGGCGCAGCCTTCGAGCGCCAAGAAGGAGCCGCGAGCGCCTCGGGCCCACGAGCGCCCACGCTCGGAAGGTGGGGCCCGCCTGTGTCCAGGCGAGGAGCGGGGGTTCGGGCGCGGTCTACGGTTAATGAAAGGAAGGCAAATGGAGGACCGCATGCAATTGCTCGTTTACAAAGTAGAAAATAAAAAGGGGCGCAACACGAGGACTTCCTGCGAGGTCACCCATCCTAGTACTACTCGCCAAGCACGCTTTAATCATGGAGTTCGATGGGATCCGTGCATTAGTGCCGGTATGATCGCACTGCTGAGGAATCGCGGGAAGAATTGTTTATTTGGAATCGCGGATCAAAATGCCATAACTTTGCGCCGTGAGTCCTGGCGCGAATTTTTTTTTGAATTCGTGTATTTTCTCGAGATCTACGCACCCCAAAGTCCCTCAGGGGCTTTGTCCCCCGGCTCGGCCCGCATCGGGCTTCGGGGTGCAGGGTTTCGAGGGCCAAAGCCGTCATGATGGAAACGAGCGCCAAGAAGGAGCCGCGAGCGCCTCGGGCCCACGAGCGCCCACGCTCGAAGGTGGGGCCCGCCTGTGTCCAGGCGAGGAGCGGGGGTTCGGGACGCGGGTCTACGGTTAATGAAAGGAACGCAAAAGGAGGAACGAATGGAAATGCTCGATTACAAAGTAGAAAAATAAAAAAGGGGTGCAACACGAGGACTTCCCAGGAGGTCACCCATCCTAGTACTACTCTCGCCCAAGCACGCTTAAATGCGGAGTTCTGATGGGATCCGGTGCATTAGTGCTGGTATGATCGCACCCGTTGAGGAATCGCGGAAAGAATTGTTTATTTGGAATCGTGGGATCAAAATGCAATAACTTTGCGCTCAGGAGTCCGGTCGGCGCGAATTTTTTTTTGAATTCGTGTATTTTCTCGAGATCTACGCACCCCAAAGTCCCTCAGGGGCTTTGGCCCGCGTCTCGGCCCGAAACGGGCTTCCGGGTGCACGTTTTCGAGGGCCAAAGCCGTTCGCGATGGAAACGGCGCAGCTTCGAGCGCGAAGAAGGAGCTGCGAGCGTCTCGGGGCCCACGAGCGCCCACGTTCGGAAAGGTGGGGCCCGCTTCAGGTCCAGGGCGGAGGAGGGGGGGGGTTCGGGGCGCGGGTCTACGGTTAATGAAAGGAACGCAAAAGGAGGAACGAATGGAAATGCTCGATTACAAAGTAGAAAAATA
Source organism: Portulaca oleracea (assembly GCA_029582165.1). Taxonomy (NCBI): domain Eukaryota; kingdom Viridiplantae; phylum Streptophyta; class Magnoliopsida; order Caryophyllales; family Portulacaceae; genus Portulaca; species Portulaca oleracea. Next base: position 16,782,520 of record CM055878.1, on the reverse strand, counting down.
AAAAAGGGGTGCAACACGAGGACTTCCCAGGAGGTCACCCATCCTAGTACTACTCGCCAAGCACGCTTTAATCATGGAGTTCGATGCGATCCGGTGCATTAGTGCTGGTATGATCGCACCCGTTGAGGAATCGCGGGAAGAATTGTTTATTTGGAATCGCGGGATCAAAATGCCATAACTTTGCGCTCAGGAGTCCTGGCGCGAATTTTTTTTTGAAATCGTGTATTTTCTCGAGATCTACGCACCCCAAAGTCCTCAGGGCTTTGCCCGCTGCCTCGCCCGAACGGGCTTCCGGTGCCCGCTTTCGAGGGCCAAAGCCGTCATGATGGACACGGCGCAGCTTCGAGCGCGGAGGAGGAGCGGCGAGGGGCTCGGGGCCCCCGAGCGCCCACGTTCGGAAAGGTGGGGCCCGCCTGTGTCCAGGCGAGGAGCGGGGGTTCGGGCGCGGTCTACTGCTAATGAAACGAACGCAAAAGGAGGAACGAATGGAAATGCTCGTTCACAAAGTAGAAAAATAAAAAAGGGGTGCAACACGAGGACTTCCCAGGAGGTCACCCATCCTAGTACTACTCTCGCCCAAGCACGCTTAACTGAGAAGTTCTGATGGGATCCGGTGCATTAGTGCTGGTATGATCGCACCCGTTGAGGAATCGCGAGAAGAATTATTTATTTCGAATCGTGGGATCAAAATGCCATAACTTTGCGCTCAGGAGTCCGGTCGGCGCGAATGTTTTTTTGAATTCGTGTATTTTCTCGAGATCTACGCACCCCAAAGTCCTCGTGGGCTTTGCCGCTGCCTCGCCCGGAACGGGCTTCCGGTGCCCGCTTTCGAGGGCCAAAGCCGTCACGATGGAAACGGCGCAGCCTTCGAGCGCCAAGAAGGAGCCGCGAGCGCCTCGGGCCCACGAGCGCCCACGCTCGAAAGGTGGGGCCCGCCTGTGTCCAGGGCGAGGAGCCGGGGGTTCGGGCGCGGTCTACTGCTAATGAAAGGAACGCAAATGGAGGAACGAATGGAAATGCTCGTTCACAAAGTAGAAAAATACAAAAGGGGTGCAACACGAGGACGTCCCAGGAGGTCACCCATCCTAGTACTACTCGCCAAGCACGCTTAATCATGGAGTTCGATGGGATCCGGCATTAGTGCCGGTATGATCGCACCGCTGAGGAATCGCGGAAGAATTGTTTATTTGGAATCGCGATCAAAATGCCATAACTTTGCGCCAGAGTCCGGTCGGGCGCGAATTTTTTTGAATTCGTATTTTCTCGAGATCTACGCACCCCAAAGTCCTCGTGGGCTTTGGCCCGCCTCGCCCGAAACGGGCTTCCGGTGCCCGCTTTCGAGGGCCAAAGCCGTCATGATGGAAACGGCGCAGCCTCGAGCGCCAAGAAGGAGCCGCGAGCGCCTCGGGCCCACGAGCGCCCACGCTCGAAAGGTGGGGCCCGCCTGTGTCCAGGCGAGGAGCGGGGGTTCGGGCGCGGTCTACTGCTAATGAAAGGAACGCAAAAGGAGGAACGAATGGAAATGCTCGATTACAAAGTAGAAAATAAAAAGGGGCGCAACACGAGGACTTCCTGCGAGGTCACCCATCCTAGTACTACTCTCGCCAAGCACGCTTTAATCATGGAGTTCGATGGGATCCGGCATTAGTGCCGGTATGATCGCACTGCTGAGGAATCGCGGGAAGAATTGTTTATTTGGAATCGCGATCAAAATGCCATAACTTTGCGCCAGAGTCCTGGCCGGCGCGAATTTTTTTGAAATCGTATTTTCTCGAGATCTACGCACCCCAAAGTCCTCAGGGCTTTCGCTCGCCTCGCCCGAAACGGGCTTCCGGTGCCCGCTTTCGAGGGCCAAAGCCGTCATGATGGAAACGGCGCAGCCTTCGAGCGCCAAGAAGGAGCCGCGAGCGCCTCGGGCCCACGAGCGCCCACGCTCGAAGGTGGGGCCCGCCTGTGTCCAGGCGAGGAGCGGGGGTTCGGGCGCGGGTCTACTGATAATGAAAGGAACGCAAAAGGAGGAACGAATGGAAATGCTCGATTACAAAGTAGAAAAATAAAAAAAGGGTGCAACACGAGGACTTCCCAAGAGGTCACCCCTCCAAGTACTACTCTCGCCAAAGCACGCTTTAATCATGAGTTCGATGGGATCCGGCATTAGTGCCGGTATGATCGCACCTGCTGAGGAATCGCGGAAGAATTGTTTATTTGGAATCGCGATCAAAATGCCATAACTTTGCGCCAGAGTCCTGGCCGCGAATTTTTTTGAAATCGTATTTTCTCGAGATCTACGCACCCCAAAGTCCTCAGGGCTTTGGCCGCCTCGCCCGGAACGGGCTTCCGGTGCCCGCTTTCGAGGGCCAAAGCCGTCATGATGGAAACGGCGCAGCCTCGAGCGCCAAGAAGGAGCCGCGAGCGCCTCGGGCCCACGAGCGCCCACGCTCGAAAGGTGGGGCCCGCCTGTGTCCAGGCGAGGAGCTGGGGTTCGGGCGCGGGTCTACTGCTAATGAAAGGAACGCAAAAGGAGGAACGAATGGAAATGCTCGATTACAAAGTAGAAAATAAAAAGGGGCGCAACACGAGGACTTCCTGCGAGGTCACCCATCCTAGTACTACTCTCGCCAAGCACGCTTTAATCATGGAGTTCTGATGGGATCCGGTGCATTAGTGCTGGTATGATCGCACCCGTTGAGGAATCGCGGGAAGAATTGTTTATTTGGAATCGTGGGATCAAAATGCCATAACTTTGCGCTCAGGAGTCCGGTCGGCGCGAATTTTTTTTTGAATTCGTGTATTTTCTCGAGATCTACGCACCCCAAAGTCCCTCAGGGGCTTTGGCCCGCGTCTCGGCCCGAAACGGGCTTCCGGGTGCACGTTTTCGAGGGCCGAAGCCGTTCGCGATGGAAACGGCGCAGCTTCGAGCGCGAAGAAGGAGCTGCGAGCGTCTCGGGGCCCACGAGCGCCCACGTTCGGAAAGGTGGGGCCCGCTTCAGGTCCAGGGCGGAGGAGCGGGGGGGTTCGGGGCGCGGGTCTTCGGTTATGAAACGAACGCAAAAGGAGGAACGAATGGAAATGCTCGATCACAAAGTAGAAAAATAAAAAAGGGGTGCAACACGAGGACTTCCCAGGAGGTCACCCATCCTAGTACTACTCTCGCCCAAGCACGCTTAACTGCGGAGTTCTGATGGGATCCGGTGCATTAGTGCTGGTATGATCGCACCCGTTGAGGAATCGCGAGAAGAATTATTTATTTCGAATCGTGGGATCAAAATGCCATAACTTTGCGCCGTGAGTCCGGCCGGCGAATTTTTTTGAAATCGTATTTTCTCGAGATCTACGCACCCCAAAGTCCTCGTGGCTTTGCCCGCCTCGCCCGGAACGGGCTTCCGGTGCCCGCTTTCGAGGGCCAAAGCCGTCATGATGGAAACGGCGCAGCCTCGAGCGCCAAGAAGGAGCCGCGAGCGCCTCGGGCCCACGAGCGCCCACGCTCGAAGGTGGGGCCCGCCTGTGTCCAGGCGAGGAGCTGGGGTTCGGGCGCGGTCTACTGCTAATGAAAGGAACGCAAAAGGAGGAACGAATGGAAATGCTCGTTCACAAAGTAGAAAATAAAAAGGGGCGCAACACGAGGACTTCCTGCGAGGTCACCCATCCTAGTACTACTCTCGCCAAGCACGCTTAATCATGAGTTCGATGGGATCCGGCATTAGTGCCGGTATGATCGCACTCCGCTGAGGAATCGCGGGAAGAATTGTTTATTTGGAATCGCGATCAAAATGCCATAACTTTGCGCCGTGAGTCCTGGCCGGCGCGAATTTTTTTGAAATCGTATTTTCTCGAGATTCACGCACCCCAAAGTCCTCAGGGCTTTGCCCGCTGCCTCGCCCGAACGGGCTTCCGGTGCCCGCTTTCGAGGGCCAAAGCCGTCATGATGGAAACGGCGCAGCCTCGAGCGCCAAGAAGGAGCCGCGAGCGCCTCGGGCCCACGAGCGCCCACGCTCGAAGGTGGGGCCCGCCTGTGTCCAGGGCGGAGGAGCGGGGGGGTTCGGGGCGCGGGTCTACGGTTAATGAAAGGAACGCAAAAGCAGGAACGGATGGAAATGCTCGATTACAAAGTAGAAATATAAAAAAGGGGTGCAACACGAGGACTTCCCAGGAGGTCACCCATCCTAGTACTACTCTCGCCCAAGCACGCTTAACCGCGGAGTTCTGATGGGATCCGGTGCATTAGTGCTGGTATGATCGCACCCGTTGAGGAATCGCGGGAAGAATTGTTTATTTGGAATCGTGGGATCAAAATGCCATAACTTTGCGCCGTGAGTCCTGGCCGCGAATTTTTTTTTGAAATCGTGTATTTTCTCGAGATCTACGCACCCCAAAGTCCCTCAGGGGCTTTGGCCCGCGTCTCGGCCCGAAACGGGCTTCCGGGTGCCCGTTTTCGAGGGCCAAAGCCGTTCGCGATGGAAACGGCGCAGCTTCGAGCGCGAAGAAGGAGCTGCGAGCGTCTCGGGGCCCACGAGCGCCCACGTTCGGAAAGGTGGGGCCCGCTTCAGGTCCAGGGCGGAGGAGCGGGGGGGTTCGGGGCGCGGGTCTACGGTTAATGAAAGGAACGCAAAAGGAGGAACGGATGGAAATGCTCGATTACAAAGTAGAAAAATAAAAAAGGGGTGCAACACGAGGACTTCCCAGGAGGTCACCCATCCTAGTACTACTCTCGCCCAAGCACGCTTATCTGCGGAGTTCTGATGGGATCCGGTGCATTAGTGCTGGTATGATCGCACTGCTGAGGAATCGCGGAAGAATTGTTTATTTGGAATCGCGATCAAAATGCCATAACTTTGCGCACCGGAGTCCGGCCGGCGCGAATTTTTTTTTGAATTCGTGTATTTTCTCGAGATCTACGCACCCCAAAGTCCTCGTGGGCTTTGCCCGCTGCCTCGCCCGCAACGGGCTTCCGGGTGCCCGTTTTCGAGGGCCAAAGCCGTTCGCGATGGAAACGGCGCAGCTTCGAGCGCGAAGAAGGAGCTGCGAGCGTCTCGGGCCCACGAGCGCCCACGCTCGAAAGGTGGGGCCCGCCTGTGTCCAGGCGAGGAGCGGGGGTTCGGGCGCGGTCTACTGCTAATGAAAGGAACGCAAAAGGAGGAACGAATGGAAATGCTCGATTACAAAGTAGAAAATAAAAAGGGGCGCAACACGAGGACTTCCTGCGAGGTCACCCATCCTAGTACTACTCGCCAAGCACGCTTTAATCATGGAGTTCTGATGGGATCCGGTGCATTAGTGCTGGTATGATCGCACCCGTTGAGGAATCGCGGGAAGAATTGTTTATTTGGAATCGTGGGATCAAAATGCCATAACATTGCGCTCAGGAGTCCGGCCGGCGCGAATTTTTTTTTGAAATCGTGTATTTTCTCGAGATCTACGCACCCCAAAGTCCTCAGGGCTTTGCCCGCCTCGCCCGGAACGGGCTTCCGGTGCCCGCTTTCGAGGGCCAAAGCCGTCATGATGGAAACGGCGCAGCGCCGAAGAAGGAGCCGCGAGCGCCTCGGGCCCACGAGCGCCACGCTCGGAAAGGTGGGGCCCGCCTGTGTCCAGGCGAGGAGCGGGGGTTCGGGCGCTGGTCTACGGTTAATGAAAGGAACGCAAAAGGAGGAACGAATGGAAATGCTCGATTACAAAGTAGAAAATAAAAAGGGGCGCAACACGAGGACTTCCTGCGAGGTCACCCATCCTAGTACTACTCGCCAAGCACGCTTAATCGCGGAGTTCGATGGGATCCGTGCATTAGTGCCGGTATGATCGCACTGCTGAGGAATCGCGGAAGAATTGTTTATTTGGAATCGCGATCAAAATGCCATAACTTTGCGCCAGAGTCCTGGCCGCGAATTTTTTTTTGAAATCGTGTATTTTCTCGAGATCTACGCACCCCAAAGTCCTCAGGGCTTTGCCCGCTGCCTCGCCCGAAACGGGCTTCCGGGTGCACGTTTTCGTGGGCGAAAGCCGTTCTGGATGGTAAGGGCGCAGCGTCGAGCGCGTAGGAGGAGCTGCGAGCGTCGCGGGGCCCACGAGCGCCCCCGGTCGTAAAGGTGGGGCCCGCCTGTGTCCAGGCGAGGAGCTGGGGTTCGGGGCGCGGGTCTACGGTTAATGAAAGGAACGCAAAAGGAGGAACGAATGGAAATGCTCGATTACAAAGTAGAAAAATAAAAAAGGGGTGCAACACGAGGACTTCCCAGGAGGTCACCCATCCTAGTACTACTCTCGCCCAAGCACGCTTAACTGCGGAGTTCTGATGGGATCCGGTGCATTAGTGCTGGTATGATCGCACCCGTTGAGGAATCGCGGGAAGAATTGTTTATTTGGAATCGTGGGATCAAAATGCCATAACTTTGCGCTCAGGAGTCCGGTCGGCGCGAATTTTTTTTTGAAATCGTGTATTTTCTCGAGATCTACGCACCCCAAAGTCCCTCAGGGGCTTTGGCCCGCGTCTCGGCCCGAAACGGGCTTCCGGGTGCCCGTTTTCGAGGGCCAAAGCCGTTCGCGATGGAAACGGCGCAGCTTCGAGCGCGAAGAAGGAGCTGGGAGCGTCTCGGGGCCCACGAGCGCCCACGTTCGGAAAGGTGGGGCCCGCCTGTGTCCAGGCGAGGAGCCGGGGGTTCGGGCGCGGTCTACGGATAATGAGAGGAACGCAAAAGGAGGAACGAATGGAAATGCTCGATTACAAAGTAGAAAATAAAAAGGGGTGCAACACGAGGACTTCCCAGGAGGTCACCCATCCTAGTACTACTCGCCAAGCACGCTTAATCATGGAGTTCGATGGGATCCGGCATTAGTGCCGGTATGATCGCACCTGCTGAGGAATCGCGGAAGAATTGTTTATTTGGAATCGCGGATCAAAATGCCATAACTTTGCGCCGTGAGTCCTGGCCGCGAATTTTTTTTTGAATTCGTGTATTTTCTCGAGATCTACGCACCCCAAAGTCCTCAGGCTTTGGCCCGCCTCGCCCGGAACGGGCTTCCGGTGCCCGCTTTCGAGGGCCAAAGCCGTCATGATGGAAACGGCGCAGCCTTCGAGCGCCAAGAAGGAGCCGCGAGCGCCTCGGGCCCACGAGCGCCCACGCTCGAAAGGTGGGGCCCGCCTGTGTCCAGGCGAGGAGCTGGGGTTCGGGCGGGTCTACGGTTAATGAAAGGAACGCAAAAGGAGGAACGAATGGAAATGCTCGATTACAAAGTAGAAAAATAAAAAAGGGGTGCAACACGAGGACTTCCCAAGAGGTCACCCATCGTAGTACTACTCGCCAAGCACGCTTAATCATGGAGTTCGATGGGATCCGGCATTAGTGCCGTATGATCGCACTGCTGAGGAATCGCGGGAAGAATTGTTTATTTGGAATCGTGGGATCAAAATGCCATAACTTTGCGCTCAGGAGTCCGGTCGGCGCGAATTTTTTTTTGAAATCGTGTATTTTCTCGAGATCTACGCACCCCAAAGTCCCTCAGGGGCTTTGGCCCGCGTCTCGGCCCGAACCGGGCTTCCGGGTGCCCGTTTTCGAGGGCCAAAGCCGTTCGCGATGGAAACGGCGCCGCTTCGCGCGCGAAGGTGCGGCGTGCGTCGCGAGACCCACGAGCGCCCACGGGCGGAACGGTGGGGCCCGCCTGTGTCCAGGCGAGGAGCTGGGGTTCGGGCGGGTCTACGGTTAATGAAAGGAACGCAAAAGGAGGAACGATTGGAAATGCTCGATTACAAAGTAGAAATATATAAAAGGGGTGCAACACGAGGACTTCCCAGGAGGTCACCCATCCTAGTACTACTCGCCAAGCACGCTTAATCATGGAGTTCGATGGGATCCGTGCATTAGTGCCGGTATGATCGCACTGCTGAGGAATCGCGGGAAGAATTGTTTATTTGGAATCGCGATCAAAATGCCATAACTTTGCGCCGTGAGTCCTGGCCACGCGAATTTTTTTGAAATCGTGTATTTTCTCGAGATTCACGCACCCCAAAGTCCTCGTGGGCTTTGGCCCGCTGCCTCGCCCAAACGGGCTTCCGGTGCCCGCTTTCGAGGGCCAAAGCCGTCACGATGGAAACGGCGCAGCCTTCGAGCGCCAAGAAGGAGCCGCGAGCGCCTCGGGCCCACGAGCGCCCACGCTCGAAAGGTGGGGCCCGCCTGTGTCCAGGCGAGGAGCCGGGGTTCGGGGCGCGGGTCTACGGTTAATGAAAGGAACGAAAAGGAGGAACGAATGGAAATGCTCGATTACAAAGTAGAAAAATAAAAAAAGGGTGCAACACGAGGACTTCCCAGGAGGTCACCCATCCTAGTAGTACTCTTACCCAAGCACGCTTAACTGCGGAGTTCTGATGGGATCCGGTGCATTAGTGCTATTATGATCGCACCCGTTGAGGAATCGCGGAAAGAATTGTTTATTTGGAATCGTGGGATCAAAATGCAATAACTTTGCGCTCAGGAGTCCGGTCGGCGCGAATTTTTTTTTGAATTCGTGTATTTTCTCGAGATCTACGCACCCCAAAGTACCTCAGGGGCTTTGTCCCGCGTCTCGGCCCGAAACGGGCTTCCGGGTGCACGTTTTCGAGGGTCAAAGCCGTTCGCGATGGAAACGGTGCAGCTTCGAGCGCGAAGAAGGAGCCGCGAGCGCCTCGGGCCCACGAGCGCCCACGCTCGAAGGTGGGGCCCGCCTGTGTCCAGGCGAGGAGCTGGGGTTCGGGGCGCGGGTCTACGGTTAATGAAAGGAACGCAAAAGGAGGAACGAATGGAAATGCTCGATTACAAAGAAGAAAAATAAAAGGGGTGCAACACGAGGACTTCCCAGGAGGTCACCCATCCTAGTACTACTCTCGCCCAAGCACGCTTAACTGCGGAGTTCTGATGGGATCCGGTGCATTAGTGCTGGTATGATCGCACCCGTTGAGGAATCGCGGGAAGAATTGTTTATTTGGAATCGTGGGATCAAAATGCCATAACTTTGCGCTCAGGAGTCCGGTCGGCGCGAATTTTTTTTTGAATTCGTGTATTTTCTCGAGATCTACGCACCCCAAAGTCCCTCAGGGGCTTTGGCCCGCGTCTCGGCCCGAAACGGGCTTCCGGGTGCCCGTTTTCGAGGGCCAAAGCCGTTCGCGATGGAAACGGCGCAGCTTCGAGCGCGAAGAAGGAGCTGCGAGCGTCTCGGGGCCCACGAGCGCCCACGTTCGGAAAGGTGGGGCCCGCTTCAGGTCCAGGGCGGAGGAGCGGGGGGGTTCGGGGCGCGGGTCTACGGTTAATGAAAGGAACGCAAAAGGAGGAACGGATGGAAATGCTCGATTACAAAGTAGAAAAATAAAAAAGGGGTGGGTGAAAGGTGGGTGGTGTTTTATGTGTATGTAGATCAAGGTTGCTTTTATACTGATCATGTACATTACTCTAGGTTATGATGTGCATATTGGATATATAACAGAGCATGTACATTATAATAGTTAAGGATGTGCAATTCGGCTATACGTAATGTACATTGGACATATACTTATATCGTGGGATGAGAATTTGTTGATGTACTTTGGAAGTACACTTAATGCCCCGTGAATAAAAACTATGTGCAATGAACATGTGTTATGTGAATAAAAAACTAGGGCATGTATATATTGGATATATATTAGGGCATGTACATTATGGTGGTTAATGATGTACAATTCGAATATACGTAATGTACATTTGACATATACGTAATGTACACTTGACAGAGCAATAGAGTTCAAGGCAAGTTTCAAACTTTTTATTCTATTAAGGGTCTATGAATTGTGATAAAGCAAGGAAATTCATTTCTGTGATTGTTGAATGGGTATACTGTGGTTTGAGAGTTTAAGGCAAGTTTCAAACTTGTTGAATTAGGATACATTAGAGAGTTGAAGGGTCCATTTGGTTTGAACATGATGCCCATTTTGAATTTAATACGTTGTCTACTTGGTTTACACATGATGTCCATTTTGTTTGAACATGATGTCCACTTGGTTTGAAGATAATGTCCATTTTGTGTAAACATGAAGTCCGTTTGGTGTAAACATGAAGTCCATTTGGTGTAAACATGACCATGTTTCATTTTCTAATTGCTTACAGGTTCAATAGAAGGTAAATGATGGATGTCACAAGTTGGTCAGGCAGAAGCGCAAGACTAATGTTTGCTGAGACAGAATACCCATTTCCCCGTAATAAGCTGAAAGCCATTGTATTTTCAAAGGCTTCTCACTAGAACCCAAAAAGAACACTTGTCCTCGTCTGATGTTGTTGCTTCGTTGTACATTGATGATTAGAATTTTAGGCTATCCTCCTCATTGTCTCTAGTTATATGACATTTTGTAGGACTAGAATTGTGTGAAACAAGCAACATATTGTCATGTACTTTTTGTAATACTTTTGATTCTCAATATGATTGATGTTCATCGTCAGTTGTTGGTGATGTCTTTTCTGTTATAGGAGATGTTCATTTCCAAATACCTTGTTGTCCATTTGTTTTCTTTTTTAGTTTTTCATCTTTGATGTTGATGGATGTTTAGTTGTTATTGTATACATAGATGTACATCATGCAAAGTACAAATGGACAACAATTCCAAATCAAATGGACTTTATGCAAAACACACATGGACATCAAGTCCATTTCATATAACCCTTGTTGTCCATATGGTAAAACATTGGTGTCCATTTCTCGGCAGCATAGATGTTCATCTTGTAAAAAATTGATGTCCATTTTTTGAACAACTTGGATGTCCATCTTGTAAAACAATGTTGTCCATTTTGAAGAACTTTGTTGTAGATTTGTGCAACTTGGATGTTGATTTCGCACATCTAAATAACTGTTCATTTTTGTATGAATTTGGATAGTCTCCCACCGTACTCCATGTCCAAAATATAATATTTGATGTTCCCGAAGATAACACTTGATGTTCTCAATGACAATACATGATGTCCCCAAAATATATACTTAATATCCATCCTACACTTTTAATGTCTCCCTAGAGCAATAATTGATGTTCTTCGTTGCAATTACCTTGTTCATTTTTGTATGACTTTATGTTCATTCTTGAGAGAATTGATGTTCATTTTTGAGTGACTTTGGTGTCCATTTTTGAAAAACTTTGATGTCCATTTTATATAAACTTTAATGTCCATCTTTTAAAACATTGGTCTCCATTTTTTCAGCAGCTCAAATGTCCATCTTTTAAACACATTGATATCCATTTTGAAGAACTTTATTGTCCATTAAGAGCAACTTGGATGTCCATTTCGCACATCTAAACAAGTGTTTAGACCCATTTGAATAAGTGTTGAACATCCTTGAATATATGGCAACTCCAACACAGTGACCTCCGCTGACCCCAACAACATCTCTTATGAGCTGCGGTGGAGCAGGACTACACTATTGTCTTGGTTCGTTCCCAACGTTTGACATCTCCTCCATGATTGAAGTGACCACATCCAAAACACTCTAATCACTATCCGTGCCTTGATCTCCACCCTTGCATGATCAACCCATATACCCATTACACATATAGAATGAAAACAAAAAGACAAAACAAAGACCCAAGATGGACATCAGTATTAAACCAAATGGACTTTAAGTTCCAACCAATTGGACGTCATGTACAACTAAAATGGACATCAAATATGCATTTTTCAGCAATGCCCCTTTGGGGTTGAATGATATGCCCACTTCGTGTGCACTTGATGTCCTCTTTGTCTGACCATGATGTCTGTTTCACATTACACGATGTCCACAACTACACCCAAAGAGCCATTACAAGTTGCCACTTAAAAATAACTTGTCACAACCTCCAATTTGTGTTTTCTAGAACCCTAATTTTTTCCGAAAAGTTTCTACCACAAACATATAGAATGTTAAGCATATCTTTTTAACCCCCTCCCCCAATCTCCAACGCAGAAAAACAAAGCCTTGCCAACTTGTGACATCCATCATTTACATTCTATTGAACCTAGAAGCAATTAGAAAATTAAACATGCTCATGTTTACACCAAATGGACTTCATGTTTACACTAGATGGACATCATGTTTACACCAAACAGATTTCATGTTTACAGTAGATGGACATCGTCTTCAAACCAGGTGGACTAAACATCTTATTCAAACAAAATGGACATCATGTGTAAACCAAATAGACAACGTATTAAATTCAAAATGGACATCATGTTCAAACGAATCGCCCCTTAAACTCTCTGCTCTATCCTAATTCAAAAACTTTGAAACTTGCCTTGAACTCTCGAACCACATTAGACTCATTCAACAATCACATAAATGAATTTCCCTGCTCTATCCCAATTCATAAACCCTTAATAGAATAAAAAGTTTGAAACTTGCCTTGAACTCTATTGTTCTGTCAAATTTACATTACGTATATCTGAATTGTACATCATTAACTACCATAATGTGCATGCCCTAATACATATCCAATATGTTCATGCCTTAGTTTTTTATTCATATAACACATGTTCATTGCACATAGTTTTTATTCACGAGGCATTAAGTGTACTTCCAAAGTACATCAACAAATTCTCATCCACGATATAAGTATATGTCCAATGTACATTATGTATAGCTGAATTGCACATCCTTAACTACCATAATGTACATGCCCTATTATATATCCAATATACACATCATAACCTACATTAATGTACATGATCAGTACAAAAGCAGCCTTGGTCTACATACACATAAAACACCACCCACCTTTCACCCATACCTAGTTCATACAGGACACCATGTTCCAAAAGGTCATAAGCAAATAAGATGATGGTCATCACGTGCCTATACAAATTACATCACGTAAGACTATCATGGACGACGCCCTAACAATCAACACGTACAAAAAAAATGACATCTTCCCACAAATTCCACATCACTTCAAGCCTACGATGGAAACTCATAATGCCCTAACAAAGATGAATAGTTATATGCCCATACAAGAATCTCGATTACTAGGTGATGAGATGATTTTGTTCGAAATTGCAGGGTTTTCACCATAAAGTAAAAAACTTTAAGCATAATATCTTTTCTAACCATGGTTGATGTTCTGCCCAACTTTCATGGACATCTTTTCCGTCTGAATCCATGGTTGTCGCTGTAAAACTCGTCCCCAATCTCCACCACTTTCTCCAATGCTTTCTCTCGCCGTCGAAACCCTAAAGCCCCATCAGAAAGCACAAACCCCCACCACTTTCCTCGTATGTTCGTCTTCTTCGTTGCTCTTGTCTACTCGGTTAAGCAAAGGAAGTGTGAAAACTGAAAGTTCAAATCAGCCTCCCTTAACTCCCACGCGCGACATTTCCCAAAGCACAATAATGATCATCAGGTTTTTTTTTTTTTGCTATCTAAGGTCACGTGAAGGCTGAAAAATAAAGGGGAATTAGTGAGGTAATTATGGCCCTTGATCCTAAATCTAATGGCTGGTAAACCCCCTTCTTACATTCTCACCAAAAACCCATTCTCACCTTATCTATTCCCATATTAATCTTACTTTTTTCTTTTGGTTGGAAGAATGTGACTAATAAATGCTGCAATCTTTTTTTTTTTGTTATTGTTGGTTGAGAAAAAGAGAACAATTAATGCAATGTTATTTCCAATGACATGCTAATTAATTCGCAGCTCTAAAAAACTCAGAATGAACATCAACTATGCCCTGAATGAACATCAACTATACCCAGAATAAACATCAACGTTACCATAAATGAACGTCAACTATAGCATAAATGAACACTACATATACCCAGGATGAACACCAACTATACCCAGAATTAACATCAACTTTACCATAAATGAACGTCAGCTATACCATAAATGAAAACTACATATACCCAGAATGAACATCAACTATACCATAAACGAACGTTAGTATAGTGACGTTCGTTTATGGTATAATTGATGTTCATTCTTGGTATAGTTGATGTTCATTCTGAGATTTCTAGAGCTGCGAATTAACTAGCATGTCATTGGAAATCATACTACATTAATTTCTCTCTTTATTCCAACCAACAAAAAAAAAAGTTTGCAGCATTTGTTATTTACATTTTCCCAACAAAAAAAAAGAAAAAAACTAGATAAATATTCACCCTTGATCTTGGAACCAATGGTTATGATTTGCTATGCTTTTCTTCTCACAAAATCTTTCGTCTCATTATAAGTATTCCCTATATATATATATATATATATATATATATATGTATGTATGTATATATATATATATGTATATATATATATATATGTGTATATATATATATATATATATATATAGGGAATAGATAAGGTGTGAATGGGTTTTTGGTGAGAATGTAAGAAGAGAGGTAACCAGCCATTAGATTTAGGATCAAGGTACATAATTAACTCACTAATTCCCCTTTATTTTTCAGCCTTCACGTGACCTTAGGTAGCAACAAAAAAAAAAAAAAGAAAAACCTGATGATCATTATTGTGCTTTGGGAAATGTCGCGCGTGGGAGTTGAGGAAGGCTGACTTGAACTTTCAGTTTTCACAATTCATTTGCTTAACCGAGTAGACAAGAGCAACGAGGATAACAAATAGACAGGGAAAGTGGTGAGGGTTTGTGCTTTCTGATGGGGCTTTAGGGTTTCGACAGCGAGAGAACGCGGTGGAGATCGGCCACGAGTTCTTCAACGACAACCATGGATTCAGAGGGAAAAAATGTCCATGAAAGTAGGGCAAAACATCAGCCAATGATAGAAAAGATATTATGCTTAAAGTTCGAACAAAATCATCTCATTACCTGGTAATCGAGATTCTTGTATGGGCATATAACTATTCATCTTTATTAGGGCATTATGAGTTTCCATCGTAGGCTTGAAGTGATGTGGAATTTGTGGGAAGATGTCATTTTATTGTACGTGTTGATTGTTAGGGCGTCGTCCATGATAGTCATACGTGATGTCATTTGTATTGGCACGTGATGACCATCCTGTTATTTGCTTATGACCTTTTGGAACATGGTGTCCTGTATGAACTGGGTATGGGTGAAAGGTGGGTGGTGTTTTATGTGTATGTAGATCAAGGCTGCTTTTGTACTGACCATGTACATTACTCTAGGTTATGATGTGCATATTGGATATATAATAAGGCATGTACATTATGTAGTTAAGGATGTGCAATTCGGTTATATGTAATGTACATTGGACATATACTTATATCGTGGGATGAGAATTTGTTGATGTACTTTGGAAGTACACTTAATGCCCCGTGAATCAAAACTATGTGCATATACATGGTGTTATGTGAATAAAAAACTAGGGCATGTACATATTGGATATATATTAGGGCATGTACGTTATGGTAGTTAATGTTATACAATTCGAATATACGTAATGTACATTTGACATATACGTAATGTACACTTGATAGAGCAATAGAGTTCAAGGCAAGTTTCTAACTTTTTATTCTATTAAGGGTCTATGAATTGGGATAGAGCAGGTAAATTTATTTCTGTAATTGTTGAATGGGTATAATGTGGTTTGAGAGTTTAAGGCAAGTTTCAAACTTGTTGAATTGGGATAGAGTAGAGAGTTGAAGGGTCCATTTGGTTTGAACATGATGTCCATTTTGAATTTAATATGGTGTCTACTTGGTTTACGCATGATGTCCATTTTGTTTGAACATGATCTCCACCTGGTTTTAAGATGATGTCCATTTAGTGTAAACATGAAGTCCGTTTGGTGTAAACATGATGCCCATTCGGTGTAAACATGAAGTCCATTTGGTGTAAACATGACCATGTTTCATTTTCTAATTAACTGGTCAATAGAATGTAAATGATGGATGTCACAAGTTGGCAAGGCAGAAGCGCAAGACAAATGTACATCATGTAAAATACAAATGGACATCAATTCTAAATCAAATGGACTTTATACAAAACACATATGGACGTCAAGTCTATTTCGTATAACCCTTGATGTCCATATGGTAAAACATTGGTGTCCATTTTTCGGCATCATAGATGTCCATCTTGTTAAACATTGATGTCCATTTTTTGAACAACTTAGATGTCCATCTTGTAAAACAATGTTGTCTATTTTGAAGAACTTTGTTGTAGATTTGTGCTACTTGGATGTTGATTTCGCACATCTATATAACTGTTCATTTTTGTATGTATTTGGATAGTCCCCCACCGTACTCCATGTCCAAATATAATATTTGATGTTCCCGAAGATAACACTTGATGTTCTCAATGACAATACGTGATGTCCCCAAAATATATACTTAATATCCATCCTAAACTTTTGATGTCTCCCTAGAGCAATAATTGGAGTTCTTCGTTGTAATTACCTTGTTCATTTTTGTATGACTTTATGTTCATTCTTGAGTGAATTGATGTTCATTTTGAGTGACTTTGGTGTCTATTTATGAAAAACTTTGATGTCCATTTTATATAAACTTTAATGTCCATCTTTTAAAACATTGGTCTCCATTTTTTCAGCAGCTCAAAAAGTCCATCTTTTAAACACATTGATATCCATTTTGAAGAACTTTATTGTCCATTGTGAGCAACTTGGATGTCCATTTCGCACATCTAAACAAGTGTTTAGGCCCATTTGAATAAGTGTGGAACATCCTTGAATATATGGCAACTCCAACAAAGTGACCTCCGCTGACCCCAACAACATCTCTTATGAGCTACGGTGGAGCAGGACTACATTATTGTCTTGGTTCGTTCCCAACGTTTGACATCACCTCCATGATTTAAGTGACCACATCCAAAACACTCTAATCACTATTCGTGCCTTGACCTCCACCCCTGCATGATCAACCCATGAACCCATTATACATATAGAATGTAAACAAAAAGACAAAACAAAGACCTAAGATGGACATCAGTATTAAACCAAATGGACTTTAAGTTCCAACCAATTGGACGTCATGTACAACCAAAATGGATATCAAATATGCATTTTTCAACAATGCCCCTTTGGGGTTGAATGATATGCCCACTTCGTGTGCACTTGATGTCCTCTTTGTCTGACCATGATGTTTGTTTCACATTACACGATGTCCACAACTACACCCAAAGAGCCCTTGC